>CM042143.1:79054777-79164777 GCA_023376005.1 Doryteuthis pealeii | reverse complement strand
GCTCACATGACTTTCGGAAACATTTTTTCATGCCCAGAGTTGCCGAGGCATGGAATAAACTGCCTGCGTCCGTTGTGGGCTGCCGAAACACTGCATCTTTCAAAGCCTCCATGCTTCCTACAGTTTGCCAACACTATACCTGATGCACACATGCACACACATATATGTATATTATTACTGTACACTGTTTATGTTCCTGACATTAATACATCATCCTGTGTACTAGACATGAGACTTTAATGAGTTGTGGTGCACCTGAGCACTGTACATAATTCTACAAAGTCAATGTTAAAATGTCTCAGTTTGTTATAAAACTCTCATTAGGACATGAGGATGAGTATTGTGTTGTCTAAAATGAATAGGATTCTTTTCAAAAAGAAAATGAAAGATGAAAAATATTAGAGAAAATGTTCTTTTTTTTTTTTTTTTTAAATATGACCATTAATAGCACAAGAAAAGTAAAGTCGTCGGGGCGGCCTTAAGTCGGTATCAGCCATACAGCGAGGGAGTCCATCCCCTTTTCACTAGCGCTAGACCAAGGAGATTGTTTTTTAGCATCTGAGGTGGAGCGCCACACCTACCATCAGCTCCTTACTTTACTGCACAGATCCCTGTGCTACTCATACGCTGTGTTGGCGAGGGCCTGTATCGAACTAGGAACCTTGTGGTTTCTAGCCGAACGCTCTACCAACTGAACTAACCCGGCCCTAGCACAATAGAAATATGTATTTCTATTAAAATTAAATTATCCCCACAAAAGTCTATCATAAACATAATTATAATAATAATGATAATAATAATGAAATTATTGCGTACACTTGCCCAGGTGCACTACAACTCATCAAAGGTTCATATATAGTACATAGAGAAAAAAAATCTTTAAAAAATAAAAAATGAGGAGCTTTTTCAAAATGGCTGCTAAGAAGAAATTATCATTGGAGACTTTGTTTATAATTACCAAATAAAGATTAAAAAGATTTTTTCCCAGAATTCAACTGATCTTAGGATCAATTGATCCAGAAATAATTACGAGGGTCAGTCAAAAAGAAATGCCATTTATTTATTTCATGTGAAGTTTTTTATAAAACTAAGGTCTATATTGAGACTCTAACTAAGCTCAGAGCAAGAATCCAATGAGAAAGACCCAACTTGCCAATCAACAATGTCCTTCTTCTGCATGACAATGCTCGACCACACACAAGCATCAGGACAAGGAAGTAAATCCCCTCATTCGAGTGGACAACTTTACCGCATCCACCATACTCACCAGATTTAGGGCCTTCAGACTATCATCTCTTTGGCCCCATGAAAGAGGTTTGAGAGGTAAACATTATTCCAGTGACAAGGAAGTGAAATCTGTAGTGAAGAAGTGGCTCAAAGAACAGTCAACAGAATTTTACAGGGCAGGGATACATGCTCTCATTCGAAGGTTGAACATTGCTATTGAGAGAAACAGTGACTATGTGGAGAAGAAGGGATGTGATCCACAGAGGACCAGTTTCATTTTGATGTATGATACATGTTCCTGTGTTGGTAATTATACCTGTCCTAAACACAATGGCATTACTTTTTGACTCACCCTTGTATGTATACTTTTTTTTACATAGAATAATGTACTAATGCCAGGAAAATGAACAGCGTAGTCATAATATGTGTGTGTGTGTGTGTGTAGGAGGGTATATCGGGTAATCTCATCAGGGTCAATTCATGCAAACTCCAGGAACAAACAATGTGTCTTGTGCAACCTGTAACAAAGTCTGTAAGCCAGCTTCTGGTCTTAAGAGACATATGGTGGGGAATAAGCATAAAATTTTATCATCTGATACAACAGGAAGGACATCCTTCCTATGTCATATTTGCATCAAACTTTATGGATCTGCAGCGGGTTTGATGAGTTATTTGAGGGCTCATGAGAGGAAAGTGTGAGGGATGGCTATTGCTATATCAGATATAGTGTTGTCAAATTACAGGAAGTACAGAGTTTATATATACACACACACACACACACATACACACACAACTCTTATTACAACTCTTGTGTAGATGTTGGGATTATCAGCCTTTGCTAGTGGGATGAATTTTCCCAAGGAGGCAGCACAAGTAGTTGCCATCTGACAAGGAAAAATGTGTGAAGATAATTCTCTTTCTCCCAGCATGCAGTAAAAAAAAATCAGTTACCTTAACCAGTGCAAAAACTCCCCCCTTGAAGGGGTCTCTAACGGATATGCCCCATTGTCACATAAGCAAAGGTTGAATACAGCCAAAATATCTTGTCCATAGGACCACCACAGAAAAGAGAGCCAAAAGGAGGGAGAGACAACAGCAACTCCAGCAAGCATCACTGTGTATTTGCAGTCACTGCACCAGAGATTGCCATTCACACAGATGCAGTTAAAAAAAAATTGTGGACACTACACCATCGTCTTTAGCAGACGGAAGGATGCCAAAAACAATCACAGGATACAATGCCAATAACTTTCATAAATTACTGACACATCAATGAATAATGGGTCATAAATAAAATGAGCAAAAGAATATTGCTATCATGGTAAAAATAAACACTAATCTATATCTATCATACACAAACATCTTCTTCACACATGTCCCATTGTGATGTAATGGTTAGCAAGCTAGTTTCAAATACATTAATACAGAAAAGCAAGTTCAATCTTTGCTGAATGCCCCATACTTGTAACCCGGTGTCAAATCCGACTCATAGAATTAATAACTTTTTTTTCTTTTTTACACACACACATAGTTTTGGTTTCTTCGTTCAATGGCATATCAACCTCCATGGGTTATTTAATGCCAAAGCCATCCTTGCAGAAAAACAGTAGTGGTACTATTTAACCCATAGGTAGAGGGATGAGGGGGGGGGTTCATACCTCCCCAGGGTATTAGTCTGAAAGTGAACATAATAGCACACCTGGAGTTCAAACTTGCTTACTACGATGCCACAGTCCAGCATTTTAACTACTACACAATGGAAACTCCCCCTTTTTGGTGTTACACATTAATTAAGTTATTACAAGAATTGTTTCTTGGATTTCTTGCTGAATGGAATTTCATCATCATCAAAGTGTGCCAACATCATGGATTGTCTCGACTCTCTCACACAAGACTGTCCCTATCAGTCATCTCTCTTGGCAATGGGGGGGAGTACCACTCTGCAAGGATACAACCAGTGTATACTAAAACCCTCCGACAGGGCAGAATTTTGTATCAAGTGCAAGCTACTTGGTGTCACACATTAATTAAGTTATTACAAGAATTGTCTCTTGGATTTCTTGCTGAATGAAATTTCATCATTATCATCATCAAAGTGTGCCAACATCATAGATCGTCTTGATTCTCTCTCACTATCTGTCCCTATCAGTCATCTCTCTTGGAAAGGGAGGAGTACAGCTCTAAAAAAAAAACAACAGGGCAGAATTTTGTATCAAGTGCAAGCTATTCTAATCCACTGATCAGTTATTAGTTGTTTTTTTGTGTTTTTTTTTTGGGGGGGGGATTACTGAAAGAAATCAATAAGCAACACCAACTTACCTATAATATCGGCTAATAAGTACTTCATCTGTGTAGCCCATGCCACCCCAATACTGGAGGAGGGTGTCAGTTAAACGCCGGGAGAGTTGACCAGCTTTCAGTTTACACATAGAAGCATACATGGTGACATCATTACCTTGAAGGTAGAGGCCTGTAAAAGATAGATAGATGCAAAACAAACAAAAAATTAGATGTACAGAAAAAGAAAAAAGATTTTAAATGAGAAATGCAACAGCACTTATGAAAAAAAATATTAAATCTTTGTTTAATTTCATATTAATAGATATATATAAAGAGACTTACATGGATGGATATGGACAGATAGACAATGAACAGATTTAAATGGATACAAACAGACATATAGATAGATATATAGACTGAGATAGATATTAACAGACTTAGATAAATAGATAAGAAAGAAAGAAATGGATATAAAATCCGACAATGTAAATGTCTATAAAGTTTGTCAAAAAAAACAAGAGACTAGAATAAAAATACTGAGTTCCAATTACCATCAAATTGGTAAGACAAAGCAACAAAGAAGCTGTAACTTAATACAGATCTAACCTTGTTGCAAGCCTAATGCAGAATGCCAAAGTATTTATGAAGCATCATAACATCATGGAAACCAAACAGCCAATCAGGACTCAAGGAATGGAATCACCCAAATACATGAATGGAGTATTCCTGAGTTCCATAAATACCAGCTGTTTTGGGCACCAATCAGTAGTGCTTAGTTGCTGTTGTTCAAACCAACAGTATACTCAGCTCACAATACAGTTGGATGCTAATCACCCAACCAATTTCTACAAAGAAAGTATGTCAAAAGTTGACATTCTTGAAGCCAACACTATAGCGTTTCAGTTTTAATTAAACCATCAACAGGACTAATGGCCATTAATCATATGATTAATTTCTTAATCAACAAACAGGTGAATACCTTATCTAAAATTCATGATTGAAAACACTGTCCATTCATTGAAATATTCTATGTATTTAGTATATAAAGTAATTTTGGGTTGACAGTAATAAAAATCCTTTAAAATTTTTAAAAATATAAATAAAAATTTATATCATACATATTTACCCACTTCTCTGCATGAGTAGGATGTGACACAAGGTCAATTTCCTTGGCAGATTTTAACAGGTTTGAATTCAGTTTTCCTTCTCTTATACAGGTTTATATACCAATGTTAAAGTGCCTAGTCTGTCTTACTATTTACCCATAGCTGGAGGGAGAATAGCTGGATTTGTGCCTTTCCCGAGGGTATTAATGCTATGTGAAATGCAAACAGCCTCATTCAGGATTTAAACTCACCATACCCATTTCCAACAAATAGAACCATTACACAATACAACTCCAATATTTTGTTAATGTAAGACAATTCAGCAGTTTATGAAGGTAACTAATCACACTGATGCTCAGCTCACCTGATACTCTCCAAGCACTACTCACTAGTTTTAGATTTAGGCCTACCTGAACTGATCATCGAGGTTCTTACAACACTAGTGAAATTTCTCAAACTATCTGGTTATTATTTATCTGAATTTTTGAGATGAGGCTTGATGATTAGTATTATTTATATTATTCAGACTAAAGGGTTAGGTTCAAAGTTCCATGATGGCTCCCATTTATGACAAGAAGGTTACCGATTACAACAAGAAGGTTCCAGAGTTCAAAAAGAAGGTTCCCGAGTCCAACAAGAAATACCTGAAGAAGGCCAGAGGGCACATCGGCCAAAACATTGTACAGATAACAATGAAGATGAGGACAATAGTCCAAATAATACAAATAATACTAATCATCTGGTTATTGTACTGTGATCAACTGTGTCTTCATATTTGGCACAACAAATGTGTTTGGTAGCTTCCGTGGTGTTATGGCCCAGTTAGAACATGTAAAGCATAAGTTCCCAAATTAGTCTACATTGCAACTTTCATCCATGCAGCTTTCAAATCACACACAGTGTGAAGTAATGCACAACGTGACAGCACACCAACTACTCTGACACTGCTTCAGTCACGTGATATATGCACCACAAACTAACATGGACCAAAATATTGTAAAAAAAACTTTTGTTTCACCTTAGTACTTCTTCCCAAAATTTAACTGGACAAATTAGATATACATTTTTTGGAGCAAGAAATATAGTTTATATAATTTCAGTAAATTTAAGAATATTTCTTTAAGAAGAAAAAAAGTGGATAAAGACAGAATATGATTTACCACTATTTTTAATACTACGTTTTTAAGATTTATATATTTAGATATAATTTTGTTTATATACACATATAAAATAAGTAGCCTTGTGATTTAGACTGCAAGAACAACAACTCGTACTAAAATTTTAAAAGTTATCTCCCTTGAAATTCTCGCCACATTAATAATAGTAATATTCTATATAAATATGGTGATGAAGTTATATATATCGCCAACTAAAACGTAACGGCAACGTTCTCCTATAATGGAGGGATGGAGCACTCTATGGCGACCTTTACATACATACAGATGTGTGTATTAAAACAGTTAAAATCCCCTTTGCATTCTGTGGGTGACAATAGCTGTCCAACTGCTGCTGAAACGAATGGATTTCTATCCCGGCTGTAGGTAGCTCACAAAATGTCTAGCTACACTGAAGAGACTTGATAATTCGAAACACATGTCTGTGGATGACTATATATATATATATATATATATATATATATATAGCTTTTATAGCGACTATATACACATATATTTATATATATATGTGTGTGTGTGTGTGTGTGTATTTATATATATATATATATATGTCTATGTCTATAATATATATTATTTGGGATTTAGCATGAAACATTAGGTGTGAAATATAAAAAACTCAGTTTTTGAATGTTAAGTTTTGTTTTATTTCATATTTCTATCCCGGCTGTAGGTAGCTCACAAAATGTCTAGCCACACTGAAGAGACTTGATAATTCGAAACACGTGTCTGTGGATGACTATATATATATATATATATATATATATATATATAGCTTTTACAGCGACTATATACATATATTTATATATATATGTGTGTGTGTGTGTGTATTTATATATATATATATATATATATATATATATGTCTATGTCTATAATATATATTATTTGGGATTTAGCATGAAACATTAGGTGTGAAATATAAAAAACTCAGTTTTTGAATGTTAAGTTTCGTTTTATTTCATATTTCGCGGATGTTATACCCATTCTTCAGAATGAATAGAATGGTTGATTTATCCTTTTTGGTATCTATATATATTCCCTCATTGACGTTAATGCTATCATCTCCGTGACCTCCTTGGGTGGTATGGAGACGGCTACTCCTAGTGACTTCCTTGCTTCTTTTTTATGCGGCTACTCGTTTGTTGTTTCTTCTGTATCTTGTAAGTGTCTATGCATCTGCTTGTCTATGTTTTTTGTGTCAGCATAGTTATTGATGTCTCCTTGCTGTCATCATTTTCTGTGTTGATGTTTTTTTGTGATTGTGGGAAATTGTGTGTGTTTGCATTCCATGCCTTCTGCTGTACTGATAGTGTTAATGATAGAGAAATATTTATACGGGTTGAGAAATCCTAAATCTGTGTATGTGTGTGTAAGCGTGTAACCCATTTAATTTCAGTGTGTTTGTGTGGATGGAAAACCATGATCAATTAAAATGCACTTAAAAGGGACTTATTTCACCAAAACTGAAAATTTGATATATGCTAAAGAATGTGAACCCTTTTAGTTAGTACCTTTTGCAGCAATTATTTCAACCAAATGTTTGCTGTTGAGGACTTTTGCCCACCCCTCCTTGCAAAATTCAGTCAGTTGAAAGAGGTTAGAGCGACATCCGGCATGAACCACCAGCCTCAGGTCTAACCATAACATTTCTATAGGATTGAGATCCAGAATTTAACTCGGCCACTCCAGTGTATGAATCCTCTTCATGGTTATTTCCTATAAGTCTAACATAAACAAAGGGGAACCACTCTTGACTGATATATTATTTATTTATTTAACCATTAAACTAACCCTAAACCGTAACCCTAACCCTGTCTTCTTTTTTTCCTAGTAGATCAATAAATAAATAATTTATCAGTCAAGAGTGGTTCCCCTTTGTTTATGTTAGACTTATAGGAAATAACCCTCTTCATTTTAAACCATTTCTTAGTAGTTTAGCTGGTATGCTTCAAGTCACTGCCCTTGTCCTTTTTTGGTTATTTAATTTTACATTTCAGTCTTCATTCAGCTCATTTAATGCCGAATCAAGTAATTTTGATATTCAGTTTCTTACAGTACCTACTGTTGCTTAAATGGTCACTCATATAAGTATTAAACAAGTTCATCGCTGCTTAACTGGCGGACACTGGTACTTTCAATGAGACTTGACCATAAGCCTCTACTTGTGCTGAGGGGATGGTAAATATGTATATTACTAAAATATTGCAAAACTTTTGACTCACCCTAGTATTTTCTCTATAATTAAATGTCAAGCAATAAGCAATGAAATTTTGATTTTTCAGACTGTTGTCCTCATCTTTATTGTTGTATATAAAAAACACAACATTTTGGCCACTGTATCCTTCAGCTATTTTCCTTATCTATCTAAGCATAGCAATGACCAGACAGCATACAGCAGCCAAAATGCTATGTTTTTATATACCACAATAAAGATGAGGACAACAGTCTGAAAAATCAAAATAATACACATCTCAAAAATTCAGACAAATAAGCAATAAAAATTTAACCTTAAAAATGTTAAATATATTTTTAACTTTGATTTTATGAAAAATATCCTTCAAGCCAAGAATGATAGAACCTACGATGTTACTTTTTCCAAAGTTTCAATGATAACAATAAGGAAAATTCACTTTTAGAACACATTGCTATTTAGAATTATTTAGCACTAAAAAAAATCTTTTTAAAAAGGCATGCACCTTAATACTGAAAAATCTATACTAACCTAAATGAAATCAACTGGAGTTGAAGACAAAGTCAGTCTGACCTTGTTTTAGTAATAGCAACAACAAAAAAGAATTTATGGAAAGATAAGGAGACATAAACAGAACAATATTGTTACTGTAATAAAAGCATAAAGAGATTGCTACATTCAAAGAAGCCTGGAAGGTTAGATTCAGGGATACTTACTGACTATATATATATATATATATATATATATATATATATATATATATATGAAAAGTGAATGGAAGTGAATCCGACAGTATGAAATAAATATTTTAGAAAAAACAAACACATGATGTTAAAATTTGCTGACAGAAATCTGTTTCGACCCTTTATTGAACTGGTCTTCATCAAGAGCAAGATGTGTTGATAGAGAGACGGTATGAGTGGACTGTTATAAGACAAAAGTGGTACAGACGAAATGTTCAATTTCATAGCCGGAATTTTTTTTTTTTTTTCGTAAATTTTGAAAATGCATATTCTGTTTTGAAAACAAAATAAAATAAATTTTATTTTATTTTATTAAATCAGAAGCATTTTAATCCACAAAGAAAACTCAAAAGAGATATACAGACATACACATATATACACAGATACAAATATATACATACACACATACATACAGATACATATATAAATATACACACACACATATATATATATACACACACACATATACATATACACATATACATACATACATATACACATATACATACATACATATATCTATATATATACTAGCTTAAATGCTGGTCTATCAGGCAGCAATTAAGTTTGTTTTACTATAAAAGAGGTAATTCTTTTTTCTTTTTTATTATTGCCAAAAATTTTAATGAAACTTCAATGGATTAGACAGATATAGGAAGTGATTATTTTTCTTGATTATTGTTGTCAAAGTTCCCTTAGTTGTAGCAAAAAGTCATAATTTTCTAAAGAAAATTCCCAGAAATACCAAAAAATAGGAAATTTCTTAGAATTTTCTTTTCCTTGATTTAATATCCTAATTTGTGATTAATCTTTTGCTAATGACATCTAAACAGTTGTCTTGAGTTTGTAAAAAGATCAAACTGTAGCATACAATGATTGTGGAGTGTTACTTTAGGACAAAGAAATTGAATTGTCAAAACATAGTGAAAAAACTGAATCATTCTTTATTATTGGTTCACATTTTAATGAAACTTCACTGTGTCTAACACATGGGAAGTGATTATTTCCCAAAGTTCTTTAGTTGTAGAAAAAAGTCATAATTTTTTTTAAGAAAATTCTCCGAAATACCAAAAAATAGAAAATTTCTGAGGATTTTCTTTTCTTTAATTTGGTATCCTAATGTGTGATTAGTCTTTTGATAATGGCTAGTAAACAATTGTCTTGAGTTTGTAAAAAGATCAAACTGTAGCATACAATGATTGTGGAGTGTGACTTAATGATATTGAAAAGAAATTGAATCACCATTATTCAGCAATTGATATTTTCCTAAGGAAACTAGAAATTATCATGAAGAAGGTCATGATTGCAAGAGAAAAAAACACTGCATTTGAAGATATAAAAAAAAATGTTAGAGCAGCAAAACAGCAGTACACTGCAACATCACAACAATTCAAAGATATATTTGTCAGTATTTAGAATATGAGACTTGATGTTAATAATTTTGATATTTCGGACTGTTGTCCTCATCTTTATTGTGGTATATATAAATACAATGTTCAGGCCATTGTAACCTCGGGCTTTTTAGGTGTTTTTAAATTACCTTAAAATAAGTCATCATCAGATTATCACGTTGAATTCAAACGTGGTTTCGGAGCAGTAATTTTTATAAACACTACATATTTGATGCCTTGAGTTTGTAAAAGATCAAATTGTGGCATACAATGATTGTGGACTGTCACTTTGTGAAATTGCAAAGAAATTGAATCGCCATAATTAATCAATTGTTGTTTTCCTCAAAAAATTACAGAAAAACTAGAAATTATAATAAAAAAGAAGGTTAATGGCTTGAAAACAGTTGTTTGAGTTTGTAAAAAGGTCAAATTGTGGCAAAGAAATTGAATCACCATTATTCATTAATTAATACTTTCCTCAGGAATTATAAGGAAACTGGAAATTATCATCAAACGAAGGTCATGGTTGCAAGAGAAAAAAACAACTGCATTTGAAGATATAAAAAAAAATGTTAGAGCAGCAAAACAGCAGTGCACTGCAACATCACACCAATTCAAAGATATATTTGTCAGTATTTAGGATATGAGACTTGATGTTAATAATTTTGATATTTTGGACTGTTGTCCTCATCTTTATTGTGGTATATATAAATACAATGTTCAGGCCACTAGAGACGATCAAACCCTAGTGTATCACTAGAGATGATCAAACCCTAGTGTGTCACCCATCTTGTTCAACACTAGCAGATAAACTGGCTTTAAATAGAGTTCTGCCAACACAGATTTTGGTTTCTGAACATCTGGTTGGCTAATGTGGGAACCAATCAGCATTCACAGTAGGTGTTATAAACAGGTCCACGAGGCACAGACACTTTTTTATAATTCATTGGCATGGCTGGACCTAACAATAAGTAGACAATTCCTTTTTAACATACTAAAAAAAAATTACGATACATGAATAATATGAAATATTAAGTGGTCATAAATTGTCCTAACTTATCATAAACTACATCAATTGTCTTAATAAAAAAAATTATACCAGCAGTCTTTAACAGGGGTGTAGTCCAATACTGTAGTAGGTTAAAATTTAAAGAAAAAAAAGAATGAGACAAAAAAGAAAAAAATGTAAGATACTTACTAATGCTTTTGTAAAAGAGAGCTCTCAACATTTCTACTTCTGTTTGGAGTTCAGCAAGTGCATAGTGGACAGACTGATTGTTTATTACAGGAGCTCCAAATATTTTCCGTTGTTTAGTGTACTCAATTGTTTGTTTGATTAAATTGTCCATCGGCTCAAGAACTGAAAAGAAAGAAAAAAAATACAGGAAAAAGAACAAAAAAAAAACATCTAGACATTTTTTTTTCTTATCAATGAAGTTTCAATTTTTCAAATGAAGTTAAATTAGTTGAATAAATCATTTTAAAAAGCATTAAACATTTATATTTGTAGTAACTTCATTTTGCTTCCATCATGGTAAGCAAAGTAACTTGGCTGTGCCCATTTCTCCAAGAAATATAAGACTGACAGCATTTGGTTACAAGAATTCCTAACTTTATTGAATATATCTTATTATTAATGACTAGCTGAACCCGTGGAAAATTCATGTGTTTATAACTAAGATATCATCATTACTCTTGCATATTTCTCTAATTAGGAGCAGTTATGATTATTATATACATAGTATTATTATATGAAGTATTATACATTATATATTATTATTATATATAGTATCATTATATATACAAGCAAAAAACAACAAAAAAACACCCTCCAGGCAATGTGTAAAAATCAATTTTTGAAAGATATTGTCTGAGGGGTGGGAGTTAAAAATTTAATGCCAAAGAATTTGTACCATAAATAAGTAAAATCATCAAATTTATTAAAGGAGTAAAAAAAAAAGAAGACAATTTGAAATGGAAACTTAGCTCAGATAACTTTACATATATATTAAAATAAAACAAACTATATATAAATATATAATACTGGGCATGTATTTATCAAAACTTGATTTAAAAAAACAATGTGGCATAGTGGCTAATGTGCTGGACTGCAACATCATAGTATGTGAGTTCAAACTCCAGTAATGTTATTATGTTCACTTTTCAGACTTATATACAAAAGGGATCTAACTGTAGCAATATAACAGCTTAAAATTGCAAATCATATATACAAAAAAAAGATTCGACATTAAATAACCCACAAGGGTTAATATGCCATTAAAAGATATAACCAACTGTTCCAATTTGCTTTAGCAAATACTCACAAATAACAACAACAACAACGTAATCCAGTTGCACTGAGCTGGTGGAATAATCACTTGTGCCTTTTTATTACAAGTCAAACATGGCCAAAACGATTCTTCCGTTTCTATTAGAACCAATATACAACACCAACCTGTTTATTGAGGCAGGCATATCTGTTGCCTCTGCCAAAACTTATGCCCAGACATTTTCTAGTGAAGAGATTGCAAGGTCCAGCTTGCATATGCTGGATCGTGCAATGCTTAAGGAACTGGGCATTAAGACTATGGGTGACATGCTCACTATACTACAGCTAGCTAAGGATCCCCCAGTGACACTCCCATCATCAGCTAATTATGCAAGAACACCAACTGCAAAACTTCCTCAACTCAGTTCAGAAATGACCCCACAACAATTCAGGAAGTTCAGGATAGACTGGCACGTATTTACAAAGATAACCAATCTTCCTCCCATACAGACTAACATTCAACTATACAGTTGTGCTTGGCCAGTCACATTGCTCAAACCAATTGTTGACTGAATGACTTACTTCAATACAACCAACTAATATAATTAGTTCTACCAATTAATACACATGTACTTAATGAAAGATCTAACATGAAAATTATTTCTAACAATTTATCAATATAGATGACATTAAACAAATCATATATCTTTGGTTACATGCTACCAGCAATATTTGGTCACATGGTACCAGCAACATTTGGTCACATGCTACCAGTAACATTTGGTTACATGCTATCAGCAACATTTGGTCCATGCTACCATTTTGGTCAGCCATTTGGTCACATGCTACCAGCAATATTTGGTCACATGCTACCAGCAATATTTGGTCACATGCTACCAGTAACATTTTACATGCTACCAGCAACATTTGGTCATGCTACCAGCAACATTTGGTCACATGGTTCCAGCAACATTTGGTCACATGCTACCAGCAACATTTGGTCACATGCTACCAGCAACATTTGGTACCAGCAACATTTGGTTACATTGCAACAGGGAGTTTATCCCTAACCACATTTATTGTAGGAGATGGATTATTCCATTTTCAAAGAACATTAGGCCAAAGGAAACAGATTTTCAGAGTTGCAATTTAAACTTAATTAATTGAATCCATTTATAATCTTAACACTTGTAATGTATAAGGTTTGTTTTGTTTTATGGCATATCAACCTCAGTGGGTCATTTAATACCGATAAAGTTTTGAAATAAATCAATTCTTAATGGATAATACAATTTTTTTATAAATACATTTTTCTATTTAACCCATAGATGGGACCCTAACAGATACTACCACTCCGGGTCAGAGTGGACCAGGGAGCAATGGTGATGAAGGGGTGCTCCACATTTCCCAAACTTCCAGAACTGGAACCTCACCATCAGATAGAGTTTAACGTCATTCCCAGGACATGTAGACCCGCAGCCACCGCCTTCTAGCACCCATATGATAAAAAGGGGTTGGGGCTTGCTATAAGGGCAATAGGGTTGGGAAAATCATATAGGTGCTAGGGCTTGACATGACCAGCCGATTGATCGGAAGGGCCTCTCCGACCGCCCGTCTAGCCCAAGATAGGGCCAAAGTGGAGTATTGCATGTCATGAACTGCTCATCCACCTGGGCTCTATCCTTAAGCATCATGGGTCGCCACCCACGGCCAACAGGTGGCCCCATTGGGGGAGTCTTACCCCTCTGCAGAGGTGCAGTCATTGCATTCTAACGCCTCAGCTGACAGGGCGGACTTGTAATGGAATGAGAACAATCTACCCCAATGGATTACAAGAAACACCAGAAGAAGGTTGGAGGGCCAATATATTTTGTATGTGTATTTCACAGTATAAGATGAGAATGTTCTTATAATATTTTAGTAGAAGGCCCAAAGTAACTTTCCAATGTACATGAAATAATCCGACAAAGAAGTTATATACAATAACAAATATAGACTTTATTTGTCTGAGCACATGTAGAAGACATACATACATGACAAGGTATAGTATAGATATAGAAACAGATAGATAAAGATACAGAGATAAAAAGCAACATAGATAAAGGGGCTGATAGGATTAATCCTAAAGAAGTGATACAGATGTTCATAAAGGAATGTCACTTGCTGCTGGTTGGTTGGGGGGCAAAGCCACCCACAATGGACATAGACACCAAGCGTCTAGGCCATGCGTAGTGGTTGTTGGACTGAGAGAAAGAGACTGAGAATTCCCGAGCTACAGCTTAAATACCCTAGCCACCTATAGGCGAAAACATGGCTGCAAGGGAAAATAACCCTTTTGGACTCATGTCCATCCCCAGTATGGGATGACAATTTCTACAACAGTAAAAAGGACAGCTACAGCCCCCAAAAATCAAAATAATAAATAATAGGGGTAGGAATAGCCTGGCAGGGCCCATCCCTCTCCAGGGCTACAACTGGTTTGAATTCAGAGGTTAAAGAGCCCAGTCTTCTGTACTATTTACCTATAGCTGGAGAGAGAATAGTTGGATGCATACTTTTCCCAAGGGTATAAGCGATATGCAAAATATAACAGCCTCGTTCAGGATATCAACTCAGGTTGCCCAGTTCACTTCCTAACACGATAACCGCAACACATCAAGCGCCTCAAATTATGTTTAGGGCACCCAAATACCAAATAACCTAATCATGAGCTACGTTTATTGAATTAAGTTATCTCCCTTATATTTTGATATATTTACAGTTACTTCCCTTTACATCATTTTGAGCAGGAACATACAAGTTTGTCATTAGGTGGGCATCCTATTGTGGTGTAATGGTTAGCAAGTCTCGCTAGTCCATTATTACTGAATATCGAATTCGACCCTCACTGGATGCCCCCATACTTGCAACCTTGTACCACATCCTATCCATAGCAAATGGATTGGGTATATACCTACAAGTTTGTAATTAGACTGAAGTTATAAAATGATCATCAGTAATATTTCTTAATTTATAGTTAATTAAGATCAAATTATTCCAACACTCGTTTTAAAAATAATAGTGTAAAATAAAGAAAAAAGGTTGATTTGCAGATGTCTCATAGTGTTGTCAATCCTTCAAACAACAACGTGGCACTCAGAATGAAGTCAAATGGAGGTGCATGGTGTAATGGTTATCATCTTAGGAAATAGACTTGGCACTCTAAGTTCAAATCCTGGACAAGGCTGTTTACATTTCACATAGATTAATACCCTTGGGAAAGGTAATATAGTAGGAAAGACTGGTCTCTTTAATGTTCAAATGATCTAAGATTTTAACAGCATATATAGAAAGAGATGTGTAGCATAATGGTTAGTCGTAGGAAATGGACTCGTCAGCCCAAGTTCAAATTCTAGACGAAAACTGTTTGCATTTCACATAGCACTAATACCCTTGGGAAAGGTATGAATCAACTATACTGCTATGGTGAATAGTAAGGAAGACTGGGCTCTTCAACCTTGGTAAGGCAACCCATCTAGGAGAAGGAAAACTCTGAATTCAAACCTGTTAAACTCCACTTAAGAAATTAACCTTTTGTCACATCCTGCTCATGTGGAGGGTTGGTGTGTATATATATATATATATATATATCTGTGTGTGTGTGTGTGTGTGTGTGTGTGAAGTAAAAAAAATCACAATAAAAAAAAAGAATAAAAAAAAAAGAAAACAAGCAAAAACCACATTCAAAATTCAATCCTGACAGCAGTCATCTTTGTTTAAAGCTATCCCATGATCAAAAGAAATTATATGAATCATCACTATATTAAGATGTCAAGGGTGAGGAGTTAGTATCGACAATGTCAAGTTGACCTTGTTAAATATACTAAGTCAGAATATATCACAGCTCCCATGACTTTTGGAAACATTTTTTCACGCTCAGAGTTGCTGAAGCATGGAACTACTTGCATCAGTTGTTAGCTGCTGAAATACTGCATCCTTCAAAACCTCCATGCTTCCTGAAATTCGCTAATACTATACCTGATATCCCCGCCATACACATGCACACATATATATATATCCTGACACATACACTCTTCATTTTCCTGATATTTGTACATCATTTTATGTACTATACATGCACCTTTGATGAGTTGTAGTGCACCTGAGCAATGTACACGCATTGTTGAGACAACTTATATAAGTGCTATTGCTTGACATGACCACCGATTGATCAAAAGGAGCCTCTCTGACCACCTGTAGTAAAGGCCAAAGTGGAGTGATGCATGTCATGGACTGCTCAGATGTCAGGATTCCATCCTTAAGCATCACGGGTTGCCACCTACAGCCAACAGGTGGCCCCATAGGTCTTACCCTCTATAACAGATATTGCGGTGTGGTGTATGGTGGTCAATCGTAAGGGAGTATGTAACAATCTGACATCACAATTAAAAGTGGATCAGATAACATAAAATTAGCCATTAAATTTCTATTAATAATGGAGATTCGTTTCCAGTTTTTGTCTGTAACAAAAACTACCTCACTGCTTATGTCACATTACCCAAAATCGTCATAACATAGAATAAATACACTCAAAATTTGAACATGGAATGTTAGACAGTCCTCATTGGTTTTTTGAATATGTTTAAAAAAAATACATACCTGGTATTATCTATCTATATATAGTTTTTTTTATTTTAATATATATTTAAAGTTATCAGGACTAAGTTTCCATTTCAATTTTTTTATTTTTTACTCCTTTAATAAATTTGGTGATTTTACTTTACTTATGATACAAACTCTCTGATATTAAATTTTCAACACCCATCCCCTCAGGCAATATTTATTTTACGTCGCCCAGAGGGCGTTTTTTTTTTTTTTGCTAGTCTTAATAATTTCCATAACTATTTTAACCTGTATGATACTAGGTAACAAAAATTTTTTTTTTAAATTAAAAAAAAAAATGGTATTTACCTCCAGCTGCACCCCACAATCTCTCTTCTTGGAACTGTAACATCTGATACAGAAAACCATTACCTTCTTCACCAATTATATAACTCTTGGGAACACGAACGTCTTCAAAATATGTCTGCGCAGTATCAGAACTTTTCATGCCTAACTTTTTCAGCTTTTTGGCAATATGAATTCCTGAAAGTATAAAATTCATTTTCAAGTTAATCAAATTAAGGTTTTATTTTTGGATAAATTCCACCATCGTATGTCACCCCACCGAAAAAAAAAAATCAGAAAATTAACCTAATTTAATGAAATTTTCAGTGTTGATATATTAATGAATAAAAGATATAAAGCACCAGTTATTACATTTAAAAACTTTAATATTTTTTCAGTTCAGTTAACTTTGAACCACGTATCTTTGAAATCTGTTTCAAAGATACGTGGTTCAAAGTTAACTGAACTGAAAAAATATTAAAGTTTTTAAATGTAATAACTGGTGCTTTATATCTTTTATTCATTAATATATCAACACTGAAAATTTCATTAAATTAGGTTAATTCCCTGATTTTTTTTTTTTTTTTTCAATGGGGTGACATATGATGGTGGAATTTAAGTCCGTTAAGTTCCATTCAACCTTATTTTTTTATTTTAGTAATTTGTAGCAATATAAACAATGCAGCAGCAACAAAAAACAAAAATATTTCTTTCAGGACATTTTTGGGAGAAATTGATCGACAACTTCTCCGATTCTGACTATTTATCAAATCAATAAAAGATAGCATACAAAAAAATTTCAAGGCCACACTATTGTTTATAGATTTCACCAAAGCATTTGATTCTATACACGAAAGTTAAAGCAAATACTTCTAACATATGAAAAAAATGTCACTGCTATTATGAAAAACAATGGGATGGCATTAATACCAACCAGGGAAATCATCTAGAATAGTTTGACTGTTCATCAAACAAAGCGTCAGAGAACTTTTGAAGATCTCATTCAAATAATGTCATTGTTTTTGCATGCCTATCATTACAACATGTATCACGAGAAGTCACAATAATTTTTTTAAAAATTGTTTGTTGGCGTTTCCTGTACAAAAACTTCAGAAAAATAACTGTAACATTCATAATTCTTACCTGGCAGATTCATTGGCATACAAATAAGACTTTTATTTTTGTGTGGGGGTCCCTCTGAAGTGCAAGCAAGCAAACACATCCAATCAGCTTGGCAACCATTGGTCGTCCACATTTTTCCTCCATTTATAATTAAATCATCACCATCAGGAACAGCTTTTGTTTGGATGCCTGCATTTAAGAAAAAAAAGTATGAATAAATATACATATAAACAGTGATGCTGATAGATTTTTGATTTAGTGTGTCCTGAGACACATATTTGATTTGAATGAGTCCTGGGAAATTTGATGGGTTCCAACTAAAGTTTCTTAATAAATTTTTATCTATGAACAACTAAAGCCGTGTAATTTATTTCCAAGAAAATATGGAAATGTATTTACAGTAAACTGGAAATGGTGGGGTAAGAAAAAAAAAGACTGGGACGAATGGATACAATTTTACTGCATCCTTTTAGATGCAGGATGCGTACCTATCAGCATCTCTGTATAAACCATATAACTATGTACAAATTATTTGTATTAAAAATAATTACTTGAATCTATAATTGTTTACATAAGATTATCATTAGTTACTTGATACAATATTGTTGACTTTATAAATAATCCAACAAGGGTTGACATGCTAACCAATCAACCAACCCTTTGGATGATCATCAAACATGTTTCCTTATTTTGACATTTTATTATACAAGGATCGTTCAAAAAGTTCTAAGTCTCGCCCAGATACTTTATGACTTCTTAGGCCTCTGTTTTGTACATTTTTAGATTTGTCACCTACCTCTCATCTTTGTATGAACCTTAGCTGAACCAAAATTAAGACAGAAATCTGAATTAGTTTTTCTAGTTTTATTCAAAATTGTAGTTCTAAATTATATCATCATCATCATCATCAAGGTGTGCTGATGACATGCATTCCCTTGACTCCATCAGCACACCTTGATAATGATAATGATGATGATGATTTAGAACTACAATATTTTGGATTCCTTGGGCAAAAATTCTTTTATAAACCAATTTTTAATAGTAGGGAAGCTCTAGAACTCATTTTACAGACAAAAATAGATTACAAAAAGTCGCAATTTTTTGCAAACCCCACTAAATTTGGAAAGCTAAAAATCAACATAACTGTCAATTTTGGGAATTGGAAGCTCAAATTTTGGGGAGTGTCTAACATTAACATAGTCCACACATGGAAAAAAATTTCAGAAAAATTGAAGGGGGTGGGTGACAATTTGACTTTTTTCTGGATGATTCGACATGGAATTAACATATTGTTATTAATAATAATTATCATTAATGATTGCTACTGATGATAAAACATGTAAAAATTATGCAAATGATAAAATGAAAAAAAACAACAAAGAACGTTATTACATAAGATTATCAACTTAGTTAATTGGTACTTATAATTATCGGTTGATTATTAAAGTTCATTTTATTTTTAATAATAAAAACATTTTTGACATCAACGGTATACAGGCAGAGTGACATTTTTTACTTTTTATGTTAGCTCAATATAAAGCATTTTCCTATTGGCTGCTTGTGGCCAATTCAATCAATGTTACTGTATAGAAAATAATTCCATCACTCTACGATCACTTAAAAATGATCTGCCTGCGAAAGGGTTAATTAAATAATAATACTAGTACCTGTATAATTTCATGTTTATATCAATATCTATACTTATCTGTATAACTAATGCAATCATAGCAAAGATAACTTAAACAGGTTTTACTTTAAAAACCCTCAAATTTAATGTCTGAAATCAGTGTCAAGACTAAAACTAAGGGAGACAAATCAATAAATAGTAACAAAAGTTACCTCCCTTTATTATTTGGACTGATTTTTATACATAAATTTATTTGTTATATTTAGTGAATATTCATAATAAATGTTTAAATATTTTAAAACTTTTGAATAGATAATTATCATTGGTAATATTCATGAGATGTTTACGGTAAATGCTTCGTAAATAACGACAATCTTGATTACTCAATGCATATTTCTCGATACATATTTAATTGTAGTTATCAAAGTTCAAATTACAGTGTTTTAAATATTAAGAAGTTTTTATATACACCATTTTCCAATCACATATTTTTTCAAACAGATAAGCTGTTTTTTTAAACATAGCGTAAATAAGGGCAGGAATCCGAGACCACGAAATGTAATTAGCCCCTATAAAATAATGAAAATATAGCTTTGCAGAATTAGAAATATTTAATTTAGTTGTATATTATGTGTGTCTTTGATGATGTACAATTGCAACAGCTGGACAGCTCCAAAGGGACAGCTATGGATAAGTTTAATACCTGCCACCACAAACTTATTGGCATTTCAGTTTCGAAGATTATAATATAGTTTTTGTGCCGCTGAAGTTACAGCGCCTCCTGTGCCTGTGAAGTCCAATGTTCAAAAAACATTCTGGAGGAAGAATTGGATTCATACCTTTCCCAAGGGTATTAGCGCCACGTGAAATGTAAACAGCTTTGTCCAGGAAGTAAATTCGGGTTGACGAGTCCATTTCCCACGACTCTAACCATTAGACCACACGCCTCCATAGTCATGATATATATATGTGTGTGTGTGTGTGTGTGTGTGTGTGAAGGAGGAATATCAATGTATAGTGTTGTTGAATTACAGGAATCATGGAGGTTTTGAAGGATGCAGGGTTTCAGCTGTTAACAACTGATGCAGGTAGTTTGTTCCATGCTTCAGCATGAAGAAATGTTTCTAAAAGTCATGGAAGCTGTGCTGTTTTCTGACTTTGTAGACATGCCCATGTGTGTTAGACACATGGAAATCAAAAAAGTGCTTAAGGTTACTGTTGGAAGAGGAATCAATGCCTACTTACTTGCAACATCTGAACCAGCTCCAACTTCACTCACTCCAAGACAAGTAACATAATCTCCAGCAAGGGTTGGTGCTAGAAATTCTTCTTTTAGTTTCTTACTTCCAAACCTAAAATAAATAAATAATATATAATTCAGCAATGGCTTAAATAGTACGACTACTGTTCTTCTACAAGGATGGCATAAAATAACCCAAGAAGGTTGATATGCCATTAAACATAGAAACCAAACCGTTTCATCCCAATATTTAATGCATAGATATATATGCACCTTCTGACAAAATGATATGAACATAAATTGTATCAAATTTATTTATTAAATAGTAAATAGTATTTAGAACATATTTCAACCATCTAAAGTATATATATATATATATATATATAATTTAATATACCAAGCGTGTTGGTAAATCCTCGCGTGAGAAAAAACCCAGCAAATAGTTTGATTGTAAAAATATACTACCAAATCAACCATAACCAACAAAAATAATCTATTGTTATTTGGCCAAAAGAAAAAAAATTTATATGTACATATATGTATATAAGATATATATATATATTCATATAAAACGCTAGGAGAATAAGCTAATAAGTAAAAAATGCTCAATACCTAAGTAGAGTCAGATCTTAGCCCTGAAGAGCATTAAGCGAAACTAATAGTAGTTCGTCTGACTCATTAGATTATCTTTATATATATATATATATATATATATATATATATATAATTATTATTATCATTAATCATCATCAAGTCATGCTGGCAGCACAGATATCCATTACAATACTTAATAATACTTAACATGGCTTAACACTTGTACCCAGTCATGGTTAGTGGAATGAGAACAGTCCACCTCCAAGGATTGAATAAAGACTTCAGTTCATAGTTACGTGAAGGCTTCCAATTATGACATGAAGGTTCCCGAATTCAAAGAGAAGATTCCAGGTTCAAGAAGAAACACCTGAAGAAGGCTGGAGGGCACATCAGCCGAAACGTTGTGTATATAACAATAAAGATTAGGATGATATTCAATAATACAAATTATCTAATTAAATGTTGAGTCAGTGCCAATTTGAAAAAAAAAATTATGAAACCAGTCCCAATAGGCACACATAAATAATAATATTCTGTGTACTTGACATGAGACTTTGATGAGTTGTGGTGCACCTGAGCACTGTACACAATAAATTTCATTATTATTATTATTATTATAATACAGGTACCAGTACACAGACAGAGCGACATTTTTTATTTTTTACTACTGCTCATGGATCAATCCAATGTCAATGTTAATTTATAGAAAATAATTCACTGACTCTACAAGTATTTAATAAATTATCTGCTGGTGAAAAGGTTAATTAAATAATAATATGAGCACTGGTATTTATTCCTGATTTAATGTCTGAAAACTGTCAAGACTAAAACTAAGGGAGACAAATCAATAAATAGTAATAAAAGTTACCTCCCTTTATTATTTTGACAAGTATTATTATACATTAAAAAGTAAATTACAAACATTTATTTAAAATTTAATAAATAAATACGGAGTATCTACTTAATATTGTTGGCCAGAATGAGACCACTACGAACGAGGGGTTCGCTATTTATAGGATCCCCCGAGTTACCGGTGCTTTGCTACCGGTGTCCCTCTAAACGGACGTCCTCTATCTCCACATACTTGTGTCAATATTTCTATCTATATTTACGTCATGATTATTCATTCTGACAGTCATGTAATAAATATGAAACGACTTTTTTTAATGAACCATTTCTTATTTGCTAATCAAATTGTGATTACCTGCAAGATTTTTATTAGTTATTTTTTATCAATTTTTATGCTTAAAACTTATCAGATGGATAAGATCTTTATATCTACTCAATTTTCCCAGTTATCATCATAGGAAACAGAATCAGCGACCAGAGTTCAAATCTTGGATGAGCTTGATTGCATTTCACTTTGCACTGACACCCTTGGGAAAGAATTGAATCCACCCCACCCCCACCCCCAGTTATGGATAAATAGTAGATCTAGCCTTAGTTAGGCAAAAGGTCTAAGAGAAGAAAACACTGAACTAGTTGTATTCCACTTAAAAATTGGCCTTGTGTTACATCCTGCCATGGCGGAGGGGTTAGGTAAATAAGTACTTCATTTTTCCTTATTTTACACCCAAGAACACTTGAATAAATGTTTCACAATATAAATTTTCCAATTTTTTGATAAGCTAACTTTGAGTTGTATGACTATTTGTTGGCGTTTTTGAGATATAAGGCGTGTAGTAAATGGTCACTTCTAAATATAGACTCGCCGACTACCATGTGACCAGGGAAGGCAACCTCTTATCCAATCACTGGCGGTGCTCTGCTGCTGTTGTTGTATTTATACTGGCCTGATTCTAATCTTAGCTCATTGCTACTTGGATCTTCTTGGACGACAGACCTAAAGGATTCACTTACCAAAGGATACTATACCACAGGACTTATTGACTTACCAAATAACTCGGGCTTACTTACTTATTTAATTTAAGTTCTTTTATAACTGGCCAAGGATGGCGGCCAGATACTTAACACTATTAACTTTGGACAATGAAATTCAGGGAAAAAAATTCTCATGTATAATACGCACTTTTATACTCATGTATAATATGCACAGACTTTTTACAAGTTAAAAGAAGTTACCAACCTGCTCAAAGCTGGAGTGGCCATACCCATCTGTACCCCAATGGCCATAGGTAGACCTCCACAATTTATATTTCCCAATTCTTCTGCCACTGCCATAGAGTAAGAAAAATCCAAACCAAGACCTCCATATTCTGAAAAATAATTGAGAAACAAAAATTAAAATATAAAAGTAATGTTTGTCTGAATTTTTGAGATGAGGCTTGATGTATATTATTTTGACCCACTGGATCTTTACAAGTTAATAGCACCAATCCCAGGGGCTATCCCCTCAGGCAATACCTGCCCCCTCGATTTAAAGGGGCAGGTCTGGGTTTATTGCCCAGCGCCTGAGGAGCCTCCCTTGAGGGCGAATGCCGACGGGATCAACGCAATTTTTCACCTGCCACCCATGAGCTTCGGTTTGTGGGTGGTCCCACGTTAATAGGGCCTTGTGCCTAACCCGTACAAATGGGGTACGAGGTAAATACAATGTATATTATTTTGATTTTTCAGATTGATGTCCTCATCTTTATTGTGTAGTGATACTGATAGCTTTATGATTTAGTGTATCTGGGATGCACATATTTGCTTTGAATGAGTCCCCAGGAAAATTTATGTGTACTAACTAAAGCCGTTTAACTCCTACGTTATAACCTAACCTGTGTAATTCATTTCTAAGAGACTATTGAAATGTATTTACAGTTAGGTTGAAATGGTGAGGGAAGAAAAAAGAAAAACACTGGGACTCATGGATACAATTTAACTGCGCTCCTTTTATATTTTTGTGTCAGGGATGCAGGCTACATACTTATCAGCATCTCGGTTGTGATATGTTAAAACATAACGCTGTATCCTCCGGCCTTTCTCAGGTGTTCTCTGTGTATCCGAGTACAGACATGACCAAACCTGGGAAATCATTTTTAATAGTTTGACTGTTGATCAAACAAAGCACCTACAAAATGCTTGTATTGAAATGGAAATAATGTAGTAAAATACGATACATGTTCAAGCTTTAAAATGATGTAAACATCATTGACAATAAACAATAAACGTTTCTATGATTTCTAAATATTTTGAAGACTTTAGCTTTGGAATTACCCTCATACCAGAAAATGAATAATTTATTATTTCTGTACAAAAAAAAAAAAGAAATGATCACTTACCTACAGGATAACTCACACCCAAAAATCCTTGATTGCCCAATTTTTTGAAGACTTCATGGGCAGGAAAAATTTCAGCTTCTTCCCATTCATCAACATAAGGATTGATTTCTTTGTCAATCAACTAAAATGAAACCCAACAAAAATAATCATTATTTCTTGGTTGATTTTGAAAACAAATTTTGGGAAAACTAACTGTTATATTGCAAGGTAGAAGGATACATAGATCAATGTTGTGCTTAACACATTTATTAATCACCAACATCCAGTGCTAAACAGATACATATAAACACAGAACAAATAAGTACAAACAATTAACAAGACAAACTCACACTAAAAGAGGAGGGTCAGTTCAGTATAGCCAACGCAGCAAAATCAGTCTGAATATTATTCAGCTAGTTAATCTACTTTAATCGTAGGCTATTTTATGGCTATGAGCCAGTCCATCTGGTAGAGTGCTGAAGGGGTTAGCTATTCTAAAACACTAATCTAGGTTAATTAAAACAGTTTTAGCTCTCTCAGTAGAGCATCCGGCTAGGAACCACAAAGTTCTAGGGCTTAACGTGATTGGAAGGAGCCATTTCATGTCATGGACTGCTCAACCACCAGGATTCTGTCCTTAATTTTTGCATATAAAGTCTGAAGTTTTTTTGGTTTTTTGGTGGAGGATACACAAAGATATTTTGAATAAAATTTATTACACGAAAAAGTATAAATCAATTATTTACAAGAAATATTTGTGTGATAATTTCAATTCAAAATGAAAACTTTGACTGAATGTCAACATGTCCAATACAAAAATGATAATGTGAACCTCGTTGGTCCATGCGGGCTGATGGGACAGTTACTAGATTTTAATTTTGTTTTTATTCCTATGATTAATGTATATTATTATTCTGTGCTATTATAATTATTATCAATTATAAAAATAGTGATATTATATATATATATATATATATTGTGGTTGATATGGGTGGTATATTTCCAAGCAGATAGTGCTCAATATCATTGATTGAGTGTTTATATTTGAGTTAAGGTTGCGTGGACATGTAGTTAACACCTGGTTACTGACAGTTTCACACCTATCTGATCTTCAGACCATGGGCTGAGGATCGCATAGGCGAGAAACTCAGTAACCAGGTGTTGACTCTATGACCACGCTAATGTGTATATATATATATATATATATATATATATATATATATCTTATTATAATGGAGATTGTGGGTTTGTCTGTCTGTAACCGAAACTATATTACTATACAAGTCATAATTCCCTTTGTTATTTACATCACATTCTCCATGATTTTATTTTTATTTAAACTTCAATTATTAACAAAATTCTTGACATCATTAAGACTGTTGACCATATCTACATACTAATAACATGCAATTGTATTTATATATACAAGAAAATAGCTGTTTACAGTGTGAATGGGAAGGCTAATTTGCATATTGATCTTAAAAATTTGATTTTAATAAATATATGCTTAGTATTATTGATTTCTAATTGTTTGGTTTTATATCAATGAATATGAGCAAAAATCTCGGGGATAAATCTTTAAAAAAATTCATTAAAAATAAGAAATAACTGTAATTTCATTCTTTACTTCTTATTTTAACTAAATAGTTAATTTAGGAAAATTTACCAATGAAAGACGGGAGTAAGGGAAAATGATGGAAGACTTAGTTTCAAAGTTGTTCTATTTTTAAATCATACCCCCTCTGTTCAAATATTTTTATCTGAATTCTTATTCAGTTTCTTTGGCTTTTCTAATTTAACAATATTTTATTATATTAAAACTTAAATACTTGCACCCGGAGGGTGCATATATTTGCTAGTATATATATATATATATATATATATATATATGAGTTAAGGTAGTGTGAATATGGAGTCAACACCTGGTAGAACCAATTATATATATAGTTATTTACTAAGCTTAGCTTAGATGTGGCACAAGGCCAGATTAAGAGGCACCCAGTTAGAATCGAACTCACTAACAATGCTCTGCAAATATAGCTTGCTAACCATTACACCACAAGGTGCACAATTATATATATATATATATATATATACCCTTGACAAGCTAATTTCACATGTATCATTCACTGCATATCGGTGGCCCAGTGGTAAAGTCTCTGCCTATGTGTGCTAAGTTCCTGGTTTCAATTACTGTACGATATTCTACATAGTGGACAATATTTGCAGAGTTCGCTTGTCATGATTATTTTCATTAATTATCGAATTTTATACGATATACACATTGTAACTGCCTTCAAGCAAAAAATATAAATAATGATAATATATATATATATATATATATATATATATATAAATCTCAAATATCTTGTCCTCATGACGGCCGTTCTTCTGTATACTTAAAAATCTTTTTATATATTTTCTATTATTATTATTTTATTTTATTTTGTATTTAAAATAATAATAAATAAAATACATTGTGTACAGGACATTCTCTCGGACTAAGTACATGTCAGCACTTCATTAAACGATTTTTATCCATTCAACATTTTCTTTCCTTTATTTATTTTTTTTTCAACACACACACACATATATATATATATATATATATATATAATTGGCACCTTTTCGTGGGCTTTGATTCAGCTGCACTACATACTCCATGGTAAATAAAATGATGGAAAATCTCAGTGATGCCCCTTCTTTCTTTGATTCCCTAAGGACATGATTTCTTTTACGTGACTTTCGGAAACATTTTTTCACGCTCAGAGTTGCGGAGACATGGAATAAACTGCCCACGTCTGTTGTAGGCTGCCAAAGCACTGAGTCTTTCAAAGCCTCCATGCTTTCTGTAGTCGCCGACACTATACCTGATGCCACTCTCCACAAACATACGCGCACACATACATGCATATTACTACTGTAAACTGTTCATGTTCCTGACACTAATACATTATTCTGTGTACTTGACATGAGACTTTGATGAGTTGTGCTGCACCTGAGCACTGTACACAATAAATTTCATTATATTCTAATGGTTAATCCAACCCTTGAAAAATTGAATCCCTATTAATGGTTTAACTTATTTAGTTATTTATTTTATCAAACTTAGTTTTATTATATAAGATATACTTCCTCCTATTATTATATAAACAGATAAAACACCAGGTTATGACCTTGCACCTGTCTATGATAAAAACTAGGACTAAATACAGATTACCTGAATAAACAAACAACTTGAGTTCAACAAGTGAGATCTATATATATTATTTTTTTTTTTTTTTTTTTGCACTAAAAAATGAAAAGTCACCTAGCAACACACGTAACAATCTTTTATGATACTAGCAAAAAAAAAAAAAAAAAAAAAACACCCTCCGGGCAGTAAAAGTTAATTTTTAAAAGATATTGCCTGGGGGAGTTAAAAATTCAATGTCAATGGTTTGTATCAGGAGTAAAATTATCAAATTTATTAAAGGAGTTAAAAAAATGATAAAATAATTTGAAATGAAAACTTAGTTTTGTCCCCTTCAAATAAAATGTTGTGCATCATTAAATAAATAATCATTCTGAATATTTTACACATAAATTTTACAGAAAATTGTAGCTATTTATTTATTTGAAACTTTTTAGTTAACTTCTTGTTAGTAAAAAAAGGGTGGGAGTAAAAATAATCTTTTAAAACTAATTACAAATTTTATATATATGTTTTTTTTTTTCCATTTAAAGTAACAATACAATTTTTTAATTAATTTCATAGTTTATTTAAGTAATATATAGTATATTCATTTAAACTGTTATTATTACACAATTCAAATGTTGAATTTTAAGTAAGAGCTCTTATTTATTTTATCAATATTAATTGTTTAGCTCAGTCGGTAGAGTGTTTGGCTAGGAATCACAAGGTTCTTGGTTCGATACCGGTCCTCGCCAACTCAGCGTATGAGTAGCACAGGGATCTGTGCGGTAAAGTAAGGAGCTTATGGTAGGTGTGGCGCTCCACCTCAGATGCTAAAAACAATCTCCTTGGTCTAGCACTATTGAAAAGGGGACAGACTCCCTCGCTGACTGGCTGATACCAACTTAAGGCCGCCCCGACGACTTATTCTATGTATTGACGTTTTTGGGTTTTTTGATTTAAGCAGTGATGTAATTTTGGTTACAGACAAATAGAGAGCGAATCTCCATTATTAATAGATAGATATCAGCTTGCATCAAAAGTTCTTGTATATAACCAAATTATTCTATATCTAACATCATCATCAAGGCATACTGACAGCATAGATTCGCATGACTCTCTTTTGCTACCCACCCCTATCAGTCATCGATCCTGCTAAGTCATCACCATGGCATCCAGTGTCCATACATGTTTATAAGTTAAAGAAAAACATATTTCTATGCAAATCTATATCTTTGTTAAACTAGTGGTAAATTTATTGCTGAAGACTCTATAGTAGGGGGGGGCAAGCTGTGACCTCTTAACCTTTAATATGTGGCTCGTGGAAAATTCTAAAGAATTTGTTAATTCTAGAAATTTTGATCTGAATCCAGAGCAAGAAACATACAGCTTGTTGAAATGAGAATGGGTGAAAACTATGCTTATCTTTTACTACTAATTTTTTGTAAGGTGTAAATCTGATTTAAATATCTCTAATCTTTTGGTTTATTTTTGTTTACATCTTTGGGATTACCAAAATTAATGTTACATAATGAATAGGGTAGTCTATTCATTTTGTAATGTAGTGTAAAATATTTGAATTCAAAAATTTAATATTGTGACAGCAATTTTAGTTAGAGCCGGCCATAGAGGAAATGTATATGCCACATATGCTAGGATTGAACCAAAGATGTTTAAAATTTCTCAAAATTATTAACAGTATCTTTTACATTTTCTTCTTTTTTTTTTCATTTGATTACAGTCCTGAAATGACCAATGAAAAATGTGTAACAGTAATTTTAGTTGGTGTTGGCCATAGAGAGGAAATGTATATGCCACATATGCTAAGATTGAATCAAATAAGTTTAAAGTAAGCATCCTTTTCTCCTTCAATATATATGTTACATAATGAATGGGATAGCCTATTCATTTTGTAATGTAGTGTAAAATATTTGAATTCAAAAAGTTAACGTTTAATTTAAAAAGAATGAATGGAAAATAACCAGGGTTTTTACTGAGAGCTTTTGAACCTGGACGGGACATGATATTCTCATTAGTTTAGAATTCATGTGACTGGAATCGGTGGGAAATTTGTTGAGTTGAAATAAAGAACTCTTTGAAGCTGGATGCAAACTGGTGTCCCTGCTAAATTAATTCTTCTCCATGCACATTGAAATATTGGGTCTGGTTAATAAAAAAACATCAAAAACAGAATTATGTCTTCATGTTCATAATTAACTCTTTGCCTACCAAATTTCACCTCACAGCTGTACTAAATTGTCTTGGTATTTTTTACCTGTTTGATGGGATATTTCAAAGTTCATTATCAATTCACTCAGAACTCATTCTATTCAAATAAAGTTCAATCATTGTTGTAATCTGAGTTCTTCTGCTCAATCATAATGAACTAACCATCAGGTTTTGTACTTTAATTGGGTGTGGTATGCATTGAAACAGTTATATCAGAGAGCTGTTGTTAGCGGCTTAAAGTAGGCAAAGAGTTAAGAATAAAATGGACACAGAGAGATACTACCAGAGAAAACCAAATGAATTGGACACATAGCCTAGTGGATAAAGGAGTTAGTTAAGACAGTTCTAAGTGACAGTTATCTCTAGACTGCAGGTTCAATCCTGGTCAGGGACAGCAGTAACATAGAATAATAATTAACACAGCATAACACCTGTACCCCAGCTATGGTTAGCAGAATGAGAACAGGATACCCCCATGGACTGAATAAAGGGTTAGGTTCAAAGTTCTGTGATGGCGCCCAATTATAACAAGAACGTTCCTGAGTTCAAAAAGAAGGTTCCCGAGTCCGACAAGAAATACCTGAAGAAGGTCAGAAGGCACATCGGCTATAATGTTGTCCAAATAACAATGAAGATGAGGTCAATAGTCCAAATAATACTAATTATCAAGCCTCATCTCAAAAATTCAGAGAAATAAAACCAAACCAGATGAAGAAAAGCACAAAGATAAAACCTGACCAGCGAGAAGTAATAAGAGACTATCCAACACTAATACAAATTAACAATTTAAAAACTGCATGCTGGAATAAATATTATTGCATTTAAAATGCATTTTTTAAACTTATATTAAAAAAAATTTTTAACAAAATGTGTAACAATAAAAACGTATGTGTACATTTTGTTCATGTCCTGCAGATCTCAAACATCTGAGCATTATCATTTGTGTCTCTTACATTAAGACCACTCCTATTCGATAGGTATTCTACCCCACCCATTTGCTACAGGTAGAATGTGACATATGGTCGCAAAGATGATATTTACCACGTACCCCACATGTACAGTTAGGCACAAGGCCCTATTAATGTGGGACCACCCACAAGCCATGACTCATGGGTGGAGGGTGCAAAAAATGCATTGATCCTATCAGCATTCCCCCTCAGGCACTGGGCAATAAACCCAGCCCTGCCCCTTTAAATCAAGGGGGCAGGTATTGCCTAGGGGGATGGCCCTCTGGGATCAATGCTATTAGCTTGTAAGATCCAGGGCCGAAGCCACTGGACCCTCACCCCAAGATTGCAAAGATGAGGCATCTGGTGAGGATCAAATTCGCTATTCAATAGTAATGGATAGAGGAGACTAACTTGCTAGCCATAATGCCATTGTAGCAAGTTAGGTGTTATATATATTTTATATATAGGTTGTAACAACTTCCTAACTTTAAACAAAACTCAACACAATGGAAAAATAACGGAGTCGTATTAAAATAAATAATCTGTATTAAATAGAGTTACAGCATACCGGGCATAGTCCTTTCTTTTATATTGTGGTATTAAGAGTTCATATTTTATCTTCTTTCATTTTCTGATAATGGAGCTTGTTGCGTGACGACTCTTGCTTGTCATCTTCAGAATTACTGAAAATTCCCACTTCTTTTTTTGGTGCTCGATTTTTTGAATTCAGCATCTGTTGGTTTCTGTTACTGCATTTTTGGGATTCTTACTCCCCCCCCCTTTTTAAAACAAATCGGCAACTGCCATTTTATTACCATTACACCATCACAGGACACCTTTCCTGTTCTATAGTATAAAAATCAGGTCATATATAACCACTAAATCTGGCTTAAGTATCTATCCACATCTCCATGAGAAAAGAATGTGACACATGATTAAGTTTAAAATGAGGTCATGTAAATGAGGTCATGTAGATAGGGTTAAAAACAAAATTGGATATCAATTTACATTACCATAGGCATGAAAGGTGCAACCTGGGTTTGGTTTGTTCAGTTTTATGGCATATCAAACTCAGTGGGTCATTTAATGCCGACAAAGTTTTGAAATGAATTCATTCTTAATGGATACTCATTTTTTTTATAAACACATTTTTCTATTTAACCCATAGATGGGACCCTAACAAGTACGACCACTCCAGGTCAGAATGGACCAAGGAGCAATGAAAGGGTGCTCCACCTTCTCCAGAACTGGAACCTCACTAACAGATAGAGTTTAACGTTATTCCCAGGACATGAAGACCCTCAGCCACCACCTTCTAGCATGATAAAAAGGGCTGGGATTTGCCATAAGGGCAATAGGGTCGGAGTAATCATATAGGTGCTAGGGCTTGACATGCTCAACCGATTGATCAGACCCGACCGATCATTTAGCCCAAGTAAGAGACAAAGTGGAGTGTTACATGTCATGGTCTGCTCATCCACAAGGATTCCATCCATAAGCATCACGGATTCCATCCATGGTCAACAGGTGACCCCATTGGGGGGGAGTGCAACCTGGGAGGATTCTTGGTTATTTTATATCTAGAGATGAGGGAATCACGTTCATTGTACATTCATATTTACATTTTTTGTGTAGTTATTTAAGTGTCTTTTTTTTTTTTTTTTTGTGTGTGTTTTTTGTACACACAATCCTATCAAATATGAATAATTTTTAAACAGATCTATTTGACCCATATATGGACACCAGGTACATGGGAGGAAATTTTACAGGAGAGGGTGGAAGAATTTGCCCTGAAAATTTCCAAACTTGCTTTAGATCTTAATTTTCCGAGTGGGGGTCGAAAATTAAGATCTTGAGTAGAGTATTTACAAAGAACAATAAAAAAAAGTGTTTTTTTTTTAACTAAAGAAAACATTTACATGTTTCAAGTGGATAAACTTTTAGAATGAATTATAAAATAAATTTATTCGTCCTAAAAATAACCAGCTTTTGCCCATGTACAATTCAATTGCCTCTAATGAAGGACTGCAGACTCACCATCACCGCTACCACACACCTATGTATGGGACCCCAGCAGGTACTACCAATCTAGTTCAGAATGGGCCTTGGAGTAATGGCAATTAAGGGGTACTATTTTTGGGGGGAGGGTCCTTACCCTGCTACAGGGGATACAGTTAGCCTATTCTAAGCCCCACTGACAGGGCATGGAAAAGAATAGGGGCAGTTTCCAAACATAACTAATTTTGATAACAAATAATGCTTATTAAACTGTATACTATGTTGAAACTGATTGTCATGAGGCCTAAATAAAACTAAATCCAACAACAAAATGGACAAGTTTGTGTGCTTAAAAACTTTATTTTTAAATTCGTCTGCTTTAATATTTTAATTTTCTAGTTTGACCAAAATAATGTTCAATGCAAAACAATTAAAAATTAAGTTTTATTGCAAAATTTAATCTTTATTTTATGTGGAGTTTTTAGGTTTTTAAGAAATTTTATTTCCTATGCCACAGTCGGATATTTGAAATTAGAAGTTTGTATTTGATTTTAGGGTTTATTGTAAATATAATTAAAAGAACTACTTCTGTTTTACTGTCTTTTATTGGTGGAAAAAATGGCTTTTCTGTAGAGAGTAGAATCAACCTTCCTAAACTTATTTTTCTTGATCTATGTTCATTTTAAATACAAATAAAATGGATCAAAATTTGGATAATTGACATCCAACTGTTGGAAAATACTTCTTTCAAAATTGTATGTTTTCCATTTCTGAAAAAAATAAACTGGTACATATCGCATAAATGCGTCCTGGCCTCCTGCCCTAAAAAACGCTAAGTGGTGCCTGCTGAAAAACCAATCCGCACTACGATTGAACTCCCTAGCTGTTTGAAGGCGTTTTTTCCAAAAAAGTTAATGTGATATGAAAGCGATATTTTACCCCCACCCAAAGTCTTTTCTCAACTAGTAAATGTAAATATTTGAACCCTCCCCATCTTTAAAATATTTTTTTAGCGGTTTGAAGGCGTTTTTATCGACAAATACCTTTTTTTTAGTGGTTTGAAGGCGTTAAAAGTAAGCCACCACCCAGATATTTTATCAACAAGTAAATGTAAATATTTTAAACTTCCTTTAAAATATCTTTCTTTTTTTTTTCGGTATTTTCATTTTATTTTGATTTGATTTTCAAAGTTAGATTGAATGGGCTGGCCATAAAATGGAGGTTCAGTTTACATTGTAAACCGGTAAACAAGAGCTTAGTTTAGGGTAGCATCTGCCCCTCTAGATGAGTTTATTGCCCTGTACCTGAGGTGACTCTCAAAAGGAATACTGACGGAATCTAAGCAGGGTTTGTTTTGGGTTTTTTTGTTCGTTTTTTTTTTTTAATGGTTTCAGGAGAGGCTTGCTTCCTGCGTGGTACCCCACATTAAAAAAGAATGACCTTCAATCTTTTTTATCTTGGTGGAAGTTAAAAAATAAAATAAATAAGTAAAATGAAATAAAATCAGGAGATCATTAAAGCGGTCATAAAGACAGTGTCCAATTACAGTAAAGTAAACTGAACCAAAACAAAAATCTAAAACAGGAAAAAGTTATTTAGTTCGGCTGCTATCTACGGCGTGGGTCCAGTGGCTTCGGCCCTGGGCCACAGATGTTAGCAACGTTGATCCCAGGGGGTCGTCCCCCCCAGGTAACACCTGGCCCCTCGATTTTATTGCCCTGTGCAATATTTTTGCACCCTCCTCCCATGAGTTTCGGTTCGTGGGTGGTCCCACATTAATAGGGCCTTGTGCCTAACCCGTACAAGTGGGGTACGCGGTAAATACCCAAATAGTATTTGAAACTTTTTCCGTTGTGTGCAAAAGTTCTCAGCGATTTTTTTTTCTTTTTCTTTTTAAAGTTAGAAACTTTTTTTTCTCGAAACATTTGCACGCCCCCTCATACGAAAATATCCTTTCGGATATTCGTTTGTCCTTTCCCAAAAATTAACTCCAATAAAAAAAAAAAAAAAAAAAAAAAAAAAAAAAAAACATGCATCCAATCATCTTTAAAAAATACAAAAATTAAAAGAAAATAAATGAAACAAGTTTTATGTTTCATTGTAATCACTAAATTGTGTTGAACATTTATTCATATCGAAATACAAATGATCATTTCATTCACACGTCGTTTTTTGAGAAAAAATTTCCACGACACAATTTTTGACCCTAAACAAAGTTTAAAAGTATTTTGCGTCACAGAACTTTTAAGTAAAAATGCGACCAGAAAGTCATAAATTCTCTATTTAATATACTAGGTTGATGATGCTCGTTAACACAAATTCGACCAACTAAATAAATCACATACAAACCAAAAAACTTTACAACGAAAATATTTTTAAGTACATTTCCTATCACACAAAAAATAACTTTTTTGATAGCACTACTATGAGCTTTTTTGTTTTGTTTTGTTTTGGTGTTTTTACAATATTTTCAGATTTTTTTTACATTTCGGTAGTTTTTGTTTTGTTTTTAATTTAACTTTTTTTTCTTTGTTTGTCATCTTATTTTATTTATTTATTCATTTATTAGTTTTTTTGTTGTTTTTTTCAACACATGTCATGAACATACTAAAACTATACTTCTATAACTACAATTTTTTTAACACGAATTTCCTCTCCTAATGCAGAAAATAAATTACATTTTTATTTCTTTTTAAATAAAGAGTAATTGTACTAAAAAAATATATTTTTGCAAAGTTGAGAAAAAATTAAAACAAAAATATCTTCACCTTTCGGAGCGATTCTCTTATTTGTTTGTGGTCGTCTGTATAAACTTCCGAGGTTTTCATTTTAAGTTGTTCTTCTTGACAAAGTTTCGTTCCTGCATGAAAAAGACGTTTTGTCAGGCCTTGATGGACCTGAAAAGTCAATTGTCTGGTGACAGTCGACAACATAATTCTTTAGAAGAGGAAAAACAGTGAAATTATGGTCAACTACTTTCAATCCGTCTCGACACCTGTGTGATAAACAACAACACCGTTAGACCCGAACAGAGTTTTACTAAAATTTGGAATCACAAGCAATTTCGTTTCGTTTGTTACAAAGCACGTTACGTTTATTTTTTATTCTTTAACAGTTCGAATTCTTAACAAATAGTATTTTGAATATTTTATACCAAAATTTAGCGTAAATATATTATTGAGTTTTATTACACAGTAATATTTGTATTGATATATCGATCAATTGCATATGATAAGGAATTAATTCGTACAACCGGTCAACCGAAACGAAACGCTACACCTTTGCCGTAAAACAATAATTTTAATCACCTAAAGTAAAAAGCAAATGAATTTTTATTATGTAAATTGTCGGTCTACCGAGTAAATATGATAAAACAAAAAAAAATAATTCATTAATTAAATGAATGAATGAATGAATGAATGAATGGATGGATGGATGGATAGAATGATGATGATGATGATGATGATGGTGGTGTTGATGATGATGATGATGATGATGATGATGATGATGATGATGATGATTTTTTTGCTCCTTGCGAGTTTATATTGGTCTCAGTTTCTCACTGGAGTCCAAGTGACAACAAGTCTCCTCAGATCTTTCGGAAACATCTTTTCATGCTCAGAGTTGCCGAGGCATGGAATAAACTGCTTGCATCTGTTGTAGGCTGCCGAAACACTGCATCTTTCAAAGCCTCCATGCTTCCTGTAGTCTGTCAACACTATACCTAATACCCCCCTCCACACACATATGCATGCACGCGCACACATACATATATATTATTACTGTACTCTATTCATGTTCCTAACACTAATACATTATTCTGTGCACTAGACATGAGACTTTGATGAGTTGTGTTGCACCTGAGCACTGTACACAATAAATTTCATTATTTCATTATTATCTCCAAGACTGTTCTGAATATTCTAACCGCTTAACAATGCAGTGGTCAGGATCTGGTTTCTTCATCTGATTTCCAGTTCCTCCAGTTTTATGGGTTTTTTTTCCAATTGTGATAACAATTGTAGTTGGTGCGCTTCGGAAGTCCCTAAAGACCTTCCTAAGCGACCAACTATAATTGGTACCACAGTCGACCTTATGTTCTTTCTTTCTTTTTTTTTTTTGTTTAGTCCTCTGGTCTAAGTATTTGTCTATCTTTTTGCTTTCTTTCATTTTCACTTCGTGATCTGCCAGAACACCAAAATCAACTAGATGACATGTTCTTTTTTTCTTCTTAATTAAAACTAGGCCTGGTCTCCTGGCCGGGATTAGGTGGTCTGTTTGTATCTCAAAAATCCCAGAAAATGTTGTATGTCTCATTCTTTTGGACTGATTCTGGTTTGTACATATACCATTTGGTTGTATGGTCAAATTTTAATCTCTTGCACAGTTCCTAGTGGATCACCTTTCCCACCCAGTCATACCTAATATTGTATTCTTTTTTAGCTAGTTTGCTGCATTCACTTATTATGTGATTAATCATTTCATCTCTGTCTCCACATAACCTACACTTGCTGTTATTATTATTATTAATATTATTGTTATTATTATTATTTTAGAGTTTTTCACACCAGCATTACTGATAGTCTTTCACTGGAGTCTGAGTGACAACAAGTCTCCTCATCTCCAGGACTCTTCTGGGTATTCTAGCCAGTTGCAGCAATGCAGTTGTCTAGATGGTCTCAATTCTTCCTCTGATTTCCAGTTCCTCCAGTCTTTTTCCAAAGCTTTTTGGGACTGTTCCAAGTGCACCAACTATAATTGGTATCACTTTGACCCTATTATTATTTTACTCCTTTTGAGTTTTCACATCAGCAGTAGCTGATGGTCTTTCACTGGAGTCTCCTCAGGTCTCCAGGACTCTTCTGAGTATTCTGGCAGATTGCAGCAGTGCAGTGTTCTGAATGGTTTCAATCCTTCCTCTGATTTGCAGACTTTCCAAACCCTTTTCTAATCCTTTTGGGACTGTTCCATTATTATTATTATTATGAATAATAATAATAATAATAATAATAATAGTACTTTTATTTTATTCATGGCGAGTTTTTCACACCAGTTTTAACTGGTGGTCTTTCACTGGAGTCTGAATGACAACATGTATCTTCAGGTCTCCTGGACTCTCCTAAGTATTCCAGCCGGTTTTAGCAGTGCTGTGGTCTATATTGTCTCGATTCTTCCTCAAATCTCCAATCCATTGAGCCTCTTTTCCAGATTCAATAAAAAGAGCACAATTATGTTTCATGCACAAAACAGAATGTATAACAAAAAGGGATAACTAAAGACATACAGATCTTCCATGGTTTGTTCTGTGAGTTCCAATATAATTCTGTTCAGATCAGAGATAAATATGTCCTTATTCACCCAAGATGAGGACAGAAAAAACAGAGAGGTCTTTCAAAGAAAGCTAGCTAAAAGAGAAAGGGTCAAGGGTTGAATTACCACGTGACCAACAGACACGTGACATGGAAAGCTCTACCTACAATCCCAGGGGAGACAATTGTGTTTGTTTCCTTACATAACTTTATCATCATCATGTCGTGCTAGCAGCACGGATATCCATGACAATCTTTTGCCAACTGTCCCTATCATTCATTGCCCGTGGCTGGTCCTCTGTGCAGCATCCAGTATCCGTGCAGAGCTGGTTAATGTAGGTTTTTTTCTGGATGGCCTGTACTGGCATTCCCATGTGCTGGCTTTCACAGGAGAATGTCACTTATGAGTTTGTCTTTGCTTCTCTAGCCGTGTCCAGTATGTCTTATTCATCTTATTTTGATGGTTTGTGTTATAGGGGGCACATGGCCGTACAGCTGCTTTCTGGTGGGGTGTTCTTTTCACAATTTGTTTAAAATCACACGTGGCATTCTTGCGCAGCTACCATCGAGCTTATTCTCTAGGTGTTTTGTTTGGGTCCAAGTGGTGCAGCCATACAGCAGCACTGATACAGCTATGGCTTGGAAGAATTGTCACTTTAACTTGTCAGTGAGATCGGATTTCGGTAATTTTCACCTTTAGTTATTAAAATTCCTAGCATAAAATTGTGCGTGGACATTATCTGAAATTAACTTAATTGTTATTAAGTACACATTTTATGATATTTTTGTGTTAAAGCATGCACTTGTATTGTTTTCAAAACGATTCTAAGATTTTTCTATTTGGCATGGACACAATCAAAATGGCTACCGTCTTGTTTCAAAGTGAAAGTCAGTTGGCTAAATTCCTAGCATAAAATTATCTGAAATGAACTTAATTGTTATTTTAGAACACATTTTATGATATTTTTGTGTTAAAGCATGCAGTTGTATTGTTTTCAAAAAAGTTTCTAAGATTTGTTTATTTCGCACGGATACTTTAAAAATAGCTACTGGCTTAGTTCAAAGTGAAAGTCAAGGGAGGTTATTCTAATTGCCTTATTTACTAGGAATTTTAATAACTAAAGGTGAAAATTACCTGGATTTCCATATGATAGATAATCTGTTTATAGCAGGCCATGCCTTTCCTATGCGTGCATTAACATCGCTTTCTATTGATGAGATATTATTACCTAGGTATGTGAATTGTTCTACCTGTTTTAGGGGCTTACTGTCAAGTGTAGAGATGCCCCTTTCCTTTTTAAAACACATGAACTCGGTTTTATTGGAGTTCATATAGAGGCCAATGTTCTGTGCTACTTTCTCCAGACTATGTAGCAGGGATTCAGCCTGTGCTGGCATATTTGCAAGAAGTGCCAGATCATCTGCATAGTCTGCATCCGTAATAGTCTGTGCAGGGCATCATCTACTTCTTACCTTTTTTATGTGAGGCCTTTTTCTTTTATGGGATCTTATGATGTTCGTAGTACATAGTCTAGGCATATAAATATGTATGGTGCTAATGTAGGGTGGGTTGTTTTTTGAGCTAGCACCGCTTAGCGTTTTTTAAGACAGGAGGCTGGGACACATTTCTGGGCAAAGCCCCCCTTTTTTTTTTACTGCAACCCAAAAGAACAATTTGAATTGAGACCCATTAAATCTAACTGCGATGGCATGAAATGAGTAAATCAAAGACAAACACTCTTCGCTTTTTTTTTAGCATCGACAAAATTCATGTAAATTTCTAATTATCCATTTATATTTGAATTATATGTATCCAATTGTATGAAAATAAAAATATTATTCTAAGAAAATCAAAAAATGAAGTAAACACCAACACAAGTAAATAAGAGTTGAGATATATGTGTTTGTATTATTTGGATTATTCGGACTATTGTCCTCATCTTTATTGTTATCTTTACAACATTTTGGTCAAAACGTTGTACAGATAACAATAAAGATAAGGACAATAGTCCAAATAATCCAAATTATCAAACCTCATCTGAAAAATTCAGAGAAATAGTATCTATGTGTTTGATTTAATATGAATAGATAACATGAGAAGTAAAGAAGAAACAGAAAATGCTCTCCTTGCAATCACTTCCTGGACTATAGAGTGTACATTAAAATAACCAAGCCTAAATTATAGAGTATTTATTTTTATTTTCTTATTTATTTTCATGATCCTTTCATTTATTTCGCGACCCACTAAATGTGACCCATAGTTTGATAACCCCTCTGCCCTAGACGATCCGTGAACTCATTGGGTTCCTATTATAACAACATTCCATTGATTCTTCTATTTAGGATTTTAAAAAATGACAAATAGAGCAAATGTAGACCCAGCAAAATTATCATTCAGTTCCAAATTGCATAGAAAATTGCATTATTCTTTAAGAGCAGTTTAATAATTTCTGCCCTGTCGGCTGGGGCGTTAGAATACACCGACTGCACCTCTGCAGAGGGGTAAGACTCCCCCAATGGGGCCACCTGTTGGCCGTGGGTGGCGACCCATGATGCTTAAGGATAGAGCCCAGGTGGATGAGCAGTTCATGACATGCAATACTCCACTTTGGCCCTATATTGGGCTAAACGGGCGGTCGGAGAGGCCCCCTCCGATCAATCGGCTGGTCACGTCAAGCCCTAGCACCTATATGATTTTCCCAACCCTATTGCCCTTATGGCAAGCCCTTTTTATCATATGGGTGCTAGAAGGTGGTGGCTGCGGGTCTACATGTCCTGGGAATGACATTAAACTCTCTCTGATGGTGAGGTTCCAGTTTTGGAGGTTTGGGGAACGTGGAGCACCCCTTCATCACCATTGCTCCCTGGTCCACTCTGACCCGGAGTGGTTAGTACCTGTTAGGGTCCCATCTATGGGTTAAATAGAAAAATGTATTTATAAAAAAATTGTATTATCCATTAAGAATTGATTTATTTCAAAACTTTATCGTATTAAATGACCCACTGAGGTTGATATGCCGTAAAACAAAACAAACAAACAAACAAAGTTTAATAATTTAAAAAAAAAATTAAAATTTAAGATTCTTGCTATGGTGTGCCAATTTTTAATGGATTACACACATGCACGTGCGTGCGCTTAGGCGTACCATTGTGGTGTAATGGTTAGCAAGCTAGTCTCACAAATCTATTATTACTGAAAGTGAATTTGTTCCACGATGGATGCCCCATAAAAAAAAAAAACATAAAAAAGATATTGGCCTGGTGAGAGGTCAGTAGGTATCACTAATTTTCCCTGTGAAATTTACCTTCCCCCCCCATATTTAATACAATGAAACTTGCATAAAGGTTAATATTATCTGGAGAAGTTTTTGTCCATTCAAAAGAAACATTAAAAAAAACTCTTCGTGATTTAAAAAAAAATTTTTCAGCTTAAGAAAATAATGAAAATTATGAACAAAAAACAATGTTTACATTTTCGCACAGTTAAATCAATTGAAATTTAACGTAGCCAAAACAAGTTATGACTACAGGCTTTTTTAAAAATTCTATGAAAAATCAATTAATGGTTCGATTTTCACGGAAATTTCCATAATTAATTACCTTTTGATGAAAATATATCTGAAATAGTTTTTTCCTAAAATATATTAGGGAAAATATTTTTTTACGAGGTCTACCTATTTATTTTATGAAATATGAAAAAATGAACCGACAAAAAACGATTTTTACTTTTTTTTCTATAAAGATAAGAGTCTGAATAATTATATCAGAAAATTTTATAAGTTTCAACGTGACAGTTTTTTTTTTAGTAAAAGAACCATGAATACAGAATTCTGCTAAAAAAATATCAATAAAGAAACTAACCCTGTTATAAAAAAAAAAACGAACTGTTTTATTTATTTTTCAAGATAACGGTGAGTAATTTTTCCCCAATCAGATAATTTGACTTTGAATTAACTGTTTTTCTTTGTAACAACTTTTTATGTTCGTTATTTAAAAAAAAGAAGTTCAAAAATATTTACGTTTCTTCCTTCAATTGACCTAAACTGATCACGTGACATATTTTGGTGGTACCTAGAGGTCAGGAAAAATTTTTTAAAAATGTTATCTCTTGTAATGCTTAGCAAGCTAAATTAGCAAACCATTAGTAGTGAGTTCGATTCTTACCGGGCGCCCCATACTTCCTGGCCTTGTGCCCATCTAAGCTTTAAATAACTATATAACTAAAATAATTTCATCAAATAATTTTTAAAAAAACAGCGAACAATCAATCCTAGAATATTTATTACCGAAAATGTTTATATCTAAAAAATCCATGTAAAAGAATTTGAAGTAGTGTTCTTTCAGAATGTTTTCACCTCCCCCTCCAACCCAACATACATAAATAAAATTAATGCAATTGTCATTCTGGACCAACAGATAAACTAATTTTCCATCACTCACTGACTATAAACTGGGTCAAATTCTATGGAAACGCAGACGTGATATTATTCCTTATGTGCTCCTGTTTCAAGCCAAAGCTAAACGTAGTAAAACACATAAAAGTATTTAGTAAATACTTCCATGTGTTTACTACGTTTAGTTTTGGAAAAAAATTTCTAAAATAGTAAATACTATTAGTATTTACTATATTAACAATTATTTTAATCACTTTTCGAAAAAAAAAAATTCTTATTTTTCGGAATGGACTTTTTTCTTCATCAATAAAATATGTAAAAAAATATTAAAATTTTTTTTTTTAAGTGAGAGAAAAAAAACACTGTGATACCAATGAAAATTGCGGTACAATTATAAATATAATATACATTAGTGCGCAAGAGATATCGCTAGGATCGCATTTTACGTATAAATAGCATTAGATGTCGGAAGGTCCCAAAGTAGCCTAACCCTAATCGTAACCCTAACACTAGCGCCTCAAAGGTTTCGGGTATTTTCGTGAAATATAATGTAATGAAAATGCTTTTTATATTTTTAATGCAATGTTTTATATACGTACTAATATTATCTCTTGCGCGCTAAATACCAAATTTACGTTAATATGTATAGAAATGTAAATGAAAGCATATTTTATACATTATATAAAATATACTTTCATTTAGAGTTTAAAAGTCTTCAAGGAAGAGGAAATACGACTGAGTTGTAAGACTGGTCGTCACTTGGTGCTTCTTCATACTTGGAGTTTTGGTACCAAATCTAAGCCGCGCTTTATAAATAGTTCTACCTACCCACTACAGAGAAGCGAACTAACTGATAATGTAATTTACAGTTTGTTTTCATTTAATATCAAGTCTTAATAAGTAAATAAGACTATACACTATTCATCTATAAGAGAAAAATGTACTTCTATTTAGCTGCTAACTTTTTATACGTTTGGTACAGTTTATATTACCTTACTACTCTTAATGAAAACTCCATAAACTTTTTATAGTGTCACTGCACTGTCCTTATCAAAAAGCGCAACAGATGTCAATGATTCACAGTAGCATATGGATAAACAAGCATTTGAATAATTGACCAATCAGCATTCGAGAATGTCGACATCTCCGAAGGCGTTTTATGCCACTTCCGGTCTGCCCAATATTACCATCAAAGGTAATGGCGTGTTCTCCGCTTTGGGGATTGGTCGACAGATATAACAATTGACATTGACAGGGAAGTATCGGTGCTAGACAGGATTTACTTTAGCCAACAGCAGTTAACAACTCCTTCAAAGAGTTTCTTTCCCCGCCGAAAATGTCGAACAAACTTAAAAAGATTGTTGATGAAAATAATGAACATCAAAATCCGGAACTTGATTTGGTAGATCGTTCCATTTCGGATATTTACGATGTACCGGGATTGTGTAAGAATTTCTTAAAAACTTTCTTTTTTTTCCTAACACTTTTTTATTTATTTATTTTTTTAAAGTTTATTTTAAAACGATTAAATCGTAACAGTTGTCATTTTCTGAATAATTTGTAGTATGGCCTAGTTTATTTTAAAACTTTTTAATGACATTTTTCTGCCCCGAAAAGAGTACGTGACTTGGGAAGTTAACTTAAATATTTACAAAACTTTTCTTTTTTTTTAAAGTTTTTTTTATGAAACAAAAAGAATTTGAATTTAGATTAATTTTATTTTCGGTTCATCTTATCTAGAAAGAGGCAATGATGCTGTCAGTTTGTTTTCTTTTTTATTTGAGTTGTCTTAACTTTTTTTAACCTGTTTCTTCGTAGTCCCAATTTTCTTAAGTTGATTTTTTAAAATGTCTTAAGCTTGAAGAAGCCAATACTGGAATTTAAAAGTTAATGGAAGGAGTTGAAAAATACGAGTGACAGTTTCAAAACTTGATTTATTTTAAGAATTAAAATTATACTATTATAAATGATAATGTTCATGTCCCATAATAATTGTGATATTTAGTGTATGAAATTTGTATGCAAATGTCTCGACTATTATGGGACAGATTTATCATGTTTTTTTTGTTTTTTTTAAAGATGAAGACAAGGGCACCACCCTTCAGGGATGAAAAGAACATTTTTTAAATTTTTTACTTGGTATATTTTTCTGTTGATATTTTCCAAAATATAATATCAAAGTTAATTTGGTTTTAAAATAAAAAGACAGTATTTAATTTTATTATTAACTATTTTATAATAATAAATTTCGTACTGCAAAGGAGCTAGCGCAGCCTTAAAAATCATCATCCTGTCTTAATTCTGCTTGATATTAATGAAAACCGCACTATCTTAGCTACGGGACATACTACATTACCTGTTGGTTTTGTTAGTTTAATGTTTTGTTTTTTTTTTTTAAATTTTTTAAAGTGAATTGATTTACTCGCTAAATTTAATTCGTGTGTCAAATTAACTCGCTGTTTATATTTGTTTACATATGGAAGCTTAGTAGCGCTATATTTATTTGTTTTCAAACTTTGAAAACAAAACTTTTTGAGTTGTTTATTTTTATTCGGATTATTTCCCAAAGAATCCTTTCCAATGATTTTTTTCTCTCGTAGTGATGCTGTTTATTACTAGTCAGTCACAGTTTTCCTCTCCCAAATAATGATAAATAAATGTTAGGGCGATGTTTCGGAATATCTCGATAAAGAAATGGGAGGCTGCTCTCTTGATGAATCATAACATTTTGTACCCACTCCTATTTTTAAAAAATCAGTATGTTGTCGGTATCAACCGGACAGCGAAGGAGTGTATCCCCTTTTCGCTAGCGCTAGACCAGGGAGATTGTTTTTGCCGAGGTAGAGCACCACTCCTACTAATCTTTTTAAACTTTTATACACACCTAATTAGTACCGAAAAGAACAAACATGTTTCTTTTGCATCAATTTTTTAAGACAATTTTTTTTCTTCTATCTATGAATTAACTTTTATTTATTTATTTTTAAAAAATAGATATACGTTATCCACTGTAAACAATAAAAGACGATGTGAACTTTTTCATATACAATTTTGCAATTCATCAAGTGTGGTTTACCTCTCTTATTTTACCGACATATTCTTAAACATCTCCATGGATTTATTATGATTTCGATATTTATTTCATATGATCTTTTAAATGATTTTCACTGGATAATAAAGATAAACAAAGTATTTCCAAAATCATCCACACCATTTTTTTTTTTTTTTTTTTTTTAGCCAAATATTGATTATTACTTTTGAAGATGTTAGAATATTTTTGTCATATGAGAGTAAAAATGAAAACTGCCTTTAGATAAATATCCAGATTGTTAAAACTTGTTTTTAGTACTTAGTACTTTTTTTTTCTATAAAGATAAGAGTCTGAATAATTATATCAGAAGGTTTTTATAAGTCTCAATGCGAGAGCTTTTTAGTAAAAGAACCATGAATACAGAATTCTGCTAAAAGAAATATCAATAAAGAAACTGACCATGTTGTAAATAAACGGACTGTTTTACTTATTTTTCACGATAACGATGAGTTATTTTTCCCCAGTCAGATAATTTGATCTTTGAATTAACAGTTTTTCTTTGTAACAACTCTTTATGCTCGTTATTTCTTTTTTGCGAGATTTAATTTAAAAAAGTTCAAAAATATTAATGTGTCTTCCTTCAATATGGCCTAAACTGATCACGTGACCTATTTTGGTGGTACCTATAGTATTAATCAAGTAATATCATCATTAATGTGAGCACGGATTCCTTTGTGTATCTGTCTCTCTCCAAGTCCTCTAGATGGCATCCAATGTCTGCACAGAGCCCGTGAATGTAAGTTTTTGCTGGTCAGCTAACACTAGTGTGTCCATGTGTAGTAGTCCATTGGAGAACGTTGCTTATGAGTTCATCCTTACTTCACCAGCAGTGCCCAGCATGCCATGTTCATCTTACTCTGAAATCAAACCTGTTAAATTCTGCTTAAAAATTGACCTTGTGCCGCATCCTGCTCGTTGGAGAGGGGTTTGGTAAATACATACTTATATGGTTTGAAAGATGGGAGATAAGAGGTTGTAGAGCTTTTTTTGTAAAATGCTGCTTCCAGGATTTGTTTAAAACCGCACACAGCATATTGTGTACTTCCCATCTAGCTTTTTCTCCAAGTGTTTCATTAAAGTCTAACTGGTACTACCATACAGTAGTACTGACACACCTACAGCTTGGAAGAATTGCTGTAATTATATTTGATATATAGGGCCCATTTAGCTCAGTCGGTAGAGTGTCCGGCTGGGAACCTCAAGGTTCCTGGTTCGATACCGGCCCTTGCCAATTCGGCATAAGAGTAGCAACAGGGATTTGTGCAGTAAAGTGAGGAGCTGATGGTCGGTGTGGTGCACCGCCTCAGGCGCTAAAAAAAACAATCTCTTTAGTCTAGCACTAGGGAAAGGGGGATAGACTCCCTCGCTGTCTGGCTGATACTGACTTTTGGCCACCCTGACGACTTTACTTATATTTGATATGATACAACTGCAGATCAAGTTTGAATTTGTTTGTTTGATAATGACCTCAGGTTGTATAGTGTTCTTGCTTTTTATTGACAAAAGGAGTGTCATTGTCAGTGTTTGAATACCTGTGGGTGTACTTGAGTGTTTCTGTCGGCTGGGGTTGTAAAATACACTGACTGCACTTCCGAGAAGGGTTAAGTGTTGCATAGCCTTCTTATTCTTACTCATATTACCTTCTTATCTTGTTTCTTCTATCTCTGCTATCCAGCTTGATTTCACATGGCTTCTGGGTTGGCTTGGGTGTTTCTGGGGTTGCTGAATCTCTGTGTCAATTTCTGGTTCTTATTAATGAACACAAAGTTTACTTTCAATGTCTTTTATTTTCTCAGACCCAACATTCTATCATGCAGAGAGGACTTCAGAGATAGACACCATTCTCCTCAGTCGATGCCTAGGTTCACTCTAAACTTTCTAAACCTTTTTCCCACCTATTTCACTATTACGTGCCACTCCCAACCAACTTATAGTTCAACAAGTGGTTAAATGTTGTCAATCAAAACTGTTTCTACACTTCATTACAAAATGAATAGGCTACCCATTTATTTTGTAACATAAGCTCCTCCCAATGGGGCACCTGTTGGCCATGGTTGGTGATCCATAATGCCTGAGGAACGGATCCTAGTAGCTGAGCTGTCCATGATTCAGGTACTAAGGGGTCATGTGACCTGCAACACTCCACTTTGGCCATTACTTGGGCTAGAATATTAAGTCTAATTGTATCCTTGAAATTGCTCTTATGGAAAACAAACACCTTTTATCTTAAAGATGCTAGAAGGTGGTGACTGAGGGTCAACCACCAGTTTATTAATATAAAGTTAATGAAAATTATTTCTACCAATATATTAATGCATATGAAGTTAAAGAAAAATCTAACATACAATAATTTCTACCAGTTTTATAAAACCAAACTAAACCAAAATATTACCAACAAACTATTTGCTTACAAATCATATATACAAAAAAAAAAAAGATTTGGCATTAAATAGCCCACAAAGGTTGATATGCCATTAAACAAAAAATAACCATCCATAAACTGCATCTGATGATGAGGCTCCAGTTCTGGAGATCTGGGGATTGTGGAGTACCCGCTTCATTGCCATTACTCCCAGGTCCACCCTGGGTCAGAGTGGTAGTGCCTGTTACAGTTCCATCTAGGAGTCAAATTTGTTTAAAAATCATTTGCGTTCAATAGGAGCATGTGCATAAAAAAACATCTTAAGAAACGACTACACAAAAAAATTTGAATGTAAAATTAACATGATTCCTTAACATTTAGGCATAAAATGACCCCAGATGCATTGACATGCCATTAAAATCAATCAATTAATGTATCAGATCCAATAATAAAGGATAATCTCTTGGTAAGACTTGAACTCACATCCCTTTTTGCCAGCTGCTTTACCAACTAAGCTACAATAACACTGCACTGATAGATTAAAAACAAAATAGATGATGAATCATTGGTGTGATTTAGACTTGTGCAATACCAAATGTTTTCATAATTAGTAAAGCAGATGGTATGAATTATCACGCCTTCCACAAGGGGGGGTGTAAGTTTGAGTCTTTATTATTGTTCATTGCTGTCGCATTGTGATAAAAAGCAAGTAAAATTTAAAGAAAAAAAAATACCAGTCAAAATTAATATATATATATATATATATATATATATATATTAAGTAAAGTTGGCAGAGTGGCCTATTGTTGGTATCACCTGTGTAGCAAGGGAGGTTAGTCCCTTTTCGCTTGTACTAGACCAAGGAGAGTATTTTTGCTGAGATGGAGCACCACACATACCATCCGCTTCCCACTTTACCCTATAGATCAGATTACCCAATCTGTGCTGAGTGGACCGGGGACCGGTATCGAATGAGGAACCTTGTGATTCCTAGGCGATATATAAATTTGAAAGATGAAAAACTTAAAACTCTGTCATGTTGGCAGTTATGAATTTATTTCAACTAAAATGAGAATTCTTGTTGAAATCAATTTATAAAATTTCTAATGTATGTATATGGAAAAAAAAATCTGTTATATATATATATATATATATATATATATGAGAGAAAGAGAGAGATGCTGATAGGTACGCATCCTGTGTCCCTGATCCACAAAATCTAAAAGGACACAGTAAAACTGTATCCATGCATCCCTGTGTTTTCTTTTTCTTCCTTCACCATTTTAAGCTAACTGTAAATACATTTCAATAGTTTCTTAGAAAAAAATTACACAGGATAGGCTACAAGGTAGGAGTTAGACAGCTTTAGTTGAGACCCATAAATTTTCCCAGGGACTCATTCGAAGCAAATATATGCGTCCCAGGATGCACTAAATCAAAAACCTATCAGCATCACTATACATATATATATATATAATATATATATATATATATATATATATATATATACATATACACACACACACACAAAGTTGTAGTATCTGTCTGTTTGCTCACGAACTACTCTGAGGGTTTTGGAGATAAACCCCCATAACCATATATATTCTGAAACTACCAGTGTACTTGGCTAAGTATATTTCATTTTAATCAAAGGGGGCCACAAACCCCTGCTGATATTGTTTTTCCCCTTTGATTTATATGAAATTTGAATCACAGCTAAATGACGAAGATATAATACCTTTTCACAAAATATCGGCATCTTTCAATAATATTAAGACACTCCTATAGTGAAATTTTTGGAAGCCCATAACTTGAGTATTATAGTTTTTCTATTAATTAAACGTTAATTAAAAAAAAAAATTTTTAGATTAGCCAAATTTTGCTAAAAAAAATAGTAAAATTTGCCTAATTTAGACATTTTATCTGTGACAAAACATCATTAGAATTATGGCAACAAAAATTATGAGTTAACTAGCTTAAAAGCCGCCCTATTGAATAGCAGTCAATCTAATTCTAAATCCAATGATACTTTTGTACAACAGGAAATAGTAGTGTTAAAAAGTTTTTGGTTATTCCCTTGACTTAGAACTCCACTTTTCCTGTGCATATTTGAAATATTCTGATAATCAGACAGGAAGAACAATTTCAAAGTGAACTCAACCATTTCCTCTAAATATTTTCATAGAATCTATACAACCCAAAATGAATATGTATTTTTTTTTTAAATGTCAATTTATTTTAGTCCTATTCCTTTTTTTTTTTTTTTTTTTTTTTTCATAAAAATAATCAATGGTAGCTTTTCAATTCAAAACTATCATTATCAATTTTAAAACTATTTTTCCTATAAAAATTATGTGTGTATTTATACACGCACACACTCACACACACACACACACACACACACTCACACACTGTAGTACCTTGACTTACAAGTGCTCCTGCTTACAAGTTTTCTAAGTTACGAGCTGTCACTCAGTTGATTTTTTTAAATTTGTATTGAGAGCTAAAACTTGAGGTAAGCTTCAGATACGCTTATGTTAATAAATTTACTTAAAACCTTTAAGTTCTGAAATTTATTATGCCAAAGAAAAATACTATTTATAAAAAAATAAACATTAAAACATATTACTGCACATAATTCATTACATTCTATTTATGTTTTTGTACAATACAGTGCTATTTTTATTATTTAAAAAAAGGGATTTTTGGTAGGGCTGGAATGGATTATAAAGTTAGGATAACGTAGATATAGAGTCAACAGCACTTGGTAACTGATAGTTTCTTGCTTATGCGATCTTCAGACCATTTGATCCAAAGATGGATCGCATAGGCAAAAAATAGATTTGTTTGAAACCCTATAACTATGTGAAAATTATTTGTATTAAGAATAATTACTTGAAGCTATAATTGTTTACAAATGATTATCATTGGTTACTTGAAATCTTATGATTACTTGAGAAAAAAAAAGAATGACTTTAGCATTAAGTAACTCTACAAAGATTGATATATTGTAAAATCAACCAACCTGACTAGTATCTTCATCTTGGTTGTTATTGTCATATCGATTCAGCCTAACAGGGTGAGGCTTAGAATATGCTGACTGTATCTTCTGCAGAGGGATAAAAACCTACAAAAAGGGGTATCCTGGGTATGCCACTAAACTGATGGTGAGGTTCCAGTTCTATTGTGTCATCCCTTCATCACTATTATTCCCAGGTCCACTCTCACCAGAGTGGTGTTAGGTCCCAATCTATTGGTCAAATAGATTTGTTTAAAAATCATTTGTACTAGAAAAAAATGCTTCCGGTTGATGTAAAAATTATTTTTTGAAAGATATTGCCTGAGCTGAGAGGGAGTTAAAAATCCAATGTTAGAGGGTTTGTATCATAAGCAAGGTAAATCATCAAATTCATTATAAAGGAGTAAAAAAAAAAAAAAAACAATTTGAAATGGAAACTTATTTCTGTCCCCTCAAATAAAATGTTGTGTGTATCTATTAATTATTAATTGAATAATTATTTTGAATATTTCATACATAAATTTTACAGAAAATTGTAAATATTTATTTATTTGTAAACTTTTTAGTTATTGTTACTGAAAACATTTCAAATTGATTACAAATTTCACAAATATTTTTTACATTTAAAGTAATAATACAATTTTTTAATTGATATTATAATTTATATAGTTTATTTATTCAAATAATATATAGTTTATTTATTCAAATTGTCATTATTACAATGGAAAAGATCCAAATGTTGAATTAAGGAACCGCTTTTATTTATTTTATTAATAACTAATTTAAAAATTAAACTAATTAATTAATTGTTCTTTATGTATTGACGATTTTGAGTTTTATGATGTAAGCAGTGATATAGTTTCGGTTACAAATAAATCAAACCAATTTATTCAAACCATTTACTCTCCAGTCTTTTTCAAGTGACTGTCATACAGTCAATAGTAAGTAAAGTCAGCGAAGTGGTCTATTGTCAGTATCAGCCACACGGCAAAGAAGTCTATCCCCTTTCACTAGTGCTAGACCAGGTATTAGCGCTATGTGAAATGCAAATAGCCTTATCAAGGATTTGAACCTGTCTCGTCGTGCCCATTTCCCATGAGGGTAACTATTATACTACGTGCCTCCATTCATTGTCATTTTTCATTAGGAAATATATATATATATATATATATATATACAAATCCCTAATTGGTTTCCTTAATTCAACCCAATCAGTAAAATTGAATGTTAAATGCTCTCATTATTGAAAACTATTATCATTGCCCTAAAAAAACAACTATTCAATAAAAGATACTAACATTCTTCTCTCATTCCCAACTATTTATTACTTGATTCTTGATACTTACTAAGCTCAGCTTAATAAACTCAGGGTCGTCGACAGAGTGGCCTATTGTCGGTATCAGCCAGACAGCGAGAGAGTCTATCCCCTTTTCACTAGCGCTAGACTAGGAAGATTGTTTTTGCTTAGAGGTGGAGTACCACACCTACCATCAGTTCCCCACTTTACCACACAGATATCGGTGCTACTCATATGCTGAGTTGGCAAAGACCGGTATTGAACCCGGAACTTTATGGTTCCAAGCAGGATACTCTACTAACTGAGCAAGGGATAAGACCCTAAAAATAGGGGTGTCCTGGGTATGAGACTAAACTGTGTCTGATGGTGAGGTTCCAGTTCTGGAAAGTGGAGTAATCCTTCATTGCTATTACTCCCAGGATCACTCTGACCTGGAGTGTTAGGGTCCCTATCTATGGGTCAAATAGATCTGTTTCAAAATTATTTGTATTTGATAGATGTGCAGATTCTGGATGCTGCATGGACCTCTCGGGGAGGTCCGCATAGCACCCAGAATCTGCACACAGTTGATTGATGTAGGTTTTTGCTAATTGGCCTACACCGGTGTGCTCATGTGTAGGTGTCCACAGGAGAACATCACTTATAAGTTTGTCCTTGCTTCTCCAGCAGTGACATACAACTGTGTGTGAATTATTTGTATTTGAGAGAAATACTTGATATGATATGACTGTGCAAACAAATGATTATAGAAAAATAAATAAAAAAATGCAATTTAAAAAAAATGCAATGGAACATTGAAAATATAATTATGATTATAATTAGATGTTTACAAAGGAAACAAATTTTAACATTAAATGACTCACAAGGGTATTATTTGGATTATTCGGACTATTGTCCTCATCTTTATTGTTATCTGTACAAAGTTTCAGCCGATGTGCCTTCCTTCCAGCCTTCTTCAGGTATTTCTTGTTGGACTCTGGAACCTTCTTGAACTCAGGAAATGTTGTACAGATAACAATAAAGATGTGGACAATAGTCCGAATAATCCAAATATTACTAATTATCAAGCCTCATCTCAAAAATTCAGAGAAATAACTCACAAGGGTTTGATATGCTGTTAAACAAGTAAACCAAACTAGACCTCTTATGAATATATAGTTTAGACATATGTTTATTTTGAACTCCTTGTGTTTTCCTGTATGATATAAATAAAGGAGAGTTAACAGTGATGATAATGATAGCACAGTCATGTTTACTTATGACTTGGAATAGTCGTTTATATTTATTAAGCTTTGTTTAGTCTGGCACACAGACTTCTGATTACTTACAGCAGTTGCTGTAACTAAGTGGTCACTCATTTAAGTACTTCTATGGTTCATTGCAGCTTAACCATTGCGATCTAGCAAGAATGAATACTTTTGGTAAGATTGATTTTAAGCCAGTGATTTTCAATGTGGGTCCTGAGAAATTAAAAAAAATGGGCCTGGAGTTGGTCCAAGGAAAATAGATATTGATGGAAAGGATTGATTGGATGGCTGAAAGTAAAATTCTTCCATCCCTTGCTCTTTGAAAAAAGTTGTTCCATTCTTGGTTTTCACACCACCACTTGGTTGATTGAGGCAGGATTTTCTGCAGCAAATGAGGTACTTGCAAAGAAAGCTAATTTATTGCAACTAGCAAATATATGCACCATCCATAGGGTGCAAATATTTAAGTTTTAATGTAATAAAATGTTATATTAAATTAGAAAGGCTAATGAAACTATATAAGAATGCAGATAAAAAGATTTGAAACAGAGGGAGGTATAATCAAAAAATAGAACAACTGAAACTTACTCTTCCATCACTCCTGTCTTCCATTGCTAAATTTTCCTAATTTAACTGTTTAGTTAAAATAGGAAGTAAAGAATAAAATTACAACTATTTATTTTTGTTAATGGATTTCTTTTAAGATTTATTGAAGAGATGTTTGCTCATATTCATTAAGATAAAACCAAACAATTAGAAATCAATAATACTAAGCACATATTTATCAAAATCAAATTTTTAATATCAATATGCAAATTAGCCTTCCCGTTCACAATGTAAACCCCTATTTTGTTGTATATATATATATAAATACAATTGCTTGTTAATAGTATGTAGATCTGGCCAATGCCAGGGGTTCAGTGGCTTCAGCCCTGGATCTTTACAAGTTAATAGCATTGATCCCAGGGGGCTATCCCCCCAGGCAACACCTGCCCCCTCGATTTAAAGGGGCAGGGCTGGGTTTATTGCCCAGTGCCTTGAGGGGGAATGCTGACGGGATCAACGCAATTTTTGTGCTTACCATCCATGAGCTTCGGTTTATGGGTGGGCCCACGTTAAAACGAGACCTTGTATCCAGCGCTCATAAGCGGGATGAGAGGCAAATACCTGTAGATATGGCCAACAGTATTAATAATGTAAAACATTTTAATCAATAAATAAGATTTGAATAAAATTAAAATCATGGAGAATGTGACGTATATAACAAAGGGAGTAGTGATATAGTTTCTGTTACAGACAAACACACAATCTCCATTATAATAAGATTTGAGAAGAGACTTGAGCTTGAAGCTGAATCAAGGTTTGGAAGTTCAATTCAAGTTGATCGACACCAGGAGTAGTCAAGATTTATATTTTCTACTACATTTTACTTTTATAAATAAAATGTATTTCCTGTGACATAGAATTTCTATTTGTGCTTATGTGGGCTTGTAATTTTGTTGACACCAAAAATGGGCCACAAGGAAGGTTGAGAAACACTGGTTTTAAGCCACTTAAGTGTTAAATGATTATTTATTATTGATTTTTAAAGTAAGTATAAATTGTTGAATGTATGAATTTATACCTGATCAATAAAATATGGACCAGGAAAAATTTTTTTTCTTTCAAATTATTTTTTGTTGAAAATTCTGACAAAATCCAGTTATAGAAACCAGGGTTGTGGATTTGGAACACAAAACCTTTGACTCTGACTCCTCTATTTTTGGCACCTCCAACTCCAATTCCTCTTTATGTAATTAAGTGATTAGGTTACTTAATTGATAGGTGACCTATTAATTATGTATGGTAAGTGTGGAATTCAAAAGTTAACTTGTAATTTTGTAAGAAGAGTCATGGAAAATAACCAGCAAGAACCAATGCAGAGATTCGTGTCGGTATGATAGATAAGACATAACCTTTAACTGATCTAGCTGTTTTCTGATTGGTCAGTCCAGTCATTAGAATGAGTTAGAGATTTAGAGTTATCCTAGATACTGTGATGAACGTACACAAAAATGACTCTCTCCACACTTTGGCTAAAATTGGGAACTTGTAAAATAAAGATGTCCAAAATACTAGTAATTATGTTCATATATAAGAATAAGAATAGACACAGAGATTAAGAGACACTAAAGACCAACCCAGAAGAGAAGATTCAGCCCAGATACCGCCCTGTCGGCTGGAGCGTTAGAATGCACCGACTGCACCTCTGCAGAGGGGTAAGACTCCCCCAAGGGGGCCACCTGTTAGCCGTGGGTGGAGACCCGTGATGCTTAAGGATAGAGCCCAGGTGGATGAGCAGTTCATGACATGCAATACTCCACTTTGGCCCTATCTTGGGCTAGACGGGCGGTCGGAGAGGCCCCCTCCGATCAATTGGCTGGTCCTGTCAAGCCCTAGCACCTATATGATTTTCCCAACCATATTGCCCTTATGGCAAGCCCCAGCCCTTTTTATCATATGGGTGCTAGAAGGCGCTGGCTGCGGGTCTACATGTCCTGGGAATGACGTCAAAATCTATCTGATGGTGAGGTTCCAGTTCTGGAGGTTTGGGGAATGTGGAGCACCCCTTCATCACCATTGCTCCCTGGTCCGCTCTGACCCGGAGTGGTAGTACCTGTTAGGGTCCCATCTATGGGTTAAATAGAAAAATGTATTTATAAAAAAATTGTATTATCCATTAAGAATTGATTTATTTCAAAACTTTATTGGCATTAAATGACCCACTGAGGTTGATATGCCGTAAAACAAACCAATCAACCCAGATAGAAGATAGGGGGTCTAGCTAAGAAGAAAAGATAAGTATAGGGCTCTGTAACAATTATGCCCTATAGTTAAATATAAAAACTTGATTTTTAAAAAATATATTTTTAAGAAGTGTGCACTGCATAACTTTACAGACTAATCTAGGGTCATATAAAGTGTAAATTCAACTGGAATCTCTATTTTTTCTGACTCCATTAACCCCTTCATTGCCTCCGCTTCCACAGTAGAGTAGGTCAATTTTTCACTTTTTAAAAACATCAAATTGTCCGTCTATGCGAAATGTGCGTTAGTATACTGAATACTGATACCAAAAATTAGATCTTTTACTTGCACCATTGTTTGAGGAAATAGCAACAAAGATTGTGTTCAAAAATGCACTAAAAATCCTCGTTTTCTAAAGGCTAAATTTTGCGAAAACAGGGATTTTGGTGCATTTTAGTAAGACGATCTTTGATGCTATTTCCTCAAACAATGTTGCAAGTAAAAGATCTAATTATTGGTATCAGTATTCAGTATACTAACGCACAACTTTCACATAGATGGACAATTTGATATTTTTAAAAAGTGAAAAATTAATCTACCCTATTCCACAGCCCTGACAGAAAACTGATATGTCAACTTTACACTTATATACAGACTGCATCTATTAATTTTAAAGTTTTCTCTTGTTTTTATTAAATGTTTGAGTGAAGTTCATATTTATAACTAATATTTACCCTTTTATATTTCAGTGGCTTTGGAACATTTAACTAGATTAACCTTGAGCCACAATAAACTAAAAGGTACGTGTTGTTTTTTTGTTTTTTTTACTCTTATTTACCAATGAAACAAATGTTAATTAGATGATCTGTAAACCTGTTAAGAGCTAACATCTGGTAAAAGACAGATTGGTCGCCCCCTACTGCGATTCAAGGATGTCTGCAAAAATGATCTCGGGTGCTTTGGCATTGTCCCTTCCAGCTGGGAAAATTTGGCTCAAGACCGCCCTCGATGGCAGCAGAATCTCCATAGAGGACTGTATATGTCAGAAGTCACCCTGATACAACATCATGAAGCTAAGAGGTCCATAAGAAAGCAACGGCAACAAAGCATCAGAACATCATCATCTACAGGGACAACCTACAAATGCAAAATCTGTGGTCGAGAATGTTTCTCAAACATAGGACTTCATAGTCACAGGAGGCGCTGCAACTTCAGGGGCACACAAAAACTTTTATCATTTACACAAATAAATAAGCCATATGTCCTAACATGGTGTAATGGTTAGCAATCTAATCTCGCAGACCCTTTAAAGTGAATTTGTTCCTCGCTGGATGCTCTATACTTGCAATCTTGTGTCATATCCTGCCTTTGGCAGAGGGATTGGGTAAATACATACACAAATAAATAGGTCATTCATCATCATAGGTAATGGATAGCAAGCTAGTCTCACAAATCCTTGCTGGATGCTCTATACTTGGGACCTTGTATCTCCCCCTCCGTGGCAAACGGGGGGGGGGGGGTAAATATCTACACAAATAATTAAGTGCTTTATTCTTTTTTATGTTAACCATTAAAGCAATACTGTAAAGCATGTTTTGTTAGTACAAAAGCTGTATTTTAAATACACATACACGTACACACGTACACACACACACCCTTCTAGAAGAATTTTTAAGAGGCCAGATTTAGTGAAGAATTATATTAAGTAATTAAACATTCAAAATTTCTATTATAATTATTTAGTCCAAACAATCTTTGAATACCATTCACTGGATGATGAATGAAAATCACCAGAGTAACATCTCTTAGAAGAGGAATTTAATGATATGTAATTTTTTACATGATTGATTGATTTTAATGCCATGTCAACCTCTCTAGGGTTATTTTATGCCTTGAGGCTAGAGAATTGTCTCCATTGTACATTTATACAGTGATACTGATAGCTTTTTGATTTAGTGCGTCCTGGGACACACGGATTTGATTTAAATGAGTCCCCAGGAAATTTGATGGATCAGAGTGGAACTGGGTGTAATAGCAATGATGGGATACTCCACACTCCCCAGATGTCCAGAACTGGAGCCTCACTATCAGATGCAGTTTGGTGTCATATCCAGGATACTCCTTGGGGTTGGGTCTAGGCTCTCTGCAGAGTTTGTGTTTTTCTTGAGATTAGTTTATGACTATATATATTGTGTTTATGAAATTCACCTTTTTTCTTTTTCTTTTTTCCAGAAATCCCTCAAGACATTGTGCATTTGGTTAATCTTGAAAAACTGAATCTATTTAATAATCATATTGAGGTATGAATTTAAAAAAAAAAAATTTTTTTATTGATTCCTATATGTTGGATCTGTATAACTGATTGCTCCCTTGAATATACGGGGTCCTGACTTTCAGAAAAGAAAACCTAAAATAATCCAATAAAATAAAACCAATAAAATAATCATATTGAGGTATGAATGTTTTTTATTTTTATTATTGATTCCTATATGTTGGATCTATATAACTGATTGCTCCCTTGAATATATGGGGTCCTGACTTTCAGAAAAGAAAACCTAACCCCCCCTCCCATAGACCTTTAAATAAAGTACCTTTTAAAAAAAATGTGATGTCCTTCCTTACTGACCACTGACCATACTAGTTTTCTGTTTATTACGGATATAAAAAAAAACCCAAAAAACAACTTACATCCTCACCGAAAAATCATTCTCTTTCCTCTTATGTATTAAAATTAGCCAACCTCCCTAACTTTGATAGCTTATACGCATACATCCATGTACATATAAACATATACTATGACCAGTTGCATTTTTACTGAATAGCAAGTTCTATTATGATAAGTATTGGTTTATCTACAAACTCAACAAGATTTTAAGGTAGTTTACAATTATTGATTTAGTATTATTTAGATTTTCTTGATTGTTGTCCTCATCTTTATTCTTATATACACGTTTCGTACGATGTGCCCTCAGTCTTCTTCAGATATTTCTTGTCGTAATTGTGAACCTTCACAGAACTTTGAACCGAACTCTTTAATTAATCCATTGGGATAGATTGTTCTCATTCTGTTAACGATGACCAGGTACAGGTGTTAAGCTAAATATTTTGTTATTTTCACCTGTAGTCCTGATTGAACCCGCAACCTCCAGATGATGGTCTCTTAGAACTGTATTAACTCAACCCTTATATCTCGCCCTGTCGGTGGGGCGTTAGAATGCACCTCTGTAGAGGGGTAAGATTCCCCCAAGGGGGCCACCTGTTAGCCGTGGGTGGAGACCCGTGATGCTTAAGGATAGAGCCCAGGTGGATGAGCAGTTCATGACATGCAATACTCCACTTTGGCCCTATCTTGGGCCAGACGGGCGGTCAGAGAGGCCCCCTCCGATCAATCGGCTGGTCACATCAAGCCCTAGCACCTATATGATTTTCCCAACCCTATTGCCCTTATGGCAAGCCCCGACCCCTTTTTATCATATGGGTGCTAGAAGGCAGTGGCTGCAGGTCTACATGTCCTGGGAATGACGTTAAACTCTATCTGATGGTGAGGTTCCAGTTTTGGAGGTTTGGGGAATGTGGAGCACCCCTTCATCAACATTGCTCCCTGGTCCACTCTGACCGGAGTGGTAGTACCTGTTAGGGTCCCATCTATGGGTTAAATAGAAAAATGTATTTATAAAAAAATTGTATTATCCATTAAGAATTGATTTATTTCAAAACTTTATCTGCATTAAATGACCCACTGAGGTTGATATGCCGTAAAACAAAACAAAACAAACCAAACCAAATCAACCCTTATATCCAAAGGACACAAAGTTTTGGCTGATGTGCCCTCTGGACATAAGGTTTGAGTTAATACAGTCATCATCTGGAGGTTGCAGGACAAAAGTTAAAAAAATCTAAATAATTATCAAGCCTCATCTAAAAAAAAAAATTTAGTGTTTTCTAGTGTTACAAATGTTGAAATAAACTTAAGGACCTATTCTATGTTGTTCAATCTTTAATGTGTCAACTACTTATTCAAGTGTATTATATGATTTGAAAACAAAAATTCTTCCAAGTTGTAACCACATCAATACTACTGTATGGTTGCACTCCTTGAAACGCCTGGAGAAAAAGCTAGATGGAAACTACAGAAGAATGCTGCATGCTGTTTTTAACAATCCCTGGAAGCAGCACACTTACAAAACAACAATTGAATGGCTACTTACCTCTCATCTCACAAACAATCTAAGTAAGATAACCAATACATGCTTGGCACTGCTGGAGAAGTAAGGATGAACTCATAAGTAACATTCTCCTATGGACTCCTACACATGTCAACACCAGTGTTGACTGACCAGCAAAAACTTATTCATCAGTTCTGTGCAGACACTAGATGCCATCTATAGGACTTGCCAATAACAATGACCAGTAGGTTGGGATGGATAGCGAGAGAGAATCAAGGGAATCCATGATGTCTGAGCTTACAATATTGTCATTTTAACTGTCACAATTGGAAAATATTTACATGTCTTTTTTTTTTCTTTTTCTTTAAATGTTTTTATTTTGTCTAATTGCATCTTTTTGCTTTTTCACAAATTAATCTTTCATTACTATAAACTCATAAAAATGAATATAAAAACAATTGCAAAACCAATGTAGGTTTATGAAATACTGCTTAGGGGCTGGTTTAGCTCAGTCGGTAGAGCATTCGCCTAGGAATCACAAGGTTCCAGGTTTGATACCAGTCCCTGCCAACTCAGCACATGAATAGCACAGCTTGGGTAATCTGATCTGTGTGGTAATATGCTGGCAGCATATGTTCAAGTGGTGCAGCCATACAGTAGCACTACTACACCTTGAAGAATTTTTGCTTTATTTTATCAGTAAGATCAGATAGCTTACTTAAGCAATCAGATCAATAATACATCTTTATCTTTAAGATTACACTATTAATATTTTTTTTTAATATATATTTCTTTTTCTTTGTTCATGAAATATATATATATATATATATATATATATATATATATATATGAATATATTTTTCTTGTTTCTCAATTTTATTTTAGACTTTACCAACTAATCTCTGTGACTTTACCAAGCTGAAAACACTAAATTTGGCGTAAGTATTATCTTTCTAATCTCTTTATTTCACTGTTTATTATTGTTTTTTATTGTAATCTCTTAGCCATTACCAAGCTGATAGCAGTAAATTTTTATTTATTTATTTATTTATTATTATTATTTTTTTATTTTATTTTTTTTTTTTTTTTTCAGAGACAAAATGATTACATAACTTATGTTATATTAATATTATTTGGATTATTCGGACTATTGTACTCATCTTAATTGTAATGAAATAACAGTGCTTTGTAATCTCTTAGCTATTACCAATCTGATAGCAGTAAATTTGTTTTTTATTTTTTTTTTTTTCATTTTTTTTTTTTATTTTTTTTTTTTTTTTTTTTTTCAGAGATAAAATGATTACATAACTTATGTTATATTAATATTATTTGGATTATTCAGACTATTGTACTCCTCTTAATTGTTATCTGTACAACATTTCTGCCGATGTGCCCTCTGGTATTTCTTGTTGGACTCGGGAACCAGATAACAATAAAGATGAGGATAATAGTCTGAATAATCCAAATAATACTAATTATCAAGCCTCATCTCAAAAATTTAGAGAAATATGTTATATTATTAAAACAATATGTAGGTTGACAAGATTTTTGAACCACACTGTATATTATAATTCTGCTTGTGTTTAGTCTTTTTGCATGTTACACTCATCCTCATATCCTCTCTGCAGACAAGTGGGATATTCTTCCACCCTCCCTTTAGATCAAGGGAGTTATTCTACATATCTCTGCAGCAAGTGGAATTTTCTTTCACCCCCACCCCCCCAATAAATTTTATTATGTTTTTATACAATACAGTACTATTTTTCATATTTAAAAAACATAACAAAAAAATTAGGGTATTTGGAGTGAGGTGGAATATATTAATAGCATTTTAGTTTTTCAATTGGGAAAATTGATTTGATATACAATGAAATTGAGTTATGAGTACAACAAATTAAACTTGTAAGTCAAGATAGTACTGTATATCCTGATAATATAACCTTAACCAAAAAAAAAATCATTAGAATTTATATTTACTTGGAGTCAGTCGGTAAATTTTTACCTACTGCAATTCCAGTAACCCAAGAATTGCTTCCTATTCCAACTGACATCATAGCTCTGATTTTTTATAGAATTCAAGATAATAAAGGCTTAGTTACAGGTAAGTCAAGGTATCATTGTATTAACCTATTGATTTTTATTGAACAATGAATGATATGTTGTATTAAATCAAAAATAATTTTATTATTTTCTAAGGATCAATCATTTGAAAGCGCTTCCTCGAGGTTTTGGTGCCTTTCCTGTCCTTGAAGTTCTCGATCTTACTTACAACAGTCTTAATGAAAGCAGCTTACCTGGAAATTTCTTCTGTTTAGGTGAGGATATTTTCTTTTTTTCTTTGATTCTAGACCATGCAAGAACCATGACAAAAATTGATCACCTTTGTTTATTATATTCTATCAGTGATACTGATAGCTTTTTAATTTAATGCATCCTGGGACGCACACATTTGATTTGAATGGGTCCCTGGGAAATTTGATGGGTCCCAACTAAAGTTTCTTAATAAATTGCAGAGTTTTTATCAATGAACAACTAAAGCCATCTAACCCCTACCTGTAACCCATACAATGTAATTTATTTCCAAGAAAATATTGAAATGTATTTACAGTTAGCTAGAAATGGTGGGGTAAGAAGAAAAAAACTAGGATGCATGGATACGATTTTTCTGTATCCTTTTAGATTTTTATGCATCAGTGGCGCAGGATGCATACCTATCAGCATCTCTGTATATATATGTGTGTGTGTGTATATATATATGTGTGTGTGTGTGTGTGTGTGTATATATATATGTGTGTGTGTGTATATGTATATATATATGTATATATATGTGTATGTGTGTGTGTGTGTATATATATATGTATATATATGTGTATGTGTGTGTATTAAGTTGATCTATATGAAATTATCAATTTTGATTTAACTTATGTCTTTTTATCATCTTTTGTGAAAATGAAAACATTTTTCTTTGAAATATATTTACAGTTAGCTAGAAATGGTGGGGGAAGAAGAAAAAATACTGTGACACATGGATATGATTTTTCTCCATCCTTTTAGATTTTTATGCATCAATGACGCAGGACACATACCTATCAGCATCTCTGTTCCATCCTGTGATGTGTTTGTGTTACATGATTAATAGGTTGATATTGGCATCCATCTGTCTACTAGAGATGATGGTATAGTGTCCCAAAACCATGGAATCACATAGCATGGACAAGTTGATAGGGAGGATGAACTGTTACCCCTAGCAGCAGACCCCACCCCTGTAGCATGATGGGGATTATCCTGAGCAAGAACTACTATATTAGAAAGGAGAGGAAGAAAAAATAAGAGATTGTAAAGGTTTAAAAAAATAATGATGAGCACAAAAACCGTTGTCATGATTTTGACCGGGGCATGACCTCTCCGACACAACCCACGAGACGAGCCTAGCCTGGAAATAAAAGCTAAGCAGCTTGTGAAGATATATTTCTTGCGTTGTATTTTTTTATCAACGGGATGACCGCCACGTGCCGAATGCCTTTTTAGTGTTGTGAATTTGGAGGAACGTTGACAAGACCCGCTATACAATATATACCACTACGTTACTTATATCAGTTTTGGTACGTGAATATATCGATACCGCCACATTACACCCCTCTCTCCACACTGTCATTGTGGTCTAAAGGAAAGGCAAAAAAAATCAATACAGTTTGGCAACAATAGTGTCCAGGGAGTTGCTGGATAGCACTGAAGTTCAGCATTACACCACCTTAGGAACTCAAACTCCGAATTTGATTTTGCTGTTTACTCCCCTAGCTTTTTCTTGGAATGAGGTATAGCTGCTAGACTGTGGAGGTTTTATAACAGACTTTTCCTTGTCTCGATGGATTGCCATCCACGGCTAAAGAGCCCCTTCTACTCCATTTGGGGATTTATGTGAGTAGTAAATACATTTATCCTACTACTATTGATGTGGATAACTGTTGTCTCCCCTGGATAGACATAAATTGACAATAAAACAAATCAGTCTGTTAGAAATTTACCTGATTATGTGACATGTGGGGTCATATATAATAGTGGGTCATAGAACTACTTGGTTTTGGTGGGGTAGCTTCCTGTTTAATCCGTAACTATTCTATGGCAATTATATCAGGTTTTATATCGGTGCTACTGTATGGCTGCACCACTTGGACTCTAACAAAGCACTTGGAGAAAAAAATAGATGGGAGCTACACAAGGATGCTGCGTGCTGTATTGAACAAATTTTAGAAGTAGCACCCCACAAGAAAGAAGCTGCACTTGACCCTGTCACACAAACCATCTGAGTCAGATGAACAAGATATGCTGAACGCAGCTGGAGAAGCAAGAACAAACTCCTAAGTGACATTTTCCTGTGGACACCTACACATGAACACACCAGTCGAGACCGACCAGCTAAAAACTACATTGATCAGCTCTGTGTGGATTCTGCATGCTGTGTGGATGACTGATAGGGATGGTTGGTGAGAGAGTCATGGATATGTGTTGCCAGCATGACATAATGATGATGATATCAGGCTTTATCACTGACATTTAATGAAAATTATTTTCAGCAAAAAAGAAGAAAATTTGATTAAACTAATTGAATTAACAAAAACTATTATTAGATAATAGTGTAGCAAGATTGAATTTGGCAAGGACTACTAATGGAAGGGGAAGGAAGAAAGAAATAAGTGAGAGAGTAAAGGTTTTAAAAAGAGTAATGAACACAAAACAGTTTGACCGAGGCGTGACCTCTGAAATGGAGAATTGAAAGGAACCGGAAGTTTCGGTTGTTGACCAGAACTGGAAGACACGTGGTGACGTGGAACGATGAAGAAAAATACCAGTCTCTTTTTGCTTTCCGACGTCATAGGGTACTGATCGGACCTCTGGGTCCCTTGTGTGGGATCACCATAATTTAACAGTGTCCTCTCTCTCTCTCTCTTTCTCTCTGCCTTTCCTACTCTCCAATACAGCCCACGAGATGCACGAGACGAGCCCTGGAAATAAAAGCTATGCAGCTTGTGACAATATATTTCTCGCGTTGTACTTTTTTTATCAACAAGATGACCACCACGTGCAGAACTGTGAATTTGGAGGAACGTTGACAAGACCCGCTATATAATTATATCCGCTTTGGGTATTGTGAATACAACAAATACCACTACGTTACAATAGTATTAAATTAAATTGTTAGTTAGTGATTTTAGAGATAGACCTTGAAGTCATGGTAACCAATTGCTGAGTTGCTTTCAACTTGGGGGGGGGGTCCCATGGCGTAGTGGTTAACGTGCTGGACTGTAACATTGTAGTAAGCCAGTTTGAACTCCAGTCACACTATTATGTTCACTTTCATGCTGTTATCTTTGGGTAAGGGATAAAACGCCTAATTCTCCCTCAGCTATGGGTTAAATGGTACTACCAATATTGTTCTTCTACAAGGATGGCTTTGGCATTGAATAACCCACAAAGATTGATATGCTATTAAAAAAAAGAAACTCTCAAGTTAATAGTTATGTCATCAGTTCAGAGGTCAATAATGTCCTGGGTACGACACTAAATTAAATCTGATGGTGAAGTTTCAGTTCTGGAGATCTGGGGAGTGTGGGTATCCCTACTTTTTTTTTCTTTTTTTTGTATATATGTTTAATTACATGGATGTTTATCTGCAACCATTTGGTTTCATGCATCTTTACAGAGCAATCTTTGGCCACAGATAAGCAAGCACATATTTATTAAAATCAAATTTTTAATATCAATATGCAAATTAGCCTTCCCGTTTACACTGTAAACCACTATTTTGTTGTAGATAAGGCCAACAGTATTAATAATGTAAAACAATTTTATTAATAATTGAGGTTTAAATAAAAATAAAATCATGGAGAATGTGACGTAAATAACAAAGGATATTGTGACATGAGTAGTGATATAGTTTCGGTTACAGATAGACAAACACACAATCTCCATTATAATAATATATATATATATACTAGAAGCGGCTACCCAGCATCGCCTGGGTAGAAGGGGTGTAAAAAAAAAAGGTAGTCTCGTAGATCCATTATTGTTGAATTGTGAATTGGATCCTCACAGGATGTCCCATTAAAATCCCTATATAAAAAGACCTTGCGTTGATTCAGACAATCTGGAAAAAAAAATTAAGGTCTCCTATTTAAAATACTAAATGTGAACAAATCATATGCTGTTGTTATTTAAATTTTATTTTTTTAATTATCTTCATAAATATAAATCAAATCTTCATTATTTTTGTTCAAAAAGCAAGATTTGGTGATAGTGAATGTGTATATATATTTACTTTGTCATTAATTGTTATATTTTCATAGTTTCCTCTGGACATACATACACACAAACTGACCTTTTTATATATGTATAAATTGTTTACTTGAATAGTAAATGTGACTTAAGTTCAAGTGATGCTGAAAGTACCTTTCCTTACCAAATTGCAGAAGTTAAGCATCAAAGAGTTTACCATTTACAAATGACAGGTTCTGTAAATAACATGACACTTGTGTGCCTGGTTAAACAAAGCATAGTAAATATCAACTACATCTTACTAAATGCTAAGATTTTTTTTCTCCGTGATTCAGTTGAGGAGGGATGTTATAAATTCTTCTAGAAATCTATTTATTCCCATGTGACACATTTTCAGCACACACACACACACACACACTGACAAGATGAAAATCCCAGCAGAAAAGATTACCCAACAAAAATAGCAAGTTTTTCTTTTGTCAATTGTTAAGCAGAGAAAATTAACTCTTTTTTTTTTTTTCTGCTGGGATGTTCATCTTGGTAGAGTGTGTGGGCTGAAAACATTTAGATGAGTCACAGTTCCAGTGAGTAGTTTGGTAGACAGAATGTGTAATACATTTGTGTGGCACTATAATTAGTAAGAAAAAAGGAAGACAATATGGAAAATTAGGTCAATATGTTTTGCTTAAAGGATAGCATCATGAGAATGAATTTATTATTCCACAAAAATTTATACATGATAGAGAGGCATGCCAATTTATATATATATATATATATATATACCAACCCCTCCATACGAGAAGGATGTGACACAAGGTCAATTTCTTAAGAGGATATATATATATATACACTCACAGATGTTGATAGGTACGTGTCCTGTGTCTGACACATAAAAATCTAAAAGGAAACAGTAAAATTATATCCATGTGTCCCAGTGTTTTTCTTTTTTCTTTCCTCACCATTTCAAGCTAACTGTAAATACATTTCAATAGTTTCTATTGAAACGAATTACGCAGGATAGGTTACAAGGTAGGAGTTAAACGGATTTAGTTGTTTCCCCAGATCATAAATACAAAGCCTACAATCTATTAAAAACTTTGTTGGGACACATAAATTTAGCAAATATGTGCATCCCAGGATGCACTAAGTTAAAAAGCTATGAGCATCATTGTGTGTGTGTGTGTGTGTGTGTGTATATATATATATATAATATATATATATATATATATATATATACACACACACCACTAGCTCACTTGGTGAGTTAGTGGTGGACCAATTTCTATCTGATGAATGCACCTCTGCATGAAACCCTAAGTCACAGAAATGTGAAATATGAATAAAACAAGTCTCCTGCACACACACCCTCGAACAATAAGTTGACAGTAACAACCTGCACCGAAAAGGCTATATGCCAAAAATGGCATATCTGGTTGAAAAACTCATATTATAAATGGACCTATGGTACATTCTTGCAACTCTGAGGCAGGTGTTAACAATTGGTATGGTGAATGTTGAGGTCAAAAGTGCCTGCTTAGGCAGTGTTTAAATTCTTTTCAAAAATGCTTTCTTTATGGTAGGAGCCATATTATCAATATTAAATATAATTGTAAACATAGCTACTCTTGATATTTGCCTGTCTAGCACAAAACTCTGTCGTGAGAATGTACTACAGGGATCAATTTATAACATCATTTTACCCAGCGCTACAATTTTTTGGTATAGAGCAAGCTTTTTCAGAATAGGTTGTCCCTCTCGACTTATTGTTTAGGGGAACTGACTTGTTTTTAATTATCTTGATATTATAAATATAACTCATACATTTATATAGTTGATCACTTTATGAAAAAAATACTTTGCAAATAAAAAGCTATGTTGGGGGATACAACCTGATTGCAGTTATATTTAATATACTAGCAAATATATGCACCCTCCGGGTGCAAGTACTTAAGTTTTAATTAATAAAATATTCTTAAGAATGAAAAAAAAAGATTTGAAACGGGGACTATAATCAAAACAACTGAAACTGGTTAGTTATTTCTTCTTGTAAAAATTTTCTTTTTAATTTTTGCTCATATTCATTAAGATAAAACCAAACAATTAGAAATCATAATACCAAGCACAATTTATTAAAATCAAATTCAATATGCCTCACATGTTATTAGTATGTAGATATGGTCAACAGTATTAATAATGTAAAACAATTTTATTAATAATTGAAGGTTTAATCGTAAATAATTAAGGGAATTGTGACTAGAGTAGTGATATAGTTTCGGTTACATAATTTTTTAATTTTCTTGGATAGGAAAAATCAAAACTGGTTTTGTAGAAATCAATCCACAACTTCTCAGATTCCCTAGAAGGGGTACAAGCAGAAAATTTCAAAGGAACAATTTTGTTTGTTGATTTCTCCAAAGCTTTTAATTCCTACACAGAGTTATATTGAAATGAGAAAGAAAGGGATTGTCAGTGGTCAAGAATTGAATGCAAGCATTAGTGATAGAAAAAGCTACAGAAGCAAGAATCAATGTGAGGGGTCACCAGACAACACAGGCCACCTAAATATGGCCTAGCATGGGCTTAGAGGGAAGCCAATGGCACAGATTATGAGTCCAGGTGCTAAGGCGGGCACAGTATGAGACGAGCCTATATCCACGCAGAGGACAGCCAGAGGGACCGGAATCAGTGTGAGGTGTCACCAGACTCACAAACTGACTGATTGGGACCTACTATGGCCTTAGTGGGAATCTGTGTATTATTTTATCTTCTATTCATTTTTTCATCATTTTTTATAATGTTTTAATATATATGTATACCTAATTGGCAATGTTCTAATATTTGATAAAATTTAGATTAGTTTCCTATAAAGTTTTCTTTATTTTTCTTTAGAAACCCTTCGTGCCTTATATCTTGGAGACAATGATTTCACTACTTTTCCTGCTGAAGTAGGAAAACTTCAAAATCTGCAAGTTGTAAGTAACCCTTTTTTTCTTTTTTTTTTCTTTTTTTACTTTTTGTAAAAAAAAAAAGTACTAGTGGATATCCCATTGTATGATAATTTGACTATTACAAAATTTGATATATTTGGTTAGGAGCTATTGAAAAGTAGTTCAATATGTAAAAAGTACAATAATCTCTAGCAAAATTCTTTCTTTCTTCTCTACTTTTTTCCCTCATTTTTTTTTCTTTCTTTCTTTTCTGCTTTTATTCTGTTTCACACCTTCCTTTCTTTCTAAATTTGCTTTCATTTTCTCTCTGACTTTTAGAACAGAGTTTTTCATTCCTTTCTTTCCCCACAATTAGGATATGGTCCATTATTTATCAGGTCATAATATTTATACCTTCATTCATATTTTATGAATCAAAAATTGAATGGTCCATTATTTATCTGAGGTAATGACAGGGCATGACACACATAGGTAGGTACTAGCGTATTTATATATAGATTATATGAATACAATAGAATCTAATATTTTCCTCATTTCTGTAACATTTGTTTCAAAGTAATCCTCATCATCAAGTCGTGCCGATAGCATGCATTCCTTTGGCCATCTCTCATCACTGTCGGGCATAACTCCTGGCAGGTCTGCACCATGGCATCCTGTGTCCGCACAGAGCAGATGTATGTAAGGTTTTGTTGGTCAGCCAGCACTGGTGAGTCCATGCATAGGAGTCTGCAGAAGAATGTCACTTATGAGCTGTCCTTACTTCACCAGCAGTACCCAGCATGTCTTGCTTGTCTTACTTCAATGAACTGTGTGATGGTTTTTCCTTTCAAATATTATCATTGGCGTCTTTAAAAATTATAGCACACATTCAGTGATGATGATAGCTTTTTGATTTAGTGCATCCTGGGACGAACATATTTGCTTTGAATGAGTCCCTGGGAAAATTTATGGGTCCCAACTAAAGCCGTCTAATTCCTACCTTGTAACCTATCCTGTGTAATTCATTTCTAAGAAACTATTGAAATCTATTTACAGTTAGCTTGAAATGGTGAGGAAAGAAAAGAAAAACACTGGGATGCATGGATATGATTTTACTGCATCCTTTTAGATTTTTGTGTGTCAGTGTCGCAGGATATATACCTATCAGCATCTCTGCACATTGCAGGATTTTAAATGCATTAGTGACATGGGCTGTTTTGAGGTAAATCTAACTAAGCTAGATTCTAATAGACATCATTGATAAATTAGATGCTAATTAAGATTAAATATTTCTCCAAATCACAAAGAGATTAAAGTGTTACACACACGTAGTTAGGTAGGTAGTTACTTGTATATTAATATATAGATAGTTCTGTTTTTTCACTGTTTTGTTTTCATTTGTTTGTCTAATACTGTGTTTCTTTATCTACTGTGTTTAAATCAAGAGCAGTAAATAATTTTTGGGACTTGAGTCTCTTTTTCAATTTTAATTTATTTATTTTTTGTAGCTTTGTTTAAGAGACAATGATCTGATCCGCCTTCCAAAAGAAATTGGGGAGATACAACGGCTAAGAGAACTGCACATTCAAGGAAACAGGCTTACAATTTTGCCTCCAGAGCTCGGTAAGAATTCATGTCAGTCAATGTAGCAATTAGTAATATTATTATGATTTTTTATTGTTGGATTTTGTGTAAAGTATTCAACTCTGTTACAAGATGAATGCAAGACTAAAACTAGAGTTTGGTAGGTGGCTTATATGTAGCTTTGGATTGTTCCATTATGAACTCAGGCAAGTTCATTTCCTGAGTTCTGATTGGCTGTTGGATTTCAGGGTTAGTAAGAACAGGGATAAGTACCCACTCTTCAGCCACCACTTTGCATTATGCCAGCAGCATGCAAGGACTGTATTAAGTTACAGCTTGCCTGTTGTTCTCGTCTGCTAACTCGACGGTAGTTAGAACCCCACTGCGATGGTGAGTATCATTGTTTCTATATCTGGAGGATAACTTCTACATTTATTTAATTTTTTTATGAGATAAAGCATTTCTATCGATTATTTATTTTTCACTTGTATTTCTTTCATTTTAATTTTAGTTGCTTTTCCTTGCAACTACTTGGTATGTCAATCTACTGCCATTGTGTGGATGAGCAGTTCATGACATGCAATATTCCACTTTGGCCCTATCTTGGGCTAGACGGGCGGTCAGAGAGGCCCCCTTCGATCAATCGGCTGGCCACGTCGAGCCCTAGCACCTATATGATTTTCCCAACCCTATTGCCCTATGGCAAGCCCCACCTCTTTTTATCATATGGATGCTAGAAGGCGGTGGCTGCGGGTCTACATGTCCTGGAATGACGTTAAACTCTATCTGATGGTGAGGTTCCAGTTTTGGAGGTTTGGGGAATGTGGAGCACCCCTTCATCACCATTGCTCCCTGGTCCACTCTGACCCGGAGTGGTAGTACATGTTAGGGTACCATCTATGGGTTAAATAGAAAAATGTATTTATAAAAAGATTGTATTATCCATTAAGAATTGATTTATTTCAAAACTTTATTGGCATTAAATGACCCACTGAGGTTGATATGCCGTAAAACAAACCAAACCATACTGCCATTGTCAAACACCACTTAAACTGTGACCGTTTCAGACAAACCCATTCCAAATACTACCAGACAAGCAACTTAAAGGACCTTGTATTTTTGTGGCCATTTTTAGGCTTCAAGTGAGAGCACTTTACAGTGGAGATCCCTTGTTTTAAGCAGAGTGAAGAAACCTTTGGTTGTTCCTCGATGTCCCTTAGTGTTAGATATGATCCTTTGGTTGTTCCTCGGTGTCCTTGAGTGTTGGGTATGATCCTTTGGTTGAGCAAAGCGTAGGCTGCAGATCCGTTCATCAGTGGCACATACGTGCAAATGAACAGCTTTCAAGATCGGCGATTAAATAGTTAACTAACCACATATTTGAGCTGTTGATTGGCTGGCTTGAATCCCCCATGCACACATTTATATAACAAAATATTTCAACAGACCTTTTAAAAATAAAACTTTTTCCTCAAGATCTGATCAAATCAACCTTTTTCACTAAAAACTGACTAAACATAACCAAATACTACCATTAAAAACCCATACCTTAAAGCCTAAAACCCATATGGAAGACAAAAGCTATTTAAGCTTTTTTTTGGCATTAAATGACCCACAGAGGTTGATATGCCATTAAACAAAACTCAAACTGAAAAATAGTCTTTTGACAAAACTTAGATGTGCACTATTTTTGCCTCGAGAAACCTGATACCAGTTGATGGCCATACAATAAGTCTTCTAAGTCCTGTAATTATTTGTGTATATCTTTTCAAACATAAATTTTATTCACCTTTTTAGTTTTGTCAGGAAATCTCTAATTGACTAGTTGGAGGCACGTGGTGTAATGGTTACCTTCTTAGGAAATGTATATGGCAAGACGAGTTCAAATTCTGGGCAAGGCTGTTTGCATTTCACATAGCGCTAATACTCTTGGGAAAGATATGAATTCTCTATCAATGGGTAAATAGTAGAGTACACTGGGCTCTTTAACTTTGGTATGGCAACCAGTCTAGGAGAAGGAAAACTCTGAATTCAAACCAAAGGGGCTCTCTTCTCATTAGTCAAAACTACTTTGAGAGCTCCTCTTAACCAAAACCCAAACTCGTCATTTTTTCTCACTGTATAAGTTTTTAAAATTATAACTCAAATATCAGAGTTAACAGAGAAATAAGAGGAAGAAACACAGGTATTAAGGATAAAGAAAAAGGTTTACTAAGCAAATATACAAAGTGAACAAAGGTTGAATTAACAAGTCCTGTGAGATATCGTTTCTCTCTTTTGAGGTTTCATCAGACATCAGGTATAGGGAAAACAGACGATTTCAATCTTATTATTATGTGTACTATATTGTTGTATACCCTTTTTTACTTCTTACCCCTGGTCATCTTTTCTTCTGGCCGGCTTTGCTATTCTGATCGTCTTTTGGTATATCTTCTAACATCTATCTTGGTCTGGTCTCTTCTAAGGTCTGGACTTTCTTGGGGACTTCGGGTCTGGTTTCTGTTAGGGATTTCTCCTCATCAGAAGCCCTGTGTCATTGTTAGTTTTTAGGTAATAAACACAAGACTTCGATTTACTTTGATGTTACTTTATTCTCAATCCCCAACCCAGACATCTGCGCAGTGAGACTTACATCTTACGAGCTCGGCTCCTACTTGCTAACTGCCTGAGAGTTACTTACTATCCTTAAACCGGAAGACAGGGTCTTCTATGCCTTCCAGTTCTCACGATTTATCCCCAGAAGGCAAGGTGAGAGTGAGGTCAAGCGCCATCACTCACTCTCAAGGCCATCAGCTGCACTAATCGCCATTATGTTTCTACACTACCTTATATAAGTATTAGTGATCCAATAATTATGTAACAATATGACAAAAATCTTGTAGAAGAATCAAAACATTTTGATAATATTTTTCTGCTATTTATTGACTATTTGGAAGCTTTTTTTATTTTTTATTTTTTTAAAAATTTTATTTATTTTTTTTTTTTTATTTATAGATATAAATTTTTTTTTTTTTTTTTTTTATTATTTTATTTTATTTTATTTATTTTATTTATTTATTTTATTTATTTTATTTATTTATTTATTTTATTTTATTTATTTATTATTTATTTTAAATTATTTATTTTATTTATTTATTTATTTTATTTATTTATTTATTTATTTATTTTTTATTTATTTATTTATTTTTTTTTTTTTTTTTATTGATATGCACTTTATTGTTTACTGATTGTATTTAATTTCAATTGTAGGACAACTTGATTTGTGTGGAACAAAACAAATTTTTAAAGCGGAGAACAATCCTTGGGTGACAATGATTGAGGACCAACTGAAAATTGGAGCATCTCATGTCTTTGAATACATTCGATCAAATACTTACAAGTTGTGAGTATATTTTTCTTGCTTGAACATCTGAAAAGCAATTACACACACTCGCAGTGATGCTGATAGCTTTTTGATTTAGTGCATCCTGGGACACACATATTTGCTTTCCCTTATGGCAACCCCAACCCCTTTTTATCATATGGTGCTAGAAGGCGGTGGCTGCGGGTCTACATGTCCTGAGAATGACGTTAAACTCTATCTGATGGTGAGGTTCCAGTTTTGGAGGTTTGGGGAATGTGGAGCACCCCTTCATCACCATTGCTCCCTGGTCCACTCTGACCCGGAGTGGTAGTACCTGTTAGGATTCCATCTATGGGTTAAATAGAAAAATGTATTTATAAAAAATTGTATTATCCATTAAGAATTGATTTATTTCAAAACTTTATTGGCATTAAATGACCCACTGAGGTTGATATGCCGTAAAACAAACCAAACAAATTTGCTTTGAATGAGTCCCCGGGGAAATATATGGATCCCAACTAAAGTTTCTTAATAGATTGTGGGTTTTGTATTTATGATCTGGGAAAACAACTAAAGGCATCTAACTCCTGCCTTTAACCTATCCTGTGTAATTCATTTCTAAGAAACTATTGAAATGTATTTACAGTTAGCTTGAAATGGTGAGGGAAGATAAAAGAAAAACACTGGGATGCATGGATATGATTTTACTGCATCCTTTTAGATTTTTGTGCATCAGGGATGCAGGCCGCGTACTTATCAGCATCCTTGCATTCTGTAGCGTATTGTTCTTATATATGAACTCGTTTCTTCATGAGTGAAAAACATCCCTTCAATTAGGTTCTGTGGTAACATGTACTGATTGAAAATAAACTTGGCAGCAACTTCTTGTCAACAAACATTTATTATGTCCATGATAATGTAGCACTCATCAATGCAAAGAGAGATAGAAAGCTTGTTTATAATAACAGAATCAGTATAATTAGATTTAGTAAGCTTGTGATTCTCATGCCTGTCAGTTGAGTGTCAAGCTGGGAGTCAAGAATGTTTATAATTTTCCCGAAAATATCCAACCTGATATTCTCTTTGATTTGGAATTTCAACAAACAATTTAAACAGTACTACATTGCAAATAGATTCTTTCTTTTTTTCCCCACCCATAATTTATTTTTATCAAAACTGCTCCTTTTGTGACCCTTAATAATTCAAGCCTCTTAATAACGTAACAACTCTATCTACAACCCTGTCAGCTGGGGCTGTAGCATATGCCAAACTGCACCTTGTTCACTGGTTTTCTGTTTTAATTACATGTGTTATATAGCCCTTGGGTATATAATAGAGACAGACAGACACAGAGTATAGGTGACTGATGATAGTCTTACTTTTTAACTCTGATTTTGATTCTTCATCTAGGTCATCTAACTTGGCCACCATGTTCTACTCTTGTTGATCTGGTGGGCTTCTACTGGGCTGGATTTTCTTTGTGCTGGGTTGGTCATTGTTTTTAATATTTAATTAAAAGACAAGATTTGGTAGTTTCCTGATCAAGCTTTATTCTGCAAACCTGCCTATATTAATTCCACCGTGGGAGAAATGACATCAGAGAGGCAACAATAGTGTCTACCTCCTGAAAACTGTCACATCTAAACTAAAGTATCTTGCGCATCCAAAAGATTAGTACCCATCAACAACTGCCAGTAACTTTCCATGGACCCCGTTATTTTAAATCTAACGGACTCTAATTTAAAATTTTAACTACAGGTATGTTCATAATTTATAAACTGCTTATAAATTATGTACCATGTTTTAATTATAATGCTTTGAGTGAGTGCACACAAAGATCTCACACTATTCTTATGCTAATTACATTTGAAAATGATTCATTCACTAAGTGGTATTCCGCTAAGGAAGATCTTACTACAATGTGCCAGGTCCTAGCTCGTAGGTCCTCTACACAGCATCTAGAATCCACACAGAGCTAATTAATGTATGTTTTTGCTGGTAGTCCTACACTGGTGTGTCCATGTGTGGGTGTCCACAGGAGAACATCTCTTATAAGTTTGTCCTTGCTTTACCAGCAGTATCCAGCATGTCTTGTTTGTCTGACTCTGATGGTTTGTTTGATGGGGGTAAGTGGCCAAACAGCTGCTTTCTTATAGGGTGCTATTTCCAAGATTTGTTCAAGGTAGCACACAACATCTTTGTGCAATTCCCACCTAGCTTTTTTTTCTATGCGCTTTGTTAGAGTCCAAGTGTTGCAGCTATACAGTAGCACTGATATGGCTTGGAAGAATTCTCACTTTTGTTTATTTATTAAACTAGCAAGAATATGCACACTCTGAGTGTAAGTATTTAAGTTTTAATGTAATAAAATATATTAGATTAGAAAGACTAATGAAATTGAATAAGAACACATATAAAAAGATTTACTTATTTTAATTGTACTTTAATTGGTTTCTATATAAAAACCATTCATAGGATTGATTCTAATATGTTGGAGAATAAAACAATAATATTAGAGATCAATAACAGTAATTATTTATTAAAACGGTTTTGTTGAAACCAGTATGCAAACTAACCACACCATATATTATGTAAACCTTTATTTGTTAATGATATTGCTGGATTTTAAATGCACTAATAACATTGACTGTTTTGAGACATCGTTAATAAATAAGATTTATTCTGTTCTATGTATTAATGATTTTGACTTTAAATTAAATACCCATTGATAAACTTAGGCATTTCCTTAGGGTATTGTGATGTAAGCAGTGACGTAGTTTCAGTTACAAACACTGAATCTCCATTATAATAAGATATTTAAAATGGTTAAATTTTTTTTTTTTTTTTTCTTTTTTTTTTTTTCTTTTTTTAAAAACTTTTTTTTTTAATTTTTTAATTTTTTTAAATACTTTTGTATATTTGTGTTTCAGTTTGTATGAACGTTACATAGAGGTTGAACCTGAACCATCCCCGAGGAAAACAGAACGTGCCAAAAGATTTGGTAAAGCATAGAAGAAAACTTCCACTCCTGCGGTCGGATCTACTTGTCACCACTTCCCCCAAATAACCAATGACGCATTTATATCCTACTTCTGGACAGTATCTGATTTTATTACATTCTTTTTTTTTTTTTTTTTTTAGGGGGCAGGGATTGGGGGGGAGGGAATAGAGAGAGACATGTCTCCCTTGAATATCCTGTAACTGTTTATATGCATGCTCACAATTATTAGATTCATAAGCCAATAGTTACTGCCTGGCTTATTTACAATACTCAGCATTATTATTATTATTAATATTATTATTATTATCTGCAGCTCTTTTAATAAACACTGCCAATATATTAAAAAAAAAAAGAAGAAATACTCATTTGTTTGCTGCCTCCAGTTATCGTCCATAACAAGTGCCTGCTTAAAATCATTATTTATCATGTTTCAGATTAATTAGATGCCTTATTCAGAAGCTTTGACAGCATCACAAAATTGTAAAAGCTTGCAAATATCATGGAAATTAAATTGTCTAATGGTCACAATACATCATACCACTAATTTGATTAGTTCTATAATATTGGATAAAAAGATTACTTTTAAAGCTATTTCTTGAAATTCAAATTTTTTTTAATTTTATAAAATACAATGTGGCTAATTTGCAATATGAAATGAGGGGAAAAATAGCAACAACAAAAAAAATCATCTTTTTGTCCAATATTCATATTTTCTATTAAAACTGGATTTATCACCTTTTATGAGGCCAGAGCAATGGAGGATTTTTTTAATTTTATATCAGAAATTATTTTAAAAATGTGATCATAATTAAAGCGATGTCATTGGTTGCAATATTTATTTATCTTTTTTTTGTCAATTTTTAATTTTTTAACTTAATGCTGCTGTATCAAAAATAAAAAAAAACTGTTAATGTTTCATGCATCTGAAATATTCTATTAAAAAAATATTTAATAAAAGTAAAGTTATATATTTTGATTGTTATTTTCTATTTATTTTCTGATGTTTGTGAAAGTCAAAAACATAAAATTATGTTTTTAATTACAAAATATGGAGCAGTGAATGAAAGTGCAAGACCAGAATCTTTGAAATTAACAAGGTTTTATTTAACACGATAGAGAATGCTTCTACTCTAAAAGTGACTTAATTAGCTCAACTGTGTGCACATGTGTCCTAACTGCACAAATCAAAATCCACAAGTGTCATGGCGGAAACCCCACTTCCAGGTTCCCATCAAACCCCTACTGATCAAGGGGAGTAACTCTAGATTTCGTTAGGTCTGGACTTAACAAAAATTTAATAGGATTCTTATGTAAATTTATCTTCTGATATACATGTTTTACCAACCCCTCCACAAAAGAAGGATGAGATACAAGGTCAATTTCTTTAGTGGAGTTTAGCAGGTTTAAATTCAATGTGAGTTACTAAGTGTTAGTGACAGATTAAGGTCTTTTTTTTTTTTTTTTTAAAGAGGAGGAGGTGGAGATGCTCTCAAAGTAGTTTTGACTAACGAGAAGAGAGCCCTTTTAGTTTGAATTCAGTTTTACTTCTAGACTGATTGCCTAACCGACGTTAAAGAGTACAGTCTACCCTACTATTTACCCATAGCTGGAGGGAAAATAGATGCATACCTTTCTCAAGGGTAATAGCCCCATGTGAAATGCAAACAGTCTTATGCAGTATTTGAACAATGACCATTATACTACATGCCTCCATATCTATGACACACAATTGTTGATCAAATTATCACAGTTTGTTTAATTGACTTGTTTGAATATACTCTCTATTTTGAAAATTTTCTGAAAATAATTCGCCCACTCTACAAGGATTAAAAAAAATTATCTGCCTGCAAATAGTTAAGAGGCTGTATAAATTTTTAGCAACACATTACCTATCATAAGGTCTGGTTTAGCTTGGTCAGTAGAACATCTACCCAGGAACCATTAGGTTCTGGGTTCGATACTGGCCCTCACCAAATCAGCACATGAGTAGCACAGCTTGGATCTGTATGATCAAGTGGGGAGCTGAAGGTATATATGGTGCTCCACCTCAAATGCAAAAATAATCTCCTTGGACTAGTGCTAGTCAAAAGGAGACAGACTCCCTCACTGTCCAGCTAATACTGTCAATAGACCACTCCACCTACTTTACTCACTTTACTACCTTTGACATTTTTTGGCCCTTAGCACAGGAGTAGCACAGCTTTGATCTGTATGGTTAAGTGGGGAGATGAAGGTAGGTGTGGTGCTCCACCTCAGATGCAAAACATTCTCTTTGGTCTAGCACTAGTGAAAAGGAGATAGACTCTCTTGCTGTCAAGCTGATACCGACAATAGGCCACTTCGCTCACTATACTTACCTTAATAGCACACTGTTCTTCCAAGCTGTTGTTAGTAGTTTCTGTCCTCAGAGTACATAACAATTGTAGCTTAGTCAAAAAAAAAAAAATTAACTTTCCTTATGGTGATACTATAAGCTCTTCTGTCCCACAGTGCACATATTTAGGTGCAATAATGCATATGCATGTCTATATGTATGTGTATACGTGTAGTATATATGCATGTGGGGGGGGTGAGCCTATAGTAGTATCAAATGGATAACTAAACAAGCTAGGGAGGTCAGCAAGTTTTAATAGATAATAAAGAGATGGATTTCTAAATGGGGATGAAAGGGGTAGTTATTTAATGTCCATCATAAACTAGTCTTCAGTTATGGTATGGTCGGTGGACAAGGGTATCATTTTCCAAAGTATTTTAGTTCTAGGAGGTCCACAGGGACCCCCATATATCCAAGGTGCTGCCACTCATCTAACAGTTTGGACTGACAGAGGGGTCATCCCTTACCCACCATAGTTAGTTACAAGAACATAGCAGAGTTAGCAGCTGATCATTGAAGAGTTTTTTATGCCATTCATCTGTTGCCCATATTGCAATAGTGAAGGATCAGTCCAAATCCATATGTTAAATAATACATAGGGTAGCCTATTCATTTTGTAATGTAGTGTAAAAATGTTTATATTTAAAAGTTAGCTGGTAATTCATTAATCATGGAAATAACCATAGATTTTGAGACAGCTTCTGACCCCTTATAAAACCTATAGTGTCGCATTCTCATTGGTTGAGAGTGTCACTTGATAGCAAAAATCTGTGGGAAGAGTTTAGCAGTTAGTGAGTTGGGCTTGGAGTGTGGAGCTCTGTGGGGCTTCTGTGTTCTTCTATGCAAATGGAATGTAGGGTCTTGGGAAATCAAGATGTCAAAAATGAACTATGTCTTCATGTTTCTGGTTTGATTAAAAACTAACAGATGGAATTAGAGACCCACAACCCAAGGAACACTCCAGCCAACCAATATGACAAAAGACCCAGAAGATGAGAGAACATATCTGGATAGCAGAAATAGGAGATATATCCTAGATACAAAGATAATAGGAATAATGAAAAGCTAGAGGTAAAATGAGTTACTTCTACCAGGCTAAGCGGGGCACACCTTCTTTCAAAAACTCATAGGAGATAAATGGAATGAATAGTACTACCCACTAAAGAGATTGAACTCACAACCTCCAGGTTATGAGTAATGTCTCTTTACTCTTAATAAGCATCCTGTCACCCCTGTTGGTTGGAATGGTTCAGCCAGTGAAGAGAGATAAAAGCCAAGGCATTTTTTATTGAGTAGGATTACTTTTTTTCAGCTTGGAGAACTTATGCCAGTTTTCTATTACTTTTATGCCAGTTTGAGGAACTGTTGTAAAGAACGGTTATAGGGTAAATGAGTGAACTGATGAGGAAATTTATGGTCGGACTTGGCTTTGCAAGTGGACTAACAAGGTGAGAAATCGAGTGAACTGGCAAGGTAGAATTGAAGTGATGCAACATTGAATTTCTCTTTCTGCAAATATCAGGCTATCCAAAACATATTGCAAAGTGTCACACACACACACACATGCCAGAAAAAAATGTTTTATATAAAGACAGCCATACTTTTGTATTCTGAAATTTGATTTTGTTTGTTATTCTTTTGTGTAGCTGATCTGTGGCTTGTCCAATTGATCTTTTGGAATCAATCTTGTGTCGAGAGAGAAATTGGTTGGATTTTATGGCATGTTAACCCTTATTGGGTTATTTTATGCCGAAAACATCTTTCTTGATAGGTATTCAAAAAAATTTTTTAACTCATTTTTTTTTTTAAACACGTTTTTTCAAACTCATTTTTCTCTATTTAACACATAGATAGGACCCTAACAGGTACTATCACTCAGAGAAATCAGTTGACATCCTTCCGTCTGTGAAAGATGATGGCGTAGCATCCAAAAATCAGTAACCCATGACAAAGAAAAGGAAAAAAAAATTATAACAAGACAAACATGGACATTATACAGAAGAGGGTGATGAAAAGTTCTCAACCTAACAAGGGAATAACTTATTTAGAAAGATGAAAAAAAAAAAAAAAAATAAAATAAAATATGAAAAGTGTGTTGAACTGTTGGATGAATATATACATTTTCAGCACCCCCTTGTGTGGATAAATTATATATAAAATCGAAATGCCAAGCTTATAAGTGTTTATTGACAAATAGTTTTTGTGATGGATTAAAATTACAACAATAAAATAAAGAAAATTTGACAAAGGTTTAACAGATATGAAATCTATTAGCTTTATCATAATGATGTTTATATAATTAGTAGAATGAAATACTATTTTAACAAAATTGACAAACAAGATATTGTTTTTTTTTATTAATGAATAAATAAAAGAAAATTATAACAATAAATAAGGACATGAATTTTAAAGATTTGAAAAGACTTCGAAAGGAAGGAATAGAGATTTGAAAAGTAAAATGTTTTCACAAGTGTTTGTTATTGATTCTATGTAACATCCAAAAATGATCAGTTTTTTTTTTTGTTTTTTTGTTAATTTAAGACTGGTAACTAAATGAAAAATTTTAAAAAATAAATAAATGTAAAAAAAAAAAAAAAAAAAAAAAAAAAACCTTTATTCAAATATTAAAAATCAGTTTATTATCAATTTTTCTAGTATTCTATGTATAGTAATCACTTGGGTTGTCATTGTTAAGTTATTTCCTTGTTGCGATAGATTAAGAAATAATTAAGGATTATCTCTTGATGAGATTTAAATTAACGTCCCTTTTTGCTTCTAGTTGCTCTTAATGCATATGCATGATTGCCCCTAAATATTTGCACCTTAAGACACGAGTTTAATGTCACACTATAAAGAAATCTTATTTTTGATAAAGTTACAACTGTTGACAGAAACCCATATCTAACCTTTTAAGCCTATCATTAACTTTTTTCATGCTCTCTTGGCATTATATTTATTTGTTATACTAGGATTTTTTTTTATTACTAGATCATTATTAGTAATTTTGACAATTTTTAAATAATGGTTGACAATGCTTCAGTTAAAAAATAAACAAACAGAATTTGTTAAGCCTAAATAAATTTTTCAATTAAACTTGAATATGGATATGGCTTCTATAAAGATCTTTTTGGACGATTCAAGAACAATGTTACCATTTTCAAAAATGGTAAATCTTTGGTATTAGAAGGCAATGAAAAAGCACTATCTCTCCCAAGAACAATCACAGAGATTGAGAGGGACATATTTTTGGTAACACTTTAACCAGATACATCAAAACCTGGATGCAATAAACTGAACACAAAAGTTAGCTTGCCTTTTGTAAGTTATTGAAAATTGATCGTTTTCAATGTTAAATGCAAAGTTGGGCACTTTATTTCAATTACATTTTATTTTTTTTATACAAGTTTTAAAAATATTTTGCAATAAAGTAATAGTCAAACAATGACCTGTTTTTCATTTTACTATATAAAACATAACATCAATATAAGCAATGTCTAGATAGCCTTCCCCTTCAGAAAAAAAAAAAAAAAAAAAAAAAAAGATTTTGTTCAGAGGAAAAAAAAAAAAAAAAAAATCTTACAGCAGTCTGGAAAAAAAATCTTTAGTGGGGGAATAAAAAAAAAAAAAAAAAAGAATTGGATGACCCGTACTAACCCAGACTAATTTTATATCACAAGGATAACTTGACTAAAATTAAGGAATAAATAAAACAGGTGAAGAATTTTTACATAGTGTTGTGACCTTGTTATATATGTGAAACAATAATATTTACTTAATGAATTTAGGAATCTTTAAATTCATTGATACAACACTTACATACAACAACCACACTGATTCGTTACCAAATCATTTTCTCTTTTTCATTAAATTTTATCAGCCACACCACAAATAACACATGAACCAAAGAAAATCTTCCACAAATCTCAATGTCATTTTGAAAACTTGAGAAGGAAACAAGTGTAAATTTTAATTTCTTATAATGATTAATCTTTCCATGATAAGAAAACATTGCTTCAATTTTCTTTTCTATAACAACACACTCTCAACAAGAACAAAACCAGAGTAGGGAATTAGAGATGTTGTCCTTTTTAAATATATAATAAGTTTGTAATTCCTGGCTGAAAATATTAAATCCCAACTTAATATGGAGTTCAGATTCAATTTTTCTAAAGATTTTAGAAATATTTTGTAATGTTTACCAATCCCTAGATTTAAGGATTGGTAAAAAAAATTACAATTAAAAAAAGGCAAATTGCATTTTTTACCAACACAACAATTTATGTTTGCTGAAAAATGGAATCATTTATAACAAGTTTTAAACCAGCAAATTTTATAAAAATGTCCAACTAGAAGAATAATCGGACATTTTGATAAGAGAGCAAAACAACTTTTGGTTTTTAACACTCAAAAATGTTGATATGGTAAAATGTTTTTCTCATTTTGATATCAATTTTATAAAACTTTATTATCAGAAATAAATCTTTAATAAAATCTAAAATAGATCTCAAAGATTTGTATAGAAACAATTCTATATTTCTCAATATAATCATTTCCATAATATTCAAAAACAAAACAAAGCAGCACTTTTTAATACAAAGTACTGTAATTCCTTTTTCTTTGTTTCATTAATATTCAAGTCAAACCTTTTTATATTTTCAAATCTGAAGGGAAACAAACATATTTTAATGTGTAATAAATAAATATATACAAGAACAGTGAATTTAGCAACAGACATGAATATCTGTTTTGATGATAGACTTGACAATGAATAAATGTTTTGAACAAATTATCAAATTTTGATATTGAAACATTCAATAATGACATAATAAATAATATCATCAAATCAACTCTCAAAATTCTTTCATACTCCAATCATTTGTTTTGTTTTTTTCTAACAATACAACAGCAATTTTCTCTCTCTTTATAATGAAGGAATTAACACTTCAAACCAAAGTCGTGAATAACTCGAGAACCTCCCACACAGTTATAATAATTATCTTTAAAAGAATATGTGTCCCTCCCATTCATATTTGATATTATGAATTAGTGTATGGCATTTTGGATAACAGTACCCTACCAGATTTATCAATTTTATATATATAACACCAGAGGTATTTTTTTTATGGGCAGACAAAAAAAAATCAGGTCTAATAAACAAATACAGTAGTATACTTGTTTTGCAAGCTATTGTTGGTAAATTCATTCCACACTTGACTATCCATAAATCTGACTGCTTTGATTAAGGCCACATGAAACATGTCTCATTGTCAGGCGGTCACACTACATAAAATCAAGGTATTTTTTTTATTGAAGATACTTCAACCATTTTCATCATAGAAGAACATAAACATAAGCATCTGTCTTAGAAATAGGGAAAAGTTTTGTTTTTTTTCTTCAGTAAAAAGATCTTTTAAAAAATTGGAAGTTTTGGTATAACATTATCACTGATAACAATTGATTAACACACTGCTGCCATGATACATTACAGAAGAATTAAACAAACAAAAAAAAATTAATTAAATTAATGTATTCAATATGAATATTGTCTGTATATCAAAGTGAAATCAGGTGAACCATTCAGTAAGCAGTTTGGCCATGACTGGGTTAAATCAACAAATATCTTCAGTATTGAGGATTAGCTCACAAGAAACGAATGGAAATAAGTCCAATAATTGAATGCTTTTTATTAACTTATGTGCAAAATTTAATGAACTTTTCTAAGTTTAATATAAGTTCACTTACAAAAATTACTATTTACTAAGCTGATGAATTGTGAATGATCTATAATTTAATAACATAATTCAAATGTTGGGAAGTGACTGACCCCTAACATATAAGGGGTGCTAAGTCATCAGCCCAAGAACAAAATGTTTTGTTTTGATGAGTTAAAAAAAAATGGGATGAATATGTAAAATAGCATGTTATGTTTTATGGATTTTGCTCATTAACTTATTGGTTTAGACAGAATTTTTCAGTCCTCCCTTGTACAACTAAGTTGATAGGATATATTGATGATTTCATCAATTAAATAAAGCAAATTATAGAGTAATAATTTTAAATTAGTTTTTTTTTTAAAGACTAGCTGTAAGGGATATTTTTTTTAAATTATAATTACCATAAAATCAGTTATTTTCTTTTAATGTCAAACATCAAATAAATAATCATATTTTAAATATATTGTTAAACCTTGTTGATTTCTTGGAGCTTAAAATAAATAAATTATGTCCATTCTATTATTATTTTTAATTTCACTTTTCACAGGACTTATTAACATGCGAATTATCTCCCCTTACAATCAAGTGTACTTATAAACTTTACGGTCCACAAATTAACCAATTGCAAAAAGTAAATTCTTTTTAACATTTGAAAAAAAGGAACCATTTAGTTAGCTTAATCTTTAATGCAAAGAAGACAATGAATAATGTTTGCTTGAAAAGTTCTTTTGACGAAAATGCAAACATAAATAAAGAAAAACTTGATTAAAAGAAAAAAAAAAAAGAAAAAAAAAAAAAAAAAAAAATAAACCAGTTAGTCAAGGTTAAAAGCTCAGAAAGGGTAACTGAAAGCAAAACTTTCTTTGACCTTATTTTTTCAATGCAAGTATCATTGGGGGAACGAGAAAAGTTTTGGTAAATGGGTCAGCACTCCCTTGTACAACCAAGTTGATAGGATATAGGATATGTTGAGGATTTCATAAAATAAAATACCTGCACCAGAAAAATAAGGTCTAAATAAATAAAAAATAAAAAAAGTTTCAGGTTACCCGTACCGCATTTTTAACCTAGACTAAATGAACTGAAACAGAAAACTAAAGAAAAGAATAAACAATGAAAACAAAATATATTTCTGTATTTTAGTTTAAGATTGACAATTTCTTTTCTCATACAATGTATTTTTTTTTTTAGTTAGTGGAATATAAAACATAAGTAGAGGGTGGTCCGAAAGTATCATAAGATACTGTTTTTTCATTATTCTGCTTTGGTTGGTAGATTTTTTTTTTTTTTTTTTTTTTTTTACACAGCATATCAACCCTTTTCAGGTTATTTAATGCCAATTCTAGTCATTTTGATATTTGGTTTCTTACAGTACCTGCTATTGTCACCCATCTAAGTACTGAATAGGTTCATCACTACTTAACTTTAGTGATCTAGCAGGAACTGGTGCTTTCACCATGACTTGATCATAAGCTTTTTTGTTTTAATGATATAATACCATTAACCATAATTGATTAATTAGGAATTATATTTTGGTAGGGGGTGATGATTTTCGGACCAACCTGTACAAGGTTTTGGGGTTTTTTTCTGTTCGAATAATATTAAAACTAATAATTGTTAAGATCCTAATCATAGAAGAGAAAAGATAATGTTAATCAAACATAAACAACATGGTCTCTTGTTAAAAATAAATATAATCATTTTTTTCACAAACTGATTATATCAGATATACCATATATATTCATGTATAGGTCGATCTTTGATTCATGGTCACAAAATCCTTAATTAGAGTAGATGTTTTAAAGCCATGAATTACTCCAAGTAGTTTTCATTATTTGTCTGAATTTTATAAATGAGACTTCAGAAGTATTTTAATTTATTGGACTAGTTTTTTTGTTATTTTTTATGATTGTGACTGTTAGGTATGCATGATCATTATATAAACACGATCATTATATAAACATGATCATTATAAATTCTTTAACACTTTCTTTGCACAACAGTCAAACTGTTCAAAATGGTTTTCCAAGTTGAATCATTGCTATGTTTTGATAGACACTTGTAGAGGAGTGAGAACAGTCTGCCCCAATGGATTACAAACAGCACCTGAAGAATGCCAGACGGTACATCGGCCAAAATGTTGTGTATGTATAAAATACAATAAAGGTGAGGACTAACAATGTCAAATCGATTTAACATTCTTCTCCGACCCAAACAACCACGGAGTGAATGAGCTCTGATGATGATTTTTGTAAAATCGAAATATTGATCAGTAGCTATGATTATATTATAAATTGTTTTCTCTTTAACAGCATTGTGTGATGTTTTCATTCCACCTTTTCATACTCATATATATATATACATATACCTATTGAGAAAGAAAATGTTTAGACATGTATCAATATACAATTACAAACACTTGATCATTTGTTTTGAAGAAGCAGTAGTCATATATTTTATTGATATACATTATATATCAGAGATAATAGCTTAGTCTGACACAGACTAAAATCATAGAAGTCAGAAGATTCCACTGTGGCATTCCTTTAATAGAAGTGGGGAGATGCTTGCCTTAATAAAAAAAAATTAAAATTTAAAATTTAAAAAATTAAACTTAGCATAAAAAATCCTGATCTGGGCTCAAACACTAATGCTTTGCATCAGTGAGGAAATAACAGCCAACAAGCAAGCTGTCAATAAAATCTGCGGAGTGGCCTATTGTCATTATCAGTCAAACAGGGAGCGAGTCTACCCACTTTTTGCTTGCACTAGACCAGGAAGATTTTTTTTTCTGAGATGGAGCACCACACTTACCGTCAGCCCACATATACTTTACCACACAGAGCAGATTAGCTGAGCTGTGCAAATCATGCACTGAGTTGGTGGGGTCCGATATCAAACAGGAACCTTGTGATTTCTAGGCGAATGCTCTACCAACAACTATAGATAAATGAAGCAGTATTGTGTTCTGGATCAGAATTAAAACATTGATTATTTTGTATATATATATATATATATATATATATATATATATATATATATATATATATATGCATACAGATAAATGCATATGGAAATAATCAAGATGTTACTATATATCAAGGGTGGCCAAACCGCAGCTCTCAAACATCTGAGCTTTATCATTTGTGGTTCTTACATTGACCAAGTTTGGCCATCCCCTACTCTATAATATGAGTGAGAGAGAGAAGAGAGCATGTTAAGTTAAAACAAAATAAAAATTTAACAAAAAAACCTTTCCAAATTTTGTTCATACAATTTCATCCCTATTTTGCTTTATATGATATTATCAACACAAAATTTCAGCTGACACATTTGCTAAGAAAACCTCATGGTGCTGAAGTCTGTATTAGTCCAACTTATGCACCTGGCAGAGAAGTCAATATATGCTGCCTCCTGCAACAATGCTTGCTATCAATTAACTGGACCTTATAACAGAAAGGGTTAACTGTACCCCTTTTCAATCCAGGTATTATTCACCATACCAGATTTTTCCATCTTTTCTATGTGAGGGGGGCAGGTGCACAAATAAAATCGTTGAGAGGAAGGCCTTGAAATAGTGCACATTCTCTCCTGATGACGCCAAAACAAAAACAAACTTAACAAAACAACCATGGAGTTGAACTTATTGGTGGTTTTGAAAATGGAGTGAGGAGCATTCTACAGTCTGCTCGCTTTCTGGTGAGTTTCGTTACTTATCAAGTAACTTCTTTCTTCACCCAACCAGATTTTTCCATCTTTTCTATGGCTATGGTTTTCTTATGTTATTTCAGTCTGAAATAGATTGTATGGTTTGTAGACTCTGTGAGTGATGAAAAATGGCTCGGTCAAAAGATAATGTTCATAACATAATAGGAGTTTAATCATCTGAACAAAATTGGGAATGTTAACTATTCTGATAAAAAATTTTCTATTTATTCACCGGATGAGAGGTTTTTGAGTTCTCCAATATAAATTTACATCATTTGATGTTACTTGGTCTGGAGATCTTCTTTTTTTGGTTTGTCAGGGTTTGTTTTTTTGTTTTTTTATTTTTGGGGTCTTTCTTTTTGCAGCGGAGAGGAGGGTAGGATATGAATATGACAAAATACAAGTTGTCAAATTTGTTTCCCCATTCTGTTAACTTTTCTAATGGAGCAAAAAAAAAAAAAAAAAAAATATGTAATTCTACATTCAAGTCATTGTTTTGTTTTGTTTGTTTTTTACTGTAAAAATAGCTTCAATTTTTTTTATTTATTTATTTTTTTTTTTTTTCTTCTTTTGTTTCTGCTCTCAATTTCACAGATAACTTAATTTTTTTAAGTTATCACTTTTTATCAATATCTTCTGGATGCAATATCTTTTGGATAATGTTGTATGCCACACCTATTGTAAGAGCACCAACAACCATTCCTTGTGCTTTTACACGCAAGTGCATTAAATACACTGACGTTGACATGGTCCCTCTCTTTTTGTAGTTATAAATACCATATATCACTGCACCAAGACAACCAGTAATTCCTGAAAAATATAATAGAAGGAATTTTAATACATTGTAAGGACAAACAACACCGATAGATTTTGGAAAGTTTTGTTTCTACACTTGGTACACTTATTAAGAGTTTATATAGTCTAGTATTCCCTAGAGAGTTCTCCAAAAGGGAGATAATCATAAAGTAGGGGAGGTAACTCAATTACTTATTGCATACATGTTATACAAAGATTTTAAAGAGGATTAAATATATATTTCTTGATTTTGTTTGGTTTCTTTATTTAATGGCATATCAACCTTTATCGGCTATTTAATGCTAAAACCACCCTTACAGAATAACAGCAGCAGTGCCATCTTGTTAAACATCGCTGAAATGCACTAAAGGAGGTCATTAGTGATGTTACTCCAGTATCCTTACAGATTTTAGATTTTGCAACATTATATCTGTTCAACCGGTAACCCGACATGTTATTATGCCGCCTCCTTTCCAGATTCACTGTGTATTTTATAAATAGTTCTTGAATTCTTATGAATTAGCTTAGAGATACACAACAGCCAAGCTGAGACTTGCTTGGTACAGGTATAAAATAGCAGATTGACAAAAAAAAAAACTGAATAAAAATAAAATTAACCTTTAAATATATGCTTCTTACTACTTTTTGGAGGGCATTGTCAGTGATGTCATACCTTGGGTCACTGGGGAGTTTCGGGTCTTTCAACATCATACTCCCCCTCACCAGCTGGACCTATCAGAGAAGATCAAACTCTGATCTACCCTCTTACTTTGGAATGCCAGAAAACACTTGGCTAATAGATTTTGGACAAAGTGTAGATCATTCTACTGTGCACTTGATTGGCTGTTGCAAATAACAAATTAAATGCGCGGCACAGTCTATTTATGTGGTTTACAAGACGTTTAGCAGTATCATTTAACCCATAGCTGGGGTGACGAGAGTTTCATACCTTTCCTCAAAGGGTATTAGTCCAAAAGTGAACGTAATAGTGCAATCAGAGTTCAAACTCACTTACTACAATATCGTAGTACAACATGTTACCAAGGAGTTCCACTGTATTTCTTCCTAACAGGTTCTAAAATATATCCTTGTAGAAACAACTCAAAATTCTATGATTAATGTTTTTTTTCTTTTCAGATGTAGAAATGGTATCCACAAAAAAAAAAAAAAAAAAAAAAAAAAGGTTTAGACATTAAAAATAAGAATTTGGCTTCTTTCACACATATTATATATATATATATATATAATATAATATATAAATATATAAAGGTATTAAATATCTATTTATTTGATGGCAATAGAACAGTCACTATATGTAATACCTTTATATATTTATTTTATTATATAATAGCTCTATTCTTTATATCGAGCACTCTCCTAATACTACTGCAATTTGGCGCACCATTCCAGTGAAAGCTGAAGCGGTGACTATCCCAGGCGATAGTTTATATATATATATATCCAACCCCTACACATGAGCAGGATGTGACACAAGGTCAATTTCTTAAGCGGAGTTTAACAGGTTTGAATTCAGAGTTTTCCTTCTCCTACACAGGATGCCTTACCAAGGTTGAAGAGCCCAGTCTTCCCTACTATTTACCCATAGCTGGAGGGAGTATAGTTGGATTCATACCTTTCCCAAGGGTATTAGTGCTATGTGAAATGCAAACAGTTTTCGTCTAGAATTTGAACTTGGGCCGACGAGTCCATTTCCTACGACTCTTAACCATTATGCTACACATCTCTTTCTATATATGCTGTTAAAATCTTAGATCATTTGAACGAGAATTGGTCAAGTTATTAGATTGCAAAATGATATCAATTTTTCTGAAACACTCTTACATCTTGAATGATATCAATATTTTAACATGTATTGTAAAAACGAACAAAACTAAGTCCATATCTTTATGCTAACCAATAAAATTAAATGTTAATTGCTTCCAAAATTATTGCAGTGTCTCCATGGCATAGTTAACTAATGTACTGGAATGCAACATCATAGTAAGCAAGTTTGAACAAGTTGTGCTATTGTGTTCTTTCAGACTGACACCCTTGGGAAAGGTATGAACACCCTCAACCCACCCAGCTATGGGTTAAATAGTACCACTACATTTCTTTTTTAATGATGGCTTTGGCATTAAATAACCCACAAAGGTTGATATGCCATTGTGGCAGACCGGAAGTTCTTACTTCAACAAACAAAAATCAAATGACAAAAATAAATAGTTTGCGCATGGGATTGCGCACCTTAGTAAAAAGAAAAGAAAAAGAAAAATTTGTACAATTTCAACCAATAAGAGTCGTTTGCGCCTAAAAGGAAATCTATCAAATAGATCCCTTTTTGGAGCCTACCCTCGGACTATAAAAAAAGCCAACTTTTTCATATTCCAACCAGAAAAGATCTAACTTGCCTAAGGGAATTCACATCACCCTTTTTAAGAACATTTCGCATACATGCTGAAGGTATGAACTATCTCTCTCTCTAAATAACCTACGCTTTCGGAGATAAACATTAGATTCATTCAACTTATGCCTGACTGCTGTTGTGTTGACTTTAAACTTCCACCTTTTCTTTCTCACTTAGAGATTTATAACATCTCTGCTTATATTTTACGTTGAACTTTTCAAAAAGCACCTTTTTACAGAACTTTGCCAAGTATTCTGCATTACCTTTTGTAAACTTCATGTTAATACAATGTTGTTTGTTTTAATTGTGAGTTCTTGTCTTTTATACCATGTGCTTATATAAATATATTCTTATAGTGTGATGTGTACTTTGACTAAATAACCTACAAGGTAAAGAAAACCCTAACCACTATAAATTAGTTACCCCTAACACGACCATCCTCTATATCATTAAACAAAGAAACCAAACCAATGTTATTAGATTACAAAATAATATCAATTTTTCTGAAACACCCTGTATATTTCATACTATCAGATTAGTACAATATAAATTACTATTTGAAATTCCTAACTGGAGTCACAAGTGTCTGCAATAGGTATATCCAATTTTCCTACAGGGAGGTAATAAAAATTGTTCAAATTTTTTAATTTTAAAACAATTACCAAAACTCAAGGAATTGTTCAATTTTAATGAAATTTTCAGCACATTATTCATTAAGGACCTACTTTTATAATGTATAGCTTATTTCTATTAAAGAAAAAAAAAACTTGAAACAATGTTTTTATAAATTAAGATTGTAAGGGGGGTTTCAACCTTTGATCATTTGAATAAAAAAAATTCAGTCACTAATTTTTTACATTTTTAGAAAGATAAAAAAAAAATAATTTTTAAAATAACCATGGGTTACTACGTATCAATACTTATATTCGGACGCTAGGCAAAAAATACTGATACGTAAATAAACTTATCACATTTCTATTTTATTTACTAAAACTTTAAAAAAAATATTTTTTTTATTTATTTATAATTTATTATAACTGCGAGTTTTTAAATTAAGTTTATACATAATTTTAACAAAATTCAGCTTAAATAATTACATAAGAAATGGTTACATTTCAAACATTCCATTGAATACGAAAAACAAGTAGAACACGTTCCAATATACAATAATGGAAAAAATAAAAATCTTAATACTTTTTTTATTCTTTTTAAATATTAAACTAATTGTAGACAATTTTAATTTTTTAAATGTCCTTTAAATATGAATATAAATCTTTATTTTAGATTTTTTTATTGAAAGGAAGTAGTTAAATAAAATATAACATTAACTTTGAATAGGATCATACTATTCAAATACACAGTGCATTTGCACTTGGGGCAATTAATATCAAAGTGCATGTCCTTTTCTTTTTTTTAGATTAAAGGGAGATAACTCTAAAGATAAAACACGAAGGGCATTGACCTTGGTTACGTTATTCAAAAGTTATAAATTTTAAGGTTTTTTTTTTAAACGAAATTTTTAAAATTTATGTTTTATAGAAGTTGTAAAAAAATATAACAAAATACAATCGGAATATGACTACAATCGCGACATCATTATTTGAGTTACTTGCATAGCTGCATAGTTTCGTAGTGCATTATGGCGGGAGTATTATGTAATATTTACCAAGCCATTATATAATATTTACAAAAGATTTATAAAAGGTTGCAGAGCAACTAAGAAATTCAGAACGGGTACATACACACATCTGTTGTTGTAAAATCCAAGTTTACAATATTCTAGTTAATACACGTTGGTTTAGAATTAGATAATTATTGAAATTTACATTTTTATTGCTTTCCATACCTTCTGGCGCAAGTTATAACTTTATTGAAAATCAGTTTTCTTGTACGTCAATAAATATTTAAATAAAGAAAGAAAGAAAGTCAAAAGATTAATTTTACGTAAACCACTGGAATTTCGTCAGAAAATCTTCCTTTTTTTTCTGGGGTAGTTTGATCGGTTTGGTTTCTTCGTATAATGACATATTAACCTCTGTGGGTTATTTAATGCCAAGGCCATCATTGTAGAATTTTGTATTTAGATTTTTCGGACTGCTGTCCTCATCTTTATTGTTAATAAAGATGAAGGCAAACAGTCCAAAAAATCTAAATAATACAAATTATCAAACCTCATCTCAAACAAAATAGTAGTGGTACTATTCAACCCATAGTGTAGGGGTATGAGGAGGTTGTTCATACTTTTACCTATTAGTCTGAAAGTGAACGTAATAGAGAAGCTGGAGTTTGATGTCGCAGTCCAGAAACGTTAGCCACTACGCTACGGGACGAAAATAACATCTGGAAATTTTTAATTTTTAGAAAAAAAAATTAAAGTATTCAAATGGGAGCTAAAATTATTTAAAATGGGTTAAGTTTACAAAAGCTATATAATGTAAAATTGAACCCTGACTGTATCCATTTATACAGGTTCGTTCTTGTCATTCCAGACTTTCACCGGCTGAGAACTTAAGCTATATTAATTTTGAGGTTCTTATCTAAATAAGAATATCGGTAAAAAAGAACAGAAATAAATAGGAATATCGGTAAAAAAGAACAGAAATAAATAATATCGGTAAAAAAAGAACAGAAATAAATAATATCGGTAAAAAAAGAACAGAATATTACACATAAAGTTGCACCTTGACTTACGAGTTTAATTCGTTCTGCTCGTAACTCAATTTCCTCGTATATCAAATCAACTTTCGCCATTGATAGAAAATGAAATGCCATTAATCTGTTCCAGCCCCCCCCCCCCAAAAAAAAAAACAAATTCTTTATGGTTTTTTTGTTTTAATAAGAAAAAGAGCACTTTATTGTATAAAAGCATATTGGAATAGAATGTAATGAATTATGTACTGTAATATGTTTTTTTCTATAATTAATATTTTTCTTAGGCGAAATAAATTTTGAAACTTAAATGATTTTAGCGAACTTAATAACATAAGCGTATCTGAGGCACGCTCGTACCTCAAATCTTTGCTCTCTGAAAGCAAAAATTCGATCAGGTGACAGCTTGTAATTCCGAAAACCCGTAAGTCAAGGTACCAATATGTGTGTGCGGGCGTGAGTATATATATATATATATATATATATATATATATATATATATTTAAGAATGATAGGAATAAAATGGTGAATTCAATCTGACGGTATGCAGAAAATAAAAAAACAGGAAATATTCCAAAAAATGAATTTATTCTTGATGGTGAAGTCCTCATTTTTCGGAAGTCATCCACCCTCACCACACAAGATTTCGTATACCTCCAGTCCTGATGAAGGTTGTAAAAACCGAAACGTTATAACATCGATTTCATCATCAAGAATAAACTCATCATTTAGAATAATTCGTGTTTTTCTATCTTTATATATAGTATGAAAGGTATGCATCCAACTATTCTCCGTTCAACCGTAGGTAAATAGTAGAGCGGACTGGGTTCTTTAACCTTGGTATGCCAACCGAAATAAACCTGCTAAACTCGGCTTTAGAAAGTGCACCCTACTTGTGCGGGGGGATATAATATATATATATATATATATATATATAGTGTTGAGACAGATTCTCATGTAGATCACACAATCGTCAATCAGGAGAAAAAGTGGCTCATCAACTTTTTAAGGTGTGGGAATTTTGTCACGTGACCCACACACAAAAGATAGTTATTATTCATTGATTTTTGCGATCTGTGCAGCCGGAAAGACGTAGGAACACTTGGACAATCAATATTGAGGTCAATCAGGAGGTAAGTGACAAAAAAAGGAACTTGTTACACTTTGAAAACAGTTCACTTCTTTTTGTTCAGCAGTTTATTACGTTCCAGAAATACAGAGTTTTTTCTTCCAAACATAATCTACTATTATTCGCAGGGACCTTTTCATAATATCCCCAATATGTTTGGCATACATTAGGGATTGCCAATTTGTCGTCTGCTTTTCATTTTAAAAACGAATTAAAATGAATTAAATCGATCATTTAAGGTATAACTGGTGCATTATAAAATTCATTCATTGATAAATCAACACTGAAAATTTCGTTAAAATCGGATAATTCCCTGATTTTTTGGTAAATTCATTTCAATCGGGGGGATTAAATTTGTTTTGTAAAACACGGATTTTTCGGCAACTTTGGCAGTGTCTAGCATACATCTTTTGATAATGTAGTATGGTTGTGTATGTATGGCAAATCAAAGATGAAACCGGTAAAACTCCCATACTAAGATTATGGTTGACTAGCGACTTTCGGACTGAAATTTTGCATGAAACTGAATAATGGATTCAACAAAAACATAATTTTCATATTTTAGGTTTTAGACCAGCTCTGCTATTGTAGCATTGAGCACTTTCTATGCAATTTTTCTTACTTGCATTTCTATTTTATATATACTAGCAAATATATGCACCCTCCGGGTGCAAGTATTAATCTCATAAAATATCATATTAAATTACAAGGTCTACATAAACTAAATAAGAATGCAGATAAAATGATTTGAAACAGAGAGGGGTATAATCGAAAAATAAAACAGCTGTAGCTTCCTTTTCCATCCCCCCACCCGTCTTTCCTTGCTAAACTTTTCTAATTTAACTATTCAGTTAAATAAGAAAGTAAATGATAAAATTACAGTTATTTCTTCTTGTTAATTGATTTCTTTTCAGATTTATCCCCGAGATTTTAGTTCATATTCATTAAGATAAAATCAAATAATTAGAAATCAACAATACAAAGCACATATTTATTAAAATCAAATTTTAAATATCGACATGCAAATTAGCCTTCCCGTTCACACAGTAAACCACATTTTGTTGTACATATAAATACAATTGCATGTTATTAGTACGTAGATATGACCAGCAGTATTAATAATGAAAAACAATTTTATTAATAATTGGGGCTTAAATAAAAATGATTCATGGAGAATGTGATGTATAATAACTAAATGGATAGTGACTTGAGTAGTGATATAGTTTCGTTTACAGACAAACAAACACAATCGCCATTATAATAAGATATATATATATATATATATATATAGATATAGATATATATATATAATAGCGATTTCATAATATCATTTTGCAAAATAACTAACCAGCTTGTAACGAATGTGACTTTTTAGTCCAGCAAGACGCAACTTTAAAGTCACTGGAACAAATTCAGCACACGCAAGAGATTTCGTCTCATTAGAAACTCGTTATATATATTATATATATATATATATATATATATATATATATATATATACCGTGGGCAATTATAGCATGTAAGGGAGATGAATGTGTATACAAGACAGAAAAGTAATGAATTTCTGCGTGTAAATGAGTAAAAATCTATGGTATCTCATACGGTAAAATTCTACTGCATATTCTTACTATGGATCATAAAGTGAGAGATTTTTTTTAAATATGTTTAGTGATCCGTAAACGGAAAAAAAAAAAAAAAAAAAAACAATCGTTAGTAATAATTTTTTAAATATATAAAAATCTCAGAAAATATGTTGCACAAAATTGCACACTTTAGAACTTAAATTTTTAGATAGATTAAATAAAGCTTTATTTATGGTGAAAATATTGAGTGCAACATGCCACCTTCCAGACGTTTAATATTCACTATTAAATTTTTAAGTGAATATAAAAATAGGTCAATTGATTCAGTGAAAATAATTTATTTTTGCATCAATTCAAAGAAAAATGTTTTTTTGTTTGTTTTTTTTTTACAAAAAAATTTAAGATTAACCTTTATTCAAGTTTCATTGTGTTAAAGATAGAGCGGGGGGGGGGGTAAATTTGACACGGCAGATTGGAGATCCCTAATAAGTGTCAATCCTTGTTTATTAATGATAAATTACTCTATATACAAATGTCAGAAAGATAATGAGAACAGCATGAATATTATTTTTTTTTTTTTGTTTAGAGATTTGTTTCTTTTTTGTTGTTATAAAAGGTTATCCTTCAGGTTTTCTTTTTATATTTTATTTTTAACAAGGCTGTTTAACATCCCTAAGGAAAGATTATATCCTTTGTTATTTTAGAAATGCTGTTCATACAAAAACTATTTACATAGAAAATAGACTTCGGCTAATAATGTTGCCTAGCTCAGAGATCTTTGTCTATTTTTATCAGGCTGTCTGATAATTCCGGGCATAATTTAGGGCTGAGATTCTTAGTTCAAATAGGAAAAGGAACGTAAAACTTGACAGTTCCGTTTCGCTTCCTAGTATCTAGTTGATTTGGAAAAGGGGATAACCTTCTGTTTTGATTTAGACATTTGCCATGGGAATTCCAGCAATTCTAATTCCTTCAATTAGGCTCAAGCATAAACACACACACACAAGGTATGTGAGCGTATTGATAGATATTTAGTCAATACGTTTCCATTCTACTCTCTTTTTCAGGTGTATATTTCATACTGAAAAATCACTCTCTCTCTCTCTCTGACCCCTCCCTCTCAATATTGTAGAACAACAAATAGAGGTCAAACAGAATTCAGGTCGAGGGGGAGAGGAATAAACAGATGCCAATTGGTGCATAATTTGAAGAAAGCCCTAAAAAACATTTTTTTACCCTACTGGTAGGATTTGACACAAAGTCACAAGTAAGAGGCGTCCAGCAAGAATCAAACTCCCTTTTCAGTAGTAACGGATCTAAGAGATTAGCTTGCTAACCATTACACCACGATGGGACGCCTTGAAAAAAAGGTCATAGAATGGATATACATTGATATTATCAATAGAACGGACAGTGAAGAATTGGTACCAGTCACTACTAATTCTAATTTTGAAAGAAATCATAAAAATCTATATCAATTGATATACATTGATATTCTACTAAGTACAGTACAATTGTCAGGGTGGTCTAACGTCTGTATCAACCAGACAGTGAGGGAGTCTATCCCTTTTCACTAGCGCTAGACCAAGGAGATTGTTTTTAGCATCTGAGGTGGAGCGCCACTCCTGCCATCAGCTACTTACTTTACTGCACAGATCCCTGTGCTACTCATGCGCTCATGTATCGAACCCGTAATCTTGTGGTTCCTAGGCGGATGCTCTACCGACTGAGAACCGGTGTAATTTTGATGTAAAATATATTTTGTGTAATTTCACCTTCTGTTAAAAAAATGACCTTCAATCAAACGAGCCTTACCGCCTCTTCTTTCCAATTTTTTTTTTTTTTTAGAAATATATTAATACCGTTGTATATCTTTACCTAACCCCTCCGCAACAAACAGGATATGACACAAGGTCAATTTCTAAGGGGAGTAAGGCTGGCCTGAATTGACAAGTGTCAAGACTATGTCTATCGGAGCATAGCAATGATTCAGCTTGGAAAATAATCTTGACACCACTATCCTAATAAGAGAAGTGTACCCCAAACGGATTACATGGAACACTTGAAGAAGACCGGAGAGTATAACGGCCGAAACGTTCTGTATGTATATTTCACAACAAAGAGGAGTCTGACAAATCACAATACAAACCGAAAACATTTTGTTTGATTCATTCTTGATGGGTACTCAATTTTTATTTTAAACTCATTTTTATTTCTATTTAACCCATAGATGAGGCCCTAACAGGTACTACCACTCCAAGTCAGAGTGGACCTGGGAGTAATGATGATGATGGAGTACTCCACTTGAACCCTTGTTTGGTTTGGTTTGGTTTGTTTTGTTTTACGGCATATCAACCTCAGTGGGTCATTTAATGCCGATAAAGTTTTGAAATAAATCAATTCTTAATGATAATACAATTTTTTATAAATACATTTTTCTATTTAACCCATAGATGGGACCCTAACAGGTACTACCACTCCGGGTCAGAGTGGACTAGGGAGCAATGGTGATGAAGGGGTGCTCCACATTCCCCAAACCTCCAAAACTGGAACCTCACCATCAGATAGAGTTTAATGTCATTCCCAGGACATGTAGACCCGCAGCCACCGCCTTCTAGCACCCATATGATAAAAAGGGGTTGGGGCTTGCCATAAGGGCAATAGGGTTGGGAAAATCATATAGGTGCTAGGGCTTGACGTGACCAGCCGATTGATCGGAGGGGGCCTCTCCGACCGCCCGTCTAGCCCAAGATAGGGCCAAAGTGGAGTATTGCATGTCATGAACGTCTCATCCACCTGGGCTCTATCCTTAAGCATCACGGGTCGCCACTCACGGCCAACAGGTGGCCCCATTGGGGGAGTCTTACCCCTCTGCAGAGGTGCAGTCTAACACCCCATCGACTGGGCGTTTGAACCCTTGTGTATGTGTGTATATATATATATATATATATATATATATATAGTGTAAAAACCTTGTTTAAATCAAATCACTATGATGTAAAACATTATGACAAATGGTGCGTTTCAGAAATCTGTGGGTTTTCTTGGGGGGAAGGGTACATGGATAAATCCTAATCCAATGAATTGAATTTCATCACAATGAAAAAGAAAAAAAAAAAGAAAAAAAAAAAACAGAAAGAAAAATTTTTTTGGATCAACTTACCTATAGGCATAAATGGAGATTCTCTTACTTTTTTCATGAATTTAGATTCGTGTGGTGGCTCGAAAGTCGAGAGGGACTCATGTTCACCCTTCATCTTTGAAAACTGAAACATAAAAATATATTGATATAAGTTAACCATGTTGTCTTTTTTTGTTTGCTTGTTTGTTTTTCTTATCCATAGATTTTGTGGAATCCATATTTATAACAGGCTTCTTCAAATGAAAAATCTCACAAAGATCATAATAGGCATTTTTATTAACTAGCTGTAATACCCGGAAAGGGTGGGGTATTTCATAGTTCCATACCGGTTTTATCACGTTTAAATCTAAAATTGGCTATTATTTTTCAAACAAACAAATAAAAAAGAGCGACTGCCTGGGAACCAAAAGGTTCCTGGTTCGATACAGGCCCTCACTAACTCAGCGTATGAGTAGTACAGGGATCTGTGTGGTAAAGCGAGGAGCTAATGGTAGGTGTGGTGCTCCACCTCAGACGCTAAAAAAACAATCTCCTTGGTCTAGCGATATCACGGATACCACCAGGGGAAGATTTCAATAATGTGTTGACAGGGATGACGACTGTAAAATCATAAAGGAACTCTCCTAGAAATATCAATATTTTTTAAACACCCTGTATATCAATTTCAATGGCGTAATAACAAAAATTATCAAAGGATACTACAAAATACTGTGAAAGAGCCCCCCAGAATGCTGCAAAATATCTTCAGATGCAATACAAATAGATTAAAACAATTCATTGCTCCAGAGGCAATTATCTATGTATTAATATACTAGTAACTACCAACTTACGTGTGTCACACTTACCCCCCGCCCCCTCCTTCGATCCAAGAAGCTTCGTAGGGAGAGAGGTTTGGAGGTTGGATAGAGTGACACACGTAGGTACAAGAAAGAGGAGAGCAATAATACTAATCTGTTTCAATGGAACAGAGACAGAGAAATCAAGGTTGTTTATGTTTACATATTGAACTTTTTGCAATAATTCTTAAAGTATACATATCAAATGTTGTGATATTTAAAATATCATACTGTAGTATATCCTCAGGTCTCGCTAGTTATATTTTAATTGTTATTTACTTCCCCCTCTTCATTATTATTAACAACAATAACAATGACGATGATGATGATGATGATTTCAACTTTTTAACAGTTAAAGTGCTGCCTTCCTGGAAGTCAAGTTTTTCTAGACTTGATGAATTTGCTTTGTCCACTGGTGAAGATTGATAAAGTATTTCTTGCATTCTATTGACAAAAATGTCAGTTTCCTTTCTGTCGCCTTTGGAAATAATTTGGAAGTCAAGACTGTCAATCAATTTAGACAGATTTAGTTGTTTCCATTCTGTCATCCCGTCGACAGGTCGTTCTCGGATTATGTCCACATTTTTTTATATATCCCTAGTCTATATACAGGGTTTTCCATATATTCTTCAAAGAGGGGTAAACATATACACACACACACACACACACACACACACATTGTGGGAAGATCGGAGAAATTTGGATATGTTGTTAGGTGTAACTTTCTCTAGTATGCAGTTTATTATGAAGGTCTTTCCTGTTTTTGGAGAAATGTACGGAAAGGAAGTTTTTTTAAAATATATTTTTGAATCATTCTTATGTTTATATCATAAAAAAAAAAATATGGACGAGAGAGAGACAGAGAATATATGAACATTAGCAAAAAATAAAAAAATAAAATTATTAATCTTGACATTAAAGGATGTTTATTTCAGGATTAAAAAAACTTTATAAGGTTGTTTGAAAAATAATGGAAGTTTTTTTATTACATGTTTTACTTTAGAATTGGCCCATTATTTTTCGAACGTGATAAAAAATATTCTCTATGTGTGTGTGCGTGTGTGTGTGTAATTTAAAGTATTTAAAAATATTGGACTTTGTAGGATATTTCAACTGATTATGGGACATCCCTCAGTATTTTAAGTACATTATTTTTAAAGTATAATTACTGTAGTACTAAAATACTGTGCTATTATACGATAATAGCACTTTTAGTTAATGTTTTATCAAACAGCCTAACTATTATTTACTCAAATGGTCAAAAGCTAGTACACAGCATTGATAACAGAAAACAAATGGCTTGTAGAATGAAGTGACAGTTTTGAAGCAACTAAAACGCCACTGCACAGTAAGAAATTGCTACTAGATCAACAAATAATTTGTAAAATGATATATGAGAAGACAAGTAGTTGCCCAGGTTACTGTGTACGTCATGCAGCACAGTAAATGGGGGAAAGGCTATTTATTCTACGAATTTGTCAAGTTACGTTTTCTGGGGCATTAGACTTCCGTTTTCTTTCTTTCTTAAAGTGTTTACGATAACAAAAAAAGAAGTACCGAATTAATAATTACCGAAATATTAAACAATTAAAAAAAGGTTAAAGGATTTACTGAGATTAGCTTTTAGAGGATTATCTTTCGAATTATGTCAAATTCAAAAACAATGAGTAGGTTACTTCTGCGTGTTGCATTACAAAATATGTATTAAAACGTAAGAAGACAAAAGACAAAAAAAAAAAAAAAAAAAAAAAAAAAAAGAGAGAAAGAAAAAAAAAAATTTGATGATGATCACAATATAGGGAGCTCCGAAATTTTTTTCACCACTATAAAGTTTATGATGGTGAACAAACAGTAACTTTCATTATCTTTTTAATAATTAATCAAATATATACGTTATGTAATTATTTTACCTCTAAAAACTAAAAATTAAAAATCTAAGAAATTTGGTGAAACTAGAGGAAAAAAAAATTTAAAAATATTTAAAGATTAAACTATTTTCTAGAATTTTGGGCTGTATTATGTAATTAATTTACCTCTATTAAAATACGTAGAGGTTGACAAGACTTTCGGACCACCCTGTACATTACCTTAAGTAAGAAACAAAAGTAATTACCGCTCGAGTGATAATGATCATACTTACAGAATAATTATGTTGCGTGGCTGTAGTAAATTATATTAGTTTCGGTGATTCAAATAATGTGACACAATGAACTAACACCATTGAAATCATTTGACCCAACATTTTTAAAAAAATACTAAAACATAACCCATTGTACTAAAAACATCCACAAGAATTTTCTCATCGAGTTTTGTCCGATAATTTTTTTTTATGTATTGTAATTTGTATGTATTCCAAATTATCAGCAGTAAACAATTTATTATTGTCACCATATCCATATTTTACCACCCATATTATATATATATCAAAATTTGTAATTTTATTTTAAAACTTACATAATTACTTCATCTTCCTTTTGAAATTTACGGAATTGATTTATTTATTGATGAAAAGATGGAGAGAGATGCAAGCAAAAAAAAATAGTAGTTCTCCTTGTTCTTTAAATTTACAAGGCATAAAACGAAAGAACGCCGGTCAAAAATATGAAAGTTTTTTGGGGTTTTTTTGGGGGGGAAGGGAGGTTTTCTACCAAATTTTATTTTTATTACAAAAAATACTTGGTTGTTTCAACTAATAGGGCTACTATAGTTTATAATAGACGTTTAGAATCGTTTTTATGAGTGTTTTCCCAGCTCAATTGTCTCTTCTAGTTTTCCGAAGGACGGTCAGGCAGGATATGCAATGAGTCAGCACCCAGCCTTCAAGGGCCAGGGGTCATTCAAAGGGCAAGGCTATTTATTTAAATTTCTTATTTTCCCTATCCAAATTATCAGGCTATTAAAATTATTAATATTATTATTATTATTATTATGTTCCCTCAAAATCAGGTTAATGATGAATTAAAATAAACATAAATATGTAATAATTAATAAAAATGAAAAAAATATTCATAATTAAAATTCACACACAAAACTCGTCTATTTTCCAAATATGGAAAAATATTCTTACTTATGCTATGTTTCAGAGATCTGAATTGATGGCTATTGCTTTTAGACTTTATAGATTTACACATGTTTTCTTACGTTAAATTCTCAATTAAAATGAAGTGGTACAAAAAAAAAAACAAGAAAAAAAAACTTAAAAATGTATAATCTAATCTTTCTTAACTGGAACCAAGTCACGAACAAAAGATCATTTTAAAAAAAAAAACAGCTGACCGATTAAAGATTCTTTATATAACGGTTTCTAAAAAAAACAGTTTAGGTGCCGCAAATTACTACAGAACAGAACATTCATTAAACTTGTAGTAAGACAATATAATTTAAATGTTTAATTAAAGACTTTAATGAATGAATGATTAAATAAACAAATAAATAAATAAAACAAACACGTGATATTTTTTCCACTCAAGTTTTAAAACTTAATAAATTTACAATTATATATAAAGATAGAAAGATACATTTACACGCAAACCTGAAATTTCAATCAGTAGGTTTAAAACATTTATTGCAGTTAATTTAAATTTAACCTTTAAACAATTGAAAATGATGAAACAGGAATAATGAAAGTAAGATCACATTGTCATTCACAATATATTTTTCTTAAATTCGTTTTTTTTATTAACAAACTAAAATTTATTTTATTTTTAAATTTAAAATAAATCATGTTTCTTTCAAAAATGAAACTTAGACTTAGCTAATTAACTATTTTCTCAAGTGAACGGAAAAACTAGATGAAAAAAAAGAACACTCAAAAGTCTGAATAATTGGTATATATCCGGCCTTGTTTTCTTCAAGAAAATAAAACAAATTAAAAAAAAAAAAAAAAAAAAAAAATAGAAGTTAATATATTACTTTTGAATAATAACATAGTACATAAAAAAAAACGATGGACTTATTGTTATATTTATATTTAAGCTAAATCAAAAAAGTATAAAATAATAATCTAACTGAACCACTGACCAATAGTGGCTACTTAAAAAAACAAAAAACATAAAACACCTTTTTTTAAGGATGGGTGAAACAAAACATCTATAAAAAAAAAATATTTTTTTTTAAAAAAGCACGAATAAAAAACAAACAAATCACTACAAAATTAACGAAATCAAAAAGAAAGGGAAATTCTACTTTCCAGCAGATCTAAGTAAAGTAGAAATTTATTTACTTAAGTAATTAACTGTTTAAAATATTAAACCAAAAAATACTAACTTTTGACAAACAGTATCTGCTAAATAAAAATGTTTTTTTTAAAAAAAAAAAAAAAAAGAATTCACCCAACAAGGATTTGACACAAGGTCACAAGTATGAGGCATTTAGTAAGGATTGAACTCGCTTTTCAGTAGTAACGGATCTGCGAGACTAACTTACAAACCATTACACCAAGACGAGAGTAGCGGTTATTACCGGCTCAGGTTATAGATTTGAATTACTTCTTTCTTTCTTTTTTAAATTGATTTAAATCGCTATATTACATATTATCGTTTGGGTAGTAGATATCGTTCCATGAAATTTAAAATAATATTAAAATTTTAACAAATTAAAGAAAATGTACTCAACTGTTTTGTGCAGAATTTCTTCGACCCGCAAGCAACAAGAGGAGAACTTTCGTCTGCTGCCTTGGCGATGTGACCTTCGTTTTTCACAGATGATAAGCACAAGGGGGATTATTCACAGACACAGTTTCGTAGTATTTTATGTTTTATTTATTTATATTTTACTATATTGTATATTGATTATATTAATGTTTTAAAAATTATTAAAATATTCTTATTTATTTAATTCAGCAATATTTTTTACGTGACTATTTTTTAAAGTATTCATTTATATCTTAAATTATAAATACCGGCGAATATCATGCTGTTAGACCACCGGTAGTTGGGGTTTCAGCTCCAGTAAAAAGTAATGATTAAATGCTGATTTTCAAGGCAGGCGAATAATTTCATCTTCTAAGATTGGTACAATCTTGTCTTCATACCTCTTTTTTTTGTTGCCTTGTACCATGGTATTATTAAACTAAAATAAAATATCAACCACGCGAAAGTAATTAATACTTCAATTTTAAAAAAAAATGGGTATTCCATGAGTAGGGAAGGGAAAAGGGTTTCAAATTCGTATAGTTGTTTACTACTTGTTATTCAAATTATTTCAAAAATCATATATATATATATATATATATATATATATATATATATATACTATGTGTGTGTATAAAACACACACACACACACACACACACACACACACACATATATATATATATATATATATATATATATATATATATGAATATTTAATTTTTTAATCCTGTTTCTATTTCAATTTCACAAATAAATTAGATTAAGAACAAAAACAAATATTAACGCTTTTTTTTACCTTTATTCACTCATACTCAAATATTTCTTCTCACGTATCAGTAAATATGCAAATTATTCATAAACTAATAATAATAATAATAATAATAATAATAATAATAATAATATCCTGACAACAGCATTGTTGAAATCAGCTAGAATACTCAGAAGAGTCCTGGAGACCTGAGGATACTTGTTGTCACTCAGACTCCAATGAAAGACCATTACCTTATGCTGGTGCGAAAAACTCACAAGGAGTGAAATAATAATAGACCTTGCCAGAGAACTGAGAAAACTGTGGAACATGAAGGTGAAGGTCGTACCAATTGTAATTGGTGCCCTGAGAACCGTCCCCAAAGCTCTGGAAAAGAATTTAGGTGAATTGGAAATCAGAGGAAGAATCGAGACCATCCAAACTACAGCACTGTTAGGATCGGCTAGAATACTCAGAAGAGTCCTGGAGACTCGAGGAGACTTGCAAGAACTGGAAATTCTTGCACAGATCATAAGAGTATACAGCCAGGATATCGGAATGGAATTTGGCATTTAAAATGTTCCATGCTCGTGATAAAAAAGGAAACAAAGAAACGGAGAAGGGAATAAAAGTACTGAATCAGGAAGAAATAAGGACACTTTGAGAAAAGGAGAATTACAAATACTTAGGAATACTGGAAGCGGACACCATCAAATAAACAGAGATGAAAGAAAAAGTAAGAAAAGAGTACCTCAGAAGAACAATAAAACTTCTAGAAACCAAACTCTGCAGCAGAAACCTCTTCAAGGGAATAAACACATGTGCTGTCTCCCTAGTAAATACTCTGGACCATTCTTAAAATAGACAAGGGAGGAACTCCAACAGATGGACCAAAGGACAAGAAAACTGATGTCTATGTACAAGGCATTACACCCAAGAGATGATATAGAGAGACTATATGTGCCAAGAAAAAAAGGAGGAAGAGATCTTGCCAACATTGAAGATTGCGTAGATGCAACAACCCGAGGACTCGAAGAATACACTAAAAAGATCAAAGAATGGTTAATTACAACAGTCAGTAACAGCAATTAAAACATAGGGACAAACATAAAAAAAACATAAGCTAGAAAACAGAAATAGGAAGAAAAACAATTACAAGGGCTAAACTGAAGAGATTATCTATGAGAAGACCTGTACATGACTAAGAAAGTGAAATATCAAGAGAGAAACTGAATCTCATAATTGCAGCACAAGACAATGCCATAAGAACAAACTATATCAAAACGAAAAAAGATAAGACACAACAGAATATCAAGTGTACGGTGTGTGGAAACAGAGACGATACGGTTAATTATATTATAAGCGAGTCCAGCAATCTAGCACATAGGGAGTACAAGACTAGGCACGATTGGGTGGAAAAGGTGATCTACTTGGAATTGTTCAAAAAATAAACTTTGACCATACAACAAAATGGTATATACTCAAACCAGAATCCATCCTAGAGAATGAAACTCATAAAATTCTCTGGGATTTTGAGATACAAACAGATCACCTAATCCCGGCCAGAAGATCAGACTTAGTATTAATTAAGGAAAAAGAACTTGTCATGTAGTGGATTTTGTCGTTCCAGTGTACTACAGAGTAAAAATTCGAAAAGATAGACAAATACTTGGAACTTGCTAGAGATTGAAAAACTGTAAATGAAAAGGGTGATACCAATTGTAGTTGGTGTTCTAGGAACGACCCCAAGGGTTTGGAAAAAAGACTGGAAGAATTGAAAATTAGAGGAAGAATCGAAACCATCGGGAAAACATATCAACTACAATACTCAGAAAAGTCCTGGAGATTTGAGAAAACTTGCAGTCTCTCAGACTTCAATGAAAGGCCAGTAGCTAAGGCTGGTGGGAAAAAACTCGCAAGGAGTTAAATTCTAGGTATAAGTGGGTGGGAAAGGTGATCCACTGGGAATTTTGCAAGAAATTAAATTTTGAACACGCCACCAAATGGTATATCTATTTACTCAACCTCTGCGT
>CM042143.1:78927277-79052277 GCA_023376005.1 Doryteuthis pealeii | reverse complement strand
CTGTCACGACCCGTCTCAGCCTGTAAGAGCGTGTCACAACCAGACAGACCACTACTAAATTATAACGTCTGGAGAATGACGGATGCTAGAATCTAACATTCAACCACTTGTATTCAACTGATTAAAGAAGATGTTAATTCTTTTTGAGGGGCTTTAATTGACTTATTTCCACAAACCTTTACCAAACTTGGATAAATTAATAAAACGAATAAGTAATTTTTGGGTTTCTGGTTTCTTTTTTTTTTCTTTCTTTTTTAAAAAATGTGCTTTGGTAGATTTTCCGCTGGAAACGTGAAGGTCATCATGTCGCCCTGGCAGCACGGAGTGAAAAAGGAAATACAGGATGATTAAAAAAAATGTTAACTCTCTTATAGAAACACCATTATGATATACCGCCCTGTCGCCTAGAGTTGTAGAATACACCGACTGCACCTCTGCAAAAGAGGTAAGACCCCCTCTGTTCTATGGAGCTACTTGTTGGCTATCTGTAACGCTTAAGGACGGAATCCTGGTGGTTTCAACACTCCACTTTGGCCCTTTCTTGGGCTAAATGGGTGATGGGAGAGGCCTGTTCTGATTAATCGGCTGGTCACGTCAAGCCCTAGCACCTATATGATTGTCCGGATGGTATTGTTCTTAAGGCAAACATCCAACCCTTTTTATCATATATGTGCAAGAAGGCAGTGATTGAGGGTCTGAGTATGACGGCAAATAATATCTAGTGGTGAGGTTCCAATTCTGGAGCTCTACGAAGTGTGGAGTACCTTTTCATTGCCATTACTCCAAGATCCATTCTGACCTGGAGTGGTAGTACCTGTTAGGATATCATCTATGGGTTAAATAGATCATAAATGAGTTTTAAAATAGTGGAGGCGCGTTATGTAGTGGTTATCGTCGTAGGAAATGAACTCGTCGACCCAAGTTCAAATCCTGGACGAAGCTGTTTGCATTTCACATAGCGCTTATACCGTTGGGAAAGGTATGCATCCAACTACTCTCCGTCCAGCTATTGGTAAATAGTAGGGTAAACTGGGCTCTTCAACCTTGGCAAGATAACTAGTCTAGGAGAAGGAAAACTCTGAATTCTAACCTGTTAAACACTGCTTAAGAAATTGATCTCGTGTCACATCCTGCTCATGCGGAGGGGTTGGTAAATATATGAATACAAACTTGGAAAGGCTAGTATGATGGGTTCAATCGTTGCACAAAGTTTGGGATATTTTCTTATAGTTTTGGGTATCTGGCCACTCGTCTGCATGATCCAGTGATTTTTGTTCTGTTACAAAGAGATTTATAAATGCAAACAAGTACTGTATATACTTGCGTATCATAACAATAGCAAGTTTGATCCCCATGTATTAATCAGGCTTGGTGGCAGGTCAGGAAAATCAGTATACTTGCATATCATGTGACTGTTTTGAGACTGAAATTTTAGTCTAATATTAGGGAGTCGCACTATACACTAGATACAAATTTTGTGTGTGTAAATAGTTTGCCAAAGCTAGGCCTAGGCCAACTGGTATACCTACAATTTTCAGCTGTAAAAGTCAACAAATAGTCGTAACCTATTAAACACTGCTTAAGAAATTGACCTTGTGTCAAATCCTACTTGTGCGAAGGGGTCGGTAAATAGATCATAAATGAGTTTTAAGAAATTTGCTTAAAGATGCAGTTGAGTCATGAATCTTCTTGTAATTCATTGTGTCAGTATTTTGACTCATTGTTCACATCTACGGTTCTACCTGTGTATTCAAGTTGTTTGACTCATCAGACTTTCCGTGAATCATTGACTTGACTCTAAGAGATAAATACCTTAATTTGAATTCAGATTGTTCCAAGTATTGAAATTTTTTAAAAAATAATAAAAAGAAATATAAGAATCTTACCAAAGAATATTTATCGTATTGTAATTTCTAGTGAAGAATGTGCATATGCATTTCTGAAAGAGCATAACCCGTTTAAGAATAAGAAATAAGAATAAGAATAAGAAATTTATTAATCAATAGTAGTACAAATTATTTTTAAAAAATATAAGTAAAAGAAAAACTTTATTGGTTTAAACTACTATTGAAGGGAGGCCATGCCTAATAGCGTGAAGCTAATCCCATGGATATGACCACCCTTGGACGCTCACAGGAAACGATACATGAAACTCACAACGTAAACATATACATATATATCATGAGACAAATTAGCCATGTGAAAATCTAAATGCAAATCTGTTGTTTATAAGAGGCAATAAAATGCTTCATCTTTTCTTTATCAAAAAATAACGACTGAACAGTATTCCAAGAATTAATTGCATTAAAACGAATCGAATTATGCCCAAAACTAACAGTGTTGATGATAGGGAAATTAAACAAACCAGATTGGTCAGCACGAGTGACATGAGCATGGGTGAAGTCAACTGCAAAAGCATTCTGAACAGAAACAGGCATTTTATTGTGGAATAGTTTATTTAAGAACAAAATATTTTCACAATAGACCATATCAGAAAATTTGAGAATCTCCAAATTTGCATCCAGGTTGTTAGATGATGTCCTGGGAGGCACAAAGGACATAAGTCTCACAGCAAAGTTTTTAATGTTATGGACAAGCGTATGGTTGAAAGAGAAAAACATAACGCACAAAATGATTAGATTTGATTTAGGCTTTATTCACCGGTCATAGCCACCATATGGCAAGGAATTATCTCCCTGGCCAGTAGTAGTGACAAGACACAGTTGTAAGATTCAAAGGTTATGACAATGTCATAACTCGTTGGAACGCAAACAAACTCCGACACAGGTTGAGGGACAAAACATTTAATAGGTATACAGCACAAGAATAAACAGGGTCCATATTACATACATACATAAGTAATATAAAGTTACATGTAAAAGTGATAAACATAAAAGCACAGACATGAGACTAAGAATAGTCCATGCTGGGAAATCACTTACAGTAATGTAAGGGGGGGCAAAGCCCCAACAAGAAAAGGGTAGTCATACGACTACTTCATTGTGTCTCGTATGTCGAGCAGCAGACAAAGAGGAAGAGAAATTCAAAACAGCTGCTTAAATACACGAGGCCCCTAGCGGGAACCAGCGACACTAAACGGGCAGACAACTCCCCAGGCAAATACGAAAATAACTCCTACACAGTTAAGGCCTAAACTCGAATGACCAAGAGATTCTCTTGGGGATCGGAAGTCGGTCCTATTTCCCGCACATGCTCAGAGGGTTCTTCCGGTCTGAAGACTCATGAGAGTTTTGTCTTTTTTGTTTTTTATTTGAATTTTATTTTAATCCTCACATGCTACATAAGTAGCACACCCCACGACCAAACCAGGTTACAGGACAAGTCTTTTTTTTTATAGAACCAAGGAAAATAGGAATAATAAAAATTGTACCGTAGCAGTCTTACAAGAAGGGAGAACCTACCTGCCTTTATTTGATATTCGATATTCGAAAATAATGGCTTTGTTTCCCTTGAGCTCAAACACCACTGATGCAGGTGAGAAATATACAACTACCTGTCCAATCAAGTAGGTCAAGTAGTGCTCTTCGTTTTTACACTGGTCGATAGATACACACGATTAGTTTTTCCCAACTCAAATGTATCTATAAATAAATATAAATATATCATGCTCGCAAGTACGAGAGGTGATTGATAAGTCCATAGCCTAAGATACAGGGACATTAGTTATACAGTTCCAGCTAGAATTATATACACATATTGCTTTGATTGATTGATTTTAACCCGTCTAGGATTATATTATGCCTAGAGGTTAAGGAATTGCATTCATTGTACGTTCATATTCACGTTTTTCTGTTGTTATTTTTTATGAGTTTTTTTTTTTCTTTTTTGCATACGGTCCTATCGAATACGAACAATTGTCTAACAAATCTATATATGGGACCCTAACAGGTACTATCACTCCAGGGGCGTCAGAGTGAACATGCGAGTAATGCCAATGAATGGGTACTCCACACTCGCCAGATCTCCAGAATTGGAACCTCACCATCAGACGCAGTTTATTAATATACACAGGACACGCTATTTTTGGAGGTTAAGGGGGGCTTATCCCCCTGCAGGGGATCAGTGTTTTCTAAGCCCTGGTGATAGAGCGGTCATGTTCTATCATGTCCTTTTGTTTGGACAATAGCAGAATAAACTTGAGTTTTTTTTTTGTTTTGTTTTTTCTGTTTCTATTTATCACTAATCTTACTACAATGTAAGAAGACCGCTAGCCCTTTTATGGTTGTTATGATAGCGTGCATTGTCATTGTTGGGAGGATTACATCCCTTACTTACCACGGTTCTCCTATTTGACGCTAGGGGACACGAAAGTTAATTACCTTTCGTGTCTGCCAATAGCCACTAGGTGGCGTGGTCAAAGTAGCATATAAATAAGACACGGCAAAGTCATCTTGCCTCAACAAGAAGTACAACGTGCGTTACGTTCCTGTCCACGGACAGGGAGGAGGTTGAGCCTCGACAACCTCGTATCGCATGGCACACGATAGTATGTTTTAAATGTGTAAGTCTTTATTTCAACACTTTCATTCTCTATCAACTACGTAGACCAATGAACTGTACAGTTTACTAAAGACTATCTACATACAAGGACATTCCTTCATACATCTTTTATCATCATATTTTTATATCTCATTGTCATATTTGTATTCCATTATATTCAAGATTGCTCAGGCAATAAAATTGTTCTTGTTAATTCGTCGTGAATTGTTTATATATATATTATATATATATATATATATATATATATATATATATATATATATATATACCAACCACTCCACTCGAGTAAGATGCGACACATGGTCAATTTATCAAGCAGAGTTTTAACAGGTTTTCCTTCTCCTACATTGGTTGACAAACCAAGGTTAAAGAGCTCAATTTACCCATAGCTGGAGGGAAAATAGTTGGAATCATACCTATCCCAAAAGTATTAGCTCTATGTGAAATGCAAACAGATTCGTCCAGAATTTGAAATCGTCTCGCCGTGTCCATGCACTACGACGATATATATTACGCCACGCGCCTCCAATTCTTGTATACATATATATCCACGTGGGAATATATCATACTACACGCAAGTATACGCTACAAAGTATCTGGGTTTGATTCACATCTCAACAAATAATTGTTAGCGGCAAGTTGTAGTATTCAAACTCGATCAACATTTGAAGAGAAACCTTCAAACGTCCAAACTATAGCCGTCCACCATATCACAAGACAAAAAAACCCCAAAAACAAAAAAAAATTAGGTGAGAGTAGTGCCGAAACAAAGGAGGGTAAGCTGAACTGGGCGCGGCTTCAGGGGTGTAAAATTCCCCTAAACCAAAAGCCTTTACTATAACATTGAAAAACATTGCCTAACTTTTGCCACTATACTCCTTATGGGGGCACGTGACATAATGGTTAGAGTCGTGGGAAATTGACTCGTTGAGTTCAAACAAGGCTGTTTACATTTCACATAGCGCTAATACCCTTAGGAAAGGCATGAATCCATATATTCTACCTCCAGCTATGGGTAAAATAGTAGGGCAGACTGGGCTCTTTAACTGTCGCTGCCAAACTGCATTGGTTCCTTACCTTTCCTTTGGATCACAGTGGCAGTGTGGAGAGAAGGGATTTGCTGCTTGAGCAACAGTTCATCCTCCATATGAACCCGCCCTGGACACGTAGTTCCAAAAGAGAAAAAACAATTGGACACTACTCCATCGTCTCTTGTAGATGGAAGGATGCCAATAACAACAACAAGTGAACACAATAACGCAACTGGAGTTCGAACACACTTACAACTATGTCGCAGTCCGGGCAATTTAGCCTCGAGGACTCACCCAAACAAGTATCTACGGATATCTAATGTCTACGGAAACGGAGCGATTTGGTTTTTTTTACTATTTTTGAAGGTCAATTGTACACACAAACACAATGGTGAAGCACGTTCCCTAATCCGTTCGTACAGTCACGTACTCAATCTGCGATAAAAATCATTTTGTACAATTTTTGAAATGTCGGTTGAAACCCGACGAAAAATCGTTATTAAATGTATTTTCATTGAATTATTAGCTTCATCAGTTATTTCTTTAGTGGTAATGTTGTTATTAACTCTTGGTATTTGGGCCGGTTCTAAATTAACTAAAGGTCACCCCCCACCCGGAGCATCTTATCGTGTCAACTCTTAACCGGATATGTATGTATCTATCCAACCCTTCCGTCAACAGCTAGGATGCGACACAAGGTCAATTCATCGGCAGAATCGCACTGGTTTGAATAAAGTTTTACTCCTAGACTCGTTATCTTAACAAGACTAAAGAGCCTGATCTGCCCTACTATTTACTCATAGTTGAAAGCACGAAGAAATGGATCAATGCATTTTCCCAAGAGCATTAGCGCGAAGTGAAATGTAAACAGCTTCGTCCAGAATTTGAGCTTGGGCCACTGTCCATTTTCTAAACAGATATGTATACAATTTTTAATGGGAAAATGGTTTTGGGTCGGTGTGGGGATGTCCCTGGGGGAAACGTGATATCCTGTGTTCTTCGGGTTTACCTGTAGAGTAATTACGGTCTGGATACGCCGTTACTATCTTTACTCGTTAAAAAAAGAAAGAAAAGAAAACACAGCTGTGGTATTAAACGTTCCTGTTAATGAATGGAAAGTTATCACGGCAGCGTAGACGATATTATCTCTGCTGGCACAGGAAAAAAAAAGATGGCTACGGTCCAACGTTCGTGTTGCCATCTTGTTTTTATTCTTTTCCCGCGCAGATGTACCCATGTTAACTGCTGGAGTCCAAGTCCGTTTTATTTTTATGTGTATGATGAATATAGATATGGATAAAGCACATGTAAGTAAAGTCGTCGGGGTGGTCTAGAGTCGGTATCAGCCAGACAGCGAGGGAGTCTATCCCCTTTTCACTAACGCTAGACCGAGGAGAGTGTTTCTAGTGTCTGAGGCATCAGCTCCTCACTTTACCGCACATATCCATGTGCTGCTCATACGCTGAGTTGGCGAGGGCCGGAATCGAACCAGGAACCTCGAGTTTCCCAGTTGGGCACACTATCGACTGAGTTAAGCTGACCCTTAAAAGCAAATGTACTTTAGGTAAAATGTATTTTTCTTCAAATATCGTGTCGTCATTTGGAAATTAATTTGGGGACACACGTGCTTAGGGTCAAATTGGCAGCCAATCATGGCCCAACTGGAGGTCACGAGGAGACAATTATAAAAGTAAGGACCCCAAAGGACCAATAGCAATTAAGGAATATAATCTCTTTACAGACCTTCTCCAGCCAGTCGCGTTCACCACGGTGATATATTCTTTCGAAAAGCATCCATTTTACCTCGTAGTGTTACAGTTAGAAAAATAAAACATAAAACATAGAAATTGCAAATAATGTCCGGTTTTGCTGCGGACCATCAGAATTTTCTTGATGACCACTGGTTGGCAACCGCTGATTATACGAGGGTCATTCAACAAATAAGGTGAATCTTTCCTAATGAGTTGGCAATTGGAAACTCTGTTTACAGTTGCACCTTTTTCAAGGAAATCAATAGAGATGGGTCATTTCATGTCCCAGATTGTGTCAGCATGACCTTCTTTACTGATAGCTGCGCCCGGAATTCTTTCTTTGCCGGAGAGTCAGTATGTTTCTCCATGGACTGTCTTTTCAACTCAGGGTCGTAGTGGCAAACCCATATGTAGTACATTTGTAAACATGTTTTTACTAAAAAAAAAAACCCACACATTCTTCAGTAAATTACGCATGACATGCACTTCTCAGCCACTAAATATTTTTCAAGCCTGGAGCACTCTGTTTGATTTGCCGCCATATTGAATAGCCTCAAAACAAATGTCTTTGTAAGATTAAAATAACTTTTGCTATAAACCAATTGCAAACAATGTAGAGTTAACATTTATGGAAAAACATTCTGAAAAAAAATTGCTTTTGTTAAAAACATTCCCCTTATTTATTGACTGACCCATGTGATGTAATGGTTAACATCGTATAAAATGGATACGACGAGACGAGTTCAAATCCTGGACAAGGCTGTTTGCATTTCACATATTGCTAATACCCTTGGGAAAGGTATGGATCCAACTATTCTTCGTCCAGTTATGGGTAAATAGTAGGGCAAACTGGGCTCTTTGATATTGGTTTGGCAACCTGTCTAGGAGAAGAAAAAACTCTGAATTCAAACCTGTTAAACTCTGCTTAAAAAATTGACCATGCGTCATATCCTGCTCGTGCAGAGGGGTTGGGCAAATATGTGTATCTAGATTATTTCTTGTGGGGTGTTGGTTCCATGGTTTGTTCAAGACAACATCCTTGTATAGCTCACATCTAACTTTTTTTTTCTCAGCGCTTCGTTAGGGTCCCGGTGGTGCAACCCTACAGTAGCAATGATATGGCCACGGCTTGAAATAATTTTGTAATAATTAATGGATTATTTTTTCAGGTTGGAAACCCTGATTGAGAATTAGCTAACCAATTTCAATCATGAATATGAGTGAAAACATTCAATTCATGTTTAATGTTCAGCTCGAGTAATCTTAGATTATCACAAGTGTGTTTATTTAAGTACTAGAAGTGGCTACCCGTCGTTGCCTGTGTAGTGGGTTAGGTAAAAAAAAGTTAATCTCACAGATCCATTCTTACTGAATCAAGAGTTGGATCCTCGAAGGGTGCCCCATTAAAATCCCAATGTAAAAAAAACCTTGCATTGATCCAGCTGTTCTGAAAAGCAAAATTCAGGTCTACTATTTAAAATATCAAATCCAAATAAATTCTATGCTGTTATCATTTAAATATATTTTTTTAATTATCTTCACTAATATAAATCAAACCTTCGTTATTTTTGCTCAAAAACCAAGATCTGGTGATAGTGAATGTGTATATATATTTACTCTGTCGTTAATTGTTTTATTTTCGAGGTTTCCTCTGGACATACACATACACACAACTGCCCTTTATAGATGTACTAGCAGCAGCTACCCGGCGTCGCCTTGGTAGAGGGGGATTTTTTTAAAGTTAGCCCCGCTGATCCATTAATACTGAATCGTGAGTTGAATCCTCGTGGAATTCCCCATTTAAATCCCTATGTAAAAAAACAAATAGACCTTGCATTGATCCAGCTACTCTGAAAAGAAATGTTAAGGTCTACTATCTAAAATATTAAATGAAAAAAAAATCCATGCTGTTATCATTTAAATTTTTTTTTTAATTATCTTCATGAATATAAATCAAATCTATTACTTTTGCTCAAAATCAAGCCCTGGTGATATTTAATGTGTATATATATTTACTTTGTCGTTACTTGTTTTATTTTCGAAGTTTCCTCTGGACATACACATACACACAACTACCCTTTATAGATGTATAGATGTAGAGATGTCACAAAAATGGAAGACAAGAATATAAAGTATGTGTTAAAATTCCAAGACATTGTAATTGATACAAGTTAAAACGGGTTTGTAGAGATCAAGTTCCATGCTGGGCACAGGGGACAAATGATATTATTTGGATGAGCAAGAGACCGTGAACGATGAACCCCGTTCTAGTCGATTGGTCACTTCATGTCAGAATTTGCTAATTTTATGACTACGATAGCCATAAAACGCTCTAAGGGAGATTATCAGTCAGTTAACTTCTTTAAAGGAGGAAATTTAATTTCATACGCCGTTGGAGCAAACAAATAAGATACAAAAATACTTAAACCAAACTATATGGACCTTATATATTTAAGCACGATTTATTTTTTACGATAGAATTTGCTGCAAAATTGTCCTTTTGCCAGAAGTCAAAAACTGACTGTAAAAGGTAACAGAATAGATTTTTTAAAAATACAATTAAAGCACTAGGTACCACCAAAATAGGTCACGTGATCAGTTTAGGCCATATTGAAAGAAGAAACGTAAATATTTTTGAACTTTTTTGTTTTTTAATCTCGCAAAAAAGAAATAACGAATACAAAGAGGTGTCACAAAGAAAAACAGTTAATTCAAAGATCAAATTATCCGATTGGGGAAAATTACTCACCGTTATCTTGAAAAAAATAAGTAAAACAGTCCGTTTTTTACAACAGGGTCAATTTCTTTATTAATATTTTTTTAGCAGAATTCCGTATTTTTTCAAATCATCATGAGTTTGTTTAATGTTTCTTCTTTTGAATCGACAAACAATTTTCAAAGTTTCATTGTGTTAAATATAGAGGGGGTAAATTTTACAGGGAAAATTGGTGGTACCTATTGTAAATACAGCAAACCGTCTGCAAAGATGGTCTACTACACTATTTTATTATAACTTTTCTATGAGTATAACTCAACTGATACAATTGGTCACGCTGATGCACTATCTAGGCTCATGACAATACAAAATAAAGTAACAGAGGACTGTCATTACAGCAATATCTCTAGAGCCAGAAATCGCTTCACTTTTCTATTCTGAATAAAGCAGGAGTTCTTTGTCACGTGCTAAAAATCTGTCCTTTCCGTTTGACTTTGTGATACGGCCAATGCTTGGAATTGTGCAATCAGCAGTCGTCAATGTAGTAGTAGGTCTCTCTGTAAAGGATTCCTTCAAAGGGTTATAGGTGTAGCTTTTTCTCGAGTCGATTCAAGGAAGTAAATTGTCCAATTTATTGTTTGTGAAAAAATATTCTACCTTCTGGGCGAAATGGAATTCTCAAATGAGAAAATATATACTAGGGACTGGCAAACTGAGCCTAAAATGCGTTTTTGACAAAATGACTTTAGCCCCCCCCCCCTTACAGAAAATAATTTACCAAAATTCAGGGAATTATCGGATTTTAATGAAATTTTCAGTGTTTATTTATCAATGAATGATCTTTATAATGCATTATTTAGTTTATTTCAAAACTTTCTCATTTTTTTCAGGTCGCTTAATTTTGACCCCCCTTATGTTGGGGGCGTAAAATGTTTTTCAAGTTGGTCATATATTGTACTAATTACAATATAATTAATGAGATAAAAGACCGAACCTATGAATAGAAACGAAAAAAATTTTTTACGGTTGTGCTTCTATGAGAAAATAAGTACCGAAAATCGAAAAATAAAATGTAAAAAAATAATAAATAATTTATTTTTTGGAGATTTCTTTTTTACTCATTTCGATAATTATTCAATTGGCTATTATTTTATAAAAGAAAAAATTATACATCGATGTTTTTTTCTGCTTAAAAAGGGTGGGGGGTACATTTTCAATCGAGTTTTTCTTCAAAACGTATAGTTTTTTCGAAAAAATAAGGTTTGCATTAAGTAGATATTTATTTTTAGAATCTAAAAATATAACATTTTAAACTTAAAATCAGAAATTTTTATTTCAAATGAATTTTATATATTAATTTTTCATAGCAAAAATACTAAATTAAAGTTATAAAATTCATTAATTGTTAAATCATTATTGAAAATTTCATTAAAATCGGATAATTACCTGATTTTTGGTAAAAAAAATTTCCATCCCAAATGTTACGTTAAAATTGTAAACAAGCGCCTAAAACCATTGAAAAACAGCCAAAATGGCGGATCGCGTCGAAATTGACCAAAACAAATAGTTTTAAATCTTTTAAAAATAAACTGCATACGTTATTATACTTTTCTTTTTTTAATGATGGTTATTATGTTACTACTTATCGATTTAGACAAAGTTTAACCTTAAATAATAGATTTAATTATTCTTAATTCGCTTTTAAAACTCGTAGTATCCGATTTTTTTTGTTGCTAGTTCCTAATATATACCTGTCTCAGACAATTACGTGCAAGTAGAATTTTTTTAAAAGACTATGAGGTAGCAAGTGGTTTTGTGTTTTAAGGTGGTTTGTTGTTCTTGGTGCGTGTTCTTAGGGGTTTGCTTTTAACCCCGTCTTATTTGGTAATCACACTGAAAAGAAAGGAATTCAAGGAAAGAAAAGGGACAAAGACAGAAGGTGGTTTTATGGTTTCGGCTTTATTCAACGGCCATGGCCACCACGTGGCAAGGAAATATTTCCCTGGTCAGTAGTAGTAGCGACTAGACACAGCTAAGGCCTCAACTCAAATGGCCGATAAATTATCTTGGGGGTCGGAAGTGGGTCCTTTTTCTCGCACATGCGCGGAGGGTTCTTCAGGTGAAGGCTCATAGGAGTTTGTTATACCTCTTGTGGTTCTTATACCTTCTGAATACCATGGAACAAAATTACAATGAGGCTCTTACTCAAATACGACTATTCTGACCTGTAGCTGGCTTTATTGGTTAGTAGCTTTACAACAAAACTATTTTGAAGGAGATTTTGAAGGAGATAAATATAATTAAGCTGATAATAACAAATATTTACACAATCGGTGGACACAGAACTAGACGGGAGATGCACAAAGATACTATTGCTTATTTTTCGTCTTGTCACAGTGGGATTTATCCCCCCGCTGTGTCTTAGTGGTTACAATATTTTGCTTGACTCATGTCTTTTTATTTGTTTATTCATTTATCTATTTATCTATTTATTTATTTATTTTGATTCAACGTCGGTGGCTTCTTGAATATATGCAAAGCAGTTAGATCTGTGAGCATAAAACCAAGTATTTGTTTGTTTTTTGTTGTTGTTTTTGTTGTTGTTTTTTGTTCGTTTTTGTGGAAATGTATTTGGGGACACACGTACGTACGATAGGCAAATCTCGGCCCTCCTGGGAGTCATGTGAGGACAGTTATAAAAGTAAGGACCTGAAAGAGTTGCATCTTCTTTTGCCACTTCTCGAAGTAGCAGCTCTTAGATACAAATCGGTAAGACATCGCTAGACTAGCTTAACTTCATGGTGACCGTTCAATTCTCTTAAACTTTACTGCCTAATTCTTTGTGTCCTTAAAGGACAACCACCCACTCATATATATATATATATATGCCTAGGCTTAACACATTCTATTTTTACCTTTTTTTTCTGACCATGTTCTTACTTAATCATAGTGTCACAATATAGAGCTTTTCGTGCTCATTGTATGTTATGTTCCGGGTAGAATTTTCAACTCATAACAGTATCGATTTTCTACAGATTCACCAGTCTTTAAAAGTTTCAACAGCAAACATACGGTGTGTACTGGTTGAACCCATAATCGTAACTGATCGTATTTGAAAATAAAAATGGTAATACATGAGCTAGATGTAGCTACCATTAATATGAAAATTAAAAAAGAAATAAACTTCTTTAGAGGTTAGGGTATACTTCACTAGTAACTATGTAGCAGAGAGAAAGATAGGCGGTAAGGTTCAAAGAACAAGATACGACGATAAAATAATGCTACTAAGAGATTTTTACATACGTTAAAATTTACAATGCATATATACAAGGTTAGTTTCAAACATGGAGGTTATGGATGTATAGTTCAATGTTCAGTTTAGTTTAGGTCGGAATAGGCTACTGGTAATTTGGTAATTTAACGAAGCCAGGGCTTGTTAGGTAAGTTGCGTTGCAAAGTTATTCCTGCTGAAGAATTTTCTTGGATAACTATTCCTCATGTAATAAAGTTCTTGTCGCCTTTATCCCAAAGGTTGGTATGTAGTGGCAGTTGTTTTAGCCGAAGGCATTAGCTCCTAAGGTTAGGAGTAGTTTTATCAACCTTCAAGGGTATGTGATAATGGGTGCTACTCTTCGTACCAACTCGCCACCTGGGGGCCGGTAAACAGAGAATTTATCCGTCGTTGGCTAGTTAAATTCTAACAGCCCGTAGCTGAGTAAGAGAGTAGGGGGGACGCTGAGATCCACTTTTTTCCCCGCACGGGTAGAAGGAGTAAGAGGAGAGAATGTTGGAAATTCTCTGACATATAAGGTGTGCTCTAATTCCTCACCAGGATTTATAGACTGGCCAAGGTCATGTGATTTACTCCTGCAGCCAATCACTAAACATACTGCGTGGAAGACACACTATTTAAACCCCCCACTGGTCATAATTACAATTGCGCTCACTGAAGACGGACATAGGATTACCGGACCTTTACCAATACTCAGGAAGGATTTATACGATTACCAGAGTAACCAAAGGATTCATTATCGAAGGACTCTTTACCAAGAACTAAGAACTCTTTACCAGAGGAACCAAGGAATTCATTATCGTGGGACTCTTTACCAGGGATCCAATTCCACTGGACAAGCGCTCTTGCTTCAAGGCCAAAGAATGGCCCTTAAAAACTTAACAGAGAGGTGGGTGTTTGCTTTTATAAGTGTCCCTACGTGACCCTAAGGGTTTGCTGAAGCCAGCTGGTGAAGCCGGAAAGCTTGTCCTCTAATGGCTGTTGCTGCTAGCCAATGAGGCTGGATAGTTTGTCCCCTAATAAATTTCCAATATTAACACTGGCCTAAGTTTACTTGCACCACACAAGTGACAGTTTAAAATGTGTGGAGTGGGATTTCTGTCGCATGCTATATAAACTTTATTGCGAAACTTCCATTTCTGATTGGGAAAGTGCATCTTATAGACAATTACTATTAGATAGCTATGCTCAAAAATCGGACTTTTCACACGTGCGTAAAGAAAATATTTTAAAACGTCAATAAAAATAGAAAATTATCTTTTTAATGTTTTCTTTTGCTTTTGATGTAAAGAACAATTCCAAGTTTGTGTTTAAAAAAAGAAAAAAAACAAATTTCTGTTACATATAACGTACTTTTTCCATTTTAAATAAATTTGCGATAAATTCTTAATCTTTGTTGACATAGTTATCGCATCTTGACGCGAACAATTAGCCAACGTAATTTTCTATGGAGAATCGTACATGTAATAATTTTTAGTCTGAAACAAAAACAAATTACTAATTTAGCATTTCGTTGATGCCTTACGATGTAACTTAATATTATTGAGAAAAAAAAGAGCTGGGAAAATCAAAATTAGTATGTTAAAAATGATTTACACTAAAATTCTATCAGAAATATTATGAAAAGTGAGACTTTTTCTTCGATACATTTCTGATAAAGTATAGGTATATATCTAAGTTAGAAGAATGAAATATTAATTAACAAAACATTAATTTGGCCTTTAAGTTGTTAGTAGTATAGTCCCATGGATTTGAACTTATTTGAACTTATTCATAACAGCAGTAGCTATCGAAACAAGAATAGAATATAATGTCCTCTACATATTTCCATTAAAAAATGACAATTTTTAATTCAAACATTATTTTCAATATTTTTGTATATAAAGACTGATAATTGTATACTCATTATTTTTAGCTACATATTTTGAATACAATATTTTCTTTAATTACATAAATACGATTTTGCTATACAACTGTAATAAATAGGGTTAGTATGGAGCGTATGGTGGTGAGGAAAAACAAACACAGATTTTATGTTTTATCAATTGTAGAAATATTACTTTAAAAAATGTTTATCGATAATTACAAAAAGGAACATGAAAGGCGAGGAAAGGCTAGAAGTGAATTGAAGGAGATTTTGGTGATAGTTGTAACGTGAATAATAAAGTCAGTGAAATGCCCGGTGACCGAATCAGTTGTAGTGTAGGTGGTGTTGTGGGCAGATGAACCAGTGATATTTTAGTAGTCGTGGAATCGTGAGGGCAGGGTCCGATGCTGGTTTGGTAAAGGTTGATAGCTGGCGAATTGAGTTGATAGGCGTCAATTTGGTAAATTGATGATATAGGAAATGAGCAGATATTCGCCCCTTTAAGATTCGCCTGGTTGGTCGGTCAGTGGCGGGCGAGGTGAGACGTTTACGTGACTGTTTGGTAGCGCAAGTAGGCGAGAGATGTACGTTTCGTTTTGCGTGCGGTCGGCCCTTTGTGATGTCCTTGGTGCTGTCGCCAGGATACCTCTGCTTGCCTGTGGCTGCCGCTGTTTTTAGGCAGATTAGTAGTAATTGTAATTTTTTGTCTTGTCATGGTCATCAAGCCTGGTTTATGCTTCCCCTTCCACTTTTCCCCCCTTACCCTGAATAAGGTACCCTGTGACCTGGTCATTCCCACTGTTAAAAATGGTTCCCTTAAAAGAAATAATTCTTGGGTTTTAAAAACCCCTAAAAATATGTGTAAATGCATTTTTGTGACTGGTGAAGCGTTTGTTTTCCTTTGTGTGGCTGTAAATAAGATAATTACTGCTGTTGTGCAGTGAGAGCAAAAAGTTTTAGTAAAAAATGAAAGTTTGTAGGGTCTTGGACTGAGTAGTAATTTTGGTAAACAGTCAGGTTAAGGGATTCCTGGCAAGTAAAAAACAACGATGTATAATTTTTTCTTTTATAAAATAATAGCCAATTGAATAATTATCGAAATAAGTAAAAAAAGAAATCTCCAAAAAATTAATTATTTATTATTTTTTTACATTTTATTTTTCAATTTTCGGTACTTATTTTCTCATAGAAGCGCAACCGTAAAATTTTTTTTTTTTTTCTATTCATAAGTTCGGTCTTTTATCTCATTATTTATACTGTAATTAGTACAATATATGACCAACTTGAAAAACATTTTACGCCCCCAACATAAGGGGGGTCAAAATTAAGTGACATGAAAAAAATGAGAAAGTTTTGAAATAAACTAAATAATGCATTATAAAGATCATTCATGATACATAAACACTGAAAATTTAATTAAAATCCGATAATTTCCTGATTTTTGGTAAATTATTTTCTGTAGGAGGGCTAAAGTCATTTTGTCAAAAACGCATTTTAGGCTCAGTTTGCCAGTCCCTAGCTTGTTTATATATTATATTATGTTTACGTTGTGAATTTCAGTTAATATAAATACTTCAATTTCAATCAATGTTTGTTTTATTTTTTTTATTTGATACCATACGCTTATTATAACACTTTCTTACAAATTACTTGTTTTCTGTGGTTTACGTGTTTGTACGCGCGTGCACATTGTTGACTGGGTACATTTTTTCCTATTACACCGAAGCGCTCACCGTCGATGAATATTAGCGAAAAGAATTAATATCTCTTTAAAAAATTGCGGTGAGTGCTTATTATTAGAAAAAAGTCTTAAAATAACGAGATCTACTTTAATTAAAATAATAGTCCAAAATGAAACGAGTAAAATCGTAAAAAATTACCTTCTAGAAATAATTTTGCTCGGTGTTTTTTTTTTTTCCGCTAATACTTCCTTCTTCCATTTCTACGCAATACATTTTGTGAATGGATAATTTGTCGTATTTTACAAGTTAAATATGTTTTTTTTTTTTTTTTGGGGGGGGGGTTTTTAAAAGATTAATTTCTTAAAGTTTGATTTATCTATTATTTGTGTAAATTACCTTACCTTTATCGATAAACATTTTTTAAAGTAATATTTCTACCACAATTGAATTTTATTGCGTCATTGACATGTGAGTTCCGCGTAGAAACTGGTCCAAGCTATAAAAAAACAAAAAAACTACCACGTGGTTAAATTAAAAAGTACAGATTTAAGTAATTGGAAACGATTTTGGCTACCTGGTAAGCACCTGATGTAGGACTCTCGGACCATATATCTCGTGTCCAGTGGCTTCAGTCATTGGACTAGTAAGATATTAATAACAGCGTGATCTCAGGGGGCTATCCCGAGACCACCGAAAGAAAAACACTAACTTTTGGCCCATTTCTATAGTTTCCATTACAAAAAGGCACAACACACTTAAAAGGCATTTTTGTTTATAAATTAAAATAAAATAAAATTAATTGACTGAATAATTACAAGAAAAAGTGTTGACTATTTGCAAAAAACTTCGAAGTGTTAGACGCGTGTGGCGAGGTGGCCTCGCGTGTGGTCTCGGTTTGGGTGAAAACAAAGTTGGGCCTAGATATGATGATATCACAGTGACGTCAGACACTATGTATCAGGCCTCTTTTTTCGGTGGTCTCGGCTATCCCCCCAGGCAACACCTGTCCTCTTGATTTAAAGGAACAGGGCTGGGTTTATTGGCCAGTGCCTGAGGCGTCCTTACAACCCCATAGGCGTCACAAAATGGGAATGCCGAAGGGTCCCACACATGAGCTTCAGTTTATGCGTAGTCCCCCTCGTTAATGGTCCTTGTGTCCAACTGGTTTGGTGGGGTGCCAGTAAATAACTTATTATTTTTGTTACTAGTTAGGGCCATATCTTTAGAAAAGTAAATATTTTTAGCATCCAAATATTTTATAGAGATTTCATAAGAGGCAGTTGGTTGACTTTAAAAATGATTTTCTTAATTTTTTTTGTTATATTTTCACAAACTGAATACAATACACTAAAAGTTTAATTGAAATCGATAATTATTGCAATAATGAATATAATCTTTTACTTCTTTGAAAATTTAATAAATAAACCTTGTTTAAATCACAATTGATAAATAAATAATATTTATCAATTCTAAAATCATAATTTTTTTTTTTTTAAGTTATTAATTGTATTTAAGATATTAAATAACATACAATTTAAGAAAAATACAAATTATATTTAGAATTCTGTACATTATTTTTTCTTTGGATACTTTTGTTGTATAAGTAGAGTTTTTATCATTCATACAACCGTAGAGAATTTTTTTAGTAATTTTGAATCATCATTGTGAACTGATATTGTTAATGTTTTTGATTTGAAAGTTTTTATGTGAGTTGACATGCGAGTTGACTAGAAGGACTTACCCATACATACAGGTTGCAAGATGGTCTAGTCATTGTTTATCTATCTATCCATACATATATAAGCATTTGTATGTATGTGTATGTCCGGAGGAAACTTCGAAAATAAAACAATTAATGACAAAGTAAATATATATACACATTAAATATCACCAGGGCTTGGTTTTTGAGCAAAAAGGATAAAGATTTGATTTATATTCGTGAAGATAATTAAAGAATAAAATTCAAATGATAACAGCATGGAATTTTTTAATTAATAATGTATCAGCAGGACTAACTTTTAAAAAAGTCCCCACTACACAGGCGACGCCGGGTAGCCGCTGCTAGTAATAAATAAAGCATGTAGCCTGTAGAGTGGTTTTTATTAATTGTGGACAATTATTCATATTCAAAGGAGATTTTTTTGTTTTTGCCATTTATTTACTTTCTATATACCGAATATGGCCCACAGAAGACAACAACTTTGGGTTCATTTGGAGATCTCAATGACTGACTGTGACCTTTGAAATACCCTAAAAATTAATAAACACACTTAACACAAGGGTAATTCCATGTCAAATCATCCAAGCCATGTCACCCACACCCTTCAATTTTCTGAAATTTTGTCCAGGTGTTGATTATGTTAAAGTAAGACAATCCCCAAAGTTTGAGCTCTCTAAATTTGGAGGGTTGCACAAAAAATTGCAACCTTTTGTAATCTATTTTGTCTGAAATATGAGTTCTAGAGCTTCCCTACTCCTAAAAATTGGTTTAGAAAAGCTTTTTGGCTCCAGGAATCCAAAAGTCTAAAAATTAACCAATTTCGAATTATTAATAATTTATAATTTTTTCATAGAAACATCCAAAAATGGGAAAATCACGATGTGGCATTGCATCATTAGCTCATAACACTTGTAACTACGGTTACACACATTTAATCCAGCTTTCATTAACAGCAATATGAGATTTTAAAAAGTGTAAACTTAAACCTATATAACCTGGGCAAGGCTGGGAACATAACAGCTATTCTAATATTAAAATTATTTATATTATTAAAGATTAGGTCCCAATTTTAGCATGCTCAGAGAATAGTCAATAAATGATACTGAAATAAGAGCTAACAAACACATGTGTCAGATACAAGGATTTTATTCTGTATTAAAGGTTTTGGGGTAACAACAGCAACAGGGGCAGGGCAGGGCGAGTATAGTATCAGCAGCAGCTGAGGTAGGTCTCAGTTGGGCCCACCATAGTGGTACTGCAGCAGTGTCCTTGCTGTGATGTATATAACACCAATGATATGTGGCCCTCAGCTATAGTTTATAGATAAGTCCATCACTGCATTAAAATCATCATTACATCTTATTATAATGGAGATTGTGGTTTTTCTGTCTGTAACCGAAACTATATTACTACTCAAGCCACAATTCCCTTAGTTATTTACGTCACATTCACCGTGATTTCATTTTTATTCAAACCCCAAATATCAATAAAAATTGTTTTGCATTATTATTACTTTGACATATCTACATACTAATAACATGCAATTGTATTTATATATACAACCAAATAGCGGTTTACAGTGTGAACGGGAAGGCTAATTTGCATATTGATATTAAAAATCTAATTTTAATAAATATATGCTTAGTATTATTGGTTTCTAATGTTTGGTTTTATTTAATGAATATGAGCAAAAATCTCTTCAATTAATCTTAAAAGAAATCATTAACAAGAAAAGATGACTGTAATTTATTCTTTTACTTCCTCTTTTAATTAAATAGTTAAATCAGAAAAATAACAATGAATGACGAGTATAGAAGAGTAAGTTTCAGTTGTTCCATTTTTATTATACTCCCTCTATTTCAAATCTTTTTATCTGTATTCTTATTTAGTTTCATTAGCCTTTCTAATTTAATACAATATTTTATTACATTAAAACTTAAATACTTGCACCCGGAGGGTGCATATATTTGCTAGTTAAAATAAAAGAGAGATCAAGTGAGTTATTATAGTGATGGAATGATAACAGTTTACTCTGTGAGGTGTTGAGGGGCAACAAGCCATTTTCTACCCTGCTCCACAATCAAATTAAAGTCAGCTGATAGGTTAGAGCCCATGTCAAGATGTTTAAAATTTCTTAAAATTAGTAAAATTATCTTTTTCTTTTTTTCTTTTTTTTATTTGATTACAGTTTTGAAATGGCTAATGAAAAATGTGTAACAGCAATTTTAGTTGGTGCCGGCCATAGAGGAAATGTATATGCCAAATATGCTAAGATTGAACCAAATAAATTTAAAGTAAGTATTTTTTTTCTCATTCAATATATATGTTACATAAATAAATGGGGTAGCCTATTCATTTTGTAATGTAGTGTAGAGTATTTCAATTTAACTGGTAACATTTAATTCTGGAGAAGAGTCATGGAAAGTTACAGTAAGTTCAGAGACGTATGTCAGACAGCTTTTGAACCCTGATTAATCTGGGATGTGATAGTCTCATTGGTTTAGAATGTCACATGACTGGAATTGGTGGGAAAGTTGTTGAGTTTAAGATCTCCTCAGAGCCAGATGTGAAAATGGTGTCCACTGGTTCTTCTCCACACATTGAAAGAATGGGTCTTGGATAATAAAACTGTATACATAAAACAAACTGAGATTTTGTGTTCATTATTAAGAACTGACTAAGATGGATTTAATAATTTATAAATAATTATATAGGGCAATCCTTAACTTGTTCCTCGTAAATTCCTACTATAAAATAAACTGAACCCTCATTTTATGTCCGTGTTTTTGCAATAAATGTTTTAAATGTTTACAATAAATGTTTTTGAATAAAGAAAATATATTCAGTATTGTAAAATAACGGGTGCAAGAAAAATAAAACATTTATTGCAAAAACACGGACATAAAATGAAGGTTCAGTTTATTTTATGGTAGGAATTTACGAGGAACAAGTTAAGGATTACCTTATATAGTTTCAAGTAACTAATGATAATAATATAGATTTTGTTAAAAACAAGTTATTTATTAACTGCTTCTAATGCCGCCCTATTACCCACCCCCATTGCCTCTTTTCGCCTCACTGCCCTCCTAGATCTTTCCACCATCCACAGGTGGGCGGTACAGCCGACTTTGATAATCACTGATATAAACCATTATAACTTGAAATACTTGAAATTATTTAAGATAAATTGTTCAATGATCATAAATTGATAGAAATTATTTTCTTTTATTTATAGATAATTGCTGTGGCAGACCCAAAAAATATGCACGGCAAAATGTAAAGGATACTTATAATATTCCTGATGATCTTGTTTTTTCTGGTAAGTTTTTAATGTTTATGATGGTTGGTTGGTTTGTTGGTTGGTTGGTTTTGCAACCTGGATAATTCCATGTCAAATCATCCAGAAAAAAGTAAAATAGTCACCCACACCCTTCAATTTTTCTGAAATTTTTTCCAGGTGTGGATTATGTTAACGTTAGAAAATCCCCAAAATTTTTGCTTCCATCTCCAAAAATTGGCAGAGTTATGCCGATTTTTAGCTTTCCAAATTTGGTGGGGTTGGCGAAAAATGGCGACTTTTTGTAACCTATTTTTGTCTGTAAAATGAGTTCTAGAGCTTCCCTACTCCTAAAAATTGGTTTATAAAAGCATTTTTGCCCAAGGAATCCAAAAATGCTATTAAAAAAAATCTTAAACTCAACCAATTTTAAGTTATTAATGATTTCTGACTTTTTTAAGTTATTTTGATTTTTTGGATAATTCCTCCCAGTATTACTCACTTCTCACTCTCTCAGGGAAACGTCTTCTCTTTCCTCCTCCATTCTAAAGATGTCTCCAGGGGTTTGATTATTGTTTCTATTGAAATCCAATTAGCCAGTCCTATTTCAGAATATTAGCTTAACATTTGTGTAAAGTTTCATCATGATCAGATCATTGGTGTGGATGCCAACTGGTAATACACAGACAGAAATTGCCTTTTATGTAGTAGATTCTTTTTAAATTGAAATTTTGTGGTGGTCTTTAATACAGTTCTGCGTGAAGTTAACTTGGAATATAGCATAAGACAAGGTAAAATAAAAGATATTCTGAATATTAGTTACATAAATGAGAGTAAGTGAAACCTTATTTGTTTCACTTTGAGGAAGCCGTATGTTTTGGTCGGCCATTTTCATTTCACCGTAAATCTACACTGAAAATACAAATTTGTTCGTATCAATACAACTGCATGTTTTAACATGAAAATATCATAAAATGTTTTCTAATAACAATTAAGTTCATTTTAAATAATGCGCAAACACAATTAAGAACACATTTTATGATATTTTCATGTTAAAACATGCAGTTTTATTGATTCGAACAAATTCGTATTTTCAGTGTAGATTTACGGTGAAATTAAAATGTCCAACCAAAACATAAAGGCTTCCTCAAAGTGAAACAAACAAGGGAGTTACTCTCATTTATGTAGCTAATGTTCAGATTACCAAATAAAAACCATGAGATCAAAGATTGAATGGAAGAAAAATGGCTTTGGTTGATGTTGAAGTGAGAGTGTTAATGGATAAAGGTAAATGGAAAGTAACACTTTCTGCCTAGGAAGAAAGAAAAACATTTTCTTACATTGTGTAATGATTATTGAATTTCAATGTTTGATAATTGTCTATCTTTATAGTATAAAATTTTAAACAAAATCTCTCTCTCTTTTAAAATTTTTTTTTTTTTTCAAATGTCAAGATTGGAAAGAAGCTGCTGCCAGAAGAAATTTGCAGATTTTGTCATCCTTACAACACAAGATCAGATGCATAAGGTAAAAAAATAATTAAAGGATTGATAAGTAAAAAAAAATGTTTCTTTTTCTTTTTTAAGCCCTATTCTCTGGTTAGGAAATTTTGCTATAGAATTAAAGATATAATGCTCACCTTCACAAGAAGGTTTAAACTAGTGTCCAATTGATAGACAAAGGCTGACAGGCTGTAACTAAATACTGTAGAATCAAGATATAATACTCACCTTCACAAGAAGGTTTCCAGTAGCATCCAGTTGACAGACAAAAGCTGACAAACTGTAACCAAATTCTGTTGAATCAAGATATGATACTCACCTTCACAAGAAGGTTCCAACTAGCGTCCAGTTGACAGTCAAAGTCTGACAGGCTGTAACTAAATACTATAGAATCAAGATATAATACTCACCAAATACTGTAGAATCAAGATATAATACTCACCTTCACAAGAAGGTTCCAACTAGCGTCCAGTTGACAGACAAAGTGGCTGTAACAAAATACTGTAGAATCAAGATATAATACTCATACCTCACCAGAAGGTTCCAACTAGCGTCCAGTTGACAGACAAAGTCTGATGTATACTCACTGTCAAGAGCATCCAGTTGACAGACAATACTGTAGAATCAAGATATGATACTCATCTTCACAAGAAGGTTCCAACTAGCGTCCAGTTGACAGACAAAGTCTGACAGAACTAAATACTGTAGAATCAAGATATGATACTCACCAAATACTGTAGAATCAAGATATAATACTCACCTTCACAAGAAGTTCCAACTAGCATCCAGTTGACAGACAAAGTGGCTGTAACAAATACTGTAGAATCAAGATATAATACTCACCAAATACTGTAGAATCAAGATATAATACTCACTTTCACAAGAAGTTCCAACTAGCATCCAGTTGACAGACAAAGTGGTTGTAACAAAATACTGTAGAATCAAGATATGATACTCATCTTCACAAGAAGGTTCCAACTAGCGTCCAGTTGACAGACAAAGTCTGACAGGCTGTAACTAAATACTGTAGAATCAAGATATGATACTCACCAAATACTGTAGAATCAAGATATAATACTCACCTTCACAAGAAAGTTCCAACTAGCATCCAGTTGACAGACAAAGTGGCTGTAACAACTCACCAAATACTGTAGAATCAAGATATAATACTCACCTTCACAAGAAGGTTCCAACTAGCGTCCAGTTGACAGACAAAGTGGCTGTAACAAAATACTATAGAATCAAGATATGATACTCACCAAATTCTGTAGAATTAAGACATAATACATTATCAATGGAGATCTACAAGGAGATATACTAGCACCATATATATTTATAATGTCTTGATTATGTACTTCAAACATCATTAGATCTCATAAAAGAAAAAGACTTCACCCTAAAAAAGGCAAGAAGCTGGTGATATCCTGCACAAACTATTACAGATGATCTAGTGCTACTCTCAAATACACCTGCCTAAGCCGAATCACTGCTGCATAGCCAAGAGAATGCAGCAAGAAGCATTGGCCTCAATGTGAACTCAGATAAAACTGAGTTCATGTGTTTTAAACAATCTGGAGGTATCACAACACTGGATGGTAAGTGTTGCATAGCGCCTTCTTTACCGGCACTAAATAGGTATATGTTATATACCTTCTTACTTCTTACTCTGGTCGTCTATTCTTCTGTCCGGCTTGGTTCTTCTATCATCTATCTTGGTCTGGTCTTGTCGTGGTGTTTCTTGGGGACTTCGGGTCTGGTCTCTGTTGGGGTTTCTCGTTATCAGAAGCCTTGTGTCATTGTTAGTTTTTAGTAATAAACACAAGACTTCGATTTATGTTGATGTTACTTTATTCATAAATCCCCAGACCAGACAATGCGCGCAGATCCTTACATCTTGCTAGCTCGGCTTCTAACTTCTAACTGACTAAGTTACTTACTTAGTATCCTTAAACCGGAAGGGAGCCTTCTATTGCCTTCCGGTTCTCACGTTCCATCCGCAGAACGCAAGGTGAGATCGAGGTCAAGCGCCGTCACTCACTCTCAAGGCCATCAGCTGTACTGATTGCCATAATGATTTTACAATACCTTAAAAATGTATTAGGGATCCAATTATTATGTAACAGTAAGTTTCTGAAAATTAGTAGACCAGTTCACATTTCGGTGCTATTTGCAGAATTCCGTCCCGGCCTCCTACCTTAAAAAACGCTAGGCGGTGATAGCTGAAAAAACAACCCCACCTAAGAATGAAGTCCCTAGCTGAAGCAGTGCCTGCTGTATATGAAAAAATAATTTGTCGATTGAAGTCGTTTTTATCGACACATTATTATTTTTTTAGTGGTTTGAAGCCGTTAAAAGTAAGCCATATTTTTTAAAATATTGAAAAAAAAACAAAAAAACAATCAGCGCTTAAGGTGTTTTTCCCAAAAAGTTAATGCGATATTTTACCCCCTCCAGTCTTTTTTCGACAAGTAAATGTAAATATTTTAACCCTCCCCTTCTTTAAAATATTTTAGGTGGGGTAAATATTTACATTTATTTATCAATAAAGATATGACTTACTTTTAATGCCTTCAAACCACTAAAAAAAATAAATAATTTGTCGATAAAAACAACTTCAATCAACAAATTATTTTTTCATATACAGCAGGCACTGCTTCAGCTAGGAACTTCATTCATAGGTGGGGTTGTTTTTTCAGCTATCACCACCTAAGGCAGGAGGCCAGGACGGAATTCCGTGAATAGCACCCAAATTTCTTTTTTTTCTTCTTTCTTTTGGAAGTCCGTCGCAGACGACGATAACGTCACTCCATATCTTCAGTTGTGGACCCTCTGGTGGCTCATTAGTCCAATTAAATCACATAAATCCCCAACACAAGGCTGGGGTTTCCAGAGAGGCTTGCCTCTCATGACTCAATACTACCTGAGACAGCACCCTGCAGCTTCTCGGCAACTCAGTCATCTCAAACTTTCCCCTGCCACTAGACTAACTGTGAGACTGCCAAGATAGTGGACTAGTGTCTGTGCAGCCTCTTTCCACTTAAAATATCTCATGCACAAGTTTCACTGCATACCACCTTCAGTTCACATACCTAGGTAGTAATATCTCATCTACAGAAAGTGATGTCAATATATGCATAGGAAAGGCATGGACTACCATAGACTAATTATCAATCATATGGAAATCTGATCCCTTTGACAAGATAGAGTGAAAATTCATCCAAGCCGTAAACACATCAGTACTACCATATAGCTGCACTACTTGAGATCTAATGAAGCACTTAGAGAAAAATCTAAATGGGAGCTACACAAGGATACTGCATGCTGTCTTGAACAAATCTTGGAAGCAACTATACGGCCACTTGCCTCCTATCACACAAACCATCCAAGTAAGATGAACAAGACATGTTGGAGAAACAAGGACGAACTCATAAATGATATTCTCCTGCAAACACTTACACATAGACACACCAGTGTAGGCTAAACAGCAAAAACATACATCAATCAGCTCTGTGCAGATTTTTGATGTTGCATGGAGAACCCTCAGGCACAATGACCGATAGGGATAGTTAGAGAGTCATGGCTATCCATGCTGTCAGCACTTCCTGATCATGATGATAGTAATTGTTAATTCTAATTTTTCTTTTAAATATTATTTTATCAGGAACCTGCAATTGCTTTTTCAAATTTGGGATACCACATTCTCTTGGAAAAACCAATGTCGGTAAGTATAATCTTTACTATTTATTTAATTACTAGAAGCAGCTACTCACCATCACCTGGGTAGGGGAGGGAACAACAAAAAAACGTGGTGTAATGTTTAGCAAGTTTGCAGATTCATTATTATGATTATGTATATTCAAATTTTTACATATCTTTGTAAATATAAATCAAATCTTCATAATTTTTGCACAAAAAACAAGAACTGTTGATATTTAATGTGTATGTATATTTACTTTGTTCTTAATTGTTGGTCTAAAATAGTGTTGGTGGGTTCTGTGATACCTACGGATTACACAAAAAAATCTGGGGTTATCTAAGGTAAGGTATCTTTTTAATAACAAATTTTAAATTCAAAAATGTAATTCAAATTTTTAAATCTTAATTTTTAAATAAGAAAATTCGAAATTTAATTCAAATTAAATGATTTATTAAATTGAATTATCTTACTAAGATCATTTTTTAGATTTAATTTTTTAATCTAAATCATCAAAATTCATATCTACTTCTCTGCAAGGAAAAGAAGTGAAAAGATTTTAAGCCAAAGATAAAATCAAGTATCAATCTGCTTTTAATTTTTTTCAAAATAATTACAAATTTATGACAAAGAAAATTGGTTTTTATTTTTATATTTCATTTATTATATGTTTTTTTATATCAATTTTTTTTTTCAAATATTTTTCAACTAATTTTTCTTAATTTAACAACTTATTAAAATTAGGGTGAGAGATTGCAAAATTGTGTTACAACAAAATAAGTTTAGCAATCATTGGTCTAAAAGTAAATTACTAATGGCAGTTTTATGGAATTAGTTATCTCCCCTTGTTAATTTTTCTTTTACTTGATTTTCTCACCAGGTTTCAGCAGAAGATTGCAGAGAGATTGCAAAAGCCACAAAAGAGAATGGCATAATAATGATGGTGTGTCATGTACTTAAATATATGCCTATATCCAATCGCATCAAAGCACTCATCGAAGATGGAACCATTGGAGAATTAATAAACATTCAACTTCTGGAACCAGTGAGTATAAAAAAATTTTTTTTTCCAGACCAGACCAACTACAAAGTTTTTTTTATATAGGGATTTTTTTATGGAGCATCCAGTATCTGTTATTCAGTAATAATGAATCTGTGAGACTAGCTTGCTAGCAATTACAACACAACAGGTCGCCTTTGGAATCAGTGAGTATATAAAAACAACAATCAGTTAAGTGTAAACCTTGAGACATGTAGAAAAATAATACTAGGGTGTGTTGGGGTGAAGAAAACACTAGTAGTAATTCTTTGTTAAAATGGAAATGGCAGAGAAAGGAGAAAGAAAAAAAAAACGAATACATAATAATAATAATAATAATAATAATAATAAGGGAGAGAGAGATCACAGTCCTCCCAAAAAACAGCACCATTACATGGGCAGTGCATCAGAAAAAGAACAACTCTCCAAAAACATCAACTAAAAGTAGCTTGCTATCATTCACTTTTTATTTCATTTACTCTTATTGACCAGAAATAGGGGTGGGGAGATAGCCCGAATGTAGGGGATTTACTGAAAAGCCTATATCTGACTGGTTCCTGCTAGACCACCAATCACCGCTAATTAGAATCAACCAGTTAGAAACTGTATTTTCAAAATAAGTCATCAATAACACAAATCAAACATAAAACTTTCCCTACCGTTTCTCATATCATTTGAAAAATAAATATTCCCATGTCACCTGGCAATATTTGAATGTCCTGATGAAGATTAAATAAACATATTAAATGGATTATTTGGATTATTGTCCTCATCTTCATTGTTATCTGTACTACGTTTCGGTCAATGTGCTCTCCGGCCTTCCTCAGGTATTTCTTGTCGGACTCGGTAACTTTCTAGGACTTGGAAACCTTCTTTTCGGACTCAAGAACCTTCTTTTCAAACTCAGGAGCCTTCTTGTTGTAATCAGGAACCTTGCCGAGTTCGAGAAAGTACCTGAGTCCGACAAGAAATACCTGAAGAAGGCCAGAGGGCACATCAGCTGAAATGTAGTACAGATAATAATGAAGATGAGGACAATAGTCCGAATAATACTAAGAATCAAGCCTCATCTCAAAAATTCCAAGAAATATATTAAATGTATATAAAATAATCAAAATGTTTTAAACTTCAACTAATTTTTCAAATAATAATAATTCATCTTTGTGATTCTTATTTTTCACATTTATTTATTATTTTTTCCACATACAGTTAGATTCATTCTCATTTCTTCCTAACATAAGTAATGTTAATGATGTTCGTAATACATTTTGCTGCACATCTTTTCTTCTGGCCATTGTGTCGTCTGCAAACTTAGGACTTCCACTTTTGTGTCCGTAGTTGAACTGCCTCCAGGGGACCAAGGAGTGGCCATCAAAGAGAAGACAATCAACAATAAAGAGAGAGTGTAACAAACAGACAAAGACAGATTAGGGTTCACATTCCAAAAATGACAAGAGATGGTATAAGACTTGCATTCATTTTCCTATCATTCCTTCTTATCGCTGCTACTATGTCTGTTGAGCCGAGAGGGAGGAGCACCCTCCACACACACACACACACACACTCTCTGTCCAAGTCGGGACCCCTCTGGTCTGCTACTCAATCTAGACTCATATGCTCTGCTGCTAAAAGTCTGTCTTCACTTGTTCCCAACTCCAAACTCACTGGCTTTCAAATTGCCTCTCCCTCCTTGTCTGATATAAAATAGTATCTATTTAACCAATAAAGACAACATGTAAATTGAGAAATATAAACAAAACATCATTCGTCAGTGTCTTCTAAAACGTTAAAAATAGTCTCCCATATGGTCTGCACATCATTGCCAATGTTCTGGATGTTGTTTTAAAATAACTTTGTATTGGACAAGACTTTCATTCCAGTCCTATATGTGGATTTGTGTGTGTATGAAATATAATTCTGCTTATTTCTATTTTCACAGGTTGGATTCTGGCATTATGCACATTCTTATGTCCGAGGCAATTGGCACCGTGAAGAAGACAGTTCCAGTTTCTTGCTAGCCAAATGTTGCCATGATATTGATCTAATTTGTTATTTTATGGGCAAACATCGATGTACGACAGTTTCCTCCTTTGGAAAACTGAGCCACTTCACTAAAGAAAATAAGGTATCAATTTTATACAACTTTTTTCTTTCTCACATGTTTGTCTATTTTGCTAAAAATAAAGTACCCTGACTTTGAAGATTTTTTTACACTACCATATATCGTAGATGCTGGCATATATCTTTGTAGCAAAAAAAAAAAAATTATAGCAATCTTAACATATAAAATAAGTGATTAAATCGAACTTAACGGACCTAAATTCCACCATCATATGTCACCCTGCTAAAAGAAAAAAATCAAAAAATCAGGGAATTAACTGAATTTAATGAAATTTTCAGTGTTGATATATTTTATTTTATTTAAAAACTTTTACATTTTTTTCAGGTCAGTTAACTTTAAACCACGTATCTTTGAGATGTAACACAGATTCACAAAGATATGGGTTCAAAGTTAACTGACCTGAAAAAAATGTAAAAGTTTTTAAATAAAATAACTGGTGCATTATATCTTTTATTTATTGATATATCAACATTTCCTTAAATTTGGTTAATTCCCAGAGTTTTGGTATTTTTTTTCTTTCGCTGGGGTGACATATCATGGTGGAATTTCAGTCCGTTAAATTCGATTTAACCAAATAAGGATATTATCAAATTATTACTCATCTAAATATATTAAATTTTGGCATTTTATTTTGTTAGCCTTCCAATGCAGCTTCACGGTGCTTACATTGCCCTGCAGATGTGGAACAATCTTGTCCTTTTTCTGCACGCAAAATTTACCTTGCCCGCGCTGAAAATGTAAGTTTTTTTTGTTTGTTTTTATTTTTACAAATTTTGTGTCTACGTGTTAACATAACACAACAAAGATAGTACATCATAGAGAGATTTTTGATAGAGCAATAGTTTTAAAGTGTTCTTACTTTGGGAATAATGAAAAATTTCAATCCAATTTATAACTTAATTGTACTAGTATAGGGTCTGCATTCATGTTCACCCTGATTATTATAATTTCTCAGGAGGAAATAATTCCTAAGTGCTATTTCTCAAGGGAGATAATCACTAAGTGTTATTTCTCAAGGGAGATAATCACTAAGTGTTATTTCCTTTTATTTGTCAACAGTTACAATATTTGATCGAATATAACTTTTTTTTTCCTCAAAAAAATATTTCAAATATGCCAAGAGGTTAGGGAATAGCATTCATTGTTCATTCATATTTACATTTTTTGTGTAGTTGTTTATTAAAAGTTTTTTTAATTTTTTTTGGTTTATGGTCCTATCAAATACAAATAATTTTCAGATTTATTTGACCATAGATTGGACCTTAACAGGTGCTACCACTCCGGGTCAGAGTGGACTGAGAAGTAATGCTAATGAAGATGTTCTCCAAATTCCCCAGATCTCCAGAAATCGTGTCTTACCATCAGATGCAGTTTAGAGTCATAACCAGGACACCCCCTATTTTATTAGGAAGGGGGTCTTACCCCTCTGCAGGGGATACAGTCAGGGTTAAATCGAACTTAACGGATTTAAATTCTGTATGTCACCCCACCAAAAGAAGAAAAAAATTGGAACAACGCATCTTTGAAGTGTAGATTCTCATAGATACGTGGTTGAAAGTTAACTGACCTGAAAAAAATGTAAAAGTTTTTAAATAAAATAACTGGTGCATTATATCTTTTATTCATTAATATATCAACATTTCATTAAATTCGGTTAATTCTCTGATTTTTGGTATTTTTTTGTTTCGGCGGGGTGATATACGATGGTGGAATTTAGGTCCGTTAAGTTCGATTTAACCTAGGGTCAGCTTATTCTAAGCCCTGCCAACAGAAGGAGTTAAAATAAAGTAAATAGAATATCATAAATCCTTTTGTCTCTTTTTTTTTTTTTTTTTTTTTTTTTTTTTTACAGGGTTATAAAGGTTGGCCTCTTTCAGCTGTGGTTGATAATCCTGATGTAGAGAATCTGACTGATGCTCTATTGCATGGACCATATGGCAAATGTGTTTATGACTCAGATAATGATGTCATGTCTCACCAGGTAAGTGTGTAGATTATGAGTTATCTCTCCTGGACTGTTTCAGTAGAAGGAACTCTTTAGCAAAAGAGGAAGAAAGTTAGTTGGCAACAGACTACATATACGACGATCGTTCACCATTAGAGGGATTGCCTTTCAACTGCCTTTCAGCAATAAAGAGAATCTTAAAAATATGAAGGAAATTTATTACACTAGAGCCAGACAGAACTGTACATGATCAATGTGCAATGTTCATTATATGTACTAACAAATGTTACAATTTTTGTGGCCATCCTTTAGGCTTTAAGCAACAGCACTGTCCAGCGGAGATCCTTTGTATTAAGCAGAGCGTGATCCTCAGTGAATAATCCTTTGGTTGTTCCTTGGTGCTCCTCAGTCTTGCAGGTCTTTCGTCAATGATTGCAAATGGATGTCCTGTCAGTATCAGTGATTAAGTAGTTAACCAACCACGTATTCTGGCTGTTGATTGGTTGAGGTTTAAACCATGTGATCTCGCTTAGTCTATAAATTTAAGTGGTGGACCGCAGCACGGCTTATATACAAAAATATTCCAACAACAAGTTGTGTTTATCACACTCATTAGACTATCTTATTTGTATAACAACTTTAAAATGCAGGTTTTAATAAATAAATATCCTGTGTTATTCATTTATAATTTTATTTTCATATACATATGTGTTAGGACCAGCCCAATGAAAATATTTAGAGTTACCTCCCATTACAGTGCATTGTGGGTCAGACTGGAAGTGAGGAGCAGAATTATCCATTGCACATGGATTAATATACATTTTATTTTGTCTTCCACAAAGTTGGGTTTTAAGTGACTGTCTTGGTAGAAGCATTGTTCTGCCCTGTATTAAATGAATCCATTGTTAATTATCAACATACGAGTCACTTTTTTAATTCAGTGTCCATCATTTCTTTGTATATAAAAACATAACAGTAAGTAATAGTTTTTTTATGTATAGATTCTATAAGAAAAACAAAAAGTTATGGCAATCTGAACATTAGCTACATAAATGAGAGTAACCTCCCCTTGTATGTTTCACTTTGAGGTAGCTCTTTGTTTTGGTCGACCATTTTCATTTCACCATGAATCTACACTGAAAATACGAATTTGTTTAAATCAATACAACTGCATGTTTTAATACAAAGATATCCTAAAATGTGTTCTTAATAACAAGTTCATTTCAAATAATGCGCAAGCACAATTAAGAACACATTTTATGATATTTTCGTGTTAAAACATGCAGTTGCATTGATTCAAATAAATTTGTATTTTCAGTGTAGATATGCGGTGAAATGAAAATGACCGACCAAAACAAACGGCTTCCTCAAAGTGAAACATACAAGGCGAGGTTACTCTCATTTATGTAGCTAATGTTTAGATTACCCACTTTATTTTGTCTTCCACAAAGTTGAGTTTTAAGTGACTGTAGAAGCATTGTTCTGCCCTATATTAAAAGAATCAATTGTTAATTATCAATATATGAGTCACTTTTTTAAAATTCAGTATCCATCATTTCTTTGTATATAAAAATGTAACAGTAAGTAATAGTTTTTTTATGTATAGATTTTATAAGAAAAACAAAAGTTATTTTAATTTCATCAAGTTTTAAGGAAAAGCTGAACTTTGCAATGTTCATTAGTGTTTAGGCTTTTTCGTTGCTTTTGAACAAATTCTCCACCCCACAGACATGTGTATGCAAATAAACAGACATGAAATGAAGAATTAAAAACATTGTTTTGTGATGAGAATAATGGAAATAAAAACATAAGCATCCACATAGACACACACACACCAATGGTCTTCATTTCTATATACCAGAGTTTTTCAACCTTTTTTATCTCACGGCACAGTAAGCTGAGCAAAAAACTGATTGAGGTACACCATCAGTTTATAAACATATAATTATTTTATCATTTAAATTTTAAAAGAAAAGGAATAGTGAAAATGTGCTACAAATGTAAAAGAAAATGTAATATTATTTCTGAAGGTATATTTTTAATCATGGCAAACAATGAGTATTAAGATATTAAATTAAAACAAAAAATATTAAAGTAATAGAATAAAAATATAAGAGTATGATCAACCGCCCTCAACACTCATGGCACACCTATGGAAGCTTCATGGTACACTAGTATACTGTGGCACACCAGTTGAAAAACTCTGCTATATGGCATTCCTCAGGTTCTATTGTTATTCAGGCAGGGGATGTTTTAGGGTCTGGTTCATTATACTGGATATTGCTTCCCAGAAAATTGACTAAACATCATTATCCAGAAATAATCACTTCATCAAAAATCAGCAATCAAAATTCAAAGAAAATTAATTTTTACTAGCAAATGTATGGACCCTCCGGGTGCAAGAATTTAAGTTTTAATGTAATAAAATATTATATTAAATTAGAAAGGTGACATGATAATGATGCGCGATATGATAATGATGATGTATTTAATATAAAAATATGAGTCTTGTTTAGCATATGTTGTAAAATTTTCCTGAATATATATATCTATTCTTGTATAGTTTTATATTTATTATTTTGTCTTTTCTCAGGTTGTTAATATGCAATTTGATAATGGAGCAACTGCATCATTCACTGCAGTTGCATTTACAGAAAAAATCTGCACACGACAACTGAAAATCTTTGGAACAAAAGTAAGACTCAGTTTTTTACCTTTTTAGTAACTTAGTAAAGTCACTATTACTTTTTGTAGTAACTTACTTTGGTCACATGGGCCGGTTTAGCTCAGTCGGTAGAGCACCTACCTAGGAATCGCAAGGTTCCTGGTTCAATACCAGTCCCCGCCAATTAAGCGTATGAGTAGCACAGATTGGGTAATCTGATCTGTGCGGTAAAGTAGGGAGTTGACAGTAGGTGTGGTGCTCCACCTCAGCAAAAAAGAATTTTCCTTGTCTAGTGCTAGCAAAAAGGGGATAGACTCCCTCGCCAAGTTTACTTACTTATTCTCTCTACAAATAAAATTTAAAACTTTTCCTTACTCAATACAGAATGTGTAGATAACATTCTTCTTTTTTTCTACCTTAGCAGAAAGAATTCATTGATAGCATGTAAATATAATAAGTGTAGGGAAACAATGTATAATTATCTCCCTTGTAGAGTGGGTGTGTCTGTCAGTTCCCTGATCACATGGTAATCCCAGAATCTTCAATTGTTGTTTTTGTCTTCTCCATCTGAATTCACTTGCCATTAACCTGGGAATTATAAGAGTCCCACAAATCCCTCCTAATAGATAAAAGAATAGGTTCAAAAATGTTTTTTAAAAGAATGAGTTTAAAAACTTTTGAATACTCAATAAGAATGAATAAAACAAAAAAGATTTTCCAGTAGGAAATAACTCAAAGATTGACATGCCGTAAAATCCAACTAACCAACAAATCAATATAAGTAAACAACTTTTGTGTTAAAATTTTCCAACTTTCAAATGTTGTGTTTCATTTTTTATTTTACTTTGTACTTTGGCTATTAAAATACTTGTCTAAATGAAACTTAGTGAAAATATTTCTCCATATTAGATCTATAAATAGAAGCATATGGTGTAATGATTATCAACATAGGAAATGGACTCAGTAACCTGAGTTCAAATCCTGGACGAGGCTGTTCACATTTTCAGATAGCTTTAATACCCTTGGGAAAGCTATGATTTTGTTTTCAATCATTTTTACAAATAACACAAAATTTAATACTGTAAAAGTATAATTTTTACAACTTAGGACATGACTTTCTTTTCTTTTTTCTTGCTCTCTTTTTCTTTTTTCTGAGAGTTTGGAGGTTCCCATATTTTTGTACAGGACAAATTGAACAGTTTCTGTAGGTACATGGCAATTCTTATTGAAAGTAATATGTATAAAAAATTTACAAAATCTCAAAGATTCTTATGATTTCAATTTTAGTTGTTGAGAATCACAATTTATTTTTCTTTACGTTTATTAAACACTGCACTGGCACAACCATCTAACCTTGGTAGTCGTGGCTGATAGCAAATTCTTCGGAGAATTGACTATGACAAGGGAAATAACTCTTTCTTATACAAGGGATGTAACTCTTTTTTTTAAAATAAAATGTTAATATTGGTATTTATTTACTAAGCTTAGTTTAGTCTGGTACAATACCATGAAAGTCACTATGAATGGTTTGTTTAATCAGAAATACAAAAAAATAGAAAATTTATGTGAAACTTCTTTTTAGAAAATGATGACTTTTTGCAACAACTAAGAGAGCTTTGACAACAATAAAGTAATGTCTGCAGAGTGGTCTATTGTCGGGATCAGCCGAATAACAAGGGAGTCTACACTTTTTTACAAAGACTAGACCAGGGAGATCATTTTTTGCTGAGGTGGAGTGCCACACCTACCGTCAGCTCCCAGTGCTTTACCACGTAGATCAAATTACCCAGGCTGTATTTAGTTGGTGGGGACCAGTATTGAACCTGGAAACTTGCAATTTATAGGTGAATACTCTATCAACTGGGCAAACCAGATCCTAATCAAGGAAAATAATAACTTCCTATGTGTGTCTAAGCCATTGAAGTTTCACTAAAATTTTCACTGTCTGTTTTTCTGTATTTAAGTGTTGATGTTCTTTCAATTCTTTTTAGGGAGAAATCCAATGCAGTTTTGATGGCCCCATTACACATTTTGATTTTAACAGTAAACAAACCCGTAAGTTCCTTTTTATATGGACATTAGCTACAATAATTGAGAGTAACCTCCTCTTGTCTATTTCTCTTTAATGAAGCCATATGTTTTAGTCGGCCATTTTCATTTCACTATAAATCTACACTGAAAATGAACTTAATTGTTATTAAGAATATATTTTATGATATTTTCATGTTAAAACATGCAGTTGTATTGATTACGGTGAAATGAAAATGGCCGACCAAAACAAAGTGAGGTTACTCTCAGTTATCAGAGAGTATATAAAAACAGATGTAAATTGAATTTATTTAAATATTATAAAAATGTTATGAATATTACTATGATAATCTCCGTCTGACTTTTAGATAAGAAATTATTATAGAACTAACTCAGCTCGTTTAAGAGAGGGACATAGTGGATTGTTTAAGGTGTGGTTTAAGGTGTGGTAGTTACCTGGTTGTCCCAATTATGCATTATGGAAAGGGTAAAACTTTCACTATAATTCAATTATATGTTCAAGTATCAATCCCCAAAGAGTATTGATTACAGTTAAGTCATGTTGAAGGCTCCGGTTCCTGCTAGATCACCGAAACTAAGCAGCAATGAGTCTGTTCAATATTTAATTGGGTGACCACTTAAGCAACAGCAGGTACTGTAAACAGTCTGAGTCCTCTGTTTATCAAAATGACTTGATTTAGCATTAAATGACCCGGAAAAGGTTGATATGCTGTAAAACAAACCAACCAACCAAATAGGATTGATAGTTTATTGAATGGTGATATTAGATATTAAAATATAAAGTTACAGCTGATAATTTATTATCAAATTCTAGAGAATATACTAAGTTAATTTATTATCAAATTTTAATTTCTAATTTTAATTTAATCTTAATTTTTAATTTCTAATTCTAATTTAATTTATTATCAAATTCTAATTTAATTAAATTCTAATTTAATTTAATTTTAATTTAATCTATTATCAAATTCTAATTTCTAATTTTAATTTAATTTTCATTTATTATCAAATTCTAATCTAATTTATTATCAAATCTCAGAGAATATACTAGTTATGTGTGAAAGTTTGCAGCATTTTATAAATTAAAATGATATTTTCTATTATGTATTTAAGAAATTAAAAAGAAGAACTGGAACTTTTTCACACATCTAATAACTATTAAAGAGTTACTTTTTATTTTATTTTATTCTTTTTTTTTTTTGCTCCCCTTGACTTGATTAAAGAAATAACATTTTTGTATTGTAGGAACTTATCAACCAAATAATAATGGTTTAATTCCTTCTAAACTCGAGGGACATGGAGGAGCTGATTTCTTTACCATCAAATCATTTGTTGAAGCCATTCAGGTAAGTCTAAATAAAGAATATCCAAAATGGTTGATATCAAACCCTGGGATTTTTTGGTACTATACAAGAGGACAATAAATGCCTGTGAGTCAGAAGAGATTCCATATATGCAGCAGGAGTCAAAAGATGAACTCTAGGGTTCAAAATCTAAAATCCACTAGATAACAAGTTATTTTCTTCTTCTTCTTCTTATCATCATCATCATCTGCACAATCTCTCAGCAGTTCCTTGCACATATTTTTTCACTATTACGGAGTAACAGATTGGGTAAAATCCAACAAAATGTGATTAAAAATTGAGGAATAACAGATAAAACACAAATAACTTCATTCAATTTTATTTTACGTCGGTGTGTTAACGAGGCTTTCTGTTATTCCTTTTTCACTATTATATGGTTTCAAGTATTCCTATCTAACACTAATAGTTTTCAAACAGATTAATGTTACCCATTGATAGGACCCTAACAGTGTGGACCTGGGAGTAATAGAAATAAAGTAATGACTCCACAAACCCCAGAGATTTAAAACTGGAGTTCTATATTATACATAGAACACCTGGAATATGGATTTAAACTTATATAAAAATTCTGTATGTTTAATCTCTTTTCATTTTTGATAAAATTGGCAAATACATGCACCCTCCATAGGATGCAAGTATTTAAGTTTTAATTTAATAAAAAATTATATCAAATCAGAAAAGCTAATGAAACTAAATAAGAATGCCGATGAAAAGATTTGAAACAGAGTGTGTGTGTGTGGGGGGGGTATAATAGAAAAATAGAACAACTTTGAAATCACTAAATTTTCCTAATTTAACTATCTAGTTACAATAGGAAGTAAAGAATAAAATTACAGTTATTTCTGCCTGTTAATGGATTTCTTTTAAGATTTATTCCAGAGATTTTTGCTCATATATATTAAATCAATAATTCTAAGCACATATTTCATATATATAGCACATATTTATTAAAATCAAATTTGTAATATCAATATGCAATTTAGCCTTCCCATTCACACTGTAAACCGCTATTTTGTTGTATGCATAAATACAATTGCATGTTATTAGCATGTAGACCCGCTCCTCGGGTAGGGATTGCTATATTTAACGGCGTCGATCCCAGGGGGCCATCCCCCCAGGCAATACCTGCCCCCTTGATTTAAAGGGGCAGGGCTGGGTTTATTGCCCAGCGCCTGAGGTGCCCCCCTTGAGGGGGAATCCCGACGGGATCGATGCAATTTTTTCCACCTACCACCCATGAGCTTCGGCTTGGCGGTGGGCCCACATAAAAATGTCCTTGTGTCACGCCCTCATAAGTGGGATGAGAGGCAAATACCTGTAGATCTGGCCAACAGTATAAAAATGTAAAACAATTTTATTAATAATTGAGGTTTAAATGAAAATAAAATCATGAAGAATGTGACGTAAATAACAAAGGGATTTGTGACTTGAGTAGGGATATAGTTTCGGTTACAGACAAACAAACAAATCTCCATTATAATAAGAAGAAAGATGTACTTATCATGATTATCTCCCTTTCGAGAAAATTGTTCATCATGTATTTTTTTTTGTTTTCTTCTACAACAGGAGAAAAATCCAAAGAAAATCTTGACTGGAGTTAAAGAATCCTTAGCCAGCCATCTTGTTGTTTTTGCCGCGGAAAAAGCTCGTTTGGAAAACAAGGTTGTAACTATTCATTCGGATGATTCTTTCTCCTAGAATTATTCCAGGGCCATTATCGAGGAAGAAGAAGAAGAAGAAGAAGAAGAAGAAGAAGAAAGATTTTTTACCTTTTTTAATCCAGAAATCTGAGCATAGCTCACAAAGAAGAACAAAAATATGAATATATAGCACTCCAAAAATAAGTACACAACTTATATATACAAAGGAGATTAAAAAATTATCCACACTCTTGTTTTATGGAAGCTGAGCTCATCATAGATGATTTGATTGGCAGAGAACAAGCTACCTCATCTATGATAACTTGCCAGTTTTCCATTACCATCTCTTGAGCTTGCTGAATTCTCCCATAAGTGGTGGAGGTTGATGGGTGTCCTGCTCCCTCTTCATGCTTGTCCGGACACTTTTAAACTTTTCTATCCACTTATACACACTTCTATGTGGTAGTGCACTATCCCTGTATTGTGCTAAAAGCCTCCAATGAATTTCAGCCCCTGGCACTCCTTCTGAGCAGAGAAATTGGGTTACTTCCTTGGTGTATACTGCTAGTGGAGTGGCCATGTTTATACTGTAAAGACAGCAACCAAAATGGCACGATCAGGCTCAAACTTCAATCACATGACCACAACAATGCCAACTATACACATGCATGAGCCGAATACAGTGTGACAATAATAAATTTATGTTACAGGGAAAGTGTGGATAATTTTTTAACTTTTTCTTCGTATTTATGCAATTTTATCTTTGATTACAAAGATATGGCAGTTTTATTTTTGGTTAGTTTTAGTTATGGGAAATTTGGTAATAAATAACACCTAATAATAATATCCGTTTTGATTGTATAAAGTTCCAATATAATTATGGGCTGGTTTAGCTCAGTCAGTAGAGCATCTGTCTAGGAACCACAAGGTTCCAGATTCCAGGTTCAATACTGGCCCTCGCCAACTGAGTTGCACAGCTTGGTAAAGTGGGGAGCTGATGGTATGTGTGGCGCTCCACCTCAGATGCAACAATAGTGTTCCTGGTCTAACGTTAGTGAAAAGGAGATAGACTCCCTCGCTGTCCATCTAATACTGTCAATAGGCCACTCTGCTTTTTATTTTAGTCTGATTTTTTACTTTAGAAATAATAAAATCCTGGCATCTTTTGTTTAGAAGATTAATGTAAAAAAGAAATGGTAAGGGTGTACTTATGTACAAGAGTATTAGCGCTATGTGAAATGCAAACAGATTCTTCCAGGAATTGAACTCGAGTCGACAAGTCCATTTCCTATGACTCTAACCATTACACCACGCACCTACACAAGACTTTAGATATGCGGGGTTCTAATAACGAATGCCTCCCACCTTTCCCATCTTCTCCTAAGAACTCCCTCTTGCCATTTATATACCCGATACAAAAGACCTATATAACAGTCTTATCCTGATTTTTATGTCTGAGCAGCCCTTTTTGGGAGAGCACTGCTCACTCAAACTAATGGGATAGTGCTGGAAAAGGTGCACTAAACATTGCCTGTCACCTCAACCCTGGTTGATTTCCTGTGGCTCATGGTGGTTCATTTTTAGCAGGAAAAACGTAAGATTATGATGGATGGCAGTAATTTATAAAGTTTATGCAGTTGTCATGTATATATATGAGTGTGTGTGTGTGTGTGTGTGTGTGTAAGTAAAAATAGCAGTAAACCCGATTGAAAAAAATATTTATTATTCTTTATATTTTTGCAAAAATATATTTTTATATATTTATATTATGAGCCAGTTGATGTATAGGAGCATAATATATATATGAACTGCTTCTTTACTTTGTGATATATTATATATAGAACATATGTAGACTTTCACTAATATATATATATATATATATATATATATATAATAAAGATAATCTAATGAGTCAGACGAACCTACTATTAGTTTCGCATAAAGCTCTTCAGGGCTAAAATCTGACTGATTCAGATTTTAGCCCTAAAGAGCTTTATGCGAAACTAATAGTAGGTTCGTCTGACTCATTAGATTATCTTTATTATTTGGCTCTACTTAGGTATCGAGCACTTTTTACATATTAGCTTTCTCCTAGCGGTTATATGAATATATATATATCTTATATACATATATATACATATAAATTGTTTTTTTCTTTTGGCCAAATACTGTACCAATAGATTATTTTTTGTTGGTACGAATATCTTGGTCCTTTCTTTTTTTCAAAAATTTTTTTCTTCCTGGTTGATGTTTGGTAGTATATTTTTACAATCAAACTTTCTGCTGGGTTTTTTTCTCTCCGCAAGGATCTACCAACACGCTTGGTATATTAAATTATATATATATATATATATATATATATATATATATATATATAAATTATGATTAAAATTTGATGCTAAGAGTACAACTGAGCAAAGCAGTATTTTCAATTATAGAATAGAATAACAATAAAAAAAATAAAAATTCTTGCCCGACTTTTACCTTGCCAATCATCAGGTGAGCCAGCATTAAACATGTTTTTACTGTTATCTTATTTTATGATTCAAAATATTGTGTGTGTATGAGTATGCATATAAAGAAAATAAAATTAAATTCAATGGTATCGAAGTATAGAAATATGAAAAAACAAATATTCAGAGGATGTGTTTATATATTAAGTTTCCAAATTCATTATGCCAAATAAAAATATTATTTATAAAGATAAACATTGAAATATATTACATAATTAATTACGTTCAATTTTACTATGTTTTTATACAATACCGTACTAATTTTCTTATTAAAAAAAAACTAACAAAAATAGATAGTGTTGGGAGGGGATCTTGAACAGATTAATAGCATTTCAGTTTATTCCAATGGGGAAAATTGATTTGATATAAAAGGAAATTATGTTATGAGCAGAACTAACAAAACTCGTAAGTCAAGTTACCAGTGTCTAATTTGTCACCCATGTACTGAACAGGTTCATTGTTGCTTAACTTTTGTTAATCTAATGGGAAATGATGCTGTGATATTGTTCATTTATTTTTCTGTTGTTTTTTTTTCATAAATCACTGGAAATAAACAATTATATGAAATCAATGACTTTTGTCTTTTCTTATCTAACACAGAATGTCAATAAAAGTCACCCATCTCCTCTCTATTTAAGGTGTTGACAAAAGAAATAGACCACCCTGCCAGCTGTGGCAAGAGAATACAAGGTATGTCATAAAGGTATCGAGATTGAAGCTGTATTTACCAAGATAGAAATGAACAATGAATGGAACATTAATTTTTTTCAGAATACAAGGTGTGTCAAAAAGTACAAAAAAATCTTGATACTTTTTTGACACACCTTGTATGTCAACTGCACTTCTGCAGATGGTTAAGGCCCTCTTCCCCTGTTGGTTATGTGTGGGGACCCATAATGCTTAAGGACTGAATCTTGGTGGCTGACCAGTCCATGTCATGCAGTATTCCACTTTGGCCCTTACTTAGGCTAAATGGGTGGTTGGAAAGACCCCATCCAATCATCAGCTGGTCGCATCAAGCCCTAACACCTATATAGGCATATTTATTTTTCAAGTGATAAATAACTATGCCCATGTCACCAAGCAATATTTGAATGTCCCGATGAAGATTTTGATATGTATTAAAGATAGTGTGACCCCTCACCAAAAATGTTGTCTAATTAATAAATTTAAATGTAAATGTGATGTTTGCTACATTGGGCGCACTACCCAAAGATTGGAGGTTAGAATAAACCAACATATTCCATCTGTTATCGGCAACAATAACTTTGACCGCTCTTCTCTACCAAGCAATCCAAATTCACCTTCCACCATTGGGCGACACCTTTTGGATAATCCTGATTGTCCTGCAGCATATAACCCCTCAATGTTCACTATCTTGGCATCCTCAGCCAACGAGTTACACCTAGCTGTACTCAAGGCCCTCCTCATCAACAAATTCCTTCCTGCTCTTTGTATACAAAAGAAATTTTATTCTTTACTCCTTTTTGGCCCTACCATTCTTGATACCACCAACATAAAGAGATACATATTTAATATATATGTAGTGTAATTATTATGGTCTAAGGGAAATTCAGGATTAAAAATAAAATGGTATTCGGATTTCTGGAGAAAGAGAGGAAAAAGAAATAAGAACAAAGAGAGGTTAACTGACTGATGAATGACCCCGAAATTAACTTTAAAAATAAAAACAGAAGTTCCGGGTTTTGACCGGAAATGGATGTGACACCCGGACGAGAAACGGAAGAGGAGGAAAATCTTTCTTTTTTCGGCCAGGCTTCTTGAGAGGCAGATGGGGGCTTTCCCAGTTCCCCCGTATAGATTTCACATAGTAGTACCTAACATGATTTACGAGAGAGTAATTTGACCGTACCCTCTCTCTCTTTGTCTATCTTTCCTTCTCTCTGAAAAAGAACCCACGAGCCTAGAAAGAAATAAACAGCCCCTTGTGACTGCTTCACCATCACAACCACCTGCCCACACTGCCCTGAGTATCTGAGAGTTCCTGGTCCAGAACATCACTGTACTGGAGCCAACTCCCTACTCACCCGACCTGGCTCCATGTGAATTTTTCCTCTTCCCCAAACTTAAAGGAGTCATCAAGGGAACCTGTTTTGAGGATATGCACAAAATCAAAAAGGCAGTGATGACAGAGCTACGGAGAATCCCGGAAGAATTCTTCCAGGAGTGCATGCAAGCGTGGCAGAGAAGAATGAGAAAGTGCATTAAACTCCAGGGGGATTACTTGTAGTTTGGATTTGAAATAGATTTTTTGTGACACCAGTCCTGGAACTTTTCTGACATACCTCATATATATACTTTTCCATTCTCCTGACATGGAAAAGTATATATACGAGGTATGTCAGAAAAGTTAAGCAAGGCACAGAGAGGGGTGAGGCAGAGAGGAGAGTAGCCTCGACAGCAAAGAGAGCCAGAAAGAGGGAGAAAAGACAGCAGCTCCAGAAAGCATCAGTTTGTGTGCATTCAGTGCACCAAAGACTGTCAATCAGGAATTGGCCTGCAGAGTCACTTGCGTGATGCAGATAAATTTTTTTTGGAGGGGACACTACGCCATCATCCTTAATGGACAGAAAAGTGACAACAACGTATATATACTATCCCTTCCAATAACTGTAACAAGATCTATGCAGGTGAAACATCTAGAACTATTAATAAGCGTATCTATGAACTAGCTATTTTTTGGTGTAATATTATGAACATTATAAGCAAAATGTATGTAAATCAACATTTTAAGACATTAAAATAAAACAAATACATAAAATTTAAAGAGTTAAGATAATTATTAATGATGGTTGGTTTGTGTCAGGAGGCTCAATGGAACCAAAGTCAAGAGTAAATTATTTGTTCTACTAGAATTTTATTGCTTCAAAATAGATAGACTTGAGAGAATAGTTATTCGGGCAGAGTCTGAAAAACATTACCTCTGGAGTTGCCACTGATATATATATATATATATATATATATATATATAAGTATATATAAAATAAAATGGAAATGATATGAATAAGATATAATGAAAAAACAAACGATACAACTGAAATGGCTCATCAGAAGAGAAAGTGTGCAAACGATGAGCCTATTCAGTTGTAAACATCGTTTGTTTTTTCACTTATTCATATATATATATATATAGGGAATGACTTACCGAAAAAAAAACACTGGGCTAATGCTACCAGATCTTCTTGAATATAGTCTTAAGCCAAAATTGATCCAACAAAAATATTCAAAAAATTATTTTTGCCAAAATGAGAAAAAACAAAAAGCAAATCTAATGACATATTTATATACATATATCGGTTATTTCCTATAAATCTAACATGATCAAAGGGGAACCACTCTTGACTGATAAATTATTTATTGATTTACTAGGAAAAAAAGAAGACGGTTTAGGGTTAGTTTAATGGGAAAATAAATAATTCATCAGTCAAGAATAGTTCCCCTTTGATCATATCAGACATAAGAAATAACCCATATATCTATATGAGTTAAAAGTAGTGTGGACATGGAGTCAACACCTAATTACTGACAGTTTCTTGCCTATGGGATCTTCTGAAGATCACATAGGCAAGAAACTGTCAGTAACCAGGTATTGACTCCATGTCCACATCTACCTCAACTCAAAAAGAAACGCTCTATCAATGATATCAAGCACTGTCTGGTTAGAAATATAGCACCCATATTATCCACAATATATATTTACCAAACCCCTCTGCACGAGTAGGATGTGACACAAGCTCAATTTTTTAAGCGGGGTTTAACAGGTTTGAATTCAGAGTTTTCCTTCTCCTAGACTGGTTACCTAATTACGGTTAGAGCTCAGTCTGCCCTACTATTTACCCATAGCTGGAGGGAGAGTAGTTGGATTCATACTTTTCCCAAGGGTATTAGTGCAATGCAAAATGCAAACAGCCTCATCCAGGATTTGAACTCTGGTTGAGGAGTCCATTTCCTACGACTCTAACCATTACACCATGTGCCGCCACAAATATATATATATATACATACAGTGATGCTGATAGCTTTTCGATTTAGTGCACATATTTGCTTCGAATGAGTCCCTGGGAAAATGTATGGGTCCCAACTAAAGTTTCTTAATAGATTATAAGTTTTGTATTTATGAGCTGGGGAAACAACTAAAGCCGTCTAACTCCTTGTAACCTATCCTGTGTAATTCATTTCTAAGAAACTATTGAAATGTATTTACAGTTAGCTTGAAATGGTGAGGGATGAAAAAAGAAAAACACTGAGATGCATGAATATGATTTTATTGCATCCTTTTAAATTTTTGTGCATCAGATACGCAGGTGCATACCTATCAGCATCTCTGTACATATATATATATATAAATTCCCTTTCCAGAGTGCTCAACCTACCAGGGGTGGGGATCATAATTTGGAATAATGGACAATAATTTTTGAAAATTATTTAATTGGAGAAGCAAAAAAAGAAATCATATCAAGCAATAAACAATAAAAGGCAAATGTATTAAAAAAATAAATCTTTATTTTCATTCACTTAATCCTGCAAAATAAAAATTCAAGAAAAAAAAAAAAAAAATTAAAAAAGGTGATCACAAAAAGATATGACTGAATATGACCAGATTCCTGACAAGCAGTCACACATATCTATATAAAGCTTCCCCCCCCCTCCTCTATTTGAACACACACAAACACACACACACGGATATACCTGCTTTCATAAAGGTCCACACAGTCACTTTCTGAAATACCCAGTTCTCACACTGCCAATCATAGTCATAAGAAAATATATATATATATCTGTGTTACCTGGTAAATGAAAAATGCATCAAATATTAATGAGCAATGATCATAATGGAAAGAGAGAAAGAAAGAAAAAATCCAGTTGTACATTGCAAAAATGTCAAAGAAGAAATGAACTTTGAAAGATATGAAGATCTCTTTTTCTTGTCATAAATGATTATATAAAAAATAAGATGATGGCTAAGTGTCAAGTTTTTTGTAGAAGATATTTTGTAATGAAATTCACCAAGAAATTTAATGCTTTCATAATTTACATGAGTAGGAACTAAAAACAAAAAAACAAACAATATATATATATATATATATACAAGGTGTGTCATAAAAGTATTGAGATTGAAGCTGTATTTACCAAGATAGAAATGAACAATGAATGGAACATTAATTTTTTTTCAGAATACAAGGTGTGTCATATAAGAACCGAGATTGAAGATGTATTTACCAAGATAGAAATGAATAATGAATGGAACGTTAACTTTTTTCAAAATACAAGGTGTGTCAAAAAGTACAAAAAAATCTCGATACTTTTTTGACACACCTTGTGTGTGTGTGTGTGTGTGTGTGTGTGTGTGTGTGTGTGTATATAAAATAAAATAAAAATTTGTATATTTTTTAGGGGTTGCCTGAAAATCTGGTTATCAAGTAAGCCATCTCTGTAAAATGGAGATTGTGTTTGTCTGTCAGTAACTATATTACTACTCAAGTCACAATTCCCTTAGTTATTTATCTAACATTCTCCATGATTTTATTTTTTGTTTAAACCTCAATTATTAATACTGTCGACCTTATCTACATACTAATAACAGGCAATTGTATTATATATATATATATATACAAAATAGCAGTTTATAGTGTGAATGGGAAGGCTAATTTGCATATTGATATCAAAATGTTGATTTTAATAAACATGTGCTTAGTATTATTGATTTCTAATTATTTGGTTTTATCTTAATGAATATGAGCAAAAATCTTGGGGATAAACCTTAAAAGAAATCCATTAACAAGTAGAAATCACTGTAATTTTATTCTTTACTTCCTATTTTAAATAAATAGTTAAATTAGGAAAATTTTGCTATGAAAGACGGGAATGATGGAAGAGTAAGTTTCAGTTGTTCTATTTTTCGATTATACCCCCATCCGTTTCAAATATTGTATCTGCATTCTTATTTAGTTTCATAAGCCTTTCTAATTTAATATATTTCATTACATTAAAACTTAAATACTTGACCTGGAGTCTGCATATTTTTGCTAGTCTCTGTAAAATTATTCCAATAGTCCTTTTAAAAATTATTTCTATAATTATTTTTAAAACCTAGTTTTTCTAGCACTATTTATAGAAAATGCATAAAATTTTATATAAAGGTTAAAGAATAAATAGTCATTTACTAAAATTGACTTAGTTTCTTTGTTTAATAGCATATAATTCTTCAAGGGTTAAAAACATGTTACTTATAATTCATATTCATACTATGCTAATAAATATAAAGTTAAAAGATTCCCCTTGAATAACTATGGTGAGTGTAGGGTTAAAACAGGACCAAAACAGAAGAGAAAACAAAGTAATTTTTCATGCACACACTTCACTTGATTAAAAACTGAATTTTTTAATATTTTTTATTCGGGGTGGGGTAGAACTAATTCAAAAGAAATACAGTACATTAGTCATTTTTTGATGTCATGGTGCTGGCTTGTCCCCGCCCCCTATTATTAATAAAGAGATCTTTAAAACTTGCAAGTATAAAAATAAATAAAATGCTAAAGTACCAGAAATATTTTTAAAGAAAGAGCGAGGGGACTTTTAGGTCAAAAGTCTACAAGACTGGAATTGGTAAACCTCCCAAGTTTATTCAGATTCTTTCTCATATAAGGGTTCAAGACTTAGATTTTTCCTTCTTTAGAATTATTTTGGACATTTTTCTACTTTTTCAGAAAATTATAATAAAATCTTAGAAAAAGAAAGACAGAAAAAAAAAAACTGTAATCAATTTGATTAAAAATCTTCCATTTTGTTTTTGTTTTTTTAGTTGCACAATGACAATAAATTCATTTAAATGATATGCAACATTAAAAACAAAAAACAAAACAAAAACAAAATTATTTAAAGAAATAATAATGAAATAAAATATAAAATAAATAAAAGCGACAATCTCTTAGATAAAAAAAAAAATCCCAATATTGTTAAAAATTGCTTAAAAATACAATAATGAAATAAGCAATTTATATAAAAAAAAATCTTAAAGAAATCATGATTAAAAAAAAAAAATTTCTGATCTGACAAATTATTATTGTTAAATTAATGTATTAACCTTGGTTGTCATTAGTCACATTTTGGCTTTTGGACCCTCTAATCCTCTTCTTCTTCGTCTGTTGTTGTTGTTCACTATTTATTTACTAAGTGGTCACCCATCTCAGAACTGAACAGGCTCATCACTACTTAACCTCCATGATATGATGGAAGCTGATAGCTTTTGGTGTGACTTGACTATAAGCAGGTGTGTCGATTACAGTTAGTAGCCTTCTGGAAATTTCAAACTAAATCCTTTATTCAATTCATGGAAGTAGATTGATTTTATTCTGATAGGATATCTTTCTACTTCAAGAAAGAATCAAACTTTATGCCACAAGGGATCTCCACTGTAAATCTACTTTCAACTACAGTCCTAAAATGGCTACAGAATCATAACACTTTATTTCTAGAACATAATGTGTATAACTAGCAAAACGAAAAAAAAAAAAAAAAAAAAAAAAAAAAAAAAAAACCCTCCAGGTAGTGTAAAAATTAATTTTTGAAAGATATTGGGTGGGAAGTAAAAAATTCTATGTAAGAGGGTTTGTATCATAAGTAAGTAAAATCCTCAAATTTATTAAAGGAGTAAAAAAAAATTAAAAAAAATAAAACAATTAGAAATGGAGATTATTTTGAATATTTTACATGTTACTCTGGTTCAGTAAAAAAGTGACAGGAAAAATTAACTGATACAAGATATTCTTTCAGCATGGACAGAAAAATGAGAACAATCAACCCCTTTAGATTGAATAAAAGGTTTGATTTTAAATATCCAGAAGGTTACTAACTTTAACAGTCGAATAAAGCCATTATGTATAACAGCCAAAGCATTATGACCATAACAACCAAGACAAGGACACTAATTTGAGTAACATGAATGTATAATAAAAACAATTATCTTAAAAATAATCTAGTAATACCTACTTAGATATTTGAAAACATTTTCAAATGTCAAGAAAATATTTTAAAAACAATTGAAGATAAAAAATATAAAAATATTCAGAGAAATGAAGACCCCCCCCCCATTCTCAAAATTTATTTTGGAGAGGAATCACTGAAATGCAATGGTGGTTACAGCTACATGATAAATTTGTTGGAAATTAAATGGAAAATACCCCCCCTCACTTTTTCGTTATTAGATATGCATTTATATTAACACTGCCTTGATAGAAACTAATGGTTGGTTGGTTGGTTGGTTTTGTTTAATGGCATATCAACCCTCTTTCAGTTCATTTAATGCTGAATAAAGTGATTTTAATAAACAAATGACTCAGGGTGTTTACAGTACCAACTGTTGCTTAAGTGCTCAATTAAGTATTGAACAGACTCAACGCTACTTAACTTCAGTGATCTCACGGGAACAGGTGCTTTCAGTGTGACTTGACCATAATAGAAACTAAAAGGGGAACATTTTTTTAAAACAATATCAACCAGAATTCAATAGGTGTCCAAGTTGCAAAGATTAATGAAGTTTTTCTTGTAAATAAAAAGTTGTCATTGCATTATTCTCAGGGGAGCAGTGGGATGGAGGGGACCAAACAAATTAAACAAATAATAAACTAAATAAAAAAAAAAAAAACCACTTAAACTGGTTTTAGCAGACAAAATGTGTTGTAGAATTCATGAGTTAATGTTGGATTTTTAAAACAATAAAATCCCTAGGATGAGAGACGAAGACAAGAGAGGCCAACTGTTTAAGCTACATTATTTCTTTTTAAAGAATAATTGCAAAACTAAAATAAAATTAACCTTATTTAAAGTAACATATAAAAAATAAAAATCTTAGTTGGAATAACTCAATATATCAGCAGGTATTGTCATTTTTAATTTAAGATAAGAAAATATATTTTGAAAGGTAAAGTTTTAGAAAAAGCTTTTAATGAAAGGTAATGCTGTTAAAAATTGTAGTAACGAATGAAATTTTGGGTATTTTTCACTGTGAATAAAGGATTGGTTAATGATAGTTGAATGATCAAGGAAGAATGGATAATCAAGGTTAAAATATGAATTGATGATTGAATGAGAAGTGTTAGAAAATGAAAACCCTGAAAATATAAAAACATTTAAAAGATTATTTCAATTATTTTTTTCCAGATGAAAATTTAAAGTAAAGTCATTAACAAAGGAAATAAAACATTCAATTGCCAATAATTACAGAAAATTTTTTCTTTTACAGTTCAAAAAATAGTAAAAATAATTAAATTCATTCAAAATAAATAAGAATGAGGGGGGGTAAAAAAAATCATTTTCTAATAAAAATTGACTCAATATTTTTCTTTTCAACAAGAACAGCCTTAAAACAAAAGGCAACACACATCAATTTTTCATACAGACATACACATAAAATAATCAGAATTACAAAACAAATTGTAAAATAATATTTTGTATTATACAGAATTTTATTTTACTTTAATTTTCACTAGAAAAAAAAAATTAAAAAAATCAAGAGACCCACTCATCAAAAACTATGTATGATGTATGTAATTGTATATATGTACATACAAATAGTTCATTTAAGAAGTTTTTTTTTTTTAACTTGCCTTATGCCACTTTTCTTTTATGGACAAAATTTAATTAATTTTTTTGTTTTTTAACTTGCCTATGCCACTTTTCTTTTTGGACAAAATTTAATTAATTTTTTTGTTTTTTAACTTGTCTTATGCCACTTTTCTTTTATGGACAAAATTTAATTTTTTTTTTTTTTTTAAAGCTCTTAATCCTTTAATCTGGAATTTTAGAGACAAAGCAATTGTCATATACAACCAACAAAGAAGTTTTACTTAAACAACCTCAGATTCACCTGTAAAAATCCAAATTAGGAATAAACACAATAGACATCTTTCTTTCTTTTTTTTTTTTACTCTTTAGAAAAAATAAAAATAAAAAAATTAAAAATTACTCTACTACTCAGACACTCTAACAGAATAAATAAAACTCACTTAAATAAAAAATAAAATAAAAATTATCAAATAGTATAAAAAGTTTTTTCAGTAATTTTATCCCTGAGCTATATTGCACTATCCAAGCAAACCCTTTCCACCAGTGGCCAAATTGGCGCAACACAATATTCCTATCCCTCACTTGGCCTTGTGCCATATCAATCTTTCAAATAATGGTTGTTGTAAAAAGCAATATTTGGACTGCTTTTCACACAGAGTTAGAACAGCAAAATGGGAAATACAAAATATTTGTTCTAATAATCAAGCAGATGACAATCTTAATCAAAAATATAAGCAACCTAAGAAGAAAGTTAACCAAATCTCTGGAATTATAATTCTTTTAGAAATCTGCCTTTTTTTTATTTTTACCTCAACCAAGAAGATCATCAACTCATCTAACCGCAATTTCTATCGTAAGTAATCTACAGATGATCAGAAAAGAAGAGAGAAAATAAAAGGACAAACAAAATCTAACAGATTTAATACTTAGAAGAAGAAAAAGATTGAGTAAAAGGTTATTTTAATAAAGAACACTAAAAATCATACAATGTTGGCTGGAGGATTGAGTCAATAAAAATGGCTAGGTTAAAGTAGGCACAGTTATTTCTTTAGTGTTTTTTTGTAGTTGCTGTTTGTGTTTTTTTTTTTTTTTATATATTTTTTATTTATATTTTGTTTTATTCCAGGCAGTTTATTACCACCGGATTACAAAAAAAGCTGAAAATGTATTTTTGTTCTTTTTTAAAGGGATGAAAAAAAAAAAACAACAAAAAAAAAAAGGGTAAAAAAAAAAAAAAAAAAAAAAAAACTCTTTATCATTTCCACTGTTGTCAACTGGGATTGAATTCCTTGATGCCAGAATTTCTTGCAATTTTTTCATTCTTTCTTCTTTTAATATTAATATAATCAGCCGTAACGTTCTTTGTCTTTTTTGACTTCTGCTTGTCTCTTCAATATTGCTGCATTCATCTCCTGAATCCGAAGTATTTTTTGATCTAACTCTGTCTCTTTAGAAGGATCTGAAAAAGACAATTCATTTCATTTTAAATGATAGCTTTTAATAATTAGAATTCATTTAAAGAAAAAAAGATATACAATTAATTTATTATAGACAGGTTAAGTACTGTCATATCTCCATTTACAGCAATAATTGGTGTGAGAAGTTATTTCAGATCTAATAGGAAGGAGATAGACAAATACCAAAAGACTTAATAATAAACTTCAAGAGTTTCTCTATCAAGATTTTAAATATTTAAAAAAAAAAAAAAAAAAAAAATTTTTTTTTTAAATCTTTGAAATTGTCTACATCTTTTGGATATATCCCCCTGTGTGTATATATAATCTAAGGTAGTGTGGAAAACCACATAAGCGAGAAAGTGTCAGTAACCAGGTGACTCCATGTTCACGCTACCTTAACTTAACAGTGAAAAATAAATAAAAATTTGACAAACAAATGCACTACTGACAAAGTTGATTCTTTAAACATTTTATATTGTTTATCAATGGTTATAAATTTTTAAATTGAAAATATTATATTCTTCTTATGATGGCCATTATTAGTTGAAACTAGAAAAGAAAAAAAACAACATTTACACACACTAGAGATGGGCGGTTTAACTGAATAACCAATTTTTCCCCATTTCATCTGCATACCGGAAATTGCACAAAGATCATTTTATGAAATCAAAACTGTTCAGTTTTATTACTACTGAGCAACCATATCCAAAGAATTTTCAGATTTTAATAAAATTAAATTTTATCAACATTTGTACTATCATAAGAGGAAAAGATTGAACAAAAATATGATAAAAACATTTAACTATTTATTTTCAAAAGAAATGAAAAAAAAAAATGTGGCAGATGTGATACTTGGGAAATCTATTAGATTTTAGCATAGAATGTTTTCAAAGGACTAAGAAGGAGGAATACAATATAATGTCTGAAAGTTAGTCCTCCTAAATATATAATTATCATTACACAAAAGAATGAATGGTTTCCTTAGAAAGAAAAAATACTAAATTAGAAACTGAAACCAAACAGGAAACCAAAGCACAAAAAAAAAAAATAAATAAATAAATAAAAATAAAAATATTCTGAAATAGATACCAAAACCAAAACTGCCAAACCAGCCAAACCAACCAACCAGTCAAACCAGCCAAACCAACCAACCAGTCAACCAGCCAACCAACCAACCAGTCAAACCAGCCAACCAGTCAAACCAACCAAACCAACCAACCAACAACCACAACCAACCAACCAACCAACCAACCAACCAACCACACACACACACACACACTGTACTTACTGGCATTGAAAACACCCTTTTCAACAGATAAAAATGTAAAGTCTTGAAAATCGCAATTTTTGTTCTTTCCTACCTATGAGCTTCGGCTTGTGGGCCCACGTTAAAACGAGGCCTTGTGCCCAGCCCATACAAGTGGGGTATGAGGCAAATACTTGTAAAGTCTTGAAAATTGACCTGTTGTCCAACAAGCCAAATGTTTAGGTTTTGCCACACAGACTTTTTTCCAGAATCTTTCAAATCAAAATTGGGGTATTTCCTTGAGACCACAATGTCCTTCCTCAATGCCAGGGGAAAAAAAAAAAACAAGTCATTTTTTTTTCAATTCTATAAATGGACTCAATGTCTATTTTTCACAATTACTTTTTAGCTTTTGACTGATGTATTACAAATGAATCAAATTTACCTGAAGATTTTGTCTTTTTCTTTTCTCTGATTTTTTTTTCTTGTGGTTTCTCTGTAGGTTTTTCTAATGTTTCCAACTTGGATTTTGAAGTAAATCCTAATCGTTGATGAACTGATAATCTGTCATCAACTTTTGGGGAAGGATAATCTTCATCTGTAAAATACAACAAAAATCATCAAAATACATTTTGCACATTTCTATCAAACTGTTGCTTAACTCAATAAATCATCAACCAGACTAAAATAAGGATATTTGCCTGCTCATCCCACTTATGAGGGCTGGACACAAGGTCTCGTTTTTACGTGGGCGCATAAAAATTGCGTCGATCTAGGGGGATGGCCCCCTGGGATCGACGCTATTAATTGTACTTTACCGGTCCAGAGGCTGAAGCACACTGGACCCCAGCCGAGGCCGGATATAGAAGGTAAGTCTCAAAGCATAGAATCTGGAACAGATACTACACTTTGATCCTCCCTTAATCCAGTCCAGGTAACAACAGACTGAAATAAGTAATTAATTGAGACTTTTAAGATTTACTTTGAAATAGAAAATACTTTATAATCTAATTTGTCCTATCTATGAAATATTTACAAAAAATGCTCTATTTATATTTTAGATCTCACCAATAAATGGGAGGGAACTGTTTACATATAATATTTGTAATGCTTGTCATAGAAAATGGACCCGTCTAGGATTGTGGATTTGGTTTGTTTTGTTTTACGGCATATCAATCTCAGTGGGTCATTTAATGCCAATAAAGTTTTGAAATAAATCAATTCTTAATGGATAATACAATTTTTTTATAAACACATTTTTCTATTTAACCCATAGATGGGACCCTAACAGGTACTACCACTCCGGGTCAGAGTGGACCAGGGAGCAATGGTGATGAAGGGGTGCTCCACATTCCCCAAATCTCCAAAACTGGAACCTCACCATCAGATAGAGTTTAACGTCATTCCCAGGACATGTAGACCCGCAGCCACCGCCTTCTAGCACCCATATGATAAAAAGGGGTTGGGGCTTGCCATAAGGGCAATAGAGTTGGGAAAATCATATAGGTGCTAGGGCTTGACGTGACCAGTCAATTGATCGGAGGGGGCCTCTCCAACTGCCTGTCTAGCCCAAAATAGGGCCAAAGTGGAGTATTAGGATTGTGGAGTCAGAACACAAAACCTCCAACTCTGACTCCTCTTTATGTAATTGATTATGGCCTAAAAATAAATATAAAACCATGATTTTTTAATGATCTATTTAGAAGGCGTGTGCATTGTATAACTTTACAGATTTAACTAGGGCCATATAAAGTGTCAATACAACTGGAATCAAAGTCGGTATAGTTGACCGACAACCCCTTAATTGCTTCCGACTCTGGTTCCACAGCCCTGGACCTAGCAACCTAAATTCAAATGCTGGATGAGGCTGTTTGCATTTCACATAGCACTAATATCCTTGGGGACGGAATGAATTTAACTGTTCTCCCTTCAATTATGGATAAATAGTAGGGCAGACAGAGCTCTTTATCTTTGATATGGCAACTGTTCTAGAAGGAGAACTCTAAATTTAAACCAGTTGTGCTCTGCTTAAAAATTGACCTTGTGTCACACCTTGCCCGTGACAGAAGTGGTGGGTAAATACATACATACATATATTTGTAGTAATCTTGGATGGTGTATAGATTATTTTTGGAACATGCTTAAATATCTAAAGTTAAAAATTTCCCCTCAATAATTCCAGTACATAAGTTAGTTGGTATTTACCCAACCTGTTTAACCATGGGTAGGATGTGACACAAGGTCACAAGTATGGGGCATCCAGCAAGAATCAAACTCACATTTAGTAGTAATGGATCTGCAAGACTAGCATGGTAACCATTACACCACAATGAGATACCCTTAAGTTTGCCAGGATGAGCTTAGATCGTGTCACCACTGCAAAATACAGTGTTGCCTGTATTCAATGACAAAGTGCCCTTAAAAAACAAGCCACATCCACAGCAATTTCTGCCTTCAACTTAAAAAAAAAAATTCATTTTTTTTTTCATTTAAAATATTTAAAAAAAGAGACTTTTCTTTGATTTCAAATAATGTTGGATTTCTTTTAAAAAAATATTCCACCGCAATGAATCATTGCTAATAATTCTAGTCATGATAATGTATATTAATTGTCAATAAAAATATTAGATTTAAAGCTTTTTGTTTATCTTTATCTATTTTTCTATTAAAGATTTTATGTTAATATTTTTCACAAGATCTTAAAAAAAAAAAAAAAAAAAAAAAAAAAAAGAAAAGAAAAAGGACACGGTTCCCTCATTTTTAAGGTGTCCATCTCTTAGATTAAACTCATCCCTGAGTTTGTATGTTAATAAATTAAAGTAATGCTAACCACAATTGTGAAATAATTTTTAAAATAGTTACAATTAGTTGAAGTTAATTATTATTAACAATGAAGCTTGTGAATTTGCAATAATGCTGTGCAAAAAAAAAAAAAAAAAAAAAAATTTTTTTTTTAATTTAAAAGAAAAAATTGTATCTAGTAAACTAACAAATAAATCAAAATAGAAGACAAGGTTGAAAAAGAATGTTATAAAACTAGATCAAACGTTTATAGTGACGGATTACTCAATTCTAAAATATCTTTTTACAACCTGTTTTGTACTCTTCCTATTGACTCATCATAGCTTGGTTAATTTTAAAAAAAATATTTTATACTAACTCTCACTGTTAAGTTTCTGACTGCCATCCTTGGCCAGTTGAAAAGGACTTAAAGTAAGTAAGTAAGTCCTGAGCTATAGAATCCTTTGGTAAGTGAATAAGTCCTGGGTTATGTAATCCTACGTAGTGTCAAAGGTCCAGTGATATAATCCTATGTTCCGTCGTCCACGAAGGTTGAAGGCAATTTAGTGACTAAGATCAGAACAGCCGATATAAATAACAATATCAGCAGCATAGCACTGCCAGTGACTGGCCAATAGGTTGGTCACATAGTTCTCGGTGAGTCTATAAGTAAGAGTGGGCATTTACCACACGCCTTATATCCCAAAAAATCTCAACACTCACTCATAATAGATTTTATATTTACCCATGAATTTTATGTAGTCAACATAAATATAATGGGTTCGGCATGGTAGTATTTTACTAAACATTTTTATAGTTTTTGCAATTTTTTAATTATTTCTTAATTTACACCAATGCTTGTACCTATTATTTGTGTGCGTCACACCAGAAAAGAGGAGGAGGATATTAACAGGAATAAGCTAAAACTACGACACCATGGCAAAACACTAAGGTGCCCTTAACAAATGCCACATCCACAATAATTTTTGCCTTTCACTTAAAAAAAAAAATTGTTGACTTTTCTGACCAATAGTAGCCAAGCACTGCAACACCAATGGAAGAAGTGTGTAAACAGCAAGGGGACTATGTTGAAAAATCTGGTTACATTCCATAAGAGTATCTTGGTCAGCCTAGAAACTTTTCAGCCAACCTTTGTATATAGTCTTTTTTTATTTACATTAATGCTTGTACCTATTGTTTGTATGCGTCACACCAGAAAAGATGAGAAGAATATTAATATTATGAAAAAAGACAATTTGCAAAATTAGATGGACATGTTTTGCCAAAAGTCTATCATCTTTTTCATTCCAGACTTTACTCAATTTATATTTATATATTCTGTAAAAGCTTTACTCTCTTTCACCCCTACCACCATCATAGGAAATAGACATTTTCTATAGTTTGAAGAAGAAAAAAATGCCACAACTTCCAATTCACCAATTTATTTTTTGGTTAAATGTTTCAAATAATAATGGGGAAAAAAAAAGCAGTGAGTCAAATGAAAATAAAAACTAATTATTTCTCTGAATGTTTGAAATGAGGCTTGATAATTAGTATTATTTGTATTATTTGTATTATAGTCCACATCTTTATTAATAATAAATAAAGATGAGGACAATAATCCAAAAACTAATTAATTAGCAATTAATAATATAGTGGTAGTTATTTACTAAACTTTGCTTAGATGTGTCACAAGGCTAGAAGTATGGGGTATCCAGTGAGACTTGAACTTACTAGTGAGTTCAAGTCTCACTGGGTGCCCCATAGGGAAACGGATATGTCCCCCCCTGACACCACAGGTGAAAGTAAAGGAGTAACTTAGGTTTGAAGGGAGTAGAAGTCGAGCAGAAAAGTCGGGTTTAGGTTGGGTCCCAGGAGAAGCTGAGCTACAGTTGAGTTCAGAAGTGCAGAAATAGTGAGAATGAAGTGCCCTTTTAATAGAAAAAACTAACCAGTCTTCCTATCTCTTATTGGACAACCCACACTAGGCGAGTGAGTAATAAACCCTGGGGCCTGAGTTAAAAGAAAAATATTAAAGTGTTCATGTGTTGTTTTTCCATGACCACCTTTACATATTTACAAAAAATGCTCTATTTATATTTTAGATCTCACCAATAAATGGGAGGGAACTGTTTACATATAATATTTGTAATGGTTATTGTCATAGAAAAATGGACCCATCCAGGATTGTGGAGTCAGAACACAAAACCTCCAACTCTGACTCCTCTTTATGTAATTGATTATGGCCTAAAAATAAATATAAAACCATGATTTTTTAATGATCTATTTAGAAGGCGTGTGCATTGTATAACTTTACAGATTTAACTAGGGCCATATAAAGTGTCAATACAACTGGAATCAAAGTCGGTATAGTTGACCGACAACCCCTTAATTGCTTCCGACTCTGGTTCCACAGCCCTGGACCTAGCAACCTAAATTCAAATGCTGGATGAGGCTGTTTGCATTTCACATAGCACTAATATCCTTGGGGACGGAATGAATTTAACTGTTCTCCCTCCAATTATGGATAAATAGTAGGGCAGACAGAGCTCTTTATTTTTGATATGGCAACTGTTCTAGAAGGAGAACTCTAAATTTAAACCAGTTGTGCTCTGCTTAAAAATTGACCTTGTGTCACACCTTTGTGTCACACCTTGCCCGTGACAGAAGTGGTGGGTAAATACATACATATAATATTTGTAGTAGTTTTCCTATCTCTTATTGGACAACCCACACTGGGCGAGTGAGTAATAAACCCTGAGGCCTGAGTTAAAAGAAAAATATTAAAGTGTTCATGTGTTGTTTTTCCATGACCACCTTTGTGCCCTCCAACATATGCCCAAGTGACCACATGACATGCATGTTCCTACAAGCTGCCCACAAAACAAAAGTACCACTGTATCATATTTTTTGAAAACTATGGTGAAAAGTGAAAGTTGTGCAATGCAACACAGAAGTTAGCTAGGGCACTAAGATAAATAATGCTAGCAAAAAATATTCAAAAGGAAATCTTGCTATAACAAATAGGCTACATGATATTATTATTATCTATTATTATACTAAAGCTGAGTGAATCAATGTTTGTTTCCCTAAAGCCTTTTTTCCGGTTTAGTTTAATGACTAAAATTAAATACTAAAATATTCCTTACTTGTGGGATTGAATTATGTTTGAAAAAAATTAATTTTCATCATTTTATTTAATTAGCAGTAGTTTGCAATTAACTCACAAAGTAACCCATCTCTCTCTTATCTTATCGCCTATCAATTTCCACCCCTTCTATATATTTCATTTCCCTCACTATTATATCTATATTATATCTCTTAGAGAGCAATTTAGAAGAATGGAATGTCACTTCTGACTGCTGCCTATTATATGATCCCAGCCACTACCAGCAAACCAGCAGTCAAGAGAAATCTTTTTACCACTTCCTTATCCCAAACTTCCCTTTCACTTCTCATGAGAAAAATTGTCAAGCGTTTTTTTTTTTTGCTTGTTTGTTAATTTAACTACCAAAGAAGTATAAAAACATTTTACTTTATTTTCAAAACTTTTTTCACTACACTTTTCTTTGTCAATTAAAATTATGAAGTAAGTAGGGAGGGATATTTGATATTACATAAAAAAAATGATTTTCAGTCATCCCCACAACTTAGCTTCTCAACACCTTAGATATTAATAGAATTTCAAGAATCAGCTCCATTTAAATTTGGTTAAACTTTCCCTTTCTTAGAAATCTTACAAAATGATTTTTAATGATTTTTAAAAAATTCTCCAGTCCTATTTCTTTTTTTTAATTAATTTGCTTTGCAAACTCACTTCTTTTCTGATCACAATTATCTACCCAGAGCTCAATGGGTGACCCAACGGTTCACATTTTTCTAGCATTATTACAATTTATAATATAAACAATATATTTATAATTTATAAAATAAACAATATATTCATTATTTTATTATATTTATATAAAGTTAAGTAAAAGTTGGCGGAGTGGCCTACTGTCAGGACAGTGAGGAAGTCTATTCCCTTTTCACTAGCACTAGACTAGGGAGATTGTTTTTGCTGAGGTGGAGCACCACACCTACCAGCAGCTCTCCACTTTACCACACAGATCAGAATCTGTGCTACTCATATGCTGAGTTGGCGAGGACTGGTATTGAACCTGGAACCTTGCGATTCCTAGACGGGTGCTCTATTAAATTTATATGAAATTTTGAGTTTTTAAATTATCAAAATCCATCAATAACTTGAAATATAAGCACTTAAAGAATGTTAGACTACACTACTTAATTTCTCTTTCTTTCTTCTGTTATCTTGATTGATTTGAAAGTCTATCAATGTGTCTGTACTGTCAACTTGATAAAGACTGATGCCATCATTGATAGACAAGCTAAAGTAAATAATCCACTCATTTAAGATGGGAACTATCTTATTATAATGGAGATTGTGTGTTTGTCTGTCTGTAACCGAAACTAAATCACTACTCAAGTCACAATTCCCTTAGTTATTGACATCACATTGACCATGATTTTATTTTTTATTTAAAACTCAATTATTAATAAAATTGTTTTACATTATTAATACTGTTTACCATATCTACATACTAATAACATTCAATTGTATTTATATATACAACAAAATAGCGGTTTACAGTGTGAACGGGAAGGCTAATTTGCATATTGATATTAAAAATGTGATTTTAATAAATATGTGCTAAGTATTATTGATTTCTAATTGTTTGGTTTTATTTTAATGAATATAAGCAAAAATCTCTTCAATGAATCTTAAATGAAATCCATTAACAAGAAAAAATAACGGTCATTTTATTCTTTACTTCCTCTTTTAACTAAATACTTAAATTTAAAAAATAACAATGAAAGACAGGAGTCATGGAAGAGTAAGTTTCAGTTGTTCTATTTTTCGATTATACTCCCTCTGTTTCAAATCTTTTTATCTGCAGTCTTATTTAGTTTCATTAGCCTTTCTAATTTAATACAATATTTTATTACATTAAAACTTAGATACTTGCACCCGGAGGGTGCATATATTTGCTAGTATAAGTAATTATAATAGATGTGATGATAATAACTCTATTCATGACCTGAAATATTAAATTCAAAAATCTATTTAATCAGAACTTCAACTATCAAACTGCATAAACATTTTCTTTCTTTTTTAATGAATACAAATCATTACTAATTTACACTTATTTTCTTTCATCTATTTTCAAATTTCCCTGGCATGAATTTTAAATCTCAACTTGTTTGATTTGATTTGGTTTGTTTAATGGTATATCATCTCCTTATGGGTTATTTAATTCTAAAATTTGATTAATTTGTAAATATGATTATAATCAGGACTATAATTTTCAATGTTACTTTGCAATCTTTTAAAATCTCACTTTCATCTCTAATAATTATTTGTTTACAGTTATAGGGTTTCAAGTATTCCTAATACAAATAATTGCCACATAGTTGTATGGTTTCAAGTATTCCTATCTAATACAAATAATTGCAACATAGTTGTATGGTTTCAAGTATTCCTATCTAATACAAATAATTGCCACATAGTTGTATGGTTTCAAGTATTCCTATCTAATACAAATAATTGGCACACAGTTATGGTTTCAAGTATTTTTATCTAACACCAATAATTTGTAAGCATCCGTCATCCACATTGTAGTTTTCTATGGTATCAAGTATCTAATACAAATAATTTTCAAACATCTATTTAACCCATACAGAGGTACTACCACTGTGTTAGAATATACCTGTGAGTAATAGCAATGAAGGGGTTACTCGAAATTCATGAGAGACCCAGAACTGGAGCCTCACTACCAGATGCAGTATTTAGTGTCACCCTCAGGGAGACTAATTCACTTGGACTGTCAATCCATAACTGAGGAATTTGGCAAATTGTTACTATAAAGTGGATTTTTCAGATTGTAATTATCAAGGATTTAGAAAGAAAGTTGGGAGGAAAATAATCAAACAGTTGATACAGTAGCCACCTTGGAATCGCAAAGTTCTGAGTTCGATACCAGTCCCCGCCAACTCAGAGTATGAGTAGCACAGATTGTATAATCTAATCTGTGCAGTAAAGTGGGGAGCTGACGGTATGTTGGGCACTCCACCTCGGTAAAAATAATCCCTCTTGTCTAGCGCTAGCGAAAAGGGGATAGACTTCCTCGCTGTCCAGCTGATACTGACAACAGGCCACTCCAACACTCCTTTTGCTTTCTCCACCTCATCTTTTCTTTCCCTATCCAGTGATGCTGATAGCTTTTTGATTTAGTGTAACCTGGGATGCACATATTTGCTTTGAATGAGTCCCCAGGAAAAATTTATGGGTCCCAACTAAAGCCATCTAAATCCTACCTTGTAACCTATCCTGTGTAATTCATTTCTAAGAAACTATTGAAATGAATTTACAGTTAGCTTGAAATGGTGTGGGAAGAAAAAAATCAAAACACTGGGACGTATGGATATGATTTTACTGCGTCCTTTTAGATTTTTGTGTATCAGGGCCGCAGGCCGCGTACCTATCAGCATCTCTATAAAGGTATTCCTCATGTAGATTGATAATGTGATGCTGGGCACCAAAAGGTTTTTAAATTTTTGGACAAGAGGAATAGATGGAGAGTAGAGGTCAGCCTACAATTTCAATGATCAGTTGCCAGTTACATTGACCAGCGTTTGAACCATTTGTTCCATTTTGTGGATCCAACTATGGGAGCCCAGACACACAAAAATGTTGAAGGGTTATGGTGCCATGCCAAGAAACAAAATAAAAAGCAGTATAGCATTCAAGCAGACATGCTAGATTTATATCTTTGTGAATTCTTGTGACAAGATAACAAAAAAAGAAAAGAAAATAACAATTTCAATCAAATTCTTAATGATATAGTTGACACACAAAGCATTTTTCAAACCCATCTATCGCTTAATGATCTCATTTTTTTAAGGTATAACAATTTACTGAACACTGCTTCAAAGTGACACAACCAAAAACAAAACGAAAGTGAAACAGTCAAGAGAACAACAAAGAAAGTAATACTTTCAATCAAATTCTTCATGATATAGTTGGCTCTCAATAAAGCATTTTCAAACCTATGTATCACTTAATAGTCTCATTTTTCCCGGCATAACAATTTACTGAATACGGCTCCAAAGTGATGCAACTAAAAACAAAAGTGAAACAGTCAAGAAAGTGTAGAATACTGATAATTGTTATTGTTACTTTCACCCTTAGCCAGGATTGAACCTGCAGTCTGGAAATGATTGTTACAGATTGTTAACTATTGGACAGTGGAACAGTCAAACACCTCCTCAGCTTAATGGACTCTTCCTGGCAGTAGTGGCAGTAATTATTTAAGCTGTTATAGTGGGTTCATTGGAGAACTAGTAACTGCATGGTAAGGCTTGGCCAGTCACATTGCTCAGACCAATTGTTGACTGTCTAACTGACTTACTTCAATAGACAGTTCAAGAGTGCTGTATCTTTTTCTTCACACCTATGTTTATAAAAGACTTTTCTCTCTTCCTACCATCTTAGATGTACTTAAATAAAATTTTTAAAATGTTTTAAATTAAAAAAAAAAAGCAGCCACCGACTTATGCATATATTGTCTTTATACGACCAAATAAACATTCTCTCTTAATGTATTTACCCAACCCATCTACCATAGCCAGGATCTGGCACAAAGTAAAATTTTAAGCAGAGTAAAGCAGGTTTGAATTCAGTTTTCTTTCTCCTAGACTGATTGCCTAACCAGGTTTAAAGAACCAAGTTTAACTCTTAAAGTCCTATACCACCTTATTCCACCCGGCTGGAAGTCACATTAGTTTTAACTAATCAGCCCCAAACAATAGCCTTTGTTTAAATGTAATATTAAACATATGTAGAAATCTTTGATTTAAGGGAAATAATAGGTAACTTTAGATGCAAAGGTCATTTTTAGCCATTTTTTTTATATATCCTTATAGGAATGCTCTGGACTTAGAAAAATCTCAACAGGATGTTAAGAGTTAAAGAACCCAGTCTGCCCTACTATTTACACATTAGGGTGGGGAGGGTTGGAGTTAGAACAGATAGATTCATGCTTTTCCTAAGGGCATTGGCATAATGCAAACAGAATTGTCTAGGATTTGAACTCAGAGCACCAATTTCATTTATTACAATGATTAAAAATACCATTTCCCACATACCAAGCCCACTCAACTTTCTTTCTCATTCCTCTATACTACACACCAAAACCCTTTCCCTTTTCTCCCCCCCCCCATACACATTTACCTTTTCACTATAAAAGCAGAATGTACAAGTACTTAAATCAATACATTTTGAAAAAGCTTCAGCTAATGAGGAGGCGAAATATCAATTGAATTTAATTTGTTTGTGTTGTTATATCCACATTTTCCTCTATCTTCAACCACAATGATAATATTACAACATATTAGAATTACAACACTAAGATAATAATTAACCCTGAAGTAAACATTACTTACCTTGTTCAAATGTAAAGTTAATCCTTGGGTTTTTTTCAATTGGTTCTTCCAACTCCAGATTGTCACATGTTTTAGGATAATCAGAGTCTTTCTTGGTCGTTAATCGAGGTTTGGATTTACTGTCAATTAAGGCCACCCAACCCCGTAGCTGTGACGAGTGTTTTTCCTTAGAGTTACTTGAATAGTGCTCTTTTTGCCAATTACTATGTTGGTCAGAGTCCAATACTTTTCGTGATTTATGTCTCTTAGGTTTGGGGGATGTTTGTACGACACTTGAGAGGCTTCGTTTTTTGAACATGCTATTCTCATTGTCTTCACCGGAATCACTGAGGTCTGAAAATTGGTACCTAGCATCTCTACTGGAATTTTGCTGTGGAGATCTCTCTTGTACAACCCGGCGCTGGTTTTCTCTGTATGGGGATACAGGCTGATTGAAACGGTTACTACTGGAATTCGTACCAGTTCCTAAATTGTAAGGTGCATGATTTTTTAGCCGTATTGGTAGACCTGTACTGTCAGAAAAACTCCCGCCGTGGCAGCTATCATCACTGCTCCTTGACGACCCACTGCTGAATCGGTTGGGCCGTCGGTGGTAATCCTTAGATCGGGAGGTTTTCAATCGTAAATCTCCTACCTCTTCGAAATTTCTTTCTTTGAGGTCCCTTGGCTGCAAATCCTCCTTGTGGCTGGAATGCGATAATTTGTCCTCTCCACGGTGGCGATGGTGCCGATGACGTTTCCTCGATTTGGTCACGATGCCTTTGAGAGAAATAGTTTTCTTCAAGTCTGAACCTTTAATTTCCTCCGTTGTTTCAAACTTTTTTTTCCTAGCCTCAAGCACTTCTTTACCTACAGGCTCCTCCTCTTCCTCTGCCATGGAAGGCATGACGCCAGCGGGAAAACCTTCATCAGTCACTTCTTTATCATTGGTGTCCATGGCATTGGTAGTGTCGTCTATCTCTCCATTCTCCTGAATGTCAAGCAGTGGTTCATCATAATCTTCCAACAAGCTATCAGAAATTTTATCATGTATCTCAAGACTAATATCAGCTACAGGTTCTTCCAATTCAGAGTTGCTAGTGACAGTTTTCTGGATGACAATGTCTTTGGAATCGTCGTGTTTGACGATTCGTGTGTCAGGCTGGTTGGTAACCAAACATTCAGAATCGGAACAGATATCTGTGTTGAGGTGGGGATCATTGGACAACATGTCCGAGTCACTTAACGACTCTTCATCACTTTCAGAATCATCATACCGACTGAATTTGCCATCTTTCCCTAAAAAAAGAGAACAGAAAGTAAATAATTAATAATATACTAGACAAAAAGTGACCTGTTGGGTCACCCATTGAGCTCAGGGTAGATAATTGGGATTAGGGAAAAGAGAGTTTGCAAAGTGAATCAAATAATATATATATATATATATATTTGGGAATAAAAGGCCTTAAATACCATGGGTATCGTGGTTATGGACCATTTCCACTCACGAGTATGCTCACGAGCTTCTTCAGACCACTGATATATTTTATTTTAGGAAATAAAATATAAAAACAGTGGTCTGAAGAAGCTCGTGAGCATACTCGCGAGTGGAAATGGTCCATAACCACGATACCCATGGTATTTAAGGCCTTTTTATTCCCAAATAACTTTGCTCTGTTTACAATAATTAAACATTGAGCTCTCACACGGAACCTGAACTCTACAACAAACTACTGGTAGAGAATTAGGACCCACCTAGAATCACCATGTACCAAGAAACTTGGTACCGCACCAAAGTATATATATATATATATATATATATATATATATATGGCCAGAGTTTTAAAAAAACATTAAAATCATTTTGTAAGATTTCTAAGGGAACTTTTGACCTAATTTAAATTGAAATTGATCATAGAATTTTATTAAGCTAAGAACTGTCCCTCTCACAATCACTTTCCCATCTCTCTCTTTATTCACACAGAGAAACTAACATGTATAACGAAGAGGTAATCAATATATACATAGAATGGGAAAAAATGACAGGCAGAATATGTAGTAAGAGACAGATCAGTTTTTGACTTAATTGCAAATTACAACTAATCAGAATCAATTAAAACAGAATTTTTTTTCCAAACATAACTCAATCCTAAAACCAAGGAATATTTTAGTATGAATTTTGTGTCATTAAACTAAATAGGAAAAAAGCCTTTAGAAGACAAACATTTATTCATTCAGCTTTAGTATAATAATACATAAATAATATGATAATAATAAATATGAATACTGCACAGATCCAAGCTGTAGCACTCATCCTTAAGTTGGCAAGGGTCGTTATTGAACCCAGAACCTCGTGGTTCAGAGGCAGATACTCTATCAATAGAGGTAAACCATCTGCTGTAACAGGCTTTAATGTTTACTTTTTTTTATAAATAATATTTTTCTTTGGCATGATACATTTGGAAACTTAAATGTTTTAGTGAACTTATCAACACTAGGGTAGGTAAAGGGGGTGGGGGCGACTATGTGGCATTAGGAGCAGTTGATAAATTAATTGTTTTGTTTTTTTAACAAAATCAAAATATCTCATAAATACTAAGGTAAAGGAACACATATGCAGTTTATATAGAATATAACTGACATAAGAATGCATAGTTTTATTATGTAGTCCAAAATCAGATTAAAAATTTTGAACGTTTGGTTGATGCCTGTACACAACATGCACAGTGGCGCACCAGTTACCACATGCCATGGATTACTGAACGTGAGAATCTACAACTTCTTTTTAGTGAGTTTAGTGATGTTGAGAAGCTGATATCCCTGTACTAAGTACATCCATCCCATTAACAATAAATGTGGAGACAATGAATTATGTTACTATGGTTACTGGTGAGATGTTGATTTACCTTCCATATCACAGACACATCTAAAACTGCTAAATAAATTGGTTTAATGAATTAGGTTTTATTTGTGAAATACATCTTTGTTTTTGTTTTACGGCATATCAACCTCAGTGGGTCATTTAATGCCGATAAAGGTTTGAAATAAATCAATCACTAATGGATAATAGAATTTTTTTATAAATACATTTTTCTATTTAGCCCATAGATGGGACCCTAACAGGTACTACCACTCCGGGTCAGAGTGGACCAGGGAGCAATGGTGATGAAGGGGTTCTCCACATTCCCCAAACCTCCAAAACTGGAACCTCACCATCAAATAGTTTAACGTCATTCCCAGGACATGTAAACCCTCAATCACCGCCTTCTAGCACCCATATGATAAAAAGGGGTTGGGCTTGCCATAAGGGCAATAGGGTTGGGGAAATCATATAGGTGCTAGGGTAAATACATCTTTGTGTTTAATCTTGTTTTCAATTTGAAGCATACCAAAAGAAAATGCATGTATGGGGGGCACTAGGAATCCACTGGGAAGCCAAGGGTGCGCTAGCATAAAAAAGTTTGGGAACCACTGATTTAGATGATAAAACGTCAGTGACTTAAATGTAAAGTGGTACTGGGACTTACTTTTCTTGGGGATTCTATCCGTAGCAGACAAAATGTTTTCAGAAACACTTGGTTGTACTCCAGCCCATTTGTCTTGTGGAAGAAGAAGACTCTTCGGCTCTGACAATTCTACATTAGTGCCCAATTCTTGTGATCTGTGGAGTTTATATTCCTTTTCCTGGATGTTTTTAACCTGTGGTTTCCAAGAATAGTTGCCACGATTCCCCCAGGTTCCATTTCTCCGTGTTGGACCATAGCGGTGCTGCTGACGAGAATGACGCTGGGGATGTCTCTGATGAATATGACGATACTGATGATGACGCTGAGAGGGGGGATGAGAGCCATGACCCACAACCTGAAAAAATAAAAAATAAAAAATAAAAATAATCATCACTGAGTAATAAAACCATTTACATATTTAAACTCATCTAATTATATACAAAACACACAAAGAGTATAGGCTGAAAAGTTCATATACTGATATCATATCTACTGTTGATGTCTTTTTTTACTAATAGGATTAAAGCACTGCAACACCAATGGAAGAAGTATGTATTTATATGGGAATCATTCAATAAATAAGGGAAATTTTTTTAAAAAGAAAAAAAAAAAAGAAAAAATTTTTTTTTCCAGAAATGTAAACTCTGCATTGTTTGGAATTAGTTTATAGCTAAGATTATTTTAATCTCACAAAATATTTGTTTTGAGGCTATTCAAAATGTTGGCAATGTGCTCCAGGCTTGAACAGAGATCTGTCAGCAAATCTTTTGTGGCTGAGAAGTGCAAACCATGTGAAATGTAAAGAAAAAATGTGTAATGAAGAACAGAGAAGCATGTTTTCAGCTAAATATGGGTTTGCCACTACAAGCCTGAGTGAAAGCACACTGACTCTCCAGTCAAGAAAAAGTTCTGGGTGCAGCAGTCAGTAAAGAAGATCATGCTGAGTCTACTGGTTTAGTTTCTTTGTTTATTGGCATATCAAATTTTGTGGATTATCTAAGGCCAAAGTCACCCTTTTAGAAGAACAGTAGTGGTAATATTTAACCCATAGTAGGGGACAGTCCTCTGGGACATGAAAGAACCCTGATAGAGATGAGGACAACAGTCTGAAAAATCCAATACATTATCAAGCCTTATCTAAAAAAAAATTCAGACAAATGAAAGAACCCATGTAGTTCTTCAATCTGTCCACATGTCAAGAGTCTCTGTACACAACTGATGAATGGTTCTCTCTCTCGCCAGAAACTCACAATGACCACTGACCAAGTACTACTGCTATGCAAATCAGTATGACAGCTGCCATGCAGATTTAATGATACGCATCTGCTCTTTGAGATTGTGGGGTCTGCATGTTTTATGAATATTAATCAAAATGTCAGAGAAACAATTTTTATTAATCTACAGTTGGGCCAGTTTAGTTCAGTCAGTAGAGCATCTATCTAGAAATCACAAGGTTTCAGGTTTGATATCCGTCCGCAGTGCACGAGAATCGCCCAGCTCTAGTGCTAGCAAAAAGGAGATAGACTTCTTCGCTGTTTGGCTGATACAGAAAATAGGTCACACTGACAATTTTACTTTATTTACATTTGGTCATGACATACTTTAAACAATATCCTGGTCAAGAGGACATAACTATTTGCACAAGATTGGCACTAATTGTGAGTGCATATTGCACTAAATGTATCCAACTCAGAGTTAACAGGGAAATAATAGCAAGAAACACAATGAGTATAGGGAAAAAGGTTTACTAAGCAAAAGATACAAGTGAACAGAGTAATTAACAATTGCTAGGTTGAATTAAGTTTCGTTAGACATTATTTATAGGAAAAACAAACAATTCCATTCTCATTATTTAGATACAACTGAATTGCTATTTTGGGGGTCTGCATTTATGCCAACTGTCACTTTTTAATCATTGAAATATTCAGAAAAGCATCATTGTTTCCATCACAAACTATCAGCATCTTTTTTTTTTCTTATAAAGAATATTAATACTCACCAGTTTATTCCTGGTACCTAGAGTAGAATGTACTCTTTTTGAACGTAGAGCAGCCTCTCGAAGAGCTGTAAGATCTTCATCTTCATCTGCTTTTACATTTGGAGGAGAATCCTCCAGTTTAGCCAGTTCAGACTTTATCCTCTACAAAAACAAAGCAAAATTCAACTTTAAATCAAATCTTTCAAAAAGTCACAAATAAATGAGATGATCTAGAAGGAACTTTTTTTTATAATAGTAGGGCTGGGATGTAAATACACAACTAAAGCAACGTTGTTGTCAATAGCTGCACGAACAGTTTCCCTGTGTCCCCAGTGCTTTGAAGACTTTACTTTTGGGATTACCCTTGTAATCCCTATTTTCATAGAGAGTGTTGTGTATTCCAACATTGAAGAAAGTCAGAGCATTTAATTACTTTTAAGTTGATTGTTTTCGTCTTATGGCATATCAACCCTTTTTGGGTCATCTAATGCCAAACCAAGTCACTTTGATAAACAAAGGCTTAAGTTGCCTATAGTAAAGTATAGTACTGTATAAACAAAGGCTTAAGTTGCCTGTACTGTAAGATAAACAAAGGCTTAAGTTGCCTATAGTACTGTAAGATAAACAAGGCTTAAGTTGCCTATAGTACTGTAAGATAAACAAAGGCTTAAGTTGCCTATAGTACTGTAAGATAAACAAAGGCTTAAGTTGCCTATAGTACTGTAAGATAAACAAAGGCTTAAGTTGCCTATAGTACTGTAAGATAAACAAAGGCTTAAGTTGCCTATAGTACTGTAAGATAAACAAAGGCTTAAGTTGCCTATAGTACTGTAAGATAAACAAAGGCTAAGTTGCCTATAGTACTGTAAGATAAACAAAGGCTTAAGTTGCCTATAGTACTGTAAGATAAACAAAGGCTTAAGTTGCCTATAGTACTGTAAGATAAACAAAAGGCTTAAGTTGCCTATAGTACTGTAAGATTCATGGTTAATTTATGAACATACAACTCTGACATGTTTGTTGGACACAACATTCTATACTGTTAACAGCACAGGAATATGACAAGATACATAAAATAGGAATACAAGATAATACAAATGAGATACAATAAGGACACATTCAAGTGTTACGTACATGTACATATAAAAGAGTTACAGATAGTCTATACAATGGAAGTCACTTACTGACTTAGGCCCCACGAGGGTGGGGTGTAGTCACAAAATGTGGTTCAGCTGAGAAGCTAAAAGAGGTGGAAGAGTTTGAACCAGGCGCTTAAATACAATAGCCCCTGGTGAGAACAAGCGGAAACCCAGCGGGAAGATAACTCTTCCAGGCCAATGTGAAGATAATCCCAACAGTACCTTCTATTGCTTAAGTGGTAACTCAATTAAGTATTGAACAGGCTCATTGCTGCTTAACTTCAGTGATCTAGCAGGAACTTTGTGTTTTCAGTGTGACTTGATTGTAATACACCTAAGATAACTTCTACAACAGTAAAATATCACATGTATTTATATATATATATTCTTGATCTGTAATACCATTACATAATTTATGAGTATTCATAAATTATGAACATACCTGTAATTAGAATGAATTAGGGTCCATTAACTTAAAATAACAGGGTCCACGGAAAGTTACCCAACATTTGTGACAGGTAATGACCTTTTATTGACCCCTTGAAAACGCGCCATTACAAACACATAAGTTTTAGTTTAGTTAGTCAGATGCGAGCCAGCACCCTATTAGAGAGGATCTCTCTCTTAGGGTTCGCAACTCACCCGTGGCGGAATCAAATAGGCAGGGTTGAAAATAAAAGCTTGATTAAGAAACAAATAAGTCTTGTTGTGTTAATTAAATGTTAAAACAAGCAATATCCAGCCCTGCACAAAGAAGAATCAACGAAAGAAGAACCGACCCTTAACAGAAGCCCAACCAGAGAACATGGATTCCAGAAGAGTAGACAAAGTAAACAGAATGTAAAGTAAGACTATCAACTATTACCATCTAATATTTCGGTCTGTCTCTATCTATTATATACTCGATGTTTTATAAGGGCTACATAAAGTAAAAAAGTAAAGTCGATGGGGCAGCCTAAAGTCGGTATCAGCCAGTCAGCGAGGGAGTCTATCCCCTTTTCAATAGCGCTAGACCAAGGAGATTGTTTTTTTAGCATCTGAGGTGGAGCACCACACCTACCATTAGCTCCTTACTGTACCGCACAGATCCCTGTGCTACTCATACGCTGAGTTGGCGAGGACCGGTATCGAACTAGGAACCTTGTGGTTCCTAGCCGAACGCTCTACCAACTGAGAGATAACTATAAAGTATTATCATTTATATCCTTGTCAAACAAGGGATGAAAAGGAGAGACAAAAGAGACAACAGAAACCCCAGCAAGCATCACTGTTTGTTTGCAGTCACTGCACCAGAGATTGCCATTCAAAAATTGGCCTGTTCAGCCACTCATGCAGATGCAGTTGAAAAAAAGAAAAAAAAAATTGTGGACACTACTCTATCGTCTTTGGCAGACAGAAGCATGCCAACAACAATAATTATAAAGTATTATTTATTTCCTACATACTAATTTTTTGGTCGGCTGGTTTGTTTTACCACATATCAACCCACTTTCGGGTCATTTAATGCTGAATCAAGTCTTTTTGATAAACAAAGGACTCAAGTTACTTACAGTACCTGCTGTTGCTTAAGTGGTCACTCAATTAAGTATTGAACCAACTCATTGCTGGCAAACAAATGTGTCATAATCACAAGCAATATACTGTTGTATAAAAGTCTTATAAGATATATCTATTTTGGCAAAGTGACAAGTTGAAAATAGAATGCCATTAATCAATGAAATGGTGAGGGAAGAAAAAAGAAAAACACTGGGATGTGTGGATATGATTTTACTGCGTCCTTTTAGATTTTTGTGCGTCAGGTACAATTAGCATTTAATAGTTATCTCTCAGTCGGTAGAGCGTTCGGCTAGAAACCGGTCCTCGCCAACTCAGCGTATGAGTAGCACAGGGATCTGTGCGGTGAAGTAAGGAGCTGATGGTAGGTGTGGTGCTATCAGCATCTCTGTAGAATCATCAAATTCTCAAAAGTTAAACCTGAAAAAGTTGATTTCTAGATTAATATTAAAACTATGCTAACTCAGAGAATAAAATTGTTTAGCTGAGTCAGTTGAGTATCTGCCTAGGAACCACAAGGTTCCGGGTTTGATACGGCCCTTGCCAACTTAGCACATGAGTAGCATAGCCTGGATCTGTGCGGTAAAGTGTGGAGCTGATGGTAGGTGTAGCGCTCCACTCCACCCCAGACGCAAAAAAAAAAATCACCCTGGTCTAGCACTTGTGTAAAGAAGACTCACTGTCTTGCTGATACCGACAATAGGCCACTCCACCAACTTTACTTATATACTTTAACTATATGAAAAAAATGAGAGCTTAATCAATCAAATGCACTCCCCTCCCTCCAGTAGTATCTAAGGCCAGGCAAAAAACAGGATTTCAAATGCTGATTTTCAAGGCAAATCCCCCCTCACTAAAAACAGTATTGGCACAACACAATCTTCCTACTTTCAATTTTGCCTTACGCCCTACACAACGACTAAATGAAAAGTGCAGGGGCATGATGACCTCAAGTATAGTAATGGCTACAAGAACAACTAGATATCTTTGTAAATTTTGTTTTTAACACCTCCACTCCTGTCTACCACAAGTCAGCAAGATGGACAAATGCCATAGAAGGAGGAGGAGGAGGAGGACTCCTCCTTTAAGATGACCTTCACCTCCTCTGGCATCAACTACTACAGTCCATGGCCAATAAAAGTTGTGAACAGAACTTTACAGCCAAGTCATGCTAAAAGCACTTGAGTCCTGCCAAATCACCAAAATTAAACAGCAATGAGTCTGGTCAGTATTTAAATCGGTGATCAGTTAGTAAAAGCAAATCTCAACCCTGTGTGAGGGGGGATTTGCCTTGAAAATCAGCATTTGAAATCCTGTGTGAGCAAAGTTTAATAAATAACAACATAAGCTTTGAATATCAAAACATGGAGATGAACAATTTCCTGGCTGTTTATTTTTTATTTATCTATTTATTTTTAACTGCAGATTGAGGAGATAAGAGATAAAAAAAAAAATTAAAAAAAAAACATAATTCAGTAGAAATTCAACAGCTTGATTCTATTTCTCAAATTACTGAAGTAAAGTACCTGCATCAGGTAATAGTTGCCAAGGCACTGTATCCTTCAAATTCTCCATGCTTCCTGAAATTCGTCAACAATATACCCGATATCCCACTCCATACATATACACACATATATGACTCATACACTGTTCATTTTTCTATGTACTATACATGCACCTTTGAAAGGTTGCAGTGCACCAGAACACTAATTACAATTTTTTTCTTCTCTCCTCTTCATCATCATAATTTCCTGCGACCTCTGGTAGGTACATACATAGCATTTTTTAAAATAATTATATAAATCTATTGAAATAATATACCAGAACACTAATTGCAATTTTCTTCTTCTTAATCATCATCATCCTCATTATTATTTCAGGCATTTGGTAAACATTTTTTTTTTAAATAATTATATAAATCTATTGAAATACTATAATTTTTATACTTTGATGTTTTGGGCTTTAATATGAAAGAAACAGTATAAACTTAGAAAAAAGTTGTTTTTTTAATGATTTGCATAGTTAAAGCAGATTTTAGACTTTAAAATTCAAGATTACTTCAGTTACACTATGATTGATAAAGTTAAACTTAAATTTATGAGCATTTCATGGAAAAGTTGAATTATAGGTGACTAAAAACTTATAAAAACCTGTTTTCTTTGTATATACAAGCTTATACTAAAAACCACAAAGTGACGTCAAGAGATAAATTTATTTCTTAATCTTCCATATAGGTTAATTGTATATCTGTACATAAAAAAAAAGAAAAGAAATTCTATTTAAAAGAAAGAAAAAGAAAGGATGTTCTTTTGTTTTTCTTAAAATTTACATTGAAAATTAACATTAAAAGTTAATTTTTTAATGATTCTTTTTTTTCTCCCAAAGTCTAAGTCTATAATATATCGATAGGAATTTAAAAAAATGTTTTTTCTAGATTTAAGTCATATTTTTACATTACATGTTGAAGTTTAAAATAAGATTTCAACTGACATCAAGTAAAGTCTGTGGAGTGGCCTATTGTCGATATCAGCTGGGCAGTGAGGGAGTCTGTCACCTTTTCATTAACACTAGACCGTGAAGATGGCTTTCGCTCAGGTGAAGTGCCACACCTACCGCCAGATGCTTTACCATACAGACTAGATTTCTAAACTGTGCTACTCATACACTGAGTTGGCAAAGTCTGGTAACATACCCAGAATCTTGCAATCCCTAGGCAGATGCTCTACTGACTGAGCTAAACTGGCTCCTTTAACTGACATAATTTGTCTTTATAGAAATATTTTAGTCTCTAAATTGAGATTTCATAAAATCAAATAAAGGAGGGAGTGGAGATTAAATTCCTCTCCAAATTTTTCATAGAAAATACTCTTTTTAGATTTTAAAAAAAAAATCCTTTATAAATGTTTAAGTAGTGAAATTTTATTGAAATCTGATAATTAGCTGCTTTTTGGTAGATGTTTTTTTTTTAAACACACCAGTTAATGTAAAAATCTTCTTTATATTAATTATTATATCACTTTGTTTTTAACCAGTTGATGACCAACATGTATGAGCGCACGGGCCGGATGATGTGCACACCAACCTACATGCCTTCTTTCTATACCAAATACATGCACAAAGTTCTTGCAGCCCGAGTAAAATTTTTTGAACCATCTGGTTACTGTACTGTGATCAACTGCACCTTCACATTTTACTCAACAAATGCTTTTGGTTGCTTCTGCAGCATTATGGCCCAGTTTGAACTCGTAAAGTAAGGTAACTTGCAATCCATGGTTTTAGGCTCTACCTGACCTTGCCTGATTGTTGAGGTTTTTGCAAAATTTCTTAAACCATCAGGTTAATGTACTGTGATCAACTGCAACTTCACCTTTCACACAAAAAATGTTTTTGGTTGCTTCTGCAGCGTTATGGTCCAATAAAAAACTTATAAAACACGGTAACTTGTAACAGTCACAAATTTGACTACATTGCATGTTTATCTGAGTGCCTTTCAAAACACATACAAGAGTGAAACAATGCACCAATTACCATGATACTACTAATTATAACGAGTATCTACCATGGATTGAACTGCTTCAGTCACATTATATACGTGCTGCAAACTAACATGTACCAAAATATTGCAAAACTTTTGACCACTCTTATAGTTTCCTTTAATCATTCTTCTTATGAATGGCACAGAAACTATTCTAATAAAATTAACATATAAAGTGTTTCCAAGGTTTTAAAGTTAATATCTTTCATAAAATATAGATAAGCAGAGATGCTGATAGGTACGCGTCCTGCATACCTGATGCACAAAATTTCTAAAAGGACACAGTAAAATCATAACCATGCGTCCCAGTGTTTTTCTTTTTTCTTCTCCTCCATTTCAGTTAACTGTAAATACATTTCAATAGTTTCTTAGAAATGAATTACACAGGATAGGTTACAAGGTAGGAGTTAGCCGGCTTTAGTTGTTTCCCCAGATCATAAATAAAAACCCTACATTCTATTAAGAAACTTTAGTTGGGATCCATAAATTTTCCCAGGGACTCATTCAAAACAAATATGTGTGTCCCAGGATGCACTAAAGCAAAAAGCTATCAGCATCACTGGATAAGTAATAATTTTTATTCAGCAAGACATTAAAGGGAGAATAATAAAACATAATTCAGTATCAGAAATTTAGAATTAATAGTTTGTGACACCATTGAGGACTATTTTGTGATTTACTCACAAAGTTTTTTTTTACATTCAGTAGAGCATTCGCCTAAGAACCACAAATTTCCAGGTTCAATAACATCCTCACCAACTCAGTGCATGAGTAGCACATCTTGGATCTGTGGTAAATTGGGGAGCTGATGGTCGGTGTGGTGCTCCACCTCAGACACTAAAAATCTCCCAGGTCTAGTGCTAGTGAAACAGAGATAGATTCCCTTGGTGCCTGGCTGCTGCTGACAATAGGCCGCTGTTTACTTTACTATATCATTGAATAGAGTTTGTTGAAATTTTTCTTTTGCACATCAAATATATTTTCCTCTCCCTTCCCTTGTTAAAGCTATATTTATCTCCTAATAACATCAAAGCAGTGAGTGTAAAAAAATAATAAAAAATAAAACTGTATTAAATTTTTCAAAAAAGAAGAAAAAGATCAACTTACAGATTTACATGAAGCAAGCGCTGCTTGTCTCAAAGCTTCCAAATCCTCTAAATCCTGAGAAGAAAAAAAAAAAAAAAAATTTAAATATCATATATTCATGTGCTTTTAGACAACAATGCGGAATGAAGATAATAAGATACATAATAAATTTGTGAATCATATTGATTTTCTATTCTATCATGAAAAAAAAAAAAGGTAATTAAAAATATTTTTTAACAAAGAAAAAAATAATAGACAAAAAAAACACCCCCCAAAAAACAAAACAAAAAACAGAACAGCTGTTTCTAAAGGGTTTAAACTATTAAAGGAAGAATGTGACAAGGTTATGGTTGGTTGGTTGGATTACATGGCATATCAACGTTTGTGTTGTTTTATGCCAAAGGCATGTTTGTTCTATTCATTCCTTTTGGGTATTCAATTATTTTTCAAACTCATTTTTTTATTTAACCCATAGATGGGGTCCTAAAATGTACTACCACTCTGGGTCAGAGTGGACCTGGGAGTAATGATGGTGAAGGGGTACCCCACACTCCCCAGAGCTCCAGAATTGGAAATTCATCACAAGATGCAGTTTAATGTCATACCCAGGACACTAAGACCTTCAGCCAATGCCTTATAGCACATATATGATAAAAAGGGTTGAAAAGAGCAATAAAGTTGGGACAATCTTATAGGTGTTATGGCTTGACATGACCATCTGATTGATTGGGGAGGGGTCTCTTCAACTGCCCGTCTAGCCCAAGTAAGGACCAAAGTGGTGGGTTTCATACAATAGACTGATTAGCCACCAGGATTCCGTCCATAAGCATGTTTTTAAAAGGTTTAAATTGTCAAAGGCAGAATGTGATAAGGTTAAGTGTGGAGACTTTTACATATAAATGGAAGTAGGAATGAAAATTGTTTTGTTTAAAATACTTGGCACTTCTGTCTGGAATGACTCAGTCATCAGGGATTGACTGATCTTAGTCCTCAGGGTGTAATGGGGAGGACAGACCCCTGTACAACATATGACTAGTTTGTGACACAGATGGTCTGGCTTATATGTTTAATAGTATATTAACTCCTTATGGGTTATTTAATGTTGAAATTTGATTCATGTGTAAATGTTTGATTGTAATCATAACTAGATTTTCAATGTTCCATCGCATTTTTTTAAATTAGTCTATAACTACGGCCCATGAAGGCATTTTATCCGGCCCACCGCCGGTACTTGAATTCAGTTCCACAAATCTCACTAAATCTTTCTGTTAATGTTGCGTCCATTGATAATGTTTTGAAAATAAATAATGTTGGTTAAATTTGTTTTTGTGCATCTTACGCCACTCATCCATGAATATAACATGGAAAGATAAATTTTGTTTTACATCTTTTTCTCGGAGCTTTCGTTCTGGCTAGCAAGTATTGAACACAATAATAATGTGGCCAGTGTTCATTATTTTTTCAATTATCCAGCCACTGTGAAAAAAATTTGGTGATCCCTAGTCCATAATCATTTGTTTGCACACAGTTATATGATATCCTATGATATAAATGTATTCTTATTTAATACAAACAATTTACACAGTTATATCATTTCAAATATTCCTATCTAATACAAATAATTTCTAAACAGATCTACTTGACCCATAGATGAGACCCTAACAGGTACTACCACTCCAAGTCAGAGTGGAACTGGAAGTAATGGCAATGAAGGGGTACAGCACATTCCTGAGGTCTCCAGAACTGGAGTCTCACCATCAGACGCAGTTTAGTGTCATACCCATTTTTGGGAATATATTACTCCTCTGTAGGAGATACAGTCAGTCGATTCTAGGCCCCACTGACAGGCCATTTGGGAAGCTTGTTTAATCACATCAGCTGCTTTACCAACTCAGCCATGAGAGCCATTGATCAGTAGAAGTTCAAATCAAACATATAACTCATCCCTTATTATAGTGAAATTAAACAGGTTTTTCTTTGCCAAAAAAAAGGATGAAGAATTTGAGTCTCACTGAGGGTTTGATCCTAACTCAGTGATGTTGATAGCTTTTTGATTTAGTGCATCCTGGGACATACATATTTGCTTTAAATGAGTCCCGGTAAAATTTATGGGTCCAAACTAACACCATTTTATCTGGTAACCTATCCTGTGTAATTCATTTCTTAGAAACTATTGAAATATATTTACAGTTAGCTGGGAGAAAAAAGAAAAACACTGGGCCACATGGATATGATTTTACTGTGTCCTTTTATATTTTTGTGCATCATGGATGTAGGACGCGTACCTATCAACATCCCTGCTTACTATTGTAGATATGATGATCTGAGTGAGTTCAATAAAAAAAAATGTAAAAAACAACTAAAAATTAAGATTTTTTTCATATTTTATAAATTACCTTTGGATGAAAATATGTCTGAAATAGTTTTTTCCTAAAATATATTAGGGGAAATATTTTTTTACGATGATGAAATATGAAAAAATGAACCAACAAAAAACGATTTTTACTTTTTTACTATAAAGATAAGAGTCTGAATAATTATATCAGAATATTTCTATAAGTGTCGATGCGAGAGCTTTTTAGTAAAAGAACCATGAATACAAAATTCTGCTAAAAAGTATCAATAAAGAAATTGACCCGTTGTAAAAAAAAAATTTCTGAATGTTTTACTTATTTTTCAAGGTAATGGCGAGTAATTTTCCCCCAATCGGATAATTTGATCTTTGAATTAACTATTTTTCTTTGTAACAACTCTTTATGTTCGTTATTTCTTTTTTGCAAGATTTTTTTTAAAGTAAAAAAATATTTACGTTTCTTCCTTCAATATGGCCTAAACTGACCTATTTTGGTGGTACTTAATATTAACCTTTATGCAAGTTTCATTGTGTTAAATATAGGGTGGGGGTAAATTTCAAAGGGAAAATTGGTGGTACCTACAATACCGGTAAAAAAAAAAAAGTGTCTACTGATTTATATTTAGTATTATTTACTACAGCCAGATTTGAAAGGAAAAATAATTGATTTTGTCCCTACAGATTTAAAATGTAAATTTAAAAGGGCAGCAGGTAGCTGTTAATAAAAACAACATCTGTTTCTTCTCTTTAATTTATTTATCGAGTTGGAAGTTGCATTAGAAAAGTTTAAGAATAAATGCAAGAAAAAAGAAAGGTTTTTAAATTTTTAGTTGTAAAATAGGTAAAATTAAAAAATAATATTTACATTAAATCAATTTTATTTCTTCATCAATTGAAGTTGAAATTTAAAATCGTCAATAAAATTAAAACTCTCCGTGGGCCTCACCACCAGATACAGTTTAGTGTCATACCTAGGACACCATATTTTTTTGTTGGGGAGGGGGATCTTACCCCTCCGCAAAGGATGTGATGTTTTACAACATATCGACCCTTGATAGAATCATTTAATGCCGAAATCAAGTTATTTTGATATTCAGTTTCTTACAGTACTTGTTGTTGCTTTAAATGGTCACCCATTAAATGGGCTCGTTGCTGCTTAACTTAGGCGGGAACGGATGCTTTCAACGTGACTTGACCGTAAGCCCCTCTGCAGAGGATACAGACAACGTATTCTAAGCCCCACTAACAGGACTAAAAAGTGTTCGGAAAGAATATCTAAAACTAATTACTAATAAATAAATAAATTATTAATACTTAAGTGAAAACGTTTTTTTGTTTTGTTTTTTTTTCATTTTTTTTTCGGATTCAGGAAAGAGAAAATAAATAAGCTAGTTACTGCTCCTAAAAAAATGAGCTTAACGAAATGTTAATTTGTTTATTTAAAAAAAAAAAAAAAAAAAAAAAAAAAAAAAAAGAAAGCTGTTAGAATATAAAATTCTCATTTCATTTTCGGTTAGCATTAACAATAAGATAATCAAATTAGAATTAATCGTAACAATCCAGTAAAAACAGCACTTTATAAACCTTAAAGGAGATTTGTATCAGAGCTATTATATATAAAAATGCTATTTTTAGTCCAATTTGAAAATGAATAATTTTGTGGAATATCTATTCGCGCTAAAGGTCATTTTTCAATCGTCCAAATTCTCGATAAAACAAAGATAACCATGAAATTCTAATTAATTAGAATCCTTCAATTAATTCTAAATAGAAGCATCAATGGATTGTTGTGGCAACCGAAAACCAATGAGTCCATAGGTGTTGTCTAGTAAGTATGAACAACAACAAACATGAAAACAATATATTGAGTGGGTCGGCTTTAAAAAAAAAATCATGGTTTCAGAAATAAAATAATTTATCATAATTTGATATTTGAAAAAAAAAACTCGGAATGAAAAGTATTTTTTCTATAACAAGAATTATTTTTCTTTGATAATTCATCGGATGGTCGGCTGACCATAGGAATATTTGAAAATTATCACCCATGTGGGCTTTCAACTTAAAAAAAAAAAAGATAACAGTAAGACGTAGTAATTTAAACTATGCGAAGGAAGAGGTAATTTTAAGTGGCAACTATTGTTACCATATATAAGACAAAATATAAGTATAAGAGAATGTGATGAGTGTTAAAGGGAAAATCCGGATCTATTCGTTTTCTTAAGTAGAAAGAGAAAACAACAACAAAAAAAACTGTTATGACTGTTTTTGCTTTGAAGACTGTTGACGGTTTTTTTTTTTATAAAGCAGAAATTTAATCTAAAACAGCATTTAATGTATGAAAACTAACCCCGATAAAATTTATAACTTTTTTCTTTTCTGTCACGGTTAAACAGGTACGAAAAATATTATTTTTAAATTTTATTTTTATGGATTTGAAAAAGTAAATGTCTGTTCTTCAAGCGTGAAGGAAGAAAAACGTCTGATGCGACTTGGGGTAATGTAAAATTTCTTAAATTTTACATTAAAATATTGACACTGTCACTAAGAGTTTACAAATTAGTCACCTCGATCATATTTTTTTTAATTAAAAAGAAAACAAAATCATTTTACGTATAAAAAATAATTAAAACTAAAATTTAAGGAAATACAAAAAGCCACATAAAAACATGTCCATAGAATATTTTTTTAAATCATTGACTAATAACATTTTATACAAGAAATAAAACAAAAAAAAACAAACAATTTAACCTAATTTTCTCTACAGATTAGTTTTAAAAAAATTTCAATACAAATTAAATCTGGTTTTATTCTAAATCACTTTTTAATAACATAACAATGAAACGGAAATGCGTGTAACAAGTTAAACAGAATCCCTTTTAAATAAAGGGATAAACAAAAAAATCTACACTAGTTACAATCGTGGGCTGCTTAAAAAAATTAAATAGGCAATGAAAACGATTTTTTAATGATTTGATAAAACATATGATTAAGATGAATTAAAAATATTAAAATCCTTTTAAGTTAAAAAAAATATACAAATTTTGTAAATTTCTTAAATTGAATGAGAAATGCTGAATCTGTGTTTCCCTACGTTAATGTTAAGACAATGCAGTGTGCGTGGACTAAAATTTGGGAAGTTAAAAGTCAATCTCTTTGAATAACTGGATTAAAATAAAGTATTTAATCTTTAAGAATCGTTATATTTTTTAAAATAAGGTAAAATAAGTAAGGATACTAACGATGATATTTTACCAAATTTCATTAACGTTTTTTGTAAACAATTAAATGTGTACTGTACATAAAACTTATTTACTACAGTTAATTTAAAACGAAAGATTGAATAATTAATTGAAATAGCAGAAACTTTACTATTATAAAAACATTAAAGATACAAATTACATTTTAATCAGGTTTACCGTTTATTTAAACATAACCTTTCTTTTATGTAATAATTAAAATCATTACTTTCTAATCAAAAACAACAACACGAGAAATCTCGTAAACGGGCTTGTCACGTAAAATGGGATTAAACATAAGAAAAACGAGAAAGCTTTATGAAATAAAAATGCTAACAAACAATATAAACAAAGTAAAATCTTAAACACTTAATAATAAAATTAAAAACAATAAAAATTAAAAAAATAAGAAAGAAATAGGAACAAATACTTACATCTGGATCCGACGCCATTGTGATATACTACAATTTATAAATTAAAGTCAGAAGCTACAATTCGTATTTTGATACAAATATTGGATTTAGGTTGAAATATATGAAAGTAAATAATTTTAAAATCATTCCATAGGTCTGACTTATTTTTTTCTCATAAACCATATAGTTTAAGAGCGACTATAGTTGAAATGAAAACCGGGAACGTAGATAAAATTACAACTAGCTCAGTCGGTTGAGCAACTGTGATTGGTTGATTTTGTTTATTGGTGGTTCTTAGGGAGCGGCCGTTGTTCATTAGCTGAAGTGATGATAATAGATAAAAATTCAAAGTCGCCCTAAGCCGAGTAGAACGTCCAATGCTGTGTTTCTTAATGGTACTTAAAATGGGATTAATCCCTATCCTCTTGGTCACCCGAAAGGGAAATATTAAGTGAAAACAATTTCTGGTGCAATTCACACACCGACTGATGAGGGTCAAGGGTCAGCACACTAAACAAGACCTTTATCGAGGCCACCGATATATATTTCGGTGGCCTCGCCTTTATCCTCGTGGGCCTGGGAGGTGAAAAATTACCTAAATTGATCCTTTTTTAATTAATTAATTTTTTTTTTTTTGTTACATTAAAAAATTTCCGTTTTTTATTATTTTATTTTTATATGAATATACACCTTTAGAAACGTGTATACTAGGTACCACCAATTTGACCCTGTGCAATTTACCCCCCCTACATTTAACACAATGAAACTTGCAGAAAAATTAATATTTTCTTGAAAATTTTTTTCCATTCGAAAGAAAAAACATTAAATAAACTCCTGATGATTTTTTACATTTTTTATCAGCATAGGAAAATAATGAAAATTATGATTGAAAAACAATGTTTTCATTTTTGCACTGTTAAATCAACTGAAATTTAACGTAGCTAAAAACAAGTTACGATAAGAGGATTTTTTAAAAATTCTATGAAAAATCAATTAATGGTCTGATTTTCACGAAAATTTCCATAAATGTTTACCATTGGATGTAAATACATCTGAAATAGTTTTTTTCTAAAATATATTAGGGGAATATTTTTTTACGATGTCTATCACCCCCCTATTTTATTTTATGAGATAAAAAAGAAATGATGTGGAAAAAAAATTTGGTACTTTTTTTCTATAAAGATAAGAGTCTAAATAACTATATCAATGAAATTGTATAACGTACCGAATTATAGTTTTTTTGGAAAAAATAATGAAATCGGAAATAAAAAGTGCAAAAAATTGTCATAATATTAATATTTGAAAACTTTTTTTTCTTATGTAATTGGTATGTACTATATTTTATTAAATGTCAAAAAAAAAAAATTTTTTTTAAGAAATTAATTTTTACGAGATTTTCAATCTTTTGTGTGATTAAATATTTTTTTTTCTGCGTGAAATAAATTAATTTTTTTTTTTCCTGTGGAAAAAAATCAAAATTTTCACGGATATTTAAAAACATGAATTTTAGAATTCAGGTGAACTAAAAGTTGGTCCGATCCGTGCTCGATTAATATTTTTAAAAGAATTTGTAATTTTTATTGTTGAATAGTAATGTGTGATTCTTAGAATGTACGGAAGAGCAAAACTGACATATGACGAGACGCTTCTCGGTAACTAAAGTTTGTTTTTCTGAGCGTAAAAAAATATTTTATTTAACTTTTACGACCAATTAGAATAAAAATAATATATTGAATGATTGTTTTATCAGTTTTTCTCTTAGAAAAAATATTCAACTTTTCTTTTTATTTTCGATTTTAAGAATTAATACTAAAACCGAAGACATTTTTTAACGTCAATTTCACTGCGAAATTTTAAGATTAAAGTTTTTCAAGTTTTATTCATAGTAAATTGTAATATTAAAGTTTTTAAAGATTTTATTCATTTTAAATTGTAATATTAAAGTTTTTAAAGATTTTATTCATTTTAATAGAAAAAAATTTGGCTAAAAAAGTTTGTCCGTTACACCCATCCGTACTTAGATGCATAACTGTAAGAGGGTAATAATATGTATTTCTTTCTCTCTAAATCGCGGCCTGAAAATTACCCTTTCGCACGTAATATGGATAGGTTTGTTTATTTTTTAAGATAACGATGTAATTTTTCCCAATCGGATAATTTGATCTTTGAATTAACTATTTTTCTTTGTAACAATCCTGTACGATCTTTTTTTACGAGATTTTTTATAAACAAAGTTCGGAAATATCTATTTCCGTTTTATTCAAGATGACCTAAACGGTCTGGTGGTACCTAGTGTATACATACAATTGAAAATTATTTAAACAAAGTCGATCCTTAAAGAAGGCCTGGCAACCATATGGTTGGGGTCCATGATTAAGGGCGGTGATGTGGAGATCTAAATTACTAAATAACAATTAGATTTTTTTTTTCGAAACACCATGAAATAAACCTAGGCACTGCCAAAGTTCCTGTAAAATTCGTCTTTTACAAAATATCCCCCCCCCCCCCGATTGATAAAAAATTGCCAAAAATCAGGGAATTATTCGATTTTAATGAAATTTTTAGTGTTGATTTATCAATAAATGAATTTTATAATGCATCAGTTATTTTATTTAAAACTTTTTGATTTTTTTTTCAGGTACCTTAACTTTGACCCCCCACCCTATTTTGGGAGCGCAAAATATCGGTGCAGTTATATAAAGTTGAAACTAATTAATTACAGTATAAATAAAAAGACCGAAGGTGTTAGAAGAAGAAAAAAAGTTAAGGGAGCTATCCTGGTAGAAAATAAATACCGAAAAACGAAAAATTGAATGTAAAATAAAAAGTAAAAAAATTATTTTTCAATATCTTTTTTTACTCTTTTCAATTGGAAAAAAATATACATCGGTATTTGTTCTGTTTAAAAGGGGGCCTACATTTTCAATAGTTTTCTACAATAATTATTAGATAACAATAATAAAATAAAGTAGTTATTAAATAGATATTTGTTTTTAGAATCTAAAAATTTGAAACTTGAAATTAGCTGTTTCATATTTTAAATGAATGTTATCTATTAATTAGGTATGATTAATTATTTCTGCTATTGTAGGCAGCAATGGCAATATTTATTTTAAAGAATTTCGATTTATTTCCACATAATCAGTTTGATTGAAATGATTCAGTAATTAAAAAAAAATAATTCATTGATTAATAAGTCAACACAAAATTTTATTAAAATCAGTAAATCCTTGATTTTTGATAATCGTTTTTCATCCACGATGGCCTTCTGTGTGAGAGGAGGTTATTTTTTTGTAAACAAATTCACAAAGAACGTCTTTTTTTTCTGCATGTTTAGACCAAAAAGAAACAGATATTTCATTTAAGAATTATCAATTCTTCAGTAATTGAGTGTATTTATTGTTTTTTATTGATTTCTAAGAAGAAACTGTTATAAGCCTTGAATTCCTAAATAATGTGTTGTTTTTTATTTATTCCAAAGATGCATAAAAACAGCTGCCATTTTTACAATACATTTGAGCAAAATTGACAGAGAATAATAGTTTAAAATATATTAAAAATAAATTACATGTGTAATATTATTTTTCTTTTTTTTACTGATGCTCATTATGTTACTACTTTTCGACTTAGACAAAAATTTGATCTTAAATAATCGGTTTAATTAATTTTAATTTGTTTTTAAAATGTAAATGAGTGAACAAATTGGCAGTGCCTAATGTACACCTTTAGAAACATGTATGCATGCAAACATAAATAGAAAAGTATATAAACCAAAGCGATCCTTAAAGAAGTCCTGGCATCCATGCAACTGGGGTCCATGACTAGGGGCAGATATGGGGAGATCTAAATTACTACTAAATAACAATTATAGAAAAAAAATTTTTCGAATCATCATGAGATAGACCTATTTATTTTAATGGGTAAGCCTTGCCTTGTCTGGTACAAGGTCACAGACAGCTTTTTACAAAGGTCTGATTAAGCAAAATTTTATTGTAAAGTTGTACATGACCAGGTTTTTATAAAAAGCTGCCTTATACCACACAGTTCAAAACTGTAGTTTAGATATGTCACATTTTAACTATATTGGAAGTAATTTTCTTGTGAAGGGGTATATATGAATTTAAATGAATAAAGATGTAAGTGATATAGAAACATGAGATCCAAATTATCTAATTACTGTTCCAGGCAAGATTGCCACAGAGGCAAGCTTAGCAAATGGTTGTTCTCAGAGAAAATGGTACCGGCGACCACAGTTCAAATTCTGGATGAGTCTGTTCACATTTCACTTTGTGCTACTGTCCTTTGGAAAGGGATGAATTTATCTGTTCTTTCCCCAGCTATGGGTAAATAGTAGGACAGGCTAGGTTCTTTCTTTCTTTTTTTTCATTAGACAACCAGTCTAGGAGAAGGAAAACTTGATTTAAACTAGATTTACTTGGCTTAAAAATTGACCTTAAGCTTTATTAGGCTTCAAAATTGACCTTAAATTTAACTAAGGGAATTGTTTTGCATGACCTACATCTTAAGATGGTCTCCCTTCAAAACTAGATGTATCACATTTGACATAGACATTTGATATAGAATCATGTGTTATTCAAAATACCAAATTACTGGACTTTGGACTGTAACTTGGCAGAGGGATTGGGTAGATACATATACCTAAAGTGAAAAGTTCAAGAACACTCCCTTATTTAAATTAACCAGAGATGCTGATCCTGGTGTCCCTGCCGCACAAAAACCTAAAAGGATGCAGTAAAATCATATCCATGTGGCCCAGTGTTTTTCTTTATTCTTCCCTCACCATTTCAAGCTAACTGTAAATACATTTCAATAGTTTCTTAGAAATGAATTACACAGGATAGGCTACAGGGTAGGAGTTAGTCAGCTTTAGTTGTTTCCCCAGATCATAAATAAAAACCCTACAATTTATTAATAAACTTTAGTTGGGACCCATAAATTTTCCTGGGACTCATTCAAAGCAAATATGAGTGTCCAGGACACACTAAATTAAAAAGCTATCAGAATCACTGATTAACCATAGGAAACATTTAAGTAATTGGTTGGTTGGTTGGTGTTCTGTTTTATGGCATATCAACCCTTTTCGGGTTATTTGATGCTGAATCAAGTCATTTTAATATTCGATTTACTTACAGTACCTGCTGTAGCTTAAATGGTCACCCATCTAAGTATTGAACAGGCTTATTGCTGCTTAACTTTGGTGATCTAGCGGGAACCAATGATTTCAGCTTGACTTGACCATAATTTAAGTAATTGATGAGAGTTTTGTAATGTTTATTATTAGTTGGATTTAGATATGAGATTTTTATAGAAAGGTGAATATTTTTTGTGCTGTAAACATTTTATCATCCTGGATTCCTGCCCTTATTTACGCTATGTATTTCCTTGACGGTAACAAACGTAAAACAGGCCCAGCTTAGATATTTACTGAGGGCTATTTCTCGCTTTTTATTGACAAATTAATTTAGATATTTTACAAGCCCCACCCCCAAATGAGTAGCATGTCTTGGGTTAGTGCTGTAAAATGAGAAGCTGATGGTAAAAGTGACGCTCCACCTCAGCAAAAATAATTATGAAAAGGGAATAGACTCCCTCACTACCCAGCTGATACCGACAATAGGCCACTCCACCAATTTTACTTTTTACTTACTGAGAGAAGCCATAATAGATAAAATACAATTATTGAGAAAAAGAAATATTAAGATTTTAAAATTCCTTATATTGTTTTTCCTGGGGTAGTTTTGAATTGATTTATTATAATATGTCAACCTATCTAGGCTTATTCTATGCCTATATATGGTGGACTCTTGTTGATTTCAATGCATGAGGGTTCATCCAATGAACAACCTACACAGTGTTTTGTTTGTAGTGGTGAAGGCTTGTGTTGGACCATTCCACACTTTTTGGCACAGTCGATAGGAAAGAATTGTGGCATTCCTTGTGCACACAAGGAATGCCACAAACCCAATCAATGACTGACCTCAGGTTTTTCAAATTCAGAGTTTTCCTTCTCCTAGGCTGGTTACCTATCCAAGGTTAAAGAGCCTAGTCTGCCCTACTATTTTACCCATAGCTGGAGGGAGAATATATGGATTCATACCTTTCCCAAGGGTATTAGCACTATGTGAAATGCAGCCTTGGATTTGATGAGTCCATTTCCTACAACTCTAACCATTATGCCACATGTCTCCATATTCTATGCCTAGAGGTTAGGGAATTGTGTTCATATTTATATTTTTTGTGTATTTCTTTTCTTACTCACAGAATAATTCTTAAAAAAAATACTATTTGACTCATAGATGGTACCTATCAGGTACTACCAATCCAGGTCAGAGTGTATCAGGAAATAATGACAATGAAGAGGTACTCAATACTCCCTAGATGCCCAGAACTCGAGTTTCACTATCAGATCCAGTTTACTGTCATATTCAAGACACACCCTTTTTTTTGGGGGGGGGTTCTTAACCCTCTGAAGATGATACAGATAGTGTATTCTAAGCCCCATGAGCCCAGGCCCCCCAAAAAAAACCCTCAAGAATTTTGATTTTGTCAGCATGTCAGAGGGCTGAAATATAAAAGTGGCAAATGAAAGCCTGTACACTTAAGAATAACATACTGTTTTTCCTAACTGTAATTGTGGTGCAGTTATGAAAACGGCGTCCATTTTTAAAGATGGTTGACGATTTTTAAATAAAACATGACATCTTACTTAGACCTCACTAGCAATAAAACCAAGAGGCATAGAGACATAAATTACCTCATTTTGCTCTGAATTAAATTCTGCATCCTATGATGTAAAATACGAAATTCAAGGAAAGAAAAGGAAGAGACAAAGACAGAAGGTTTTTTTTATGATTTAGGCTTTATTCATGGGTCATAGACACCACGTGGTAAGGAAATATCTCCCTGGCCAGTAGTAGTGTCTAGACGCAGTTAAGGCCTGATGTTACATAATCTATGCGGTTGCATAGATTATTATCAATCCCCTGTATTTCTGAGGGGATGGCCCTTTTCATATCACAGACGGGACTTTCCATGGAATATTACAGAAAGCCTACCAAATACGTGAAGTCACGTGGGACCTGGTTGGGTCTTCAGTTTTCGGCTTGGACGTCAGGCAGATAAGATATGTCTGCTTAGCTGGGACTCACCTGCATACGCGCGCTATGTTTAGTTACATGAAATGTTTAGTTAAGTAAATAAAAGCTTACGAAAATAACATGGTTTTGTGGTTGATGAATGTCTTGGCAACAAGACTGACCTAGAAGACCAGACACAAAGTCCCCAAGACTAGGTCTAGATGCTGGAAGAAGAACGTAGGATACCAAAAATGAACAGAAGAAAAATAGAAGTAAGGAAAGAAAGGGTATACAACACTGAGTTAGAATAGCCGAGAGATTCTCTTGGGGGTCGGAAGTGGGTTCTTCCCCCCCCCCCAAATGCTTGGAGAGTTCTTCCGGTGAAGGCTCATGGGAAGATTTAATTCTTAGTGGTCACATTATAATTCAGTTCCTTTCAAACTCTCTTTTATCATCTTTCTTCAAAGGGACAACACCTATCTCATTTCGGTTCTCGATTGTTGAGCGAAAAGGACACATTTCTCAGCTCTTTTTGTGGCACAAAATAGAGACAACCTCTCTGACTTTCTCACCATTTATTACACCATACCATGAAAACCATGGAACACACCGTAAATCTTTTATTAATATATCTCTGTTGTTTGTTCATGGAACAATTAATTTGTTTGGGACTATATATTCTATTATTTGTTGTTACACATTATGTATATTAAACGTTCATATGTGCATTGTTCATGTGAGTTAGTTGTTTGTATTTCCTTACCAAATGTTCAGTGTTAGTGTATCTATGGATGCACTAATGCACTAAAAGGACTTAGTGTTGGTTATGAACTCACTAATTCTTATAATTGGTGTGACCCCAACTAGCCAATATATTTTGCAGCTTACAAAAATATAAATGGTGATCCCACTTGCTATTATGCGGGTTGCAAAATTATAATTGTTTACTTTAACTTGTTGGTATATTTTGCGACTTGCTAAAATAACTGGTACATTCTTTTTTGTGTCCAAATATTTTTTTGATACTCGGTTTCAGAAATGACACTAAGTGGTGATATGTCAGATTTCAATATGGTTGGCTGTCCATTTCCTCATCTAAATGTTCAATTTTGGCACCTACAATCTTACCCTCCTTTACCCTTGTCAATTGTTGTAGCACCAGCTACTATTTACTACCTGGCCCATTAAGTAGGGAAAGAGTCTAGTGGTCAGCTAAATTAGACCTTTGTTCTTTTTATCTTCTCCACGTGGTTATGATATGTGTTACTATGGCATATGACCGAACACTAGGGACGTCCAATTTGGTAAATATTTTTTTTTAAATGAACAAAATTTTTTTTAAGTCCCTTTAGTTATTTTGAACATACCTAAATGGGTATTTACCGCATACCCTACGTGTACGGGTCAGGCACAAGGCTCTATTAATGTGGAACCACCCACGAACCGAAGCAAAAATATGTCGATCCCCTCGGCATTCACCCTCAAGGGGGGGGGGGCTCAGGCACCAGGCAATAAACCCAGCCCTACCCATTTAAATCGAGGGGGCAGGTGTTGCATGGGGGTACGGACCCCTGGGATCAAAGTTGTTAACTTCTGTGGCCCAGGGCCGAAGCCACTGGACCCCCCAACCCGAATGACATTTTCTATTTTAAAAAATGATGAAATTCGGACTTCTACCTCGTTCACACCTCCTTACAATCGGCTTATTTACCTCCTATTCCTATTTTTGCCTCGCAGTCTCCGTCAACCCCACCCACATAACGTCAAAGGCGTCACACTACTCACCGGTAAATAACAGTCACTGTCCTTTACTTCCTCCTTCACTCCTACAGTCAAACTCCATTACCTACTTCACTTTCAATTAAAAAAAGAAAATATTTCTCAAAATGTTTTCAAATATGGAAGGACCACCCAAAGCGGATTTAACAATACAAAACCCACCTTTTAATCCAGTGGACGTACAGAGCTCGCATAAGGAAGTGGCGGTCAAAGTTCTGGTAACACACGTTTGCCAAAAATAGCGGTGAGTCGTTCAGGAAAAAAAGAAAAAAAGAAGTGATATTGTAAAAAAAAAAAGTACCTTAGGTACCTCCAATTTTCCCTGTGAAATTTACTCCTCTCCCCATATTTAACACAATGAAACTTGCATAAAGGTTAATATTGTCCTAAAGAAATGTTATCCATTCGAAAGAAGAAACATTAAATAAACTCCTGATGATTTTTAATTTTTTTTTTAGCTTATGGAAATAAAGAAAATTATGAACGATAAACAAACTATGTTTACATTTTTTCTCCGTTAAATCAATTGAAATTTAACATAGCCAAAAAAAAGTTATGACTAGAGGCTTTTTAAAAAATTCTATTTCTCGAAAATTTCGCTAATTACTTACCTTTTAATGAAAATATGTCTGAAATAGTTTTTTCCTAAGGGGGAAATACTTTTTACGAGGTCTACCCACCCCTATTTTATTTTATGAAATATGAAAAAATGAACTGACAAATAACGATTTTTCCTTTTTTTTTCTATAAAGATAAGAGTCTGAATAATTATATCAGCAGATTTTTATAAGTTTCTATGCGAGAGATTTTTAGTAAAAGAACCATGAATACAGAATTCTGCTAAAAAATATCAATAAAGAAACTGACCCTGTTGCAAAAAAAAAAAAAAAAAACGGACGAGATAATGGTGATATCGGATAATTTGATGTTTGAATTAACTGTTTTTCTTTGTAACAACTCTTTATGTTCGTTATTTCTTTTTTTCGAGATTTTTTAAAAAAGTTCAAAAATATTTCTTCCTTCAATAGTGCCTAAACTGATCACGTGACGTATTTTGGTGGTACCTAGAGTACCGGCTACCTCTAAAGAGGATGGCTCATTTATAAATCTAGGTAACCAAGCGAGTGTCCAGTACTATTAGTATTTTTGTAATTTAACCATTGTAGTTCTTCTAGACCAGGGATCACCAAACTTTTTTCACTGTGGGCCCGATAATTGAAAAAATAACGAGCGCGAGCCACATTATTATTGTAACAAGTGAAAATTCGGGAGCGCGTAAGTAACAAGTGAAATGCCCACACGCACGAAATGTTGTAACTTACCTACAGTAGTCAAGTCCGTAAAGATTTAGTAAGCTTAACATGATATTTAAATTTAAAAGGTATTAGAACGTTTCACGCTCCGTACGTTTTAAACAAATTCAAGTACCGTCGGCGGGCCTGATAAAATGCCTCCGCGGGCCGTATCCGGCCCGTGAGTCGTAGTTTGGTGACCCCTGTAGACAAATTAATGGTTAGTTTCCACTTCTGGAACTCTGGGGAATGTGGAGTACCCCTTCATCGCCATTACTCCCAGGTCCACTCTGACCCAGATTAGTAGTACTTGTTAGGGTCTCGTCTATGGGTTAAATAAAAAAAATGTAGGGAGTGACAAAGATGACGTCGAATCCGTATTTTACAAAACAAATTTAAACCCCCTCGATTGAAAAAAATTACCCCAAATCAGGGAATTATCTGATTTTAATGAAATTTTCAGTGTTGATTTATCAATGAATGAATTTTTTTAAAAAATTTATGATTTTCTTCAGGTCACTTAACTTTGACAGCCCATTTATTTTTAAGGCGCAAAATATCGGAGGGATTATATACTTTTGAAACTACAGTATAAATAAAAAGACAAAGGCCGAAGGTGTGAATAGAAGAAAAAAAAAGGGGGGTTATTCTAGTAGAAAATAAGTTCCGAAAATCGGAAAATTAAATGTAAAAAAAAAAAATCTAATTTTTTCGAGATTTTTTTTACTTCGTTGTTTTTGCATATTATTAGCTTCTAGAAAATTAGTGAAAAAAAATTATACATCGATATTTGTTCTGTCTAAAAGGATGGCAGCCTAACTTTTCAATTGAGTTTTCTCCAAAGATTATTCCATAACAATACTAAAGTAGATTCTTATTAAATAATATTTGTTTTTAGAATCTAAAAATATGAAATTTGAAACTTGAAATTAGGCGTTTCATATTTTAAATGAATTTCATCTATTAATTAGGTATATAAATTGTTTCTGCTATGATAGGCATAAATGGTAATATCTATTTTAAAGAATTTCGATTTATTTCCATCGAATCAGTTTGATTGAAACGATTCAATAATTTTAAAAAAGAGAAAAGAATTCCTTGATTAATAAGTCAACACAAAATTTTGCTAAGATCAGATAATTCCCTGATTTTTATAATTATTTTTTTTTATCAACAAAGCCCCCACCCTCCATACAAGTAGATGTCACTTGACATTTTCTCTCGGTCATTTTTTTTGTAAACACATGCACAAGAATTTTTTAGAGCGTCTTTTTTTCTGCGTGTTTCGTCCAAAAAAAAAAGATACTTCATTTAAAAATTAATTCTTCTGTAATTTAGTGTATTTATTGTTTTTTGTTATTGATTCCTAAAATCAAAAAGTCTCGATACTTTTTTGACGCACCTTGTATAATAATACTATATAACTTTTATGATATTAGTTCATGGGTTAAATGAAATAAAACAATTCCACAAGAGAAGTCCATAACCTGACCAGCTATTCACTAGTTCGGTTTCAGCAAGAATAGACGTTTATAAAACTTTATATATATTCACCACCCCCTCCGCAAGAGTAGGGTGTGACACATGGTCAATTTCTTAACAGAGTTTAACAGGTTTGAATTCAGAATTTCTTTCTCCTAGACTGGTTGCATAAACAAGTTTAACGAGCTCAGTCCGCCCTACTATTTATCCATAGCTTTGCCTAGGTATTAGCACTGAAATTTAAACAGTCTCGTCAAGGAATTGAACTCGTGTCGCCGAATCTATTTCCTACGACGATAACAATTACACAACATGCCTCCTTTATAAATCCTTATAACGTTTAACTCTAACGTCTTTTTTTAAAGGAATATCAACCATAATTTATGTATTATCACAAATGTGATGATAACATTTAAAAATGAATGCAATCACATGAATGAACAATGACTTCTTTGAATTTAGCTATAAAATAAATTAATTCATGGTTTTATTGCTTTTTAAAATGTTTTCTTAAAAGATGATGATTTATAAATATACGCCCCGTAGGGCACAAAACTTAGGATTCGGTTTTTTATGTTTTAGGTTAAAAAGGTAGTTGGTTATTCTTGGTGGGTGTTCCTAGGGTTTGTTTTTAACCCCATTTTATTTGGTGGTCGCACTGGAAAGGAATTCAAGGAAAGAAAAGGAAGAGACAAATACAGAATGTGGTTTTATGATTTAGGCTTTATTCACGGATCATAGCCACCACATGGTAAGGAAATTCTTGCTGGCCAGTAGTACTGTCTAGTCCCAGTTAAGGCCTAAGTCCGAATGACCAAGAGATTATCTTGGGGGTCGAAAGTGGCTCTTTTTTCCCGAACATACTCGGAGGGTTCTTCCGATGTGATATAAAGAAAAGAACACTAGCGGCATTACTCCGAGGTTTGTGTGGAGTTAACCGCAAATGTGGCAGACAGGTTAAGAGTTAAAGAAGTAAAACGAACGAAAAAATGTGAATAAAAGACTGTATTAGATATAAAGAACTTGCAAACTTTAGTTTCGTTTGCGGTCAAGTATATAATATGTATATAATAAGTATATAATATGTATATAATTGTCATTAGCTGTTTATCCTGGGATATGAGGTATTAACTTGCTACGGCCTTCTGATATATTTCGGATATAGATGGACTTCTGTTTGCGTCTGACTCCGGTTCTGTTGAAGAATAGTAGGAGCGACCTTTTGTTCGGTCTGTTTCCTTTCGTTGCTGGTACAGAAGAGGCTGAGTTTCACACTTTGGGTTTGGCGCCAAAGTATGCTGGCTCATGATTGGTTGGTTTGAAACAGGGCTCGCAGACAAGGGACGATAACCCCATACCCAGAATTCTTAATAGTGAAGGCTCATGGGAGTTTGTTATTTTTAAATTTTTTATTTCTTATCTTAATTTTATTTTAATTCCCAAAAGTCATCCATTGAATAGAATGTGTGATTAATTCAAATATTTTTTTCTATATTTTCTCATTTTCCAATTTAAACAAATTAATATTAGACTAATTGCCTTTAAAACTGCTACTGGATTGTTTGTAGGTAGATGAGATATCTAGTCGAGTCCCCACTCTTCATGGACCAATATTAGCATCAACACACACACACACACACACACACACACACACACACACACAGCAGGATGCAGAGTTTGACAGGTTTCACTTAAGAGTTTTCGTTCTCTTAGACTGGTGGCCGAACCAATGTTAAAGAGCCCAGTCTGCCCAAATATTTACTATTTAGCAGGATGGGGGAAAGTTAGATACATACCTTTCCTACGGGCATTTGCGCTACGTGAAGCGCAAAAAGCCTTGTCGGAATTTTATCCTCGAGGTAGGCAATCAAAACAAAACCTACAGCCGACGTATTAGCCGGCGTCCGACTTAAAAAAAAAAAAAAAGAAAAAAGAAAAAAAGAAGGGTTACTCAGAGAAATAACAAAAATACTGCTGTAAGCCTAAATTACAAATTTATTAGTCATCATCATCACCATCACATCATCTCATCATGTCGCGCAATTAACATGGATATCCATGACAATCTCTCGACAACCTTCTCTATCATTCATTGTCCCAGGGAGGTCCTCTGCGTAGCATCCAGCATCCTCGCAGAGTTGGTCAATGTAAGTCTTTGGTGACGGCCCACATTAGCATGTGTTGGCTTTCACAGGAGAACGTCGCTTACTCCTCCAGCAGTGCCCAGTATACCTTGTCCGTCTCACTCGGATGGTTTGTGAGAGGGGGGCAGGTGGCCGTACAACTGCTTCCTTGTGAAGTGCTGTTTCCACGACTTGTTCAAACCGCACGCATCATTCTTGTGCAGGTCCCATCTAGCTTATTCTCAAGACGCCTCGTCAGGGTCCAAGTGGTGCAGCCATACAGCAGCACTGATATAACCACAGCCTGGAAGAATTGTCACTTTAACTTGTTAGTGAGATCGGATATCCATATGACTGATAATCTATTTATGTCCGACCATGACTTTCCTATTCGTGTATCAACATCACTTTCTGTGGATGAGATATTACTACCTAGGTGTGTGAATTGTTCTACTGGCTTTAGATGCTTACCGTTGAGTGTGGAGATGTCTCCTTTCTTTTTGAAACACACGAACTCAGTTTTATCGGAGTTCACATAGAGGCCGATATTCTTTGCTGCCTTCTCCAGGTTATGCAGTAGTGACCCGGCCTGTGCCGGTGTATCTTCGAGAAGTGCAAGGTCATCAGTGTAGTCTGCATCTGTGACAGTCTGTGCGGGATATCACCTGCCTCTTGCCTTTTTTTAGTGTAAAACCTTTTTCTTTCATGGTATCTAATAATGATGTTCGGAGCACGTAGTCTAGGCATATTATAAATATATATGGTGCTAATGTATCTCCTTGTAGGACTCCAGCGGCTATGTCAAAGAAATCTGTGTCGCCATCAGGTGAGCGTGCCATTGCTTTAGTGTCTTTGTAGAGCATAATTATAGAGGCAACAGTTTCTTTGGAGAGACCGTATGCTAGTAGTATTTTTTCTATTTTCCCTCTGTGTATGGAATCAAATGCCTTGGAAAAATCTACGAATAGCAGCGTTGCCTCTAGATTCTTTGCTCGAACCCCTTCTATGATCCGTCGAATAGTCAAGATCTGAGAGGTTGTGGATCGATTTCTGCGGAATCCGTTTTGGTTTTAACCTAAGGATCCTCTCTATTTCGGGTCGGATGTGATTTAAAAAAAGGGCATTATATATCTTAGCTGCAATAGCAGTAAGAGTTATGCCTCTGTAGTTCTTAGCGATTCCGAGGTCTCCCTTTTTGGGGAATGGGAGGATGCAGCCTTTCGTTCATTTATCTATTCTATTTTGTCTATATACTGCATTGCATAGCCTAAGCAGTATGTCATTGAACTTTCTCATCTTCCATACCTCGGGGGGTATTTCGTCAAGACCTGCAGCTTCTCCAGGTTTCTTTCAGTTTCTTTAAGACTTCGTTGAATTCTTCTGTTGTGAAATCCCCTAGTTTGATGTTTAGTTGTCTATCTACAATCTTTTGAGTATTATTTTTTATGATTTTAGGGGGGTTCCCCAGCAATTTTTGGAAGTGGTCTTTCCACTTCTGAAGTCTATCATTTTGGCTGGTTGCCTTTAGTTTTGATCTAGAGGTACTTTTCCTACCACTAATTTCATTTACTGTTTGCAATGCTAATCGCGACTGTTTGTCTTCCACCGATTGTCTGATATTATTTATTTGTACTTGGATGTATTCTATTTGTTCTTTTTTGTATATTTTGGTTAGTTCTATCTGGGCTTTCTTAAGGTTGTTTATATTGGTGTTAGTTGAGTTTGTTTTATTACGTTGGACTGCTTTTTTTTATATCGTTTCTCTTTTCTCTAACTGCTGCTGTCTCCCAAGGAACAGAGTGTTTGGCTCTTAGTTTGGTCGGTACGCACTCGGCTACTGCTTCTAGGTGGGCACTGACAAAGTGTTCGTATTCTTCGTTTGGAGTGAAGCTTTCAGATGTCTCCTGGAGGATATCGAATTTATTTCTTACTGCTACAGTGTAGCGATTGCATATATCGCTGTTGGCAAGTGTCAACCAGTCGTATCGTACAGATTTACTCGATTTTTATTAGCTATAAAAATATACTATTATGCTTGCAAGAATTTTCCTCCTTGCGGGAGTCTGAGAACTCCTATGTAACCGATAAAAATACAATACTGATTTAAAAAATACAAAGAAAAATAAAGCAAATAAAGATAATAAAAAGAACACCTTTTCCTTTTTTCCCCTTGACCTGCTAGCTTCAACTTGGTCGAAAAAATACGTAGCTTCATGGAGGCTTACGAAATATACAGTCCTTTGTGGTAAAAATAATGTTTCAAGTCTCTGGGACAGGAGGAGGGAAACTCCCAAACATCTTGGGAAAATTCTTCCACGTGCTTTTTGGTTCTCGCTCAGTAGCGACAGGGAGGGAACTTCAAACTCTCCCTAGTGCTTTTAGCTAAAGTGTCTTTTTGTTTGCAATATGGACCAACGCGTCCAGAAATTCTGCTTCTTCTGTAGCCAACGCAAAATGGGCGGTAAGTCTTGAATTCTTTTAATTCAGGAACAATTCCTAAATTCGTTTTCAATATGGACTAACTTGTCCAGAAATTCTGCTTCTTTTTTCCTGGAACAAATACCTGAAACAAACTTTCTTGGTCTCTCCCTTATTCCAAAGAAGGCTTTAATTTACTGTTTTAGCGAGGTCCAATGACTTGAGATTAGCGGCTTGTTAATCTCTTGGACCTAAGAAAATAATTCTGCTCCGGCGAATGAAGACTATCAAAAATTTGAAAAAAAAAAAAAAAAACTTTCCTGCCGAATCCAGGCCCCTAAAGATGCCTAAAAAAAAATAGGCCTTTCGAGCTGGGACGAACGCATCCAATGCGAACTCCCACCGAATCAAAAAGAAAAGGACAAACGAGTCCCTTGCACGCACACCTTACATGAAAGAAAAAAATGAAGGCTAGAAAAGGCTCTGCAAGGAGTTAAATACCCTTGCTCCCATACCCACTCTATTATCAGCAGCAGCCACGTCAAAATCTTCCAACTCTAATTACCCTTTAAAACTCTTAACATCCTATACCACCTCATTCCACCCGGCCAGAAGTCACATTCATTTTTCTAATCTACCCCAAATGCCAGCCTTTGTTTCAATGTAATATTAAACATATTTAGAAGTTTTTGATTTAAGGGAAATAACAGGTAACTTTAAATGAAAAGGACATTTTTAGCTATTTTTAAATAAATCCTTATAGGAATAGGACTCTGGACTTAGAAAATTCTCAACAGGATGTTAAGAGTTAACTTATAAAAAATTAAAAAAATCCAACAAAGGTTGATATGATGTAAAATTCAACCAACCAACCAACCAACCAACCAACCAACAGAATGTTTATTTCCTGATTTTACATTTCAAAACTCATAGACTTATGGACGACAGGTGATTGGCGTTCACGTGTGAATGGGGATTGACCTTATCTTATCGACTTAGCCATTCGATTGGTTTTTACTTTTAAAATATTTTCAGATATGGAAATAATTTTTCTCTTGAAGATCGCAAGTATGAAAATCAGGTTCATTTGTTAGTTGGATAGATTTTATAGTCAAAGGTATTATGTCAAACTTTGGGTTATTTGGGGGATCGGCGGAGGCCTCTCCAACTGCCCGTCTTGCCCAAGTAAGGACCGAAGTGGAATGTTGAATCTTATCGACTGCTCAACCACCAGGATTCCGTCCTTAAGTATCATGGGTTGCCACCCATGGCCAACAGGTACCACCTTTGGTGTGTGTGCGGGGTATCCCTCTGCAGAGGTGTAGTCAGAGTATCCTACAGCCCCACCGACAGGACGGGGAAAATCAGTTGATAAAAATGAATGAATTTTTAAATAATACATTATTTAGCATTTAATTATATTTAATATAAAAGTTTTTTTGTGGTTTAATTTGTTGGTAAGTCATTTTGAAGTAAGTGTTTCTCAACGTAATATCCATCAGTCTTGATGGGTTTCTAGAATTAATGTTTGATAATTAAAAAAAACTTCTCTATATTAGTGAATTTAGCGTTTCTGTTAAAGTTGTGGTCTTATAGTGGTTCGTCGGGTAACTAGTTGATAGTGGTCGTCAATTTATAGTGGTTGTCTTGAGTGAAGTGTTATACATATATTTGATATATATAAATATTAGTAATTTACAACAAACACACTATAAGGTTAAAGAAATAATAAAAAGAAAAACAAATAATTCACAGAAGGAATCAATAAGCCTTGTATTTGAAACATTAAAGATACAGTAATAAGATAAGTCAACATATAGTGTTGAAAGTTTATCAGAATATGTCCTTTTATAAGTTCATGTACTGTTGAGGAAGAAAGTGTTGAGTTCTGTCCAATAGAGAAAGAAAGTGTAATGTTCTATATATCAGCAGTGAAGTAACTTGGAGAGAGAGAGAGAGAGAGAGAGAGAGAGAGAGAGAGAGAGAGAGAGAGAGAGAGAGAGCTTGTAGTACCTTCAGTGGTAGGCTAATATTTCTGAATTCAACGACGTGGATTATCCAGGCATGAGTTGGTCTTTTGAACTGTTCTTCGAAAACCTTCGTTTTTATAGGATTTTCCCAGGCTCGAAATCGGTCTTTTTGAAAAACTTCTTTTTAGGCGCGAAAGCTTCTGATTGATCGAAAATTATCATTTTTAATATTTCTATTTTTGCTTTCTACCTGCGCTGATCCAATGCGCAGATTGCTTACTTTGTCATTTTATTTCTGCTTTCAAAGCGTTAATTTCCGGCTCGCTTTTTATCATATCAACCATCACAGTATCTTAAGTGGAAATGTTCTCCTGTCAGAAGTCAGTTATGATTTAATTATTTAATTCTGCTTCTATAATTGCTTATTCTAAAACTAAAGGGCGGTTTTGGTTTCTCTATATACTGTTTTGAGCAACATGTACGTTCTAATTCGTGGTAGATCTTAAAACACACACACACACATACACGCATATATATATATATATATATATATATATATATATATATATATACGAGGTATGTCAGAAAAGTTCCAGGTTGATCGTATTCTTCGATGTGAGGGGCATTGTCCACTGCGGGTTCTTGCCACTGGGTCAGACGATCAACTAGCATGTCTACAAAGAGAGACTACAGTGTTTGCTTCGTTCAGTGCGCGAGAAGAGGCGAGAGATATGGCAGGACATCTCGTGGGTGCTTCACCATGACAACGCACCTGCTCACACTGCCCTGAGCATCCGAGAGTTTCTGGCCCAGAAGAACATCACTGTGCTGGAGCAACCTCCCCGCTCGTCCGACCTGTCTCTATGTGATTTTTTCCTCTTCCCCAAGCTCAAGGGGAGTCATCAAGAAAACCCGTTTTAAGGATGTGCACGACATGAAAAAAGGCAATGACGACAGAGCTACGGAGAATCCCGGAATAATCCTTCCAGGAGTGCATGCAAGCGTGGCAGAGAAGACTGGGAAAGTGCATTAGGCTCCAGGGGGATTACTTTGAAAGGGATAACTTGTAGTTTGTAGTTTGCATTTGAAATAGATTTTTTGTGACACCAGTCCTGGAACTTTTCTGACATACTTCGTATAGTGTTTCAGAAAAATTTATATACTTTCAAAATCTAGTTATTTTACCAATTCTCGTTCAAATGATCGCAAAATTATTTGTTTAATGTTTCTTTGTACTTTTCTGCATACTAATGCACTTTAGCGCGCAAGAAATGGTTGGCAGCCTTCCGTCTACGAGAGACGATGGAGCAGTGTCAAGGTTTTTTTTTGTTGTTGTTTAGTAGTGCCAAGTTTTTTTGTTCGTTTTGTTTTTAAAAATTTTTTAAAACTTGAACTACATAGCCTGGGCGGATTCGGGGTTTACTCCCCTAGCCTTTCCTTGAGAGGCGGTAGAGGTTTTGTGTCGGACTTATATAACGTGATTCTAATGATATAATCTCTTGCGCGCTATTCTGCAAAAAATAGTATCATTATAATCCTATTTTACGATAAATAGCATTAGATGTCGAACTTTCCCGAGATAGAGAGTTAGGGTTAAGATTAGGGTTTTTCCATTTTTTAGCGTCTCAAAGATTTCGGGTATTTCCGTGAAATGTAATGCTTTTTATACGTAATCTAATGATATTATCTCTTTTGCGCTAAAGTGCATTAGTATCCTTTTTATGTATAGAAATGTCATTCGCTGTGAAAGAATGGACGTTTTCACATTGAATATAGAATTTTGAGTTGTTTCAGCAGATAGTGTTAAAATTTGAGATCATTTGAATAAGAATTGGTCAAGTTATTAGATTATGAAATGATATCAATTTTTCTGAAATACTCTGTACGTCTCAAGTTATATCAATTTTTTTAAAACACTGTATTTAGGTACCTCCAATTTGCCCTGTGGAATTTACCCCCCCCTTATATCTAACACAATGAAACTTGCATAAAGGTTAAATATTATCTTGAACATTTTTTGTCCATTCAAAAGAAGAAACATTAAAAAAAATTCCTGATGATTTAAAAAAAATTTTTCAGCTTACGGAAATAATGAAAATTATGAACGCAAACAATTTTTTACATTTTCGCACCGTTAAATCAATTGAAATTTAACGTAGCCAAAAACAGGTTTCGACTAGAGGCTTAAAAAAATTCTATGAAAAATCAATTAATGGTCCTATTTTCACGAAAGTTTCCTTAATTACTTACCTTTTGATGAACATATGTTTGAAATAGGTTTTTCCTAAAATATATTAGGGGAAATATTTTTACGATGTCTCCCCCCGCTATTTTATTTCATGAAATATGAAAAAATGAACCCACGAAAAACGATTTTTACTTTTTTTCTATAAAGATAAGAGTCTGAATAATTATATCAGAAGATTTTTATAACTTTCTATATGGGAGTTGTTTTTTTTTTTACTAAAAGAACCGTGAATACAGAATTCTGCTTAAAAAATATCAATAAAGAAACTGATCCGGTTGTAAAAAAAAAAAAAAAAAAAAAAAAAAAAAAAGAAAAACAAACAAACAAAACTGACTATTTTACTTATTTTTCAAGATAACGGCGAGTAATTTTTCCCCAATCGGATAATTTGATTTAACTGTTTTTCTTTGTAACAACTCTTTATGTTCGTTATTTTTTTTGCGAGATTTAAAAAAAAAGTTCAATAATATTTACATTTCTTCCTTCAATATTGCCTAAACTGACCACGTGACGTATTTTTGTGATACCTACTGTATATCAGTAACATGAAGATGAAATAAAAGTTATAGGAATATTTAAAGAACGTCATTCGTAAAAGTGACAATTCATAACCTCATCACATGAATTATAAATATTTGTACATTGGGGTCGGGGAATGATTACATCATATACACATTACTTGTTAAAATTATTCCAGATAAATCCTGAACTATAATTAAATTTAAATTAAACAATACATTTCTTCTCTCTCATTACTCATATGCTCTCCAAAAAAAGAAACCTCCACCTCTTGTCTTTCAAGAAAATCCCAAAATCGCATTCATCATCAATTTAAAATAAGAAAAAGCAACATGCTGCGCTATTGTTACCAAAATCGTTTTGCGTGACGTTAGAATTAATAAAAGTACGGTGGGCCATTTATACAAAAAATAATTACAGAAGTGCCCATTTTTGAATAAATAAGTTATACTTATTAATTAAGTTTTGTTTTTACTCTATTTTAAAAGGATTATCTTGTAAATTTTCGCCAAATCTTTGTGATGTACGAGAAGAAAAAAGGAGGCCCTTAGCATAGACAACCGTTCCTCCGACTACTAGTGTCCAGTAAGTGTAACTGTAAATAAATGAATGAACGAAGAAACTTCGAGTGATCGTTGGGATATTATTGAGATATATTCGTGGTTTAGACAGGTCGGTCGATGTTAGGTTTAGATAAAGAGGCGACAGAAATTTTTGGACGCAGATACCCGTTGGGTTAATTTCTTATAATTTTGAAAGAGGTGAGAGAGGAAAATAAAAATAAAAAAAGAAAGAAAAAAGATGTGTTCATTTCAAGCGGGGACGAGATTCTCACGTGAACGAAATCTCGTCGCTGATTGGTCGACGTATATTGCGTGCCTATTTTAAAACTTGGGCTAGTCGACCTTGCTTTTCCCCCAGCAGCTCTGGGCCGGAGTGGAAATATATAAACACTACCACTAAATAAAATATCAGGTAAGAGAGAGAAAACCAGAGGATAAATGAATGATCTATGTTTTTTTTAATGTCGATTGTTAGAACCCCCACCTTACAGAAAAAAAGAACAAACAAATTTACAGAGAGGGCTACTAAGATTTTTTTTGTTTTTTGACGAAAACATTTTTATAGAGAAACCGGTTAAAAATCAATCTTTTGTGTTTTGCTTTGATATTCTTTGTGGGGGAGGGTTGATTTTTGTGCTTCGAATCGAGTATCTGTTCAGTTGTATTTTACTGTTAACAGGTACTGTTAGTAAATGAAAATTCATTTTCAATAGAATTAAATGCCAGATAGAGAGAAAGAAGAAAGAACTCTAATCCCATTTCTCCAGTTACAGTTTAAAAAATCCAAAATTTAAATATTCAACCTTTTTACAATATGTGAAATTAACCTTAAATTGATTCAATGCGTAATTTTTTGCTACACTTGTGGGCTGGCCTAATATCAAAACATTTTTCTTAAAGAAAAAAAGAAAAGACAAAACAAAAGGTTTATTTAACCAAACCTTTAACTCCTAGTATTTTTTATTTATTTCTTTACACATTGTTACGCAATTTTGTGTATAACAGTAGGTCACTGTAAGTAAAAGTGTCTTGCTCATAATCTGGAATTAATTTACTTATAGTGAAAATTAGAACATAACGTTTTTTATTTCAAAGAGGCCAGTAACGATTTTAGCACAGTCTTTTTGTTACTAATATATATATATATATATATATATATATATATATATATATATATATTACATTTTTAGTTGTCTCTATTCTGTTTTTATTCTTAGGTATGTTCTGTGAGTAATAAAAATAACATATTGTGTTTGATACATGCGTTTAAATAACTAAAGTTAAAAGTACTGTTAGTTAGTAGTATCCACCATTTCATCTTTATATTTCTTCTTAAATGATTCGAACTATTGAACTAGAAAAATCAAACAGAAAGCGGCTACTAACAGCTCTAAAAAAAAACTAACAGTATCACCGTAACACCTGATGATCATTATTAACTTGCTTTCCTTTTATGTAGATTAAATTACTTTTATTGCGTACTTGTAAGAAAATCCATTTTTATGTGCTATTTAATACAGCAACTGGTTTGTTTCTACACAAACTCCTTTTTATCTATTTTCTTTGTTTTGTATATATGTCATGTGCTCTAAAAAGAATTTTTGACAACATTCATTGATGTTCGACCATATTTTAATATGGAACACCATAGAAAACAAAACATTGTTTTATTATTCATATTTAGTCTTAAATCACCTGGAAATAACTATCTATCATATACACCCCCATATATATATATATATATATATATATATATATATATATATATATATATAGGTCTGATCTATTGTAATGATATCGGAAATATATTTTTCTCTAATATATATATATATATTAACGGTCATTATTGTTTGTTCATCAGTAGTGCTAGTGGCTATGGATTTTTGTGTCTAAATTGAGAAATGAGGGAATTCCTTTGATCTTTGTACGTGTGCCAACTATCATATTGATTCTTTTTAAGTGATCATTAAAAGTGGGATGTGGATAATAAGCGAAATGTTTTTTTTTCTCTCATCTTTTTTCTTTTTCATTTTTCTTTTTTTCGTAACAAAAATTCCAAATAGGAAAAATATTTTGGAATGCAATGTTAATATTATTGTATCTTGATTTCAATTTTGAAGTTTTCTTTGTTGCATTGAGTATTCGAGAAAGCAATTTCTTAAACTTATTTATTAATTATGTAAAAACTGCAATTTTTATTAAACGAATCTTAGTTTCAATCCTTTAACAACTAACATAATTTCAATAAATTTGATTTACCAGGAATTAAAATGGAATGTTTTCCTTAAATAAAGAAAAAATGCTGTAACAAAATTCGATTATGGGAATTTTAATAAATTTTAAATTATGACTTAAATTTACATTATACTGCTATCATTCCTATTGAATTAAACAACTGTTATTCCTCGTTTAAACATTCAAAATCATCAGCTATCCGACCTATTTTAGATAAGGATAAAACGGTAAAAATAAGAATTTCGTTTATAGCAAGTATGGTGCATCGTAGCAGTAAATTACCAAGCATCATTCAATGTTGTCATGTTAACGCGTCACATGAGTTAATGTTACATATGAACAGATTTAACGGTAAAGTGGAAAACAAACGGAGGCCGACGAAACACAACTTGTTTACTGAAGCTTAGTTAGCAATTAAAAAAAATATTTGAATGTTTATTTATATCTTGCTTAAAAGTAAACACATCCAAGATTCATTCTCTTGAAGAATGGTGGTACCTGCAGGAATCACCTCTCCTCCCCCACCCCGCCTTCTCTTCATTGTTTATTTCTAGAGTGCCACACGAGAGCATCATAGCAGTTTAATTTTTTCAACGACTTTTAAAACAATTATTTAATTATCTTTTAACTTATTTTTTTCGTCTAATTACTTTTATGTGAGACTTTAGTTATAAAATTAAATATATGATAACTAATGAACGGTAATATATGGACAATATACCGAATTTGCTGCACATTATTATTTCTTATTACCTGGAAAAAAGATCTTTAAAAAACATCAGTAAGCGAAAACGTTCTAATAGTCAAAAATAGGTTTCAGGTTTTATATATAGCGTTTAACAACAAAACAAAAACAAGCGATAAAAAATGCGTGGTTTGGTTTAATAATTGTTAGTGTGCTAATTTTACAGTCCATTGATAGTGAGTTCGCTTCTTACTGGGTGCCCCAGTTTAGTGACTACACACAGTACAGATTGTTTTACAACGACCTTATTAATATTAACAAAACAATTACATTTTCTAAATTAATTACTTTCTAGGGTTTCATAGCCCACCCCAATCTATGATATGGAGCCCCCACTCTACTACATGTCAATTTTTATAAAGTAGTATTCATATGAAATATATAAAACCTTCCCTTCTGGGGCCTCCAAACAGGATTGACCCCCTCTAATAGGGGAATTCAAGGGTTGTGTGCACTGGCCCTGACCCTCAGCAAGTTCAAATTAGGTTTCTGGAAGAAGAAAAAAAATTCCTGGTGCAAATTCCCTATTAACAGAAGTTTTGGTAGTTGTATAACATTGCACTAACAGTTTTTAAAAAAGTTTTTAAATGTAAAACACAAATTTAAGCTCTGTCAGTGGGGGTTAGAATGCTCCGACTGTATCCTCAGCAGTGGGGGTAAGACCTCCTTCCTCCCCCCAAAAAAAAGGGGCTGTCGTGAGTATGGCATTAAACTGAATCTGGTGGTGAAGTACCCCATCATTGCCATTACGCCCAGGTCCACTTTGACTCGAAGTGGTAGTAACTGTTAGGGTACCATCTATGGGTCAAATAGATCTGTTTGAAAATTTTATTGGATAGAAATACTTGAAACTATATACAAGGATGAGTAAAAAAAATAATGCCATTTTTGTTTAGGACAGGTATAATTACCAACACAAAAATATGTATCATACATCAAAATAAAACTGGTCCTCTGTGGATCACATCTCTACTACCCCACATAGTCACCGTTTCACTCAATAGCAATGTTCCACCTTCGAATGAAAGCATGTATCCCTGTCCTGTAAAATTCTGTTGACTGTTCTTTGAGCCACTTCTTCACTACAGATTTCACTTCCTCGTTACTGGAATAATTTTTGCCTCTCAAACCCTCTTTCATGGGACTGAAGAGAGGAAGTGAAATCTGTAGCGAAGCAGTGGCTCAAAGTACAGTCAACAGAATTTTACAGGGCAGGGATACATGCTCTCATTCGAAGGTGGAACATAGCTATTGAGAAACGGTAAGGATGTGATCCACAGAGGACCAGCTTCATTTTGATGTATGATACATGTTCCTGTGTTGGTAATTATACCTGTCCTAAACAAAATTGCATTACTTTTTGACTCACCCTCATAAATGTGTGCAAATTATTTGTATTTGATAGGAATACTTGATATCTTGTAACTGTAAAAAAAAAAAAAAAAAAAGAAAATATTACGAGAAACTATCAGTTTAGCTCAGTCGGTAGAGCATCCGCCTAGGAACCACAATATTCCAGGTTTGGCTCTTGCCAATTTAGCGTATGAGTAGCACAGGGATCTGTGCGGTAAAGTAAGGAGCTGATGGTAGGTGTAGTGCTTCACCTCAGAAGCCAAAACAATCTCCTTGGTCTAGTGCTAGCAAAAAGGGATAGACTCACTCACTGTCTGACTGATACAGACTTTAGGCCACCCCGGTGACTTATATAATCATGTAAAAATTATTGGTATTAGATAGGAACGTTTGAAACAATACAACTGTGTGCAAATTATCTTTATTAGGTAAGAATACTTGATATCACATAACTGTGGACTCAAATGATTTTAGACAATATAATTGCCCCCCCAAAAAAATGCAGTGGAAAATTGAAAATGTAGTCATGATTATAATCAAACATTTACAAATAAACAAAAGTTTGGCATTAAATAATCCATAAGGAGTTGATATGCCGTTAAACAAATAAACTAAACCATTAAAAAGAAATGTATTTCTTAAGCCAGCTTACTGTGCAGGTATTGTTTCTAGCATAGTGCTGAAGTAATTTTATTTATTTTTCTAGAAATCTATCTATATCTATCCTTATATAAAGGGCAGTTGTGTGTTTGTGTATGTCCGGACGAAACTTCGAAAATAAAACAATTAACGACAAAGTAAATATACATGCACATTAAATATCCCCAGGGCTTGGTTTTTGAACAAAAATAATGATGATTTGATTTATATTTGTGAAGATAATTAGAAAAATAAAATTTAAATGATAACGGCATGGAATGTTTTGCATTTAATATTTTGAATAAGAGACATTAATTTTTCTTTTCAAATTGTCTGGATGAATGCAACGTCTTTTTTACATAGGGATTTTAATGGGGCACCATGTGAGGATCGAACTCACGATTCAACAATAATGGATCTACGAGACTACCTTTTTTACCCCCTCCCCCTCTACCCAGGCGGCGCTGGGTAGCCGCTTTTAGTCTTTTATAAAACAAGCTCCTTTGTGTGTAGGTTTACTTTTTGTGTAAGTCTAGTAGGAGATTTGTTAGACTAAACTGAAATGCTTGGAAAATGAAACAGCAGTATACTGGATGGTTTCATTCTGCTCAACCTAATGACCTAATTTTGACTTAATATGTAAAGAAAGAAATAGTGTGTGTTCTGTTGGAGTTTTATAAGGACTAGAGTAAAACTGGAGTCTGTCTCAACAGGTGTGATATGCACAGAACTTGTAGGCTATTTACATATCTGAATGGTAATAATTTTTCCCTCCAATATATACGAAGGTGAAATCAAAAAGTAATGCCATTTTGTTTAGGACAGGTATAATTACTAAAACAGGAACATGTATCATACATCAAAATGAAGCTGGTCCTCTGTAGATCACATCCTTACTTCTCCACATAGTCACCGTTTCTCTCAATAGCAAAGTTCCACCTTCGAATGAGAGCATGTATCCCTGCCCTGTAAAATTCTGTGACTGTTCTTTGAGCCACTTTTTCACTACAGATTTCACTTCCTCGTCACTGGAATAATTGTTTGCCTCTCTTTGGCCCCATGAAAGAGGGTTTGAGCGGCAAACATTATTTCAGTGACAAGGAAGTAAAATCTGTAGTGAAGAAGTGGCTCAAAGAACAGTCCACAGAATTTTATGGGACAGGCATACATGCTCTTATTCGAAGGTGGAACATTGCTATTGAGAGAAACGTTGACTATGTGGAGAAGTAGAGATGTGATCCCCAGAGGACCAGCTTTATTTTGATGTATGATACATGTTCCTGTTTTTGGTAATTATACCTGTCCTAAACAAAATGGCATTACATTTTGACTCACCCTCGTAAAAGCAAGCAGATGGTCTGCATCTAGTGATGTAAAGCTGTTTCAAGAACACTTTTCAGGAAATCACTTTCTCCCCCTCCAATCTCCACCAACTCATCAGATTTAAACTCCGTTGAGCATGTATGTGATATATTGCAGCCCTCATTAAATTCCTTACAGTCACAGCTAATAAACACAGCACAGCCATGGTACATGGTAGGATAGATATACAGTGGAACTTTGGTTTTCGAACAACTCTGAAGTCGAACAATTCAGAGTTTGAACAAAAAATTTGAGTAAAAAACGCCTCAGTTGTCGAACAAATTTTCAGACTTTGAACACACGAGTCGAGTCAATGACTGCCGAGGCAAACCAAAGACGGCCGAACGGCTGGTCGATTCTAACCAAGCAGCATATTTGTGCTTATTCTTTATTTTACGGTTACTTTAACCCTTATTTATGGATCCTAAGAAAGGCAGCAATGATACTACTGGAAGGAAAGAGAAAAGTTGTGAAGTCTGATGGTCAAGAACACATAAATCCACATTACATTATTTCTTATGGGAAATATTGTTTCAGTTTTTGAACAAATCGGTTTTCAAACATAATTTTGGAACGAATTATGTTCAAGAACCGAGGTTCCACTGTACCCATGCAAACACAAAGTTAAGCAGCGATGAGTCTGTTTAATACTTAATTGGGTGACCACTTAAGCAACAGCAGTTACTGTAAACAATCTCAGTCCTTTACTTATCAGAATGAATAGATTCGGCATTAAATGACCTGAGAAAGGTTTATATGCTGTAAAACAAAACGACCAATCAACCCATACAAATAACTCCAGTATCTTATAGATTCCATGTCATGTGGCTGCCATTATTTAGGTAAAGAGAGGAGCTATGTCCTATCAGGTATCTGTCTATGGGTACTTCAGTTTATTCATATATCAGTTCAGGCATAACTGGTTTTTCTGACTCTGCTTTGTATAAAATAAGTATAGAAGCATAGTTCCTGGGGTGGGTGGGAGGGGGCTTGTCTCCAAGTAGTATCTTTCCATGATACTAAAAAGGGTTAGTTGCAAATTATTTGTATTAGGTAAGAATGTGCACAAATGATTTTAGACAATATAATTGCAAAAAAAAAATGCAGTGGAACATTGAAAATATAGTCATGATTATAATCAAACATTTACAAATAAAAGTTTGGCATTAAATAACCCATAAGGTGTTGATATGCCGTTAAATAAACTAAACCATTAAAAAGGGTTAGTGACATGGGGTGTGTTCTGTTGGAAAGCCAATGAAACCTCTGACCAAATTCAGTTTATTGTTCAGCATAGTCTCTTTTGCAGTCCACACAATTCTCCACTTGGTGTTGCAATGATTGGATCCCATTGGTTAAAAAAGTCATCAACAGCAGATATGATATCATTATATGAACTTTTCAGCAGTTGCTTCTCCAGCATATCTTTTTCGTCTTTCTCAGATGCTTTGTGTGATGGGGGCAAGTGGCCATACAGTTGCTTTCTTGTGGTGTGCTGTTTCCATAACTTGTTTGGAATACCAGTGAAAAACTCTGCTATTTCTGAAGACCTTCATCATTCAAAAGATTTTGTCTCCTAGATTAAAAGATGATGAACTTGTATTCAGTTTTGTTTTGTAGGTTTGGGGTAGGCCTAGTCAAATGTCAGTTCAAATATACAAGTGAGGGGCAAAAGTAACAGGGCAGTTAATAATAATAAATAAACATTTATTATAAACTAGCTGTAAGTAAAGTCGTCAGAGTGGCTTATTATTGGTATCAGCCAGACAACAAGTCTCCAATCAGTGGTAGTACCTGTTAGGATCCCATCTATGGGTTAAATAGGAAATGTGTTTATAAATAAAATTGAGTATCCATTAAGAATGAATTTATTTCAAAACTTTGTCTGCATTAAATGACCCACCGAGGTTGATATGCCGTAAAACAGTCCAAACCCAAACTCCTTTCCACTAGCACTAGACCAAGAAGATTGTTTTTTGCTGAGGTGGAGTGCCAAACTTACCACCAGCTCCTCCCTTTACCGCACAGATCCAAGCTGTACTACTCAATTGCTGACTTGGTGAGGGCTGGTATTGAACCCGGAACCTTTTGGTTCCTAGGCGGATGCTCTACCGACTGATCTAAACTGGCCTATCCTCCTAAGCTAACTGAAACAATGAAATATTTATCCGTTTAAAATGATTGATAGATTTTTGTAATGGAGATCATAATTGTTAAACTGATTTCAGCATAAAATAACCTTGGTTTTCGGGGTGGCCTAAAGTCGATATCACCCAGACAGTGAGGGAGTCTATCCCCTTTTCACTAGCACTAGACCAAGGAGATTTTTGGTGTCTGAGGTGGAGCTCTACACCTACCATCAGCTCCTTACTTTACCGCACAGATCCCTGTGCTACTCATATGCTGAGTTGGTGAGGGCCGGTATCGAACCTGGCACCTTGTGGTTCCTAGTCAAACGCTCTACCGACTAAGCTAAACCGGCCTATATAACCTAACAACGGTTAACATGTCGTAAAACCAACCAATCATTCTACAATCCTAAGGTGCCTGGATGGAAATATGGGGTGGGGGGTGGGGGTCTGTCTTTTGTAGCAGAATAAAGTAAAATAGGGCAAACAGAATTTCTTTCCAAATCATCCTAACAACAATGCTCGTGATCTCAGCCATTATCATTTCTTCAGTTATGTGTGCAGCTCTCCGCGTGGAAGCGCTTGTTGCAGCTCTCCGCGTGGAAGCGCTTGTTGCAGCCTTCTGCGTGGAAGCGCTTGTTGCAGCCCTCTGCGCGCTTGTTGCAGCCCTCTGCGTGGAAGCGCTTGTTGCAGCCCTCCGCGTGGAAGCGCTTGTTGCAGCCCTCCGCGTTTGTTGCAGCCCTCCCCTCTGCGTGGAGACGCTTGTTTAGGCCATTAATGTAATTTTCTCAGATTTTTCTTAGAAAAATAAATGAGTTTTAAAAAATGTTTAAAAAAAATGAGTTAAAAATGTTGTTTTTTTAAAAAAATTTTTTATTTTTAATACCTATCAAGTATGAATAGAACAAAAATGTCTTTGGCATAAAATAACCCAACAAGAGTTGATATGCTGTAAAATTCAACCAACCACCAACCAACCTGTTAATGGGGCTTAGGATATGCTTACTCAGAGATGCTGATAGGCCCGTGTCTTGTGTCCCTGACGCACAAAAATCTAATAGGACACAGTAAAATCATATCCATTCATCCCAGTGTTTTTCTTTTTTCTTCCCCCACCATTTCAAGCTAACTTTAGATACATTTTAATAGTTTCTTAGAAATGGATTACACAGGATAGGTTACAAGGTAGGAGTTATATGGCTTTAGTTGGGACCCATAAATTTTCCCAGGGACTCATTCAAAGCAAATATATGTGTCCCAGGATGCACTAAATCAAAACGCTATCAGCATCACTGCTTACTATATATATATATTTGAAAATCAGGATGGTGCACAACTTCTGGGACACCCTGTATTAATATAACAAGTTTAGTTTTAGTGTGGCTAACAATAACTCCATTTGACAGTAGTTAAGTTTTCCATTAGATTATAAACTCGTTAGCAGTTAATGTATCAAAACTGAAACAAAAAACAAAAAAAAAAACAATAAATTATTCATAAAGTCTGTTTGGCTGTGATGAGCTAATATTGTGTCGTTTGAAAGGTTATTAACAGGAAGTGATTTTTGGCTTGTCTATTTTTCTCTCTGACTAAATGAAAGGATGTCTGTTTTTTTTTTATTTATTTAGCTTCATTAATATTTTAACACAAAGAAAAGTCATGTTTTTGTTATTGTATTTAGAGCAGAGCAGTGGAGTTGGAAGACAAAACGTTTGACTCTTCTATTTTTGGCAACTTCGACTCTGACTCCTTTTTATGTAATTAAGTGATTATGGCCTACAGATAAATATAAAATCATGATTAAAAAATAATATATTTATAAGGAGTGTGCACTGTATAACTTCAGACTAAACTAGGGCCATATAAAGTGTAAATACAATTGGAATCTGTATAGTTTTACCGACTCCGACTCTAATTGCTTCCAATTCTGACTCCATCTTGTTTAATACACATGAACTTTGTTTTATCTGAGTTCACATAGAGTTCTTGCTGTCTTAATGTGATCAAATTTGGATCTGGTGGTGAGGCTTCAATTCTGTTCATTCCATTACAGAATTAGAGTTGGAGAAAGAATAGTTAAAAAGAATTTTTTTGGGGGTGGGGGGTGAAATTTGAAGTCTGGAACAATTAAGGAGTCGGTATAAACTATACCAACTCCGACTCCTTAATTGCTTCCGACTCTGACTCCACAGCCTTTATTTAGAGTGAAAAGAAAGAATAAAAGAGGAGCATATTTGGGATGTAGACAGGCATAAAAACTGGGGCTAAATTTAATTTGCATGTTAATTTTTAAACACCAAAGTGACAGTCATGTAATAGATATAACCTGATGTATTTTTCCCCTGTCAGTGGGACCTAGAATATGCTGACTGTATCTCTGCAGAGAGGTAAAACCGCCCCCCTCGTCCAAAAAAAAAGGTGTGTCCTGGATATGACATTAAACTGCATCTAATAGTAAGGCTCTGTTTCTGGAGATCTGGGGAGTGTCGAGTACTCCTTTATTGCCATTACTCCCAGGTCCACTCTAATTTCAAGTGGTAGTACCTGGTAGGTTCCCAATAATCTATGGGTCAAATCATCATCATCAGGTTGTGCTGTTAGCATGGATTCCCATGACTCTTTCTCACCAACCATACCTCTGGGTCATTGCCTCTGGCAGGTCTTATGAGCGGCATCCAGAATCCATACAGAGCTGATTGATTTAGTTTTTTGCTGGTCAACCTACACTTATGAGTTTGTCCTTACTTCTCCAACAGTGTCCAGCATGTTTTGTTTGTCTTGCTTAGATGGTTTGTGTAATTGGAGGCAGGTGACCAAACAGCTGTTTTCTTGTGGGATGTTGCCTCCAAGATCTTTTTAAATCTGATTTGTATTCTGATAGGATTGTGTGCATCCCTGCCCCCCCCCCCAATAAAAAACTCTTAAGAAACAACTACACAAAAAATGTAAATAAAAACATACAATGAACACAATTCCCTAACCTCTAGGCATAAAATAACCCTAGATATGTTGACATGCCATTGAAATCAATTGATCTGATGTATTTTTGTGGTCTGGCTTTGAAAGAAATGTAGCCAAGGTCTTTAACACCTCAGCCCCTTTTTTGTGGGGGGTGGGGAGTATTTTCTCCTCTTGATTTGAAACTTATGTTTTTAAGGGCCATTCCTTGGCCTTATAGCAGAAGCGCTTATCCAGTGGAATTGGATCCTTGATAAAGAGTCCGTCGATAATGAATCCTTTGGTTACTAAAGTGTTCTCAGTTACTGGTATAAAGTCCTTTGATAATGAATCCTTTTGGTTACTAAAGGGATCGTATAAGTCCTTCTTGAGTATTGGTAAAGATCCTGGCAATCCTCTGTCCGTCCTCAAAGAGTGTAATTTGAATTATGACCAATGTGGGGGGTTTAAGTATTCTATCAGGCCAGTAGTATTGCTAGTGATTGGTTATAAGAGTCAATCACGTGATTTTTTTTCTAAGTAATATTCATAAAGAATTTATTTATTCAAATAAATTCGTAATTTATTTTATATCTAAAAAAATGTATTTTTCTTCCAGGCAATTTCTGCTAGTGTATAATTTTTTGTAAAAAATGTTTCTTAGAAATATTTTTCTTTTTAATCTTAGAAATGTGTTAAGAATTAAGATTTAGCTACTCAGTTTACTTGTGAGGTTTTCAAACAAAAAAAAAAATAACAGGAAATAACAATTTTCTCTTAAAGTGTTTAAAATTATTCTTGAGAAAGATTTGACATTTCCAAAGGGCAGAAATTATCCAAGGCTGGCAAAGATCTTTTAAAAAAAAACAATTTCTATGCTGTTTCTGTAAAAGGAAATATTCTTGTGAGAAGAGGAAGTTTAGTTAGAATACTTTCCCTCTGGTTAATCTGCCTTGACGTGAAAGATGTCTGGGTATGAGAAAGTGAAAGGCATATGTATGAGAAAGTGTATCATTCACAATGTTTGTCTGGCTTTCTTTACTATTGGCAACAATTAAGAATTTAAGATGTTACAAAAACAAAAATGAAACTTAATGTCTACTGTAATTGTGTGTAACATGAATACCTAAGTTTGGACTTCGGAATTCTGGAAAAAAATTCTTGGGTATAATATGCACCACTTTTTTTTTTTTTTTTTTTATGAGGGGTTTTGTGTCCTGAATATGATGTTAAACTGCATCTAATAATGAAGTTTCAATTCTGGAGCTATGGGGAATTTGGAGTACCCCCTCATCGCCATTACTCCCAGGTCCATTCTGACCCAGATTGGTAGTACCTGTTAGGGTCCCATAATGCTTAGATAGAATAAATAATATAAAATAAGTTTAAATAGATATTTAAAAAATGAGTTTAAATAAAATATTTTGAATACCCATCAATAATGAATAAAATAAAATGTCTTCCACATAAAATAACCTAACAAGGGTTGTCATGCCATAAAATCCAACCAACCAACCATTTTTTTAGAATATGTAGCAGCTAAATTTAAACTAAATTTAGCATTTGTTTAACTTTTCATAAGTTCATACTGACTAAAAATATTTATATAGTTTACATTATGTCTAAGGGACTGGTTTAGCTCAGTTGATAGAGCATCAGCCTAAGATCACAAGGGTTCCAGGTCGATACTGGTCCTCACCAACTCAGCACATAAGTAGCACAGCTTGGATAATCTGTCTGTGCGGCAAAACATCTGGAGCTTATAGGTGTAGTGCTCTACCCAGCAAAAACAATCTCCCTTAGTGAAAAAGGGATAGACTCCCTCACTGGCCACTCTGCCAACTTTACTTTTTACCTCATTATGTCTTAAAACACAAAATTTACACAGTATTTAGAGCTTACATTAGGAGAAATAAGATTATAAACAAATGTACATTTCAGTGGATATTTCTCTGTTAAGGCCTAAAACACATTAGTTTGGACTATAGATATAACTTACTTTCAGTCAACCTATCCTAAATATAATGACTACTCTGTTGGCTCAGGCATTAGAATACACAGACTACAACTCTGCAGAGGGGTAAGACTCCCCCAATGGGGCCAACTGTTGGCCTTGGGTGGTGACCCGTGATGCTTAAGGTGGATGAGCAGTTCATGATTTGCAATACTCCACTTTGCCCAATCTTGGGCTAGACGGGTGGTTGGAGGAGCCCCCTCCGATCAATCGGCTGGTCACGTCAAGCCCTAGCACCTATATGATTGCCTCAACCCTTTTGCCCTTATGGCAAGCCCCAACCCTTTTTATCATATGTGTGCTAGAAGGCGGTGACTGAGGGTCTACATGTCCTGGGAATGATGTTACTCTATCTAATGGTGAGGTTCCAGTTCTGGAGGTTTGGGGAATGTGGAGCACCCCTTCATCACCATTGCTCCCTGGACCACTCTGTCCCAGAGTGGTAGTACCTGTTAGGGTCCCATCTATGGGTTAAATAGAAAAACATGAGTTGATAAACAAAATTGTATTATGCATTAAGAATGAATTTATTTCACAACTTTGTTGGCATTAACTGACCCACCGAGGTTGATGTGCTGTAAAACCAAACAAACCAAAACTTAAATATAATGAGATATGGGACTGGAATAAAAAGTTCATTATATAATTCTTGTGTATAATAATTATAATATACAACCCTAGCCTTTTGGCTGCACCACTTAACGTTGGCCTTTTTTTCCTTCTTTTTATTAAAGATCTCTAAATAGGACTGTGCCTATTCTAGTAGTGACCACCACAAGTGGAGTTTAACAGGTTTGAATACAGAGTTTTCCTTCTCCTAGACTAGTTGACTAACCAAGGTTAAAGAGCCCAGTCTGCCTTACTATTTACCCATAGCTGGAGAGAGAGTAGTTGGATTCATACCTTTCCCAAGGGTATTAGTGCTATGTGAACTGTAGCTTCATCCAGGATTTGAACTTGGATCGACGAGTCTATTTCCTACGACTCTAGACCACGTGCCTCCCAATTTAATTAAACAAGATGGGCAGTCGGAGAGAATGGTTTTATTGGCATTGACTTCCCTGTTGGCAGGGTTATAGTAACAGACTGTATCTCCTGCAGGGGTTAAGATAAGACCCCTACTTCTTTTCACCCAAAACAGGGTGTCCCAGTTATTGATATTAAACTTCATCCAATGGTAAATTACTAGATGGAGCTCTGGGAGTGTGGTGTCACTCCTTCATTGCCATATATTTATCATATATGTGCTAGAAGGCAGTGGCTGAGGGTCTTATTATTGTGGGTATGACGTTAAACTGCATCTAATGGTGAAGTTCCAATTTCAGACCTCTGGGGAGTATGGAGTACCCCTTCATCCAATGGTGAATTACTGGATGAAGCTCTGGAAGTGTGGTGTCACCCCTTCATTGCCATTACTCCCAGGTCCATTCCACCCTGTTGGCTTGGGTAGAAGAATACACCAACTGCACCTCTGCAGAAGGGTTGACATGCCAGAAAATCCACCAAACCAAACTTTTTGGCTTAAAAATTTGGAAAAATAGTGCATCTTATACTAACACAAATAATTACAGAAATTTAAGTTTTCATATCAAGCCCAAGCACCTATAGGATTGAAGTTTTAATTTTGGAGCTCTGTGGAGTGTGGAATAACCCTTCATTGTCATTACTCCCAGGTCCACTCTGACCTGGAGTGGTAATATATTTTAGGGCCCCATCTATGGGTTAAATAGGAAAAAATCAGTTTTAAAAAGATTTTAAAAAATTTGGATACCCATCAAGCAGGAATAGAACAAAATGTCCTCAGCATAAAATAACCCAATGTGAGTTGACGTGCTATGAAATCGAACTAACCAAACCAACAAACCAAACCCTTCATTGCCATTACTCCCAGGTCCACTCTGATCTAGAGTGGTTGTATCTGGATCCCATTTTTTGGGTCAAATGAATTTGTTTGGAGATTATTTGTATTAGATATAGATAAGTAAAGTCAAGTCATCGGAGTGGCCTAAAGTCAGTATCAGCCAGACAGTGAGGGAGTCTATCCCCTTTTCACTAGTGCTAGACCAAGGAAATTGTTTTGGCATCTGAAGTGGAGTGCCACACAGATCCATGTGCTACTAATACGCTGAGTTGGCAAGGGCCGGTATCGAACCAGGAACCTTGTGGTTCCAAGTTGAACGCTCTACCGACTGAGCTAAACCGGCCCTGAGATATAGATACACACACACAGGAAAGGCATGGTCTGCTATAGACAGATTATCAATCATATGGAAATCTGATCTTATTAATAAGATAAAGCAAGAATTTTTCCAAGCTGTAACCGTGTCAGTGCTACTGTATGGCTGCACCACTTGGACCCTAATGAAGTACCTAGAGAATAAGTTAGATAGGAGTTGCACAAGAATGCTGTGTTCAATCTTAAACAAATCGTGAAAACAACAACCCACAAGAAAGCAGCTGTATGGCCACTTGCCTCCTATGCACAAACCTGGATGTTACCCTGAAGACTCCCGAGGGCGATGAATGATAGGGACAGTTGGCAAGATATTTTCATGGATATCTGTGCTACTAGTTTAACCTGATGATGATGAGATAGAAATATTTGAAACCATGTAACAATTATTAGTGTTAAGAATAGTTACTTAAAGCTATAATTGTTTACAAAGAATTATTAGTTACTTGAAACCATATAATTGTGTACAAATTATTATTAGGAATACTCGAGACAATAAACAAGTGATTATTATTAGATAGGAATAGTCTTGCAACCATATGATTGTATATAAATTATTGGGGATACTTGAAATGATTGCAAATTATTTTTATTGATAGTTACTTGAACTTAATTGTTTACAAATGATTATTATTAGTTACCGCCCTGTTGGTGGGGCATTAGAATGCACCGACTGCACCTCTGCAGAAGGGTAAGACTCCTCCAATCTATTGGCTGTAGGTGGCGACCCGTGATGCTTAAGGATAGAACCCAGGTGGATGAGCAGTCCATGACTTGCAAAACTCCACTTAGGCCCTTTCTTGGGCTAGACGGGCGGTCGGAGAGTCCCCCTCCGATCAATTGGCTGGTCACGTCAAGCCCTAGCACCTATATGATTGCCCCAACCCTGTTGCCCTATATGGGTGCTAGAAGGCGGTGGCTGAGGATCTACATGTCCTGGGAATGATATTAAACTCTATCTAATGGTGAGGTTCGAGTTTTGGAGAATGTGGAGCACCCCTTCATCACCATTGCTCCCTGGTCCACTCTGACCCGGAGTGGTAGTACCTGTTAGGGTCCCATCTATGGGTTAAATAGAAAAACATGAGTTTATAAACAAAATTAATTATCCATTAAGAATGAATTTATTTAAAATCGGCATTAAATGACCCACCGAGGTTGATATGCTGTTAAAAAAAACAAAAACCCTATAATTAGTTAATTGAAATAATCTAGTTACTATAATAACAATTATTAGTGTTAAGGATAGTTACTTAAAGCTATAATTGTTTACAAAGTATTATAATTAGTTACTTGAAATCATCTACTTTCTTGCAAAAGGAACTGACTTTGGCATTAAATAACTCAACAAGGACAGGGAGACCCCTTGGCGTAGTGGCTAACATGCTGGACTGCGACATCATAGAAAGTGAGTTTGGACTCCAGTGGCACTATTATGCTCGCCTTTGGATTAATACCCTTGGGAAAGGTATGAACCCCCTCATCCTCTGTGCTGCATCTCTGCAGAGTAGTAAAATTTTCTGCTGAAGAGTGGAAATGGATATGTCCTTTCCCCCACTCTGGGATCACAAGCAGAAGTAAAGGGACTCATCTTCTTTTGCTGGGTGTCTCACAAGGAGACGCACATCGACTTTTCGTGCTCTACTATGGGGGTGTTTTAACTGACCTCGTAAGTTGTGAGATAGTGGTAATGAATGGAATTTATGATAGAAAAAGATCAACCTACTCTTCCTCTCTTTCACTGAAAAGCCCCCATGGGCCGAGCGAGAAATAAGCAACCCCTTATGCCTATCCGCAACCCACTATATTTTCACGTTTTTTTTTTTTTTTTTTTTTTTTTTTTGAGCCCACTACCTATGTTGAGTGTTTCTTGTGACCTATTAGTTGACCGGCCTACCACAATACTACACAAACCTTTTATGGCACTGTGACTATGCTACACATGCACAACAAATACAACAGTATTACTAATAGCCGCACAAACTTTGGAGACCTTACTTTTGGGATTACTATCGTAACTGAACATAATTGTTTACAAATTATTATTATTATCATCATTTACTTGAAACCATATAAAATGCTTGCAAAAAGAAAGACTTACTTTGATATTAAATAAGAGTTGACATGCTGTAAAACAAACCATCCAACCATTTAAGCCTATTGATTGATTTTCAGTGAATATTTTGACTGAGTCAAGAGATATTGTTATTGAAAAGAAGGATTATCCAATATTTATAATAATTGTTCTCTTCCAGGCCGAAGATTAAATTCTGTTTCAGAGCAATCTATATATCAATACTTGTGTTCCTAGATTGTACGACCCTTATCGTCTTGCAACACCCTCTGGTTAAAAATGAGACTGTCCAAATGAGTGTCGTCACCTCAGCCAAATTATGAACCATTCTGTTTTTATCAAAAAGAAAAGGAAGAAAAAGGATATGCTACACCGAAAAAATATAAGAAAGAAAAAGAGTAGGGGAAAGAGAGAGAGAGAGAGGGGTGAGTGCATGGAAGCCTTAATGTTAATCTGTTTCAATCGAACATAATGAAAGAAAGAAAGAAAGAAAAAGATTGAGAGAGTTAAATCAAAATTATTATACTTTTAGCTCAGTCAGTAGAGTGTCCAACTAGGAATCCCAAGGTTCCAGATTTGATACCGGCCCTCGCTAACTCAGTGTATGAGTAGCACAGGCATCTGTGCAGTAAAGTAAGGAGCTGATGGTAGGTGTGGCACTCTGCTTCAGACGCCAAGACAATGTCCTTGGTCTAGTGCTAGTGAAATAGCAACTTTAGGCCATCCCGTCGACTTTACTTTTTACTTACGTACATATTGAACTATTTGCAATAGCTCTTAAGTAAACATATCAAACGTTGGGAGAGTGTGGAGTGCTCCTACAATGCAAATAAATTGGTTTGAAAATGAGTAGAATTTGATAAGGATACTTGAAACCATATAATGTACAAATTATTTGTATTAGATTGGAATACTTGATACTGTGTGCAAATAAACCATTATCATTATTAAATTGAAATAGTCACTTAAAACCATATGATTGTGTATAAATTATTTATATTAGGTATACTTGAAAATATATAACATACTCCCTTCATAATACTAATATTAA
>CM042143.1:78794777-78922277 GCA_023376005.1 Doryteuthis pealeii | reverse complement strand
TAACATATGTACTCTTATTTAATAAGCTTAGCTGTGGCACAAGGCCAGGAGTATGGGGCACTCAATGAGAATCGAACTCACTAACAATGGTTTGCGAATCTTGCTTGCTAGCCATTACACCACATGAGGTGCCCTAATGGGGTCTTATATAAGGAGAATCCAAGGTGTTTCATAAAAGTATCAAGATTTTTTGTACTTTTTGACACACCTTGTATTCGGAAAAAAAATGTTCCATTCGTTAATTTTTTTCAGAATACAAGGTGTGTCAAAAAAGTACCAAGTTTAAAGCTGTATTTACCAAGATAGAAATGAAGAATGAATGGAACGTTTTTTCAGGACACAAGGTGTGTCAAAAAGTACAAAAAATCTTGATACGTTTTTGACACACCTTGTATATTGTTAAAAAAATTATAGACAGATGTTGTGCAAATACATCTTGGTACTGCTGCTTGTTTGAGAGAGAGCATGTGTACCATAGTTTTAATTCTATAGTGACTGTTGTACTCTATAGAATAGCCATAATCTCAACTGACCTAATCAATATTGCATTAGGCACCTTGGTTCATCCTATTTTGGGTATTTGAATTTGATTCCACATTAAACAAAGCAACAAAAATGGAACTGAACAAAAATTTTGAGCAGCATTTATCTCAGCTTGTAACAGTTATTTTAAAATTGTTATTGATTTTTTTTTTTTTTTTTTTCATTCCTATAATTTTTCTTTCTTTCTTTAATATTTTTTCAGGAGGATTTGGCAAAGTGAAACTTGCTGTACATTCTCTGACAGGAGAACGAGTTGCCATTAAAATTATGAACAAACAAGCACTTGGGGTAGGTGTCTGAATTTCTTTTATTGAGTTTGACATTTTGGGGTGAGTTATGTGGTTTAGGAGTTGTTTTTTAAAAAAAAACTCTGTAGAACAATTCAAGTACCTAGGCAGTCATATCTCATCCACAGAAAGTGATGTTAATGCACGTGCACGAGCAGATGCGACACAAGGTCAATTTCTTAAGCGGAGTTTAACAGGTGAATTCAGAGTTTTCCTTCTCCTAGACTGGTTGCCTATCTGCCCTACTATTCACCCATAGAGGATTCATACAAGGCACTAAATGAAATGCAAGGTTAATGCACGTATAGGAATGGTGTGGTTTGCTATAAATAGATTATCAGTCATATCGAAATCCGAAGTCCCAGACAAGCTAAAGAGACAATTCTTTCAAGCCGTTGTCATATCAGTATGATCTTATTAATAAGATAAAGCAAGAATTTTTCCAAGCTGTAACCGTGTCAGTGCTACTGTATGGCTGCACCACTTGGACCTTAATGAAGCACCTAGAGAATAAACTAGATGGGAGCTGCACAAGAATGTTGCGTGCGATCCTAAACAAAACGTGGAAACAACACCCCACGAGAAAACAGCTGTACGGCTACCTTTCCCATATCACCCAAACAATCCTAGTAAGACGAACAGGACACTACTGGAGAAGCAAGGATGAACTCATAAGTGACGTCCTCCTGTGGAAGCCAGTGCATGCCGATCAGCAAAGTCGTACATTGAACAGCTCTACGCGGATACTGGATGCTGTGCAGAGGACCTGAGAACAATGAGTGATAGAGACAGTTAGAGAGAATGTCATGGATATCCGTGCTAATAGTGTGACATGATGAGGTTTAATTATTCTTGATCTCTTTTTTTTTTTTTTTTTTTCCTATTTGTGTTTTATAGTATGAGAACCAATTTTTTTTTAATATGTGGCACATCAAAACGTATATATATGCAAACTTGATATTGTAAAACCTTGGAGAACATATTTGTGTATTTGCATATGTATGTGTATATGTAGGGTCTGGGGTCGGACGTTTAGACAAAAGTTTAGGAAAATCATAAAACTTGAATCTGCCAAACTTGAAAATGGTGGAGATTTCATGTCTTCAGATCTTAGAAACTGGAGACATGCCAACAAGGAATAGTTTTTATGTTGACAATTTTTAAGTGAAATTGGTTTCATAAATCTAAAGTTATGATTTACTTTGTGGATGGCCTGTCCCGGAAGTCAAGAGGAGTGGTAATGATAGCATATATTTATATTTACCAACCCCTCTGCATGAGCAGGATGCGACACAAGGTCAATTTCTTAAGCGGAATTTAACTGGTTTGAATTCAGAGTTTTCCTTCTCCTAGACTGGTTATCTAGCCATGGTTAAAGAGCCCAGTTTGCCTTGCTATTTACCCATAGCTGGAGGGAGAATTGGATTAATACCTTTCCCAATGGTATTAGCGCCATGTGAAATGCAAACAGTTTTGTCCAGGAATTGAACTTGGGTAGACGAGTCCATTTCTACAACTCTAACCATTAGACCACGTTCCTCCATAATGATAGCATATATTGGCTTGCTTCAGACCCTTGGGGTTAGTCAGTGAGGGGACGGGGTGGATCAGTTACGGGCAGTGAGGGTTAACAGTGAAAGAACAGGGCTTCAAGGGGTACTCTTCTCTTGGGCTCCTGTGCTCTGTAGTTGAGCCCAAGAGCTGAGAGTGAAAGAGAATGAAGAATAGTGCAAAGAAGCAATCATGTTAAATGTCATACACCTCCTGAAAAATTTACCCTCTCTCTTTGTTATTTATTTTATTTTCCCCTTGTTTCCGTACGCCCTGTTGGTGGGGCGTTAAAATACACTGACTGCACCTTGCAGAGGGATAATACTCCCCCAATGGGGCCACTTGTTGGCTGTGTATGGCGACCCGTGATGCGTAAGGATGAAACCCAGTTGGCTAAGCAGTCCATAACATGCAACACTCCACTTTGGCCCTTACTTGGGCTAAACAGATGGTCGGAAAGGCCCCCTTCGATCAATCGGCTAGTCACATCAAGCCCTAGCAGCTATATGATTGCTCTAATCCTACTGCCCTTATGGCAAGTCCCAACCCTTTTTATCATGGGTGCTAGAAGGCGGTGGCTTAGATTCTTCATGTCCTAGGAATGACATTAAACTCTATCTGATGATGAGGTTCCAGTTCTGGAGGTTTGGGGAATGTGGAGCACCCCTTCATCACCATTGCTCCCTGGTCCACTCTGACCCGGAGCGGTAGTACCTGTTAGGGTCCTATCTATAGGTTAAATATGAAAATGTGTTTATAAAAAAAATTGAGTATCCATTAAGAATGAATTTATTTCAAAACTTTGTTGGCATTAAATAGCCCACTGAGGTTGATATGCAGTAAAACAAACCAATCTAGACCAGGGCTTTTCAAACTTTGCACCCCTTTTAACCAAATTTATTTTCCATTCACTCCCAGATAAATTAGTTGAATATTAAATTACAAAACATAAGTAATTTTACCAGTGTTTAATACAGTTTTGGTTTAGCTCAGTTGGTAGAGCACTTGACTAGGAATTGCAATGTTCCTGGTTCGATACCATCCCTCGCCAACTCAGCGTGTGAGTAGCACAGGGATCTGTGTGGTAAAGTGAGGAGCTGATGGTTAGGCGTGGCGCTGCACCTCATATGCAAAAACAATCTTCTTGGTCTAGCGCAAGTGAAAAGGGAATGGACTCCCTCGCTGCCTGGCTGATACCGACTTTAGGCCACCCCGACGAATTTACTTTTTACTTTACATGAGAAAAGGATCAGTAAAAATTATAAAGTCAAATGCACCATTAATTCTTGAATTATCTTTTAATGGGAAGGATGAATTTGGTTGACACTGAAAAGATGATGAGTATTAAGTTGCAAGTTTGTTAGTTTGAGCCACAAATCACCATGTTGTCCCATGTTCAAAATGTTTGCTTTGTAAATAATGCATTTAGCTTAACCCAGATTCCACCATATACAAACTTGGTGAAGGTGCATGGTGTAATGTTTAGAGCCATAAAAAATGGACTTGTCGATGACTTGTTCAAATCCTGGACAAGGCTGTTTGCATTTCACATAGCGCTAATACCCTTGGGAAATGTATAAATTCAACTATTCTCCCTCCAGCTATGGATAAATAGTAGAGCAGACTGGGCTCTTTAACCTTGGCTAGGTAACCAGTCTAGATGAGGGAAAACTCTGAATTCTAACCTGTTAAACACTGCTTAAGAAATTGATCTCGTGTCACATCCTGCTCATGCGAAGGGTTGGTAAATATATGAATACAAACTTGGAAAGGCAAGTATGATGGGTTCAATTGTTGTACAAAGTTTGGGATATTTTCTTATAGTTTTGGGTATCTGGCCACTCGTCTGCATGATCCAGTGATTTTTGTTCTGTTACAAAGGTATTTATAAATGCAAACAAGTACTGTATATACTTGCGTATCATAACAATAGCAAGTTTGATCCCCATGTATTAATCAGGCTTGGTGGCAGGTCAGGAAAATCAGTATACTTGCATATCATGTGACTGTTTTGAGACTGAAATTTTAGTCTAATATTAGGGAGTCGCACTAGATAGAAATTTTGTGTGTAAATAGTTGGTTATGACTAGGCCTAGGCTAACTGGTATACCTACAATTTCCAGCTGCAAAAGTCAACAAATAATCCTGGATAGTATCTGATTACTCGAGTATATATGGTAACCCCCCCCCTGTGGACCCCTATGCTTTTATTCACCCCCAGGAGTCTTCTATATCGACTACTTTGAGAAGCTGTCCTAAGTAGAGCAAACAGATCTGACAGGAACCATACTTGTTAATATATAAATGGTATAGTCGGATCATCAAATTATCTCCCTTTAATTCAAATAGTCGCGCTTAAGAGATTTATACAAATTGTTATTATTACAAAATTTTATATGAACATTTAGAATGTTTGATCAATAAAAAGTTTGCTACAAATCTATTTTAAACTTTAAAAAATAAAGTTACTAATTATCTTCTTTGAATTAAAATATATATTTAATAACCCAAACGTTTTTAAAAAAAATAAAGATATATTTACTTATTTTAGTTCAAGGGAGATAATTAGTAACTTGACGTTTTTAAAGTTTAAAATAGATTTGTAGCACATTTTTTAATCATTTGTTGTATTTTCAGCAATGGAGATGGATAATTTATTTACTTTATTTCGTTTTTTTATTATTATCATTTCGAGAAACTTTCAGTGCTGTCTTTTGATTTAAAAAGACAAAAAGACACACTCAGAGTTGCCGAGGCATGGAATAAGCTGCCTGCATCCTTTGTGGGCTGCCGAAACACTGCATCTCTTAAAGCCTCCATGCTTCCTGTCTGCCAACACTATACCTGATACCCCTCTCCACACACATATGCATGCATGTGCACACTTACGTATGCACGCGCACACATACATGTATATTATTACTGTACGCTATTCATGTTCCTGACACTAATACATTATTCTGTGTACTAGACATGAGACTTTAATGAGTTGTGGTGCACCTGAGCACTGTACACAATAAATTTCATTATCATATCTGAGATTAGTTTAATCTTTGATGCTTAGTATTTGGAAGACTCAAATCAATCGATTTATCAGATTTGAAAATCCAGGTGAGTTGGTAGGGCCTTGTATAAGTGAATTAAAAACTCTCATAAAATTAAGTACAAAGAAAAGAAGGCAAACATTCAACAATTTAGATAAATAAAATTGTGTATTTTAAATATAAATTGTTCAACGTCAACAAGTAGTGAAAGTTCATAGGAAGCAGCAGGGTTGAAATGATGATTTAAATTTAAAAAAAAAATGTACTTAAATGTTCTTGCGAAAGAGGAAAGTAAGAGTTTACAAGTGGTGATGGAAGATATTTAGTCAGTCAACATTATAACAAGTAGTGGCTCAGTCTGTTGATTGGAATTTCTATCAGCAGTAGGTAGAACAGTAATCAAGGATTGTTTGTGTGCGGGAACTGTCTGCTTAGTTGAAACAGGGTCTTAAATAACTTTTCAGGTGGATTAAACAAGGTTCGGTTGAAAACATTTTTTGGGCACAAACATTCCTGCTTGGTTCATAAATATTAATTTTTATTTATTTAATTTAATTTTTATTTTGGCAATGCACCAAGCCATATGCGTATAGACCAGTTTTTGTCATAATTACTTTGAACTTCACCAGGTGAACTTCCAGTTCTCTGTATTAATTTTCGTATCACTACAAAATCATCCATACTTGCAACAAATTGATATTTTTAGACAACATCTTAAAATTGCTACCTAAATCTCTTATAGAGGATGGCAAGAAATTTGAATAATTTAGTTTTGATTTTTTGGTTGTTGTCCTCATCTTTTTTGTGGTATGTATAAACACAACGTTTTGGCTGCTATATCCTCCAGCCTTCCTCGGGTGTTCCTGTGTCTATCCGAGCATATCAATGACCCAACCAAGGAAATCATTTTGAATAGTTAGACTGTTGATCAAACAAGATGTTGAAGAACTTTTGAAGATTTAATTCAAATAATTCTTTTTGCATGCCTATCATTCTGACATGCATCACGAGAAGTCATGATCATTTAAAAAAAAAAAAAATTGTTTATTGGTGTTTCTTGTACAACTCAAGGTGTAAAATCCAATCAAGTTGTATAAGAAGCACAATAAACAATTTTTTTAAATTATTTATTTTTTAATTTTTTATTATAAACCTTCATGGTATCCTCAATGGCCAGGCAAGTACAATATGTCAATGGACTTGCAGTTTCCATATGAAATAAACAATTTTTTTTATTATTTATTTTTTTAATTATAAACCTTCATGGAATTCTCGATGGCCAGGCAAGTACAATATGTAGATGGACTTGCAGTTTCCATATGAAATAAACTACATACCAAACCCTTCAAGACTTTTGTTCTCTTGTAAATATTGCACTTCAAACAGTAAATGCTAAAAATGTTTTGTGTTGTTGGAAAAATCAAGAAATGTACAAAATATTGGACAAAATTCTGAAATTCATCAAAAATATTTAATCTTATTGTAATTCTAGCTTTTAAGCTAGTTATCTAATAATTTTTGTTGCCATAATTCTAGTAATGTTTTGTCATAGATGAAATGTATAAATTAACCAAATTTTAATATAAGAGATAATTCTTTTGTTGATTTACATCTAATTAATAGATTAAAAACTTAATTGAATTAATAGAAAAAAAACTGTGATAATAGAGGTTCCAATACTCAAGTTATGGACTTCCATGGTTTAAATTTTATTTAAATTGAAGGGAAAAAAATCAGTAGTGCGTATATGCCCCCTGGGACTCACTTTGGTCAAAATGAAATATATTTTTCCAAGTACCCTGGAAAATGTAGTTTCAGAATATCTATAGTTATAGGGGTCTATCTCAAAAACCCTAGAAGTTTGTGAACAGACAGAAACTACAACTTATATATATATATATATATATATATATATATATATATCCAAAAGTCCAGAGAAGAAATCTTCCTTACGACATAGGTTTTTTTTAAAAACAACTTGTTGCAGTTTGAGAGCTCAATGTGTGCTCTTATTGTTAGAGTCACAGAGCAAATTTATATTTAAATAAATAACAAAAGACTTATAGATCTTGCATTATAGACTATTTCAGGGAGCTTAGACAAAAATGTCTAATTCTCCCGACTCATATATATATATATATGTGTGCATGATTGAAAATAGAAGAAAATGTGGATAAAACAATCACATTTTGGCAGATTTACTCAATCCGTTACTCCTCATATATATATATATATATATATATATATATATATATAGCTTGATAAATAAAGAATGGAGAATCTATTTATTGTCATGTGGCATAGAGAAGAATATATTAATGTTAATCAAAGTAAAAAAAACGAAAGTAGTTTTAAACTAGGTTTGATCTTATCAAATTGAATTTTTAAATTATATAAATGATTCCAGAATCTTAAATTGTATTTTCATGTACATTTTTTCCTGTTCAAAAGATAATGTAATTATGCTTCTTTTTGTATTTTCAATATTGTTTATTACTTTTGATAAATTCCTAATGTCTATTATTTCTCTTTTCAGCCCGATTTGCCACGAGTAAAGACAGAAATTGAAGCCATGAAGGCTTTTAATCACAAACATGTTTGCAAGTTGTACCAAGTAATCGAGAATGAAGAACGAGTATTTTTAGTACTTGAGGTAAATACACTTTTACAGTTCATGCCTTAATGTAATTTGGATTTAACTCTTTGCCTACCAAAATTTCCCCTATGGCTGTACCAAATTTTCTTGATATTTTATTTCACTATTGTAAAAGGATCAAGTACCAGTCTCATGCCCTATTGCCCTTATGGCAAGCCCCAACTCTTTTTATCATAGATGTGCTTGAAGGAGGTGGCTGAAGGTCTTCACATCCTGGGAATGACATTAAACTCTAACTGATCGTGAGGTTCCAGTTCTGGAGGTTTGGGGAATGTGGAGCACCCTTTCATCACCATTGCTCCCTGATCTGATCTGGAGTGGTTGAACCTGTTAGGGTCCCATCTATGGTTTAAATAGAAATGTTTATAAAAAAGAATTGAGTATCCATTAAGAATAAATTTATTTCAAAACTTTGTCAGGTTAAATGGCCCGCTGAGGTTGATATGCCGTAAAACAAAACAAACAAACCAGTTTCAGGGGTGTTCCATTGTTATTTTTCAGTGTAAACAAGGACATGTGCGAGAGCTGCTGTCAGCAGCTTATAGTAGGCTCACAGTGGTGGGAGCGTCACTGTGAGTGGTTTAAAGTAGGCAAAGAGTTAAAAGAAATTAAATTAAAAAGAATTTATTTTTTAAGAAAAAATATACCGATCTGGAATTACAGTGGGGAAAATAAGTATTTAATTAAAATTCTGAAATTCAACATAAGCATTCAATCTTATTGTATGTGCTGCTTATACTGCTGTGCTTGCCAACAAGGGTTTCTTCACCAAGTACTGAGTTATATTTTGCTATGGGGTGAAATACTTATTTTTTCAATAAAATACAAATAAATGTTCAAAAATTGATATGTGATTTTTCTGAAATTTTTTTATATTCTATCTCTCACTTTCAAGACGGATTTTCCCTGAAAATTATACACCATTCCTTTTTTGTAAGGTGTCAAACTCAGAAAATCAGCAGGGGTGAAATACTGATTTTCCTCACTGTAAGTCAAATATGTTAGATGATGAGATCAAAGAAAGTTTTTACTAGAATGTTGTTGCAATGATGCTGATAGCTTTTTAATTTAGTCAGTCCTGGGACCCACAATTTGAGTCCCTGGAAATTCAATAGGTGCCTATTAAAGTTTCTTAATAAATTGTAGGGTTTTTATTTATGAACTGGGGAAATTTTTCTTTGAAGCAACTAAAGCCGTCTAACCCATACCCTGTAATTCGTTTCTAAGAAAATATTGAAATGTATATCTCATCACTCTTCTCAGAAAATGAAATTGTTCAGTTAAAGAAAGTATTCAACTGCCATTAGAGTTAGAATGAAATGGTGGGGGAAGAAAAAAGAAAAACACCAATAAAAACAAAAAAAAACAGGAGTATTTACAGCAAGGTCGAGCAATACCCAAGTTAAGCACAAGGCTAGAAATTCTCTTCAGATGTTGGCAGTGGAAATTTTCTGTTACAAAAAAGAAGTTACTTTCCGTCAATTAGCAGAGAACTCACATCCTTGAACTGTTACGGGTTGGTTGCGTGCAATGTGTCAGGAATTTTTAGTGGAAAAATTGTGTTCCTAGGTGATTCCCTGGGACACATGGATATGATTTTATTAAGTCCTTTTAGATTTTTATATGTCAGGGATGCAGGAGGTCTACCTATCAGCATCTCTGTTGTCGTATACAATTTGATATATATTGCCATTGTTGATAGTTGTTAATCTCAAGTCTTTAGTTGAAAGGATCACCAATCTTTTTTTGGTTAGCCCTATCAAGACAGTGAATGATCTTAAATGTTTTTGTCCTGCTTCCTTATTGGCTACTTTTACTGGAAGTTGTCACTGCTCCTGCATGTTAAGTCTATATGACAGAAGTGGCGATTCTGTTTGTGTCTTATACCCAAAATAAATCCAACAGTCATTATGATTATAAGTTTTAATTTTCATTTTTCAGAAGTTTAAGATGAAGCCTTTCTCTGATAGAAATTTAAAGAAACACTCCACTTTAGCCCTTACTTAAGCTAGACAGGCGGTTGGAGAGCCCCCCCCCCAAATCAATTGGCTGGTCATTTCAAACCCTATTGCCCTTATGGCAAGCCCCAACCATTTTTATCATATATGTGCGAGAAGGTGGTGACTTGAGGTCTTAATGTCCTGGATATCATGTTAACCTGCATCTAATAGTGAAGTTCTAATTTTGGAGCTCTGGGGAATGTGGAGTACCTCTTCATTGCCCTTATTCTCAGGTGCACACTAATCTGGAGTGGTAGTACTTGTTAGGTTCCCACCTATGGGTTAAAGTCTTTAGAAAATTGTTTTACAAAAATACTGAGTTGAAAAAAGAATAAATAAAACAAAATGTCTTCAGCATAAAATAACCCAACAAGGATTGACATGCTGTAAAACCCTACCAACACACCATTTTATATTAAAGTAAGGAATCTTTTATCTAAAACACTTGCAACCTGATACATTTCAAAACTGAGAATTTTAAATATTTCAGTTAAGTAGGATTCCATTTATGGTTAAATGGAAAAAAAAAAGAAGTTATTTTGAATACCCATCAAGCATGAATAGAACAGAATGTTTTCGGCATAAAATGACCCAATAATGATTGGTAATCTTGAACTTTAAGTGACTAAATTCCTACCATAAAATTGTACTTGCGCATTATTTGAAATGAACTTAATTTTTATTAAAAAGACATTTTATGATATTTTGGAGTTAAAAACATACATTAAAATGGATTTGAAAAGCTTTGTGTTTTCTCCGTGAAAATTACGTTGAATCATAGATGGCTGCCATTGTTTACAAGCTTCTTCTTGGAAAAAGAACAAAGGGACTTAACCTCATTTAAGTCTTAAAAGGACTTAACTCTTTTGTTCTTTTTCTGAGAAGAAGCTTGTAAATAATGGCAGCCATCTATGATTCAACGTAATTTTCACGGAGAAGACACAATGCTTTTCAAATCCATTTTAATGTATGTTTTTAACTCCAAAATATCATAAAATGTCTTTTTAATAACAATCAAGTTAATTTCAAGTTTATGGAAGGAATTTAGTCACTTAAAGTTCAAGATTACCTAACGGTTGACATGCCGTAAAAGCTAACAAACCAAACTATCAACAAAGTTGGTTCAACTATGGTGGTCAATGTTTGGTCATGTGCTCTGGATGTTCAAAGAAATACCTGAACAAAAATCCCTGGAATTGCTGTAATAGGATCAAACAATTACTGGGCATGAAGGGACTGCCACTTCACCAATTTGCTTGGTAAGCTGACCCCCAAAATGCAGTACTGGGGGCCCTAAGTTCTGGTAAGCAACTGAGGGAACTAAGATCAAAAAGATCCAGGATAAAGCTCTAACTGCATCAGCATGCATATGGCAATCTCTCAGTGTGATACTGCTTGTGAAGACTTGTACTGTTATAATGTTACCTATAAGAAAGGTATTATATAGGTATTATTATAGAAATATAATTTATCTATATTTACTGGGTATACAGAGATACGATATCAACCGGTGCATTTATGGCCAGTGTATGCTCAAAGTGTCTGTGTGTATATATATATATATATATATATGTGTGTGTGTGTAACAGTTCACTTTGTATTCCTATGCTACAGGGTTGTCCTGAGTGCGCATAGGGAAGTAGTTCTCATGCTACTGTTACACTGCTGGAGTGCTCTAGTGGTAATGATGCTTTGGCCCCGAAACCTTGCCTAAACCCAGAGTCATCATCTGATGCTATTGTTTAAACAGCAGTCATATGAAGTTATTGCTGTTCGGTTGATACCAACAATAGGCCACTCTGTATATTTTACTACTGAATTTTTTAAGTCGTCGGGGCGGCCTCAAGTCAGTATCAGCCAGTCAGTGAGGGAGTCTATCCCCTTTTCAAAAGCGCTAGACCAAGGAGATTATTTTTGTCGTCTGAGGTGGCACGCCACACCTACCATCAGCTCCTTACTTTACCACACACATCCTTGTGCTACTCATACACTGAGTTGGCGAGGACCGCTATCGAACTAGGAACCTTGTGGCTTATAGCTGAACACTCTACCGACTGAGCTAACCTGGCCCTCTACTGAATAGCGAGTTCAATCCTCGCTGGATGCCCCATATTTGTGACCTTGTTATATCCTACCTGTGATAAATGGGTTGGGTAAATACCTAATTAATTATAGTATTTACCCAATCCTCTTGTATGAGCAGGATGTGACACAAGGTCAATTTTTAAGCAGAGTTTAGCAGGTTTGAATTCAAGAGTTTTTCTTCATCTAGACTGGTTGCCATACAAAGGTTAAAGAGCCCAGTCTGCTCTACTATTTTACCCATAGCTGGAGGGAGAAGTTGGATTCATACCTTTCCCATGGGTATTAGCTTTATGTGAAATGCGAACAGCCTCGTCGAATATTTGAAATGAGTCACTGTTTGTTTTTCTACAACAATAACCATTACATGACCAAGTTCCTTAGTTATGTGACCCATGAAGATGCTGATGTACCAAAAAAGTATTGATTCTTTTTATTACAGCTGTTCTATTCTGATAGCCTGTTTTTTTTCTTTATTCTCTTTTCCTAATGGCTGCTTCCATATCTGGGAAGATTCTGGATTAAGTTTCATTTCCATATCAATCTTGGAAATCTCTCCATTTGTCATCTTATAAATTTATTCCTACCTCAACTCCCCGCCCCAATCTCTGTAGATAGGTTTTTCAACAATATCTTTTTTGTACCAGATTCTATTTAGTTATATATGTGTGTGTAAACTGAGAACAAAACACATTTTGTTGTGGACCAAATTTATATATATATATTATATATATATATATATATATATATATATATATTACCCTACGTTGTTGTGGTTGTGGAGTCCACACACTCATATCTAAATATATAAGAGTAAGTTTTTGGTATGTACGTGTCGATCTATAACACAGAAAGAGAAGTCCTTCAGTTTTTAAATCTCGCATATAGATTAATATCCTTTGAACTAAGAAACACGTCAAATTTGGTTATTGATTTTTCCCAATTAAGGATATAATTAATTAAGCCAAAATCACCCAATTTGCAGAACTATCCATATACCAGCACCTGCTGATAATAAAATATTGTCCGCTGGCTGACTTTTTTTTTACAGCAGAATGTATCAGTTTAGCGAATAAATTTCGCAGTCTAAGCCGTTCTGCTAAGAATTTATTCTTGGTCCAATCTTTAAAATATTTATATTGTTGAAAAGAAAATAATATAATCTTTCTGAATATGCAATTTTTATGCGTTTTTATTAATCGAATTATTTTTTACAGAGATTTAAAAAAAAAAAAAAAATTGGCTTTAGAGAGCTGATATGTATAATTTTTTTTTTTTTTTTCATTCTAAATTTCAAGAAAAAAAAAACCAAATTCTTTTTCTCGCCTATTTATGGTTCAATCTTCTTTAAGATATCTATATGGTTCATAATCTCTCTAAATATGCAATTTGATTGAGTTTTTATCAATGGAATTATTTTTTACAGCGAATTAAAAAAATTATATTTTCCTTCAGTCAACCTAGAATTCGTATCATTTTTTCATACTTAAATTTTAACATAAAATCAAATCTTATTTATTGCATATTTCTGTTTCTATCTTAAAAATATTTATTTAGTTAGAAAAAAGATCTTTCTAAATTATGTAATTAGTATGTCTTTTCATACATTGAATTATTTTTAAAACGAATTAAATAACAAGTTAAACGAAAACACTTAACGACAACTCAACTTTGTTTTATAAATTCCTGTCGTTCGTCAATTGTAAACAAAACCTTTTTTTATTTTTCATAATCGCGTTAATTTATTTATTTTAATATTAGAAATACAAATAAAATCATGATGCTAATGTAGAATAGTGCGCAAGAGATAATACCATTAGATTACCTAATACATTTCACGGAAATACCTGAAATCTCAAATTGTTATCAAATTTATGATATAGTATACTTTACTATAATAATTTGACATTCGATCGACTACGTTTTTGAATTAATAATGTTATAAGATTATTTATCGTTTTACATAAATTTGATTTCTTTATTTATTCTTTTTTCTTTTTCAAATATTAATTTGAAATTTAGCAAATTGCGTCATTTATATTTTATTTAAAAAATATAGTTAATCATTGAATTAAAATTTCTTACTATATCATTATGTGATGGGCTAAACTTGCAAATCGGTCGGAAAATTTAGGGTGACCCAGAAAAAACAAAACGCATAAATTTTGTAATAAAACTGTTAATTTTAACTAGGGGTTAGGGTTAGGGTTAGAGTGGGATTTAGGGTTAGTTTAATGGGAAAATAAATAATTTGGGTTCTGTTTTTTCTAGGTCACCTGTAAGTAAGTAAAGTCGTCGGGGCGCCCTAATGTTGGTATCAGCCAATCAGCGAGGGAGTCTATCTTCTTTTCATTAGCGCTAGACCAAGGAGATTGTTTTTGCATCTGAGGTAGAGCACCACACCTACCATCAGCTCCTTACTTTACCGCACCGAGCCCTGTGCTACTCATAACGCTGAGTTGGCGAGGACCGGTAGGAACCTTGTGATTTCTAGCCGAACGCTCTACCGACTGAGCTAACCCGGCTGTAATGTTTTAATTTTTTGACCGATTTGCAAGTTTAGCTATATGATGTCATTCCCTCAAATCTGATGAAAAGAAAATTCCCTGACCTCCACCAGGTAGAATTAAATTAAGATCGTTTTTATTTGGTGATTTTTATGGGTCATCCTGTGAGGACCGAACTCGCTATTCAGTAGTAATAGATCTGCAAACGATTATTAAACCATATTTTTATCTCCATTACCGGGCTTCGCCGGTAGCCGCTGCTAGTGTGTATGTATATATATATATATATATATATATATATATATAGTATGAACAAAAAGTAATAAGATAAACAGGAATATTTTTTATATATGTTATTTATTCTCAACTAGTTTCGACCTTAGGTCATCGTCAGGAGAAAATTACTTATTTGAAGAAATTGTTTTTAGATTTTTTTGAAAGGGAGCATTATGGAAGAACTATAAAAATTGGAGTATTTTTGAGGGTTTGACATGCTATTAAAATCCGGATAGAAAATGTGTTAGTAGTAGCAAGTCCATCTGTTCCGTGAAAAATCTCTTTGAGGTGTTTTTTTTTTTTTAATGCTCTTATATATGTGAGGGAGGGTTCTTGGGAGTTATATATGTGTGTGTGTGCATACATATATGTGTGTGTATGTATCTCGGTACTGTGCGCATGACTTTTAGAGGTAATCCAAATGACTGTTAAGTATTTGGGATCATTGAAATCTCACTGTACAACCATACTGTGTGCTCTTGTAGGTGCAAACATATATACTCATACAAGGATTTTTATAAATCCCTAAAATGAGCTCAACGTATAATAATCAATAAATAAAATTATATACAGAGCAATATTTAACTTTCAAAGAAAGATTTCTGGTTGCAATAAAATTATAACGGGATGACAGTTTGTTAGGTTTTCCTTTCTTTGAAAGTTATATATATATATGCATAGACATTGTTTTGGAGTTCACACACACACACACACACATATATATATATATATATATATATATATATATATAATAATATACACATTTTGTTGTTGGAGTCCATACACAGTGACATTTCCTGAAAATATGCTAGGGTAAGCAAATAATACTGTTATGATCGTGTCCCGGGTATGGTGTTAAACTGCATCTAATGGTGAGGTTTCAATTCTAGAGCTTGGGAAGTGTGGAGTACCCCTTCATTGTCATTACTTCCTGGTCCACTCTGACCTGGAGTTGTAGTACCTGTTAGTTACTTGTGTTAAATAGAAAAAAATGTGGTTAAAAAAAATTAAAAGAAAATGTTGAATACCATCAAGCATGAGTAGAAAAAAACGTTTTCGGCATAAATTAACACCAACAAGGTTGACATGCCATAAAATTCAGCAAACTAACACAAACTGTTATGATCTTATGGGGCTTAGAATAGAGGTGTAATACCATCCACCAAAGAAAAAATGGGGTCCTGCATATGACACAAAAACTCTGACCTTTTAGAGTCCAATCTATGGGTCAAATTAATCTTTTGGAAATTACTTAGGCTAGATAACTGGTCAGAGAGCCCTGATCCAAACAATCAGCTGTTCATATCAAGCCCTGGCGCCTATAGGATTAAATCCTGGCTGTATTATTCGAATTGCTCTTATGGAAAACAAGCACAACCCTTTTTATCTTAAATGTGATAGAAGGCGGTGGCTGAGGGTCAATTACCAGTTTATTGATACACATGAAGTTATTTCTGCCAGTTTATTGATACACATGAAGTTATTTCTGCCAGTTTATTAATACACATGAAGTTATTTCTACCAGTTTATTGATACTCATGAAGTTATTTCTACCAGTTTATTGATACTCATGAAGTTAATGAAAATTATTTCTACCAGTTTATAAAACCAAATCAAATCAAAATATTTACTTACAAACTATTTTCTTACAAATTATATATACAAAAAAACAAAACAAACCCAAAACAAGATTTGGCATTAAATAGCCCACAAGTGTTGATGTGCCATTAAACAAAATAACCATCCAAACAGCCATGAAGCATTAATTCAATGATTTAAGGTGTGAATTAACTGACTAGATGACACATCAGTACACTGAAGGAGAAATGGAATTTTCATGAAATTTACATGTGAAGTAACAAGATCTCCATAATGAATCATTAATTCAAGAATGTTAATTTGAATTATGTGATAACATCGGATTCTTTGGGAAATCAAGACAGTTAAAGTTCAAATGTCTATTTTTCAATCTGTTAACCCGTACCAACAAACAAAGGAATCCTGTATAGTGTGGATATATATATATATATATATATATATATATATATATATAAAGTATAAATTTAGTATGATAAATTGTTTTCTATGAATTTGTATGAATATTGTCAATGGAGGTTTCGCTTCATGAATTTTATTTTTTTTCCCTCTATAATTATGGCTGGCATCTCACCTAATGTGTGCAACATCTTGTACCAGTCATGCTAATATGTACGTAATGTTGTGATTTTTTTTCTCTCCATAAGAATTTCTTGTTGGTTTTAGTTTTGGTATTTTCTTGGAGAGAAGTGTGTGTTTGGTGTGGGGGGGGGCTACTCTTATGAAAGCTCGAATTGTTCTCTTTAATAGGGAAAGGAAATAAGAAATAGTAGGTAATGATATATAGAAATAAATAAATCAAATAAAAGATGGAAAATGTTTTTATTAGTGTGAGAAAATAGAGAATGTGAAAAAAAAAAAATGTAAAAATGACATTCTTTCCCCCTCCCAAACTTTAAAAAAAAAAAAAAAATACACCCCAAAAACAAGGTTTACCTACTAGAAAATGAATTGCCGGTCATAAATTTTGTTGGCTTAGATTTTTTTCTGGGTGGGGGTAGATATGAGTTATTTTTCTTTTCGAAGACTGCAGTATCTTTTGTTTTATTTTATTTTTTTTTTTTGCTTTATTATCTGATTAGGAGTGTGTGTGAGAAAGATAGAGATAGATGCTTACTGACATAATTTGGCATGTCATAAGGGGCCCCTAACTACATTTGGCATGTCATAAGGGGCCCCTAACTACATTCCCTATTCCCTATGTCATCTGACACTAAGTAGACTTTTATTGACCATGATCACACCTGCTAAAAAGAATTCTTCTGACAGAACCCATTTATTTGATGTGGGGTGTCAGGTTGGGGGTCGGCTAGGACAATAACTTCCTCAATAATTTTAGGAAGGAAAGGAAGGCATAATTTACTTGGAGGAGTGATATGAAAATAACTGACTCAATGGAGGAATTTTTAAAACTTTTTTTTTAATAGATATATTAGCAAAGTAATAAAGATTGGAATATAGGTAGCAAAAATTCAAATGACATCTCTCAACAAGGAAGGGTGGGTGGGAAAATAAAAAGTTCTTCACGAAGGAGGAGGATTAGCAATGCTTTGCAATATTATATAATAGTTTGTGTCAACAGAAAAGAAAAAAAGTTTGTTTTTGTTCCCTTGGTACCGATGAAGCTCACTGTCAAACCAATGTTTGCTGTCAAATAAAAGAGCTAAAAATTAGAATATAATATCCAGTGACAAATGACATTGATTCTCTCTATTTTATGTTTGTTTTATGGCATATCAACCTTGGTGGGATATTTAATGCCAACAAAGTTTTGAAATAAATTCATTCTTAATGGATACTCAATTTTTTTTTTATAAACACATTTTTCTGTTTAACCCATAGATGGGACCCTAACAGGTACTACCACTCTGGATCAGAGTGGACCTGGGAGCAATGGTGATGAAGGAATGCTCCATATTCCCCAGACTTCTAGAACTGGAACCTCACCATCAGATAGTTTAACGTCATTCCCAGGACATGGAGACCCTCAGCCACTGCTTTCTAGTACAAATATGATAAAAGGGTTGGGACTTGTCATAAGAGCAATAGGGTTGGGACAATCATATAGGTGCTAGGGCTTGACATAGCTAGCGGATTGATTGGAGGGGGCCTCTCTGACCAACGGTCTAGCCTAATTAAGGGCCAAAGTGGAGTGTTGCATATCATGGACTGCTCACCCACCAAGGTTCTGTCCTTAAGCCTCATTTGGCGCGGGGGGGGGGGTCTTACCCCTCTGCAGAGGTGCAGTCGGTGTATTCTAAATCCCCAGCCAACTGGGCTCTCTATTTTATTTATTTTCATTACCATTGTCATTACTGTAGAATATACAAGAGTAATCCCAAAAGTAAGGTCTCAAAAGTCACTTGTAATTCAAGGTACCATTGGATATTTAAAATTTACTGTTCTTTATTGTAACTAGCAAATATATGCACCCTCCAGGTGCAAGTATTAATGTCATAATATATTATATTAAATTAGAAAGTCTAAAGAAACTAAATAAGAATGCAGATAAAATGATTTGAAACAGAGAGGGGTATAATCGAAAAATATAACAGCTGTAGCTTCCTCTCCCATCGCCTCCGTCTTTCATTGCTATTTTTTTCTAATGTGACTATTTAGTTAAATTAGGAAGTAAAGAATAAAATTACAGTTATTTCTTTTTGTTAATTAATTTCTTTTAAGATTTATCTCTGAGATTTTTACTCATATTCATTAAGATAAAATCAAATAATTAGAAATCAACAATACCAAGCAGATATTTATTAAAATCAAATTTTAAATATCAATATGCAAATTAGCCTTCCCATTCACACTGTAAACCACTATTTTGTTGTATATATAAATACAATTGCATGTTATTAATACGTAGATATGGCCAGCAGTATTAATAATGAAAAACAATTTTATCAATAATTGAGGCTTAAATAAAAATGATTCATCGAGAATGTGATGTATCAATAACTAAATGGATAGTGACTGGAGTAGTGATATAGTTTCGGTTACAGACAAACAAACACATTATCTCCATTATATTATTGTAATTATGCACTGTTGGTAGGGCTTAGAATATGATATCTATCACCTGCAGAGGGTTAAGCCCCCCCCCGAATAAAGAGGCATCCTGGGTATGACACTATACATCTGATGGTAAGACTCCAGTTCTGGAGATCTAGGTGAGTGGGGAATACACCTTTATTGCTATTACTCCCAGGTCCACTCTGACCCAGAGTTATACCAGTGTGGACTGAAAAGCTTATAGGCTGACATCATATCTGCTGTTGATGATTTTTTTTGACAACTGAAATCCAAGCACTGCAACACTGATGGAAAATGTATGTGGGCTTCAGGCTGGACTATGTTGAAAAATAAACCTCATTTGGTCACATTTCTTGAGAGTACCTTGGTCAGCCTATGAACTTTTCAGCTGACCTCCATATTTTAATTTCTATGAGAATTTTTTTTTTTTTTTTTTTTAATCTAAAAATTCTTTTTTAAGGAAGTGAACTAGATAACCCTATGTATGATACTCAACTGTATCTGATGGTAATGTTTTAATTCTGGAGATCTGGGAACTGTGGAATATCCCTTTATTGCCATTACTCCCAGCCCCACTCTGACCTTGAGTGGTAGTATCTAAGGTCTCATCTATGGGTAAAATTATCATCTGTATTGGCTCAGAATACTTGATGCCATATAGCTGTGAATTACTTGTATTAATCTATACTTTAATCTATATATGTTGCTCAAAATATCAATACCAGGGTTCATAAATTAAAACTCTTAAAAAATGTTGCAAAACAAATGTAAGGCAAAATTATTTTAGTAACAGAGTAGTGAATTAATAGAACTACCATCATCAATAGTGAATGCCCCATCTTTGAACTCCTTTAAGGCAAGGCAGGATAATCTGTGGAAAGATTATAAATATTCTGTGGAATTAAGATGAATATAAGGAATAGCTGACAGGTCTCAGACCTAATATACTAGCTGAAACAGATATTATTATTAAGAATATTTATTTAAAGCTATAATTGTTTACTAAGGATTATTATTAATTTCTTGAAACCATATAAGTGCAAACAAATGATTATTAAATAGAAATAGTTTAGTTGTCGGGGTGGCCTAAAGTCAGTATCAGCCAATCAGCAAGGGAGTCTATCTCCTTTTCACTAGCGCTAGACCAAGGAGATTGTTTTTGTATCTGAGGTGGAGCACCACACCTACCATCAGCTCCTTACTTTACCGCACAGATCCCTGTGCTACTCATATACTGAGTTGCCGAGGGCTGGTATTGAACTAGGAATCTTGTGGTTTCTAGCCGAACGCTCTACCGACTGAGCTAACCCGGCCCTTGTGTTGGGTAATTTCCTTTGTGTACAGTGCTTGTAACTTTTTAGTTTAAAAATAATTTTCAAATTATTTTAAGTAATTAAAATAAAATTTAATTTTCTTTGTTGTTTAGATCCTTATTTTAGTATTGTATTTTTTCTTAAACATTTTTTTTCCTTTTTGTAAATGTAAAAAAAAAACACAATTTCCAAAATTGAATTTGCTGGTTTCAAAAAGGTTTCCTTGGAAATCTTATTTTGTTTTGAATAAATAACTTTAATTAAGTTAGTCTATCTGTAAATAAAATTTCAAAGTTTAATTTGAATTTTGTCTATATTTTTCCAAATGGGTTGTACATCTGGATTGATTGATATTAACAGGAAATAAGAAAAATCTGGATTTATTTTTTAAATTAAGGTTTTTGATTTCTATTTTTTTTTTGATGACTCTTCAGATTCTAAATTTTGAAAAATCTGGATTTATTTTTTATTCTTTCTGAATGTACAAATCGCCAAATTTATAAATTATACCAACTTTGATGATTTTGCTCTGAGTAGTCAACTTGTATATGTGTATTTGAAATAAGATTTTTAAAAAACTTATTCTTTACTTTGTAAGCTGAAGTATTTAATATTCTAATCTCTGAAATGATTTTTTTTCTTTCTTTCTTTTCAGTATTGTCCTGAAGGGGAACTTTTTGATTATGTAGTTGCTAAAGATAAACTGACAGAAAAAGAAGCAAAATATTTCTTCCACCAAATTGTCTCAGCTGTAGCTTATATTCATTTCAAAGGATACGCTCACAGGGATTTGAAACCAGTAAGTCACAATTAAGAATAAGTATTCAGAAATTTTCTTTCTTTCAGTTGTACAGGGTGGTCCGAAAGTATTGTCACCCCTACATATATTTTTTAGAGATGAAATAATTACATAATACAATCTGAAATTTTAGAAAATAATTTAATTTTTAAAGATTTAAAAAAATATAACATAACTTAGATATATTATCAAAACAAAAAATAAGGTAAGTTAAAGTAATATATAGGTGTGATAAGACTTTCGGACAACCTTGTACATTACAACCATTTTATTCTGCATGTTACATAACTAATATATTATTAAACTAAAAAATGATGAAAGTTAAAACAATGTGTGACAAGACTTTAGGACCTCTCTGTAAATTAATGTACAGGCTAGTTCAAAAGTCTTGTCACTCCCTTCGTATTTTTTTTAGAAATAAAATAATCCCATAACTTAGATATTATATTATTAAACGGAAATATAATTTTGTAATTAGAAAAAAAAAAAAAAAATAAAACAACAATTTCCTGTAGTCTAATCAATTGATTTGTATTTCTTTTTTTTTGTTTCACAGGAAAACATTTTACTCGATGAGAATCACAATGTAAAAATTATTGATTTTGGTTTGTGTGCAAAACCAAAGGTAAGAATCACATTTATTTGTTTTGAATCATTCTCAGAGAATTGGTACTTTTTGCATGTTCTGAATATTAATTCCTGAAATATATTTTTTCTCTCTTTTCAACTTAGATTGTTATAAAAAAATAAAGACAAACAAAAAATGAACTATAAACTATTTGATGCTTTAAAAATTTTCCAAGAAATTAAATGTGCAAATTTATCTGATAAGACAGTGTTAAAATTATATATATATTTTGTATTTAGCTTGTATTTTTTTATTGACAATCAATAAATTTTGAATGAAATCAAATGTAGATGGTATATATAAATGAAAAAAAAAAAAAAAAAAATTTATTTCAGTAATCATTATTATAGTCTCAAGTAAATGAAAATATGCATTTTTGAATTAAAAATTTAAAAATAAAATAGAATCATAAGACTAAAATAAAAAATAAAGGGACGTTACTCACAGAAAAAACGTAGGAGTTATTGCCCTTGTAAGGAAAAATTTATCTTAACGTTCCATATTTTGAATTTTATTTTGGTTTTAAATATCAGCAGTTTAATGAGAATTACGATTTAAAATTCTATATATTCATAAATGTATATATGTGATAAAAACATTGTGTGACGGTATTAGCTTGTATCATAGCAACCTGTCATTATATTTCAGGGAGGAATGGACCATCATTTATATACACCTTGTGGCAGTGCTGCTTATGCTGCACCAGAACTGGTTTCTGGCAAAGAATATCTTGGGGATATGGTAAGTAATTAATTCTTTAAATATATTTAGAATTCATAGGAATTGAGTAATTGGTAATCCTTTTAGCCGTAGTCCCATTTCCCCTCAGACACTTTGTACACACTTCAATGTCCTGGACATGATGTTAAATTGCATCTAGTGGCGAGATTCCAATTCTGGAACTATGGGGAGTGTAGAGTACCCTTTCATTACCATTACTCCCAGGTCCACTTTGACATGAAGTGGTAGTACCTGTTAGGGTCCAATCTATGGGTTGAATAGTTAAAAAAATAAGTTTTTTTAAAAAAAGAATTGCATACTCAACAAGAATGAATAAAACACAGATTTTGCTCTGGTGAACAGATATTGTTTTTTTTTTTTAAAAAGCAATCTCGTCACTCCCTTAACTCTTTGCCTACTTTATCCACACAGTGGCTCTCACACCAAGGAACTGTTTCAATACATACCACATCCAAGCAAAGTACAAAAACTGGTGTTTAGTTCATTATAACTGAGCAGAAGAACTCAGATTACAATAATAAGACTTAAAAAAAAAAAAAAAAAAAAAATAGAATGAGTTCTGGGGCGAATAAATAGTTAACTTTGAAATATCCCATCATGCAGGTAAAAAATATCAAGAAAAGTTGGTAGGCAAAGAGTTAAGCTACTCACAGTGGCTCTCCTAAGCAAAATACAAAAACTGATGGTTAGTTCCTTATAATTGAGCAGAAGGATTCAGATTACAATAATAATTAATAGGACTTTATTTGAATAGAATGAGTTCTGATATGAATTTATTGTGATCTTTGAAATATCCCTTCATGCAAGTAAAAAATACCAAGAAAATTTGTTACAGCCGTGGGGGAAATTTGGAAGGCAAAGAGTTAAAAGAACATTAAAATAGAAATAAACAAGGAATGAAACATTCATTTTCTTCAAAATCATCTCTTTGGTATTCATTGCATTTACTCCATTGAGTTTTTAATTGGTTGAAGAAAAGTAACACTTTCAAATTCTTAATGATATAGTTAATTCACAATAAAACCTTGTTCAAATCTATTGCTTACTGGTCTTATTCATTTAAGGCAGGGACCACCAAACTTTTTTCATTGTGGGCTGGATAAGTGAAAAAATAATGAGCGTGGGACAGACAATTGAAAAAATTAATGAGTACGGGCCGCATTATTATTGTAATCAACACTTGCTAGCCATAATGAAAGCTCTGAGAAAAGGATGTAAAACAAAATTTATCTTTCCATGTTGTATTTATGGATGAGTGGCATAAGATACACAAAAACAAATTTAACCAACATATTATTTTCAAATCATTTATCAAAGAACGCAGCATTAGCAGAAAGGTTTAGTGAGATTTGTGAAACTGAAGTTTGCCTTTCAAGATATTGTCAATGTTTGGTTTGGAATCAAGAGAATTGCTTTTAAATGTTTATCAGTCAATTTGTTTGATGGAAAATTTAAATGGTATCAGAACATCTTGCATTCTGTATGTTTTAACAAATTCAAGTACCATTGTCGGGCCTGATAAAATACCTTTGCAGAACGTTTATATACACAATGTTTTGGCTGATATGGCCTCCTGCCTTCTTCAGGTCTTTCTTGTTGAACTCGGGAGCCTTCATCTCGTAATTGGAAGCCTTCACAGAACTTCAAACTGAACCCTTTATTCAATTCGCTGGTGTAGACTGTGCTCATTCTGTTTACCATGACCGAGTACAAGTGTTAAGCTATGTTAAGTATTCTATGTTGTTATCGCATGTGGTCAGGATTGAACCTGCAACCTACAGATGATTGTTACTTAAAACTGTATTGTGTGTCCATCAGAGGAAATTTTTTGAACTTATAAATCTACTGTCCTTTTTACTGAGAATATTTACCTGTATACTTATGTATGATTTGTTACCTTGACTCATATTCTGATTTTTTTTTGTTAGTGTATATTACAATAAAGATGAGGACAACAGTCTGAAAAATCCAAATAATCCAAATTATCATGCCTTTAAGTGTTAATCTTTTTCTTTTAATCTTTGTTTTTTAGGCTGATGTATGGAGTATGGGTGTACTTCTTTATGCTCTTTTGTGTGGTTATCTTCCATTTGACGATGACAGTATTACAGTTTTGTGTAAAAAAATCAATGTAAGTAAACAGAAAACTTATTTTTTCCTGAATAAACATGTTATGGTTTTAACATACGGATAAAATATGGAGGATTGAAATGATAATGCAAGACCAGGTTTTATTTAACACAGGGTAGAGAAAATCCTTCTACCTCTCAAGCGACTTAACCAGTACTCTAAACGCTGTGTTCAAAACATAAACAAATGCCATCCACAAGTAAGATGGCAGAGACCTCACTTCTGGCTTTGGCAAATCAAAGGGGAGCAACTCTATTTTTGTTTTAAGTCTATTTTTGTTAGGTGATCCTAACAAAACGTCAATAAATTTGAACAAGAAAACTTTGTTTTTTAAAAAAAACCTTGTGTCAGTTTTTCAACATATGGTGATAAGAGTGAACATGTCTTGCTGCCCTGGGCATGGATATCCTGAAACTCTATCTGGCAACTGACTTGGTAAATACTCAAAAGGTTATTAACCATATTCCCTAGAGAAATCTTGAGCACCTTTTTGATTTCCATGTGCCTAACACATGTGGGTATACCTAGAAAGTCAGAAAACAGCATAGCTCATATGACTTTCAGAAACATTTTAACATGCTCAGAGTTGCTGGAACATGGAACAAACTGCCTGCATCAGTTGTTGGCTACTGAAACACTGCATCTTTTAAAACCTCCTTGCTTACTGTAATTCAATAACACCATACCTGATATCTTGCCCTCTGTACACATGTGCATACACACGCATACATATACAGTGATGCTGATAGCTTTTTGATTTAGTGCGTCCTGGGATGCACATATTTGCTTTGAATGAGTCCCTGGGAAAACGTATGGGTCCCAACTAAAGCCCTTTAACTCCTACCTTGTAACCTATCCTATGTAATTCGTTTCTAAGAAACTATTGGAATGTATTTACAGTTAGCTTGAAATGGTGAGAGAAGAAAAAAAGAAAACCCTGGAACGCATGGATAAGATTTTACTACATCCTTTTAGATTTTTGTGTATCAGGGATGCAGGATGCATACCTATCAGCATCTCTGCATATATATTATGACTATGCTTTTCATTTTCCTGACATTAGTACATTATTCTATGTTCTATACATGAACCTTTGATGAGTTATAGTGCACCTAAGCACTGTACGCAATAGTTATCATTATAAACACTTAGGTCACTAATATCTTATATTTTACCAAACATATATCAGGTTTGGGCTGTAGAATATGACTACATCTCTGCAGAGGAGCAAAATACTGGGCCACTGTTGGCTGTGTGCGGCAACTCATGATGCTTAAGGATGGAATCCTGGTAACTGAGCAGTCCATGACATGCACTAATCCACTTTGGCCCTTACTTAGGCTAGACAGGTGGTTGGAGAAGCCTCTCCGATCAATCGGCTGGTCACATAAAGCCCTAGCTATATAATTGTCCAAACCCTATTATTATTGCAAATCCCTTGCCTTTTTATCATATGTAGTAGAAGGTGGTGGCTGAGGGTATTAGTGTCCTGGGTGCCCCTTCATTGCCATTGCTTCCAAGTTCACTCTGACCTGGTATGGTAGTACCTGTTAGTCCCATCTATGGGTTTAAATGAATAAAAAAAAAATGAGTTAAAAAAAATTTGAATACCCTACAGCTCTGCCTCGTTTCATTGTAAATCTGAACAAAATACTTATTACAACAGGTAATCAATGAAAATTCTAACTTTACCTTGGAAGTGTGTGGTGTAATGATTAGTCATAGGAAATGGACTCATTGATCCGAGTTCAAATCCTGGATGAAGCTACAGTTCACATAACGCTAATACCCTTGGGAATGGTATGAATCCAACTACTCTCTCTCTAACAGTAGGTAAATAGTAGGGCAGACTGGGCTCTTTAACCTTGCTTAGGCAACCAGTCTCGGAGAAGAAAACTCTGAATTCAACCTGTTAAACTCGCTTGGTGTGGTCACTACTAGAATAGGTTCAGTCCTAATTAGTGATCTATTTCACTAATTTTCTTTTAATAGCTAATTTCTTTTTTGAGAATTTTATCTCCTGTAAAAAGAATTTATAGCTCAAAATATATATTTTTTTTATAGAGAGAATCTCAAATAAGTTTTTGTAGTGTAACCATTTCCTATTTATTTTTTGAAATTTAAAACAAAATTATTAAAAAAAAAATTTGTTCTGTTTGTAATTGTAGGCTGGTAAGTACTCCACACCGCCATGGTTGTCTCCCGAGAGTGTAGAGATCATAGACCAACTGCTACAAGTCAACCCCATGCGAAGAATTTCTATGAGACATCTTTTGAACCATCCTTGGGTATGTCCAGATGGCCAACCAGTTGACTGGAAATCCCGACACACTGTAAGCATTTACATCACTTTGAAAATTATTTTTAGTCACTCACAAATTGTTTATATTCCACTTTAATATTTAAAGAATTCCAGGTAATCTGAACATTAACTACATAAATGAGTAACCTCCTCTTGTTTATTCAATTTTGAGGAAGCCATAGGTTTTGGTCAGCCATTTTCATTTCACTGTAAATCAATGCAACTGCATGTTTTAACACGACAATATCATAAAATGTGTTCTTAATAACAATTAAGTTCATTTCAAATAATGCGCAAGCACAATTAAGAACATTTTATGATATTTTCGTGTTAAAACGTGCAGTTTCTCTCATTTATGTAGCTAATATTCAGATTACCGAAACCAGTAGAATGTGAATAAGTTTCTTGTATTTTTTATTTTCATCTTCAGCAAGGAAAGTACTGAACATTAGCTGAGGAAGCCATGGTAAATTCAATACAACTGCATGTGTTTTATGATATAAAACATGCAGTTATATTGATTTGAACAAATTCGTATTTTCAGTGTAAATTTATGGTGAAATGAAAATGGCCGACCAAAACATGGCTTCCTCAAAGTGAAATAAACAAGGGGAGGTTACTCTCATTTATGTAGCTAATGTTCAGATTACCTCAAATTTTGTTGGTATTATCCTTTTTTATATGCTTCTACTTAGTATCGAGAGTTTGATCCTTGGTTCTCATCTTCACTGGTCTAGTCATCTAGTTTGTATGAATGATTGCCGAATCCCAAAACAACTATTTTACGGGGGAATCTCAACTGGCAAATGTGCAAACCCAAATTGAGGTTTAGGGACTGCCTCAGGGACACTGAAGAATGCTGTCATCGCTGTAGAGGACTGGGAGAAGCTAGCTTCTAACAGACCTGACTGGAGAGCCACCATCTACCGGTCTTTGAAAGAATTTGAGTCCAACCGGATTAAACTCCAAAAATTAAAACAGGCTGTTAGAAAGGGTGAATTTCAGTCCAGCAACATCCTAAGTGGAGAAGTTTCAACATTTAGTTTATGTGGAAGAGTATATCTATCCAGGGTTGGCCTGGTGAGTCCTCTAATAAAACACAAGGATACAGTGCCAAATGCTACTGTAATTCTCCCAATCAGTTTAAAATAATTGTTCAATCAAAGATATTCAATTTTTTAAATTTCTTCTGATCAAAACTTGAAAGCCCACAAAAAGCAATCTGTACAGCCACTTACCTCCTATCACACAAACCATCCAAGTAAGATGAACAAAACAAGCTTGATACTACTGGAGAAGCAAGGATGAATTCATAAGTGACGTTCTCTTGTGGATACCTACACATGGACACACCAGTGTTGGCTGACCAGCAAAAACCTACATTGATCAACTTTGTACGGATTCTGGATGCTGTGCGAAAGACCTATTAGGAGCAGTGACCTATAGGGACAGTATGCGAGAGATAGGCATAGGAATCTGTTTTATCAGTGCGATATGATGAAAATGAAAGACTTTTGGATGAAGTATTGGAGAGTGAAGGTGGGATAGTGAACCTGGCTGATTTTGAGATGCTATTTTTTGCTGTTTAATAATAGAATAGATTTGAATATAATTACATCATTCTCAAGATTTATTAAGCTTTAGCCTAGTCTGGCATGTGGCTACAATAGTTCAAACTCAGCATTAATGTGTAGCCATAATCATTATAGTTTGCTTCATTGAAAATAAGATTTAACTAAATATGGTACGTAGAGAAGTACCGAGCAAAGATCGAATTCATTACGTACCTGAACAAATTGGCCTGTAAAACAACTTTAATAAACCTCTTACTACAATTAGCGCCCTGAAACCAAAATTTTTCAAGGGGAATAACTCTTGCTTTTTATTACCTCCCTTAGATATTTTTCGTAACGTATTTTGTACGTTAGTTGCTTTTGCATATTATAATTTTCTTACTGTATTTATGGATTTTGCTTTTAATGATTTATATTTATTTAATTTAGAACTTTCTTATAAAAAAGATGGTTTAAAGTTAATTTTTATTATTTTCAGGAACTTGATGAAGACTGTGTAATTGAACTTGCCGTATTTAATGGAACCACCAAAACCAGAATGATTAACATGATCAAAGAGGTAAATTTCCTTTTGGTCTTAGAATCGGACACCTTTGACTTTTGTTGATTCTCTGATTTCTTGGTGTAAATATATTTCTATATTTTAGTTTCAGTTATTATTTTATATTACTTGTCCTGGGTATGACATTAAACTGCATCTAATGGTGAAGTTCCAATTCTGGAGGGAGTGTGGAGTACCCCTTCATCGCCATCATTCCCATGTCCACTCTGTTTGGACTGGTAGTACCTGTTTATCTATGGGTTAAATAGAACAAAATGAGTTCTAACAAAAAAAGTGTTTTAAAAAAAACAAAAAATAGTGTACCCATCAAAAATGAAGAAAACATAAAATGACTCAATGGGTTGACATACTGTAAAAACCAACCAACTAACCAACCAAAACCTGTGGGTCAACTCTAAGTTGGTGTGATAGTACCTGTTAGGGTTCCATCTATGGGTTAAATAGATAAAAAAAATGAGTTTGAAAAATGTGTTTAAAAAAAAAAGAGTTTGAAGGAAAAAATTGAATACCCAACAGGAATGAATAAAACAAAATGTCTTTGGCATAAAATAACCCAATAAAATCCAACCAATTAAACCAAAACTTTTTTAAAAACCAAACATAACCAAATCATTGAGCAGACAAAACCAAGTAAGCTGTGTATGATACTGGCTATATTTCAATAATGCTGAAGTGACGAGATCTTGTTACGATTTTTGTGGCTTTCAAGATTGGCGATTAAATAGTTAACTAACCACATATTTGAGCTGTTGATTGGCTGGCTTTATTCCACGCCTATGCAGAGTGTATAAGTTTAAGTGGTGGACTTCAGCACACCTTATATTACAACATGAATATTGAGTTAATTTAAAGTGTTTTTTTTTTTTTTTTTAAATTTCTATTTCAGAATTCCTTTAAAAAAAAAAATTCCCATTCATTTTTCCTTCAATTTCTTTTCTTCCTTCTTCAGGTTGAACATTTGTTTCATTCTTTTTTTTTTGCTTCCATTTGTTCATCCTTTTTATTTGTCTCCATGTTTATTGTTTCTTTTTTCAATTTTGTTCCCATTCCATCCGTCTTCCATCCTTTTCCTTTCAATCTTTTTCTCTCTTTCTATCCATCTTATATTTCCACTTCTTAAACTTATCATAATGTACTTTAAGCAATGCATTTTCAATTCTTACAGTCAGGATAATAGATTGGGTGCATCCCATTTTTTTTTTTAAAAAAAAAAAAATAACTGCATAATTATTTTGTAATAAAGTTTTATTAATATATATATATATATATATATATATATAAATGAACATATAGTAAGTTTTAAAAAAAATAGTTTTAGGTGGGGAAATGAATGGAATAATGAAAAGAAAAAAAATGAATGTGGCACAATTTTAACAGCCGAAAAAAAAAAAAAAAAACGAATGAGTGGAAATAATAAATATTGAAAATATGTAGTTGTAGAGTTACTTTAGGAGACAGAATCAGCAACAAAAATCACCTACTTATATATATATATATATTAAAAATATATATTTTTTTCTTTTTTTTTTTCGTTTTCCGTGTGTTTTAAGGTTTTGATCAGTTATAATTTATTTGTAGAAATAAAATCTGCAATTAGATTAATAAACAAGGGAGATTACTCTATAATTAGTTCTTATTAGTTCTCTCTCTTGAGAATAGGTTCATTGTAGGTGAGAATGGATGTTGACTTCGGGTTGCTTGGATTTGGTGGACATTTAAGTTGGGGGATTTTGGCATATATATATATATATATATATATATATAGTTGTTGTGTATCAATTTTGTTCTTGTGAACGTTTTTAGTGATATTGGAAGCATAGGAAATATATAAAAAGTGAACAAAAAACAGTTCTAATATATAACCTTGGTTTGCTTTATTTTTTCAATATTTCGAGTGACCATCACTCTTTGTCAAGGTATTTTTTGACAAATGAAGATAACTTAATAGGAAAATAAAATGAAATAAATGTGGAAAAAAAATCAATGAGAAAGGATTTGGTGTTGTTTAGCCGTTACTTTTGTTTTGAAATAATGTGATGAATCTCACCTGAAATTGATTATGGCATTTGAGTGTTCAAAATTCAGCCTATAATTGTGAATATATATATATATATATATATATATATATATATATATATATATATATATAGCTCACAAAATGTCTAGCCACAATGAAGAGACTTGATAAGTCTGTGGATAACTATATATATATCTATATATATAAATGTGTGTGTGAGGTATCCAAATGACTGGTTGTAAGGGATGATTCTATTTGGATCTTCAAAATCTCACTGTATAACCATGCTGTATGCTCTTGTAGGTGCAAACATATATTCATACAAGGATTTTTATAAATCCCTAAAGAAAGCTCAATGTATAATAATCAATAAATTAGATTAAATACAGAGCAATATTTAACTTTCAAAGAAAACTTAACTGTCATCCTGTAATAATTTATTTCAACCAGAAACTGAAATCTTTTTTTTTTTTTTTTTAAATTTTAAAAATTTTTTTTTTTCTGGTTGAAATAAATTATTACGGGATGACGGTTTAAGTTTTTCTTTCTTTGAAAGTTGTATATAAAATGCACCAACCAATCAAAATTTGTCCCTCTTTGCAAAAATGTTTTGACACCTGATTTAATATATAAAATAAACAAAACAAGAGGAGCATTATTTCCTTTAATAGGATTTTTGGGGTTTCTTTTGATTTTGGTAAACTTTTATGTTTAAAGTTGAACAATTCACTGAGAGTGGCAGAGGATTCTTTAAATTTGATCAGTCCATTTTGATGTTTAATTTTTAATCATTTTTATAGCTGAAATGGCAGATCTAATTCTGGGCAAATTTTCTTAGTTCTGGAAAATGTTCACCTGGTAAGTACAAAACGACCACTATTCACAAAGAATGAATTAGATGTGAAGCTTTGCCTGTTCCACAACCACAAAAAAAAAAGCTGCACACCCAGTTCTTCCCTCACTAGCATGATTTACAAAGTTGCATAATGATTCCTTGCAAAACCATAAAAATTGATTTAAGAAAAATATTAGAAGTCAAGTCATGGTGAAAGCACCAGTTCCTGCTAGATCTCCAAAGTTAGGCAGCATGAACTTGTTCAATACTTAATTTGGTGACCACTATAGAATAAACATACTGAGTTCCAATTACTGTCGAATTGGTAAGACAAGGCAACAAGGAAGCCGTAACTTAATACGGACCTTACCTTGTTGCAATCTTACTGCAGAATGCCAGATTTATCATCATAACATCATTAAACCAAGCAGCCAATCAAGACTCAAGAAATGGAATCACCCAAATACATGAATGGAGTATTCCTGAGTTCCATCAATACCAGCTGTTTTGGGCACCAATCAGTAATGGTTAGTTACTGTTGTTCAAACCACAGCATACTCAGCTCACAAATTACTACAACCACTTAAGCTACAGCTGATACTGTAAGCAACCTTTGTTTATCAAAATGACTTGATTCACTATTAAACGACCCGAAAAGGGTAGATATGCTGTAAATCTAAACAACCAATCTGATCACTTAAATTACGGTGAAAGCACCGGTTCCCACTAGATCTCCAAAGTTAAGCAGTGATGAAGTTAAAGGCAAAAAATTGTCATGACATGGCTTGTTTTTTAAGGGCACTGCAGCATTTTACTGTGGTGCCACCGTGACAGCTCACAACGTTAATGTATGCAAACAAATTATTATTATATCACTTCTTGCAAGTTTTTCACACCAGTGTTCCCTGTTGGTCTTTCACTGGAGTCTGAATGACAACAAGTCTCTTCAGGTCCCCAGGACTCTTCTGAGTATTCTAGCCGATCTTAACAATGTTGTCTGATGGTCTCAAGATACCAAGTTGATCCTGGGCATAGACCTTTGAGTTTGTTGATGGAACCACAAATGGCTGACACTTGTAAACTCAATTGTGATTGGATCGCTGTGCATGGTCTGCATTCATTCGGAATACAGTGAATTTCTTGGATGGAGCTGGCTCAACCGACCCAGGGTCAATACCACAGCAGCAGTAGTAAAGGATAGTCTTGATTCTCCTCTGATTTCCAATTCCTGCAGTCTCTTTTCCAAACCCTTGGGGACCTTTCCAAAGGCACCAACTACAATTGGTATAACTTTCACCCTCATGTTCCACAGTTTTTTCAGTTCTCTGGCAAGATCCAAGTATTTGTTTATTTTTTCGTTTTTATTTTTTTATTTTCACTCTATGATCCGCAGGAACAGCAAGATCCCCTAAATGACAAGTTTTTTTCTTGTTAATTATCACTAAATCTTGCCTTCTAGTCGGGATTGGGTGATCCGTTTACATATCAAAATCCCAGAGAATTTTAGGCATCTCATTCTCTAGGACAGATTCTGGTTTGTGCATATACCATTTGGTATAATACCAAATCAAGATTAATTTCTTGCACGATTCCCAGTGGATCACCTTTCCTATCCAGTCATACCTAGTCTTGTACTCCCTTTGTACCAGTTTGCTGTATTCACTTATCATGTGATTAACTGTTTCATCTGTCACCACACATCCTACACTTTGCTTTGATATAATTGGTCCTTATGGCATTATTTTATGCAGCTATTATAAAACATTTAGTTTCTTGTTTGAGGTTTCCCTTTTTTAGTCATGTCCAGGTCATCTTATTAAATAAAAATAATTACTTGAAACCTTATAAATGTGTACAAATTATTAGTATTAGATAGAAATACTTGAGACCATATGTTTACAAATTATTAGTACTAGAAAAATATGTACCACCCGGGCATGAATATTTAAGTTTTAATTTAATGAAATATATTAATTAGAAAGATTAACAAAATTAAATAAGAACGCATATAAAAAGATTACTTATTTTAATTATATTTTAATTGGTTTCTATATAAAATCATTCATAGAATTGATTTTAATACATTGGAGAAAAAAAACAATAATATTAGAGATCAATAACACCAAGTAATTATTTATTAAGCCTTGTTTTGTTAAAAACAGTATACAAATTAACCACACCATATATTATGTAAATCTTTATTTCTTAGTTATATATGAGACATATTGCAGGATATTAAATGCACTAATAACATGTGCTGTTTTGAGGCAAATCTAATTTGGATTTTCATAAAGACCTAGTAAATAAATAAGATTTTTTCTATGTATGAATGATTTTGACTATAAATCAAATACTCATTGATAAACGTGATTCCTGAGGATATTGTGACATTAGTAGTTTTGGTTACGGACACACACTGAATCTCTATTATAATAAGATTAGATAAGAATACTTGAGACCATATAATTGTGCAAATTATTTGTATTAGATTAATAGTTAGAATTATAATCAAATTTCAGCATTAAATAACTCATAAGTTGGCAGTGGCCTATAGTCAGTACCAGCCAGACAATGAGGAGGTCTATTCCATTTTCACTAGTGCCAGACCAAGGAGATTGTTTTTGCACCTGAGGTGGAGCACTACAGCTACCATCAGCTTCCACACAGATTCAAGCAGTGCTACTCATGTGCAAAGACAGTTATCGAACCGGAACCTTGTGGCACCTAAGGAGTTGATATGTAGTTAAATAAATAAACATAAATTGAGTCTCTGTTATTGATTGATTTTATCACCCTGTATGTAATTTTATGCAATGTTCCACATGTAAGGTTACTTCCTCTATTCTGATAAGGATTCATACAAAGTTTTATTAAAATCCATCCAACCATCTTGGCGGAAAAGTACATTAAAACGGTCACCAATTTTGATGCTAAACTGGATCTAAACTTGAAGGTTTTTAAAAAAAATTTTATTTTATTTTTTTCTAGCTCTGGGGAGTACCGTTTTATTGCCATTACTCCCAGGTCCACTCTGACCTGGAGTGGCAATACCTGTTTATGGGTCAAATAGATTTGTTTGCAACTTGATGAAAATTATTTCTACCAATATATCACTACACATGAAATCAAACAAATCATATCCCTTGCCTTGGACAAAATCCTCTTTCAAATGTAATGAATTGTCCAAGACTATTGCAATAATTTAATTGATATCCTGGATATGACGTTAATTTGCTAGATGGGCGATTAGAGAGGCCCCCTCTGATCAGTCGGCTGGTCACATCAAGCCCGAGCACCTATGAGTGTCCCAACCCTATTGCCTTTATAGCAAGCCCCAATCCTTTTTATCATATGGGTGCTAGAAGGCGGTGGCTAAGGTCTTCATGTCCTGGGTATGACATTAAACTCTATCTGATGATAGTTCCAGTTTCGGAGGTCTGGGGAATGTGGAGTACCCCTTCATCACCATTGTTCTCTGATCCCCTCTGACCTGGATTGGATGTACCTGTTAGTCGCATCTATGGATTAAACAGAAAATTTGTTTACAAAGAAAAATTGAGTTTGAAATTTTTTTCTTCCAGACTATTGCTGTGAATCTTTCAAAACTTTGCCAGCATTAAATGACCACCGTGCTTGATATGCCGTAAAACAAAACAAACAAACACGTTAAATTGCATCTAGTGAAGTTCCAATTCTGGAACTCTGGGGAATGTGGAATACCCCTTTATCGCTATTACTCCCAGGTCCACCCTGACCTGAAGTGGAAGTACTTTTTAGGGGCCCATCTAATGGCTTGAATTAAAAAATTGAGTTTGAAAAAAAAAAAAAAATGAATACCCAGTGAGAATAAACAAAACATCTTCAGCATAAAATAACCCAACAAGGTTTAACATGCCATAAAATCCAACCAACCAATCATTTACTTGATTATACTTTCACATGGGATATTTATATATATATATATATATATATATATATATATATATATATATATTATTTAAAACTTTTTGAAACTTAACAAAATCCCCCACCCCCGCTGCCAGATCTTTAAGATAAAAGAATTCTTTGGCCAAAATCTTAAAAACTTATGTTTTCATGTCACTAGGTCATTCACACTTCCTCTCTTACAGATGCTAATCCTATTACGTAATAGTTTTTGAAATAAACAACTGTTATCTGTTGCGATGGCCTTCCTCAGTACAGAGCTGGAATTGTCTTGTCTGAGTGAAGTGCTTGCTGTAGGAGGCTGGGTAGCAGTATATGCTGGGGTTGTAAAATGAAGAAAATTGGAGAGTTATCTTTAAGCAATTAAAATCACTCATGTGGAATGAATATAAAAACAGAACAACTAACAGTTTAATCTTGGAGCACATGTTTATTTTATTGGGGCTAATCTGTCTTGGGTGATAAATATATTTTTTTACTTGGTGTGGGGGTGGGCAGGAATTTTTTATTTTTTTTATTTTTTTTTCATTTTCAGTTAATTTTATTTAAATAAAAGTACTTTAAAATGAAAAGAAAACTTGCTAAGTTAAATATCAGAATACTTAATTTTTTTCTCTTATGGTTTGATAACCTAGTGAACTCTATTTGTTTTTTTATTTTTACTTATAGAGACCTACATTATATAAAAATCTGTGTGAACATTTAAGTGTTAGACAGTTTTATTAATGAATTTTATTTATAAATAGTAAAATAGTCTATTAAAAATCTTGGTTTTAAAATTAGTTGGAAAGATTTAAGAATTTTTATGTTACGACATCTGTTCTGTGATATTTATTACATTTCTCAATTTGACCTTCGCCTTACTAAGCTCAATTTATAACCAACAAAAAAAAAAAAAAAAAAAAAAAAAGAAATATTAAAAAAAGATTCAAGATCAGACAGAATTTGCATTTGTATGGATTTGGCACTTTCACACTGTGATATCTTTTGCCCATTACCGGGGGGGGGGGGATTTAGAATACACTGACTGTATCTCTTACAGATGGTTACCCCCCCCTCCCCCAAAAAAAAGGTATCTCTGGTATGGTACTAAATTGCATCTGGTGAGGCTTAGTTCTGGGTTTGGGGCTTAGAATACGCTGGCTGTTCCCTTGCAAGAGGGGTATCCCCCCAAAAAGTTGGTGTCCTGGTTAGGACACCGTGGCGACTAATGTTCTGGATTGAGAGTAAGCGAGTTCAAACTAGAGTTCTGCTATTACGTTCACTTTTGGACTAATACCTTTGGGAAAGGTATGAACTCCTGATCACCCAACTATGGATTAAATAGTGGCACCACTGTTCTTGTACAAGGATGGCTTTGGTATTAAATAATCCACAAAAGTTGATATGCCATTAAACAAAGAAACCAAGCCTGTTCTGGAGCTATGAGGATTGATAAAGTACTCCTTTATTTCTATTACTCCCAGGTCCACTCTGACTCGGAATGATAGTAGTTGTTAGGGTCTCATCTATAGGTCAAATAGATATATTTAAAAATGATTTGTATTTTATAGAACTGTGTAGATAAAAAAAACCTCTTAAGAAACAACTACACAAAAAATATAAATATGAATGTACAATGAACGTGATTCCCTAACATCTAGTCATAAAATAACTCTAGACAGGTTGACATGTATAAGATGAGAATGTTCTTAGTATAAGTTGGAAGGCTCAAAGTAACCTTCCAGCATGGGTACATGAATTAATCCGACAAAGAAGTTATATATAATAACAAACATAGACTTTATTCTGTGAGCACGTGGAGAAAATACATACAGTAGGAATACACATACTCATGACAAAGTACAGTAAGATATAGAAAACAGATACATAAACATACATAAAGAATGTAGGACTAAGTCCTAAGGAAGTGATACAGAATTACATGTAGAAATAAGTTACTTACTGATAGTTTGCTGGGTGGCAAAGATACCCACTTAAGGGGCAGAGGTACCAAGCACTTAACCCATGTGCAATGGTTGTCGGACCGAGAGAATGAGAGAGATTTTCTCCCAGGCTGCTGTTTGAATATAGTAGCCACCTATGGGCGAAAATCTGCAGCAAGGGAAGATAACCCTATTGGACTCATGTCCATCCCAACATGGGCAGACAATCGCTACACATGTATCAGGTTAAAATCCCTGTCAATCATTGGTGATATCATAAGGTACTTTTAGGATGCCTAAGTTAATGGTAACAATGTTTTGGCTGCCCAGTCGGCTGGGGCGTTAGAAGGCACCGACTGCACCTCTGCAGAGGGGTAAGACTCCCCAATGGGGTCACCTGTTGGCCGTGGGTGGCGACTCGTGATGTTTAAGGATAGAGCCCAGGTGGATGAGCAGTTCATGACTTGCAATACTCCACTTTGGCCCTATCTTGGGCTTAGACGGGTGGTCGAAGAGGCCCCCTCCGATCAATCGGCTGGTCATGTCAAGCCCTAGCACCTATATGATTTTCCCAAACCTATTGCCCTTATGGCAAGCCCCAACCCCTTTTTATCATATGGGTGCTAGAAGGCGGTGACTGAGTGGTAGTACCTGTTAGGGTCCCATCTATGGGTTGAATAGAAAAACATGAGTTTATAAAGAAAATTGTATTATGCATTAAGAATGAATTTATTTCACAACTTTGTCGGCATTAAATGACCCACCGAGGTTGATATGCTGTAAAACAAAACAAACAAACAATGTTTTGGGCCCCAAAACCATACTTTTCTGATGAAGGTTTTATTAATGGTACTGCTGTTTTTTTATGGTGGTTTTAGTTGTATGAATTTATTAATATTTTATAAACTAAATTATGTAACAGGTATGTTTTTACCCAACCTCTCTGTCATGGGTAGGGTGTGACACAAGGTCAATTTTTAAGTGGAGTAAAGCTTGCTTGAATTCAGAGTTTTCTTCTCTGAGACTGCTTGCCAAACCAAGACTAAATAATCTAGTTTGCACTACTTTTTATCCATAGCTGGGAGGATGGATTCATACCTTTCCCAAGGGTATCATCATTAGGTTCGAATATATTTTTAAAGGTATGTCAAAAGTGACAAATGATCAATGAAAGTTTAATGGATATGTGAAAGAATTGAAGGGCACCACTTTGTGCAGTGTTATCCTTTAACAAGTTTTGAGGGGTCTTTTACAATTCAAAATTTTGAATATTAAGATAGATAAAAGAATTTGACTATTTGATATGTTTGTTTAAAATCCAATTTATTTGTGGAAAAAAAAAAAATTGAAATTTAAAAAAAAAATTATTTGAATACTGTGGGGCAGAAGTAAAAGGGCAATTATTTGTGTTAACTCTTATTAGCGTTCGGCTAGAAACCACAAGGTTTTTAGTTCGATACCGGCCCTCGCCAACTAAGCGTATGAGTAGCACAGGGATCTGTGGGGTAAAGTAAGGAGCTGATGGTAGGTATGGCACTCCACCTCAGACGCAAAAACAATCTCCTTGGACTAGCACTAGTGAAAAGGGGATAGACTCCTCGCTCTTTGGCTGGTACTGACATTAGGCCACCCCAACGACAACTTTATTTTGCCCCAGCATATAAAGTGATTGGGGGGTGGGGTCTGTTGTTGCCATCTTTGGATTGCTTTCAAAGAATTTTTGTTGTTTTTCTCCCTCTCAAATTAATTGTTTGAACAAAACTTGTAAAGCAATTTGAAAAGAGAAGTTCCAATTTATCCAAGTATCTCCGGCATTATTTTACCATCTGTGATTTGTGTGGTTGACTTCACTTTATTTTTCATGAATTTATTGAATTTATTATATAAATATTTTATGAGTTGAACTTATACAAAGAAACCAGTCACTCTTCACACCCCTTCTGTCTTTCGTTGGGTGCCAAAAGCAATTATGAACAGTTAATTTGATAAATGTAAAATTATGATTTGAAAATTTGTAATAAAAAAAAAATGTTTCTATAAATGGATACAAGGCCAATAAAATAAACAAGGCGCCTGTTAGTGGGCACAGTAGATTCAAATCTGATTTGTTTAGTTTCAACAAAGATTAAAATCTTATATATATATATATATATATATACACACACACACACAAATACATAAAGGTGAAGAGTAGTGGTAGATTGGCTTAATGAATAAAATTCTGGTGGGTGAGTGAAGTCTGATGTCTAGTCAGTAAATTGATTAACCTTTTGAGTTTCAATGCTATATATATATATATATATATATATATATATATAAGAGAAATATTTATGAAAAAAAAATAATAAAAATAAAAAAAAATCTTTAAAATCAAATACTTTTTATTGACAAATAACATAGATTATGATGACCAAAGTTATTAGCAATGATACATTTGCAGTGGAAGATTTTCAAAAAAAGAAATCTAGCATTACAACATTATTAGCTTGGCATATATTGTGGAAAGAATGAGATTGTTGTATTAAGGTAGATGCTTTGTTTTGGTCGAAAATGAAACAAATACACACCGAACGAATATATTTTCAAGTTTCTACAATGGCATGGGGGTGTGGGTTGAATTTCATGAAAAGTTTTTTTTTGATGATAAAATTATTCAAATTTCTCATTTTTTCTCCCTTTTTTTTTTCTCTTTTAAATAAATAAATAAAAAATTTAAAGTTGAAAGCAAAAATGGCCATGGATGTGTTTTTATATCACTGACTTTTGTAAACAAAAAAAAAACAAGATTTTTTTTTTTTTTTGCACTCTTAGTTTTTCTGCGTGTTTGGAACAAAAAAAGAAAGAAAAAGATCTTTCATTTAAATAAAAATCAACAAGTTAGTCATTTTTCTGTACATAGTTTAATGTTTTTTGTTATTAATTTCTAAGAAGAAACTGTTATAAGATTTTAACAAAAAACTTTTAATAACCTATTTTATTGACTTCACTTACGTCAGATTGTGTAAATTTTCAAGCTAATTTAATGTTTGAAATCAAAGCCTTGGAGAGATTTCATCAGACATGTCTCAGGAAGATTTTAAATGTTGGGTGGCAATCCCTCATGCCAGACAACGATGTCCTGCGACAAGCCAATGTGTCTGGCATAGAAATGCACATCATACAAAATCAGATGCACTGAACTGGACATCTTGCTATGATGGAAGATGGCAGAATCCTGAAGCAACTATTCTATGGAGAACTCCAGTGTAGGAAATGTCCGTGGCACATGCCCAAGAAACGTTTTAAGGATGTCATCAAAAACTACCTTAAAACTCTTGATATAAATGTTGAGGACTGGAAGAGAATGGCTACAAATTTTGGGGTTTGTAGGAGATTTGTTCATTGTGGCTGTAAGGGGTTTGAGGCAAGGCGGCTAGAGCACTCCATCCTGAAGTGGGTTTTACGGAAGCGGCACATGTCGGGTGTCTCGCGTGTCCTTTGTGCAACAGGGTACGTAAAAGCAAAGTTGGACTGCATGCTCACAACTGAACTGGTTGTAGACATGGCCTTCTGTGAAGAAGTGGCAATCACCATATATATATATATATATATATATATATATATTCAAACAAATTTCGTTGAACACAACAGAGACCAGTTTATTTTGTAATTTTTTTTTTTTTTTTTTTTCTTTTCTTTTAATGATTTTTTGATATCATCACAAAAAGAATTTATGAAAAATCTGAAGAATTTTTCCAATTACTTTTGGTTCTACTTTGATGAACCATTATCAAGGATGTTTTAAAAAGGTGTTAGTTATTGCTAATGATGCTCTATCTATCTATATAGTGTCATTTTTAGTGACACATGACACAAACCATAACTGTAATACCTCTTTAAAACATCCTTGATAATGGTTATAAGTAATGGTTGCAAAAAGAATTTGACAATAACATGACTGGCATTGGGACTTGAATTCACACAAAAGCCTCTGTAGCCTATTCTTTATAGAACTATTTTTAAGCCCCTCAGCTACACAGAGTAGGAAGTCTGTATTTGTCTGTGAAAAGTATTTGTGCTAAAATATTAACTAAGATAAAATTATGTACATTGAAAAGAAAAGATACATTTTTTTTCTCTATTTAGTACACAAATTGTCAGTTTTCTGACTTCCTCTTATCTTTTATTTATTTTTTTTTTGAAGTCTTTGTTTTTCTTTTCTTTTTTTTTACTTACTGTTTTTCTTCTGTTCTGTCTTCCACCCCCCCTCATTCCTTTTACAAGCAAGTTTACAGCACCTGTATATATGACAAACATATTACCCATAATTGTCTTTACCAGTCATTAAACATGATCTTTCAAAACCAGATGTGACAAGAGAAGCAGGAAAGCCTTTCTATTAAGCCAGTTAAATTTACTCACTCATATATATATATATATATATATATATATATATATATATGGGACTGTTTATATGGATGTGTGTATGTAGAAAAAATATCAGTGCTTGTGTTTTAAAGTAACGTATTTACATACTTCCAGCTTGAAATCATGAACATGACATTCTCTTAGTGTTTGGCATAGTTGCCCCTCCCTACAAAAAAAAAAAAAAAAAAATCCCCTCTGCCCCTCCCTCTGTCAGCCCAGGTTCTGATTGTGATATATTTCTGCAAATTCTTGTCCCTTTTTGCCAGTTAAGCTTCCAAAATGTCTTGTGCCATTTTCTTCATGAATTCTTATTCGACTCCCCCACCATTTCTTTTATTTATTTATTTTCTTGAATAATGAAAAAAACTATTTTCTCTATGATAACATTTTGGAATTACCATCTTGGAAATCCTTTCAGATTACCAGAATTTCCTTTATTTTGTCACCTTTAATATATCTATGTTTGTGATGAATAAAAATTGTGAGAATGAAAAATAGAAAGTGTGAGGATGATTTTATTGCTATTTGAAACAAGATATATTTGTGGACAATTAGTGTTTTTCAATTGGTAATTTACAGTATCAAACACTTATTTGAGATAGATATATATTAGACATGTATTTCCTGTCATCTTCAGGACAAAAATAAATATCGTTTGTTGCTGTCAATTTCTGTTTGAATAAATTCAGAGTTTTCATCTCCTAGACTGGTTACCTAGCCATGGTTAAAGAGACCAATCTGCCCTACTATTTGCCCATAGCTGGAGGGAGAGTAGTTAGATTCATACCTTTCCCAAGGGTATTAGTGGTATGTGAAATGCAAACAGCTTCTTTCAAGATTTGAACTCTGGTCGACGAGTCTATTTCCTACAACTTTAACCATTACACCACGCACCTCCAATGATATGGCATTTGGACTAATATATATATATATATATATATATGCTCAATACTTCCTAAAAAGTAACGCTATTTTAAGTGAGGAAAAAATTATGGGTCTACCACTGTTTCAATCATAAGTCACAATCTCATCAGGACCAAGTATTTTTATAAAGTTAGGATAGCGTAGACATAGTCAACAGTGCTTTGTGATTATCAGTTTTTCGCTGATGATTGCATAGGTGGGAAATTGAGTCACCAAGCACCATTGACTCTGTGTTCATGCTATCCTAACTTAGATCTCTCTGTTCTATCACCAATATTGAGTTGCCTTTATTTATAGTTATAGCAAACATATATTAATTGCCAGTAGATAATTCAAAAATTCAAGTAATGCCGAAATGTTTAACCTGGCAAAAAAGCGGAAAATAATATGAAGATGTTCTAATGGTCTTGACAATAAGTGGCCAGTGCATGTGTCTCTTGAGTATGGCACTAAACTGCATACAGTGATGAGGCTCCAGTTCTGGATATTTAGGAAGTGTGGAGTCATTCTTTCATTGACATTATATCCAGGTCATATGTGTGAAAAATTTCCAATGATCTTATATATATATATATATATTGTGTAATGGTTAGCAAGCTAGATTAGTGAGTTTAGTTCTCACTAGGTGACCCATACTTCTGGCTTTGTGCTGCATCCAAGCTATGCTTAGTAAATAACTAATATTTATATATAAGTGCATCCATGCTTACACATCATACATGTAAACAAACAAATGACACATGCATACAGTTACACAAACGCACAATCACTTTGACTATGTCTTTCACAATTTCAAAACCTTTCACTGTCCGAAGATTGCTCCATTTAAACAATCAATTTTAACTAGCATGAAACCAATATTAGGCTACGGGCCCAAAGGCCAAAAAGGCTCTAGTTTTTGATTTAAATTGTAATTTTTGGGGTGGGAAAAAAAAAGCGGCCAAATGAATGCCTATAAAATCCTGAATATCACACTATTTTTTTTTTTCGTAAATGTTGCACATATTAAAGTTTTCCGTGGGTACCACCAATTTTCCCCGTGAAATTAACCCCGCCCTCTACTATATTTAACATAATAAAACTTGCATAAAGGTTAATATTATCTTAAAAATTTTTTATTCACTCGAAAGAAGAAGCATTAAACAAACTCCTAATGATTTGAAAAAAAAATTTTTCGGCTTACAAAAATAATGCAAATTATAAACGAAAAACAATGTTTACATTTTTTCATCGTTAAATCAATTGAAATTTAACGTAGCCAAAAACAAGTTAAAACTAAGGTTTTTTAAAAAAATTTATGAAAAATAAATTAATGGTCCAATTTTCACGAGAATTTCCATAATTACTTACCTTTGGATGAATATATGTCTGAAATAGTTTTTTTCTAAAATATATTAGGGGAAATATTTTTTGAGGTCTACTACCACCTATAGGCCACGGGCCCAAAGGCCAAAAAGGCTCTAGTTTTTTTTTTTTTGTAATTTTGATGGTGGGGGAAATAAAAAAGCGGCCAAATGAATGCCTATAGACTCCTGAATATCATACTATTTTTCTGATGCGTAAATGTTGCACATATTAAAGTTTTCCGTGGGTACCACCAATTTTCCCCGCGAAATTTACCCCCTACTATATTTAACATAATAAAACTTGCATGAAGGTTAATATTATCTTAAAAATTTTTATTCACTCGAAAGAAGAAGCATTAAACAAACTCCTAATGATTTTTAAAATTTTTTTTCGGCTTACAAAAATAATGCAAATTATAAACGAAAAACAATGTTTACATTTTTTTCACCATTAAATTAATTGAAATTTAACGTAGCCAAAAACAAGTTATAACTAAGTTTTTTAAAAAATTCTATGAAAAATAAATTAATGGTCCAATTTTCACGAGAATTTCCATAATTACTTACCTTTGGATGAATATATGTCTGAAATAGTTTTTTTCTAAAATATATTAGGGGAAATATTTTTTTATGTCTACTACCACCTATAGGCCACGGGCCCAAAGGCCAAAAAGGCTCTAGTTTTTTTTATTTAATTTGTAATTTTGATGGTGGGGGAAATAAAAAAGCGGCCAAATGAATGCCTATAGACTCCTGAATATCATACTATTTTTCTGATGCGTAAATGTTGCACATATTAAAGTTTTCCGTGGGTACCACCAATTTTCCCCGCGAAATTTACCCTCTACTATATTTAACATAATAAAACTTGCATGAAGGTTAATATTATCTTAAAAATTTTTATTCACTCGAAAGAAGAAGCATTAAACAAACTCCTAATGATTTTTAAATATTTTTTTCGGCTTACAAAAATAATGCAAATTATAAACGAAAAACAATGTTTACATTTTTTTCACCGTTAAATCAATTGAAATTTAACGTAGCCAAAATAGGCTACGGGCCCAAAGGCCAAAAAGGCTCTAGTTTTTTATTTAATTTGTAATTTTGAGGGTGGGGGAAAATAAAAAGCGGCCAAATGAATGCTTATAGACTCCTGAATATCATACTATTTTTTTTTTTTTATGCGTAAATGTTGCACATATTAAAATTTTCCGTGGTTACCACCAATTTTACCCGTGTAATTTACCCCCCTACTATATTTAACATAATAAAACTTGCATAAAGGTTAATATTATCTTAAAATTTTTTTATTCACTCGAAAGAAGAAGCATTAAACAAACTCCTAATGATTTAAAAAAAAATGTTTCGGCTTACAAAAATAATGCAAATTATAAAAGAAAAACAATGTTTACATTTTTTCACCGTTAAATCAATTGAAATTTAACGTAGCCAAAAACAAGTTAAAATTAAAATACACATAGAACATTTATTTTCTGGTGTGTTTACATTACACGCTTGAAGCAGACATGTTGAGTGATAACTCATGCTACGGTGATCGTGATTGGTTAATTTTATCAGCAGTCAATGAAAGATGTATTCTGATTGGCTACTTCGTTGTACGCAGCTAACTAAAAATTTTAGCATCTAATTTGTGTATTAAAATATATATTATTAACTAACATGAAAAAACGGTAACTCAACATAGATACAGATATGTTTCTCATGATTTTATACATATTTCTCTAAAAAATAATGCCCACCGCATATTTTTACAAGATAAAAGTCATCTTTTTCGCCTTGGGAATGTAGCCTATATGGTATCAGAGTTGTTTCCATACAAATGAATATATACAAAAAATATATCTTTATTTATTATTATTATCATCATCACTCATCACAGATATTGAGCAACTCTCCTAATAATACTGTATATATTAGCTTACTACTGTTTCATCAAGTGTTATAGTGTTAACCATACACATTGGTGTATATATATATATATATATATATATATATATATATATATAGTGTGTGTGTGTGTTCTGCTGCTCATTCTTGGTTCCTGCATGTATCCATTGGCTTGTCTTTAAACTTCTCCCAAATTTCTGAGCACCATTTTATTCTCTGTCAATCAATTTGGTTTTTGTGATGACATCTCAGCATCTTTTTTTTTTTCTGAAATATTCAACAGGTTATTTTTCCATTGGGTGTATAATTGAAGGTAATGTGTTTTTTGATACAATACATTAATTCACTTAATTTCCCTCTCATACTATTTTCTTTTACCTTATTATCCCCACCCCCCATCAAATCTCTCTTTTTGTTCTGTTTGTTACTTTTCATTTTATTAATGTTATTTAAATATTATTCTTGTTTTATTGTCCTTTTTTTATTATCTTCTTTTTTATTTATTTTTTTCTCTCCTCCTGTTCTTTTATCTTTTTTTTTCTTTCTCCCTTCTATGTTTAAAAAAAAAATCTTTCCTCCTTCAGCAAGGTTCTTTTTTGTCCTTCTCCTCACAAACCCCAGTTCTTTTCCCTCTCCCTCTTCAGTTTCTTCCATCTTTTTTGTCTTTTTTTTTCCCCTTCACATATTTCCCCTCCTCTGGGGCTTATGGTCAAAAGCCCCCCCCCCTTTTTTGTCCTTTCTCCTCCAACTTTCTCTCCTCTGATTCTTTTTTCAAATAGGCTAATTAGCTGGTTCCAGTAAAATAGACAAACATGCTTTGCAAGCTTATTTTACCGGTCCTAGTAAAATAGACCACAGGTTATTTTGCCAGAAAATATATTTGAAATATATTTCAAACTATCTAAAAGCTAAAAGATTAAAATGGTTGTTGATTAGCAATCTGGGATTATCTAAAAGGTAATTGCTTAAAAAGTATTTGTTATGCAATTCTGTGATACAAACTTTAAAACAATCTATCTAAAAGCTAATTTCTTAAAATGGTACTTGACAAGAATTCATCTTGTTAGGGTTAGGTTTAATGTTGGGGTTAGGGTTACAATTTTATCTCTTAACAATTGATAGTGGAAAATGCCATTTTTCCACTTTGGAAAAAAATTCATGATAGTCAAATTTACCTTTGTCATTTCCTTTAATTTTTAAAATTTTTTTTGTAAAAGTTCATGTTTGATCACAAAGTCATTAACAGTATCTATATTTTTCATTTAGAAGAATTTTTTGTATCTTATCCTTCAGAAAATATAAATATAAATCAATATAAATAAACTTTTGTGTTAAATCTGTGTTGTTATTTTTAACATTACTTGCATTCATAATAAAATATTTATAGAGCCGGTAAAATAAGCATAAAAGTAAATTTGTCTATTTTACCGGAACCGGCTAAATAGCTTCTTCCTTTTATTTTCACTTTACTACCCCTATTATTTTTTGTCCCTTTTTCACCTATATCTCCCCACCCATTTTTTGTCTTTCTCCTCCTCACCTTTCTCTCTTCCTATTCTTTTATATCCTATCTTCACCTTACCCCCCCCGGGTATTTTTCCCCCCTAATTCTTTTTTATCATTTGTTTAACTTACTCCCTCTGGTTCTTTCTTTGTTCCTTCTCCTCCTTCGCTTTTTCTCTACCCCCCCCATTCTTTTTTGTCTTTTCTCCCCTTCAACATCTTTCTGTTTCGTTTTTTGTCCTTTTCCCCACTCACACCCCTTGTAATTTTTGCCTCTCACTACCACCACCTTTCAGATTCTTTTTGTCTTTTCCTCCTTCCCATTTTTTTTCTTTGTCTTTCCTCCTTCCCCATTTTTTTCTTTGTCTTTTCTACTTGCTCCATCTATTTATTTTTGATACTTTCTTTTCTTCTATTTTTTGCTCCCCCTTGCCAACTTTCTCATTATTTTTATTCTCCCCTCTTTCCTTCTACTTCATAGTCTACACCCCCCCCTTTTCTTTTTTTCTTCTTAGCCACATCATTGGTTTCTTTTTAATCTTTTTTTTTTCTTTTTCTTTATTGAATTTTGTTTTATATGTTTCTTCTTTCTCTTCCTCGAATGTTTCTATTAACTGTAACTATGGCAACATCACATCTATTTTCCGCCCCCCCCCTCTCTTTATATACAAATGGTGCATTCATATGGCTGTATTATGTGTAGGTGTTATTTTTTGTCTCCCCCCCCCCTTTGAGCAAATGTTTACAGTTCTCAAAAGAACTAGGCTATATATATATATATATATATATATATATATAATCACAAATTAGCCAATGATTCTATCTTTGTAGACTCACAGGTTCTGGCCTTTTTGATCTTATCTACTGATAAATTCCTCTTCAAAAAGGATATAATGCTGTACTAAATGTTGTCACGAGCAATTGCCAAAATTTGGGTGTAAGTACATGCCCCTACCCCTGAGATTGAGGGTAAGGGGAATAGGCAAAAAAGAAAACCTGGGGTTGGGTATGTAGATCGTGCAAGATGTGTTCTTGCAATTTGCTTATTTGTTTGGATTCTCTTTTGATATCAAGTGTGGAGAAAGAAAAAAAGAAGAAAAACAAAAACGCAGTAACATTTTTTTTCCTCAGTCAGGTTCATTGCCGTTAGGGGCCCATGTCTTCTTGCTGGGGGTCAATTATTACAGTATGTTTTAATTGTTTTCTTTTACTTATTTGCTCTTTCAGTGGGACTTAGAATATGATGATGACATCCTCTGCAGAGGGATAATATCCCTACCCCCTAAACCCTACCCCCCAAAAAAAAGAAAAGAAAGGGTGTATTGGTATTTCTCTGAATGTTTGAGGTGAGGCTTGATGATTAGTATCATCTGCATTATTCGGACTATTGTCCTCATCTCCATTGTTATCTGTAACGTTGTATAGATAACAATGAAGATGAGGACAATAGTCCAAATAACGCAGATAATACTAGGGTGTATTGGGAATTGCACTAAACTGCATACAGTAGTGAGGCTTCAATTCTGGAGATTTAGGTAGTGTGGTGTCATCCATTCATTGACAATATATCTAAGCCCACTCTGACCTGGAGAGTTAGTACAGTGCTGCTGTATGGCTGCACCACTTGGACCCTAATGAAGCACATTGAGAATAAGCTAGATGGGAGCTGCACAAGAATGCTGTGTGTGGTCTTGAACAAGTCGTGGAAACAGCACCAAACAAGGAAGCAGCTGTATGGCCACCTGCCCCCTATCTCACAAACCATCCGAGTGAGATGGACTCTGCTGGAGGAGCAAGGATGAACTCATAAGCGACGTTCTTCTGTGGAAGCCAACACATGGACATGCTAATGTGGGTTGCCCACCAAGGACCTACATTGACCAACTCCATAAGGATACTGGATGTTGAGCAGAGGACCTCCCTGGGACAATGAATGATAGAGAAGGTTGGCAAGAGATTGTCATGGATATCTGTGCTGATTGCGTGACATCATGATCATGATGGGTTAAATAGATAAAAAAATGGGTTTAAAAAGAAATTGAATACTCAACAAGAATGAATAAAACAAAAATGTCTTCGGCATGAAATGACTCAAGCCATATAATCCAACCAAATATTTTATCTCCAGTATGTTGCCAATACAACTTCTTTCCTCTTTTCATCAAAGAGTTCCTTCTTTCAAAGGCCACTGTTTACGTAGTCAGAAATGGTTCAAGGGAGATAACTCTTAATCCACACAAACCACCATATCTGGAGTGGTAGAAAGTTAGGGACTTATGGGTTAAATAGATCTATTTGAAAATTATTAGTACTAGATATGTATACTTGAATAATTTCAAAGAGTAAAAATGGTGCTCAGCATGACGCAAAACCATAAAAGCTGCAAATTAAAACTGGTAATTGCCTTATTCTCCTAGTTAGAACATTTTAAGTGTAGTCCTCTAATAAAAATCTCACAATGAGGTGATATTTGTGCAGAATTACTTTGGCTCTTACTTGGGCTAGATGGGCAGTCACATCAATCAGCTGGTCACATCAAGCCCTAGCTCCTATATGATTGCTCCAACCCTATATGTGCTTAGAAAGTGGTGGCTGAGGGTCTTTATTTCCTGGGTATGGCGTTTGATAGTGGTCTGTGCTAACTCAGCACATGAGTAGCACAGTTTGGGTAATCTGGTCTATGTAGTAAAGTAGGAATCTGACAGTAGATGTGGCACTCCACCTCAGCAAAACAATCTCCCTGGTCTAGTGCTAGCGAAAAAGGGATAGAATTCCTTACTGTTAGCTGATATAGATAATAGGCCACTCCAATGACTTTGTTTTGTTTTTTTGTCGATATGATTTTCATTGTATAATTTAAAGTTTGTGTCAATACATTTTGATCAAACTTTGTATGTAACAAAAATTTCCTCTTATTCAATATTAAATGGAAAAGTTTTGAAGATTAAATCTCTTTTGCAAAAGTTCCTCATTGTATTATTGGAGATGTTATTGGTAATGTTTGGTACTAGGGAGGATGTTTAGTTTGAATATTAGCATTAGTATATCCATTGATACACTAACACTGAATAAATGGAAGGAAAGACAATAGGAGCTCATTTGAACATGTAGGACATTTAATACATACATATGAAAACATATAAGAATTATTACAACAATACACAAACAGATGAAATGTGAACAGTGTTCCATAAGAGCAGCATACAAAATGTGGTACAAACAGGTGAGTTCATATATCCATGTGGGCTTACATTTCAATCCCAAGGTTAGACAAAAATTCATGGCTGGGTTTCGAGACAGTCTCTCTTCTGTTCAATGAATACAGATAAAAAAGGCCGGTTTTATTCGTTTGAAGAATATGGACAGAAAGAGAATGATAAAGCTTTTTGAATTCTCACATGACCAATGGACATGTGACCAATGGACATGTTCACATATCCAAGGGAAGAAAATGATCTATTGTTTCCCCCAGAGTAATTTTGTTTTGGGTTTCTTTTCTTTTAAATTTTGTAAAGTATTAGTTTTGATGTTATTTTTATTTGGAAATTTTCTATTTTTTGAAAAGATTTAAAGTTGCTTTGACACACACACACACACATATATATTATATATATATATATATATATACTAGAAAAACCTGACTTGTCGGGTCACCCATTGAGCTCTGGGTAGATAATTGTGATCAGAAAAGAAGTGAGTTTGCAAAGCAAATTAATTTAAAAAAAAAAAAAAAAGAAGAGAAATAGGGCCGGAGAATTAAAAAAAATCATTAAAATCATTTTGTAAGATTTCTAAGAAAGGGAAAGTTTGACCAAATTTAGATTTAAATTTAAATGGGCCTGATTCTTGAAATTATCAATAGCTAAGATGTTGAGAAGTTAAGTTTTGGGGATGACTGAAAATCATTTTTCTAAGTAATATCAAAAATAATCCCTCTCTACTTACTTCACCATATTTTTAATTGACAAACAAAACTGTAGTGAAAAAAGTTTTGAAAATGAAGTAAAATGTTTTTATACTTCTTTGGTAGTTAAATTAAAAAAACAAAAAACAACCAGCATTGATAATTTTTACCATGACAGAAGTGAAAGTGAAGCGGAGGAGTCAGGGATTGTTATTAGCTAAAGGGGGTGGTAAATAGAGATTTCTTCCGGCTGCTGGTTTGGTGGTGGTAGCAGAGGTCAAATAACGGCCAGCAATCAGCTCTGGATTTGGAGTAGTAAGAATTTAAGGGAGTGGCTTATTCTCACTTGACTTTCCTAGTCTTCCAAATTGTCTCACAGAGATACTAAAATATAATAGCGAGGGGAATGAAGAAATATATAGAGGGAGAGGAGAAATTGATTGGCAAATAAGAGATGGGTTGTTTTGTGAGTTAATTGCAAATTACTGCTAATTAAAACAATGAAAATGAATCTTTTTTCAAACATAATTGAATCCCAGAAGAAAGGGATATTTTAGTATTTAATTTTGATCATTAAACTAAACAGGGAAAAAGCCTTAGAGAAACAAACATTGATTCACTCAGCTTTTGTATAATAATAAATAACAAATATAAAGGAAAGGTGATTAACCAACATAGACAATTGATTCAATTGAAATTAAACTTCTATTTAGTCTCTGATCAAATAGACAAAATATTAATTGAATCAATTGTCTGTGTTGGTTATTTACTTTTCCTTTATATTTGTTACATTTTGTCAGATTTTCTTAATCTGTTTTCTTCATATATATATATAATAGAAAAACATGAGTTGATAAACAAAATTGTATTAATATGCATTAAGAATGAATTTATTTCACAACTTTGTCAGCATTAAATGACCCACCGAGGTTGATATGCCGTAAAACAAGACAAACCAAACCAATCATACATATATATATATATATATATATACACATACGCACAAAGTGTGTCAAAAAGTATCAAGATTTTTTGTACTTTTTGATACACCTTGTATTCTTAAAAAAAAAAATTTCTATCTTTGTAAATACAACTTTAAATTTGGTACTTTTTTGACACATCTTGTATCTGAAAAAAATTAATGAATGGATTTTTTTTTTATCAGAATACAAGGTGGGTCAAAAAGTATAAAAAATCTTGATACTTTTTTGACACACCTTGTATATTTATGTATATAATCTTTAACTTTTACTTTTTTTTTTATTTAAAAAAAAAAAGAAAATTGATTACCATTTTTTTTCATCTTTTATCTTTATCTTAATTTTTTTATTTATTTGCTTTTTTAAAAATTTATTTATTTCTTTTTCCCTTATTTCTTTGTATTCCACTTTTCTTTTCTTTTTTTTGTGGATGCTATTCAATTTTCTTTCTCATTTTTAAAAGTAATATTTTTCTATTTCAGTGGAAATATGACTATCTTACAGCCACTTACTTCCTTCTCTTGGAGAAAAAATATAAAAATCAACCATTAAACTTACAAGATGCCAGACGTCTCTTGCTTCCCTTACAGCCCAAGGTAACTCTTCCTAATTTTTCCCTTTTTTTTTTTCCATTTTATTTACCCTCTCTCTTGTATGTATATGTGTGTGCGTGTGTCTATATATATATATATATATATATATATATATATATATATATATATATAGTGTGTGTATGTGGAGGAGGTATTCTGCATTGTGTCCTACTTTCTGGGACATTTTTGAAATCTGTGCAAAGTTATCCGGTGCTTTTTATCACTCTATTCTTTATCTTAATTTATTTTTGAAGCTTTTGCCAAATGAGCTGTAAAATTGGTGCATCAACGCCGGATGTTTGAATTATCTGAAAAATAATAAAGATGAATTTAATAAGTTAATGTGAAGCAATATTTGAAATTGAAGATCTCAACTTGTGATTTACTGTGTGTTGATGTCTAAATCTTAATAAGGTTTTCAAGTTGAGTGATGAAGATGTTTTCATTCTTACAAATATTTTTAGTGGTTTTATTAACTTGTTACTTTTTAGCTGCAGTGAATAAAGAAATAGCTTTGAACAGAACTTTAACTCTATCTACTTGTGTGTGTGTATTTACCAAACCCCTCCGCACAAGCAGGATGCGACACAAGGTCAATTTCTTAAGCGGAGTTTAACAGATTTGAATTCAGAGTTTTCCTTCTCCTAGACAGGTTAAAGAGCCCAGTCTGCCTTGCTATTTACCCATAGCTGTAGGGAGAATTGGATTCATACCTTTCCCAAGCATATTAGCACTATGTGAAATGCAAATAGCTTTGTCCAGGAATTGAACTCTGGTTGACGAGTCCATTTCCTATGACTCTAACCATTAGACCACGCGCCTCCATATATATATATATATATATATATATATGAGGAGTGAAGGATTGCATAAATCCAACAAAAAGTGGATATAAGAACACAGCAACTAATTTCAAATAATTGAATTTAGTTGCTGTGTTGTTATATCCACTTTTTTCTCTATTTTCAAACACGCATATATATTTAAGATTTTTTTTTTCTATATTCTAAAAAATACCATAAGAGTTGCCTAAATAATAAGTTTTATAAAAAAATATTTTGCTATTGAATTAACAACACCAGGAAAATTTTTTTTTATTAAAATCAAAAACTATTTTAATATGAAAACATGTCTTTGGTTTGTTAATAAACATGAACTAAGTTTAAAAAATCTTACAGTGAAATTCTAATGTCAAAAAATTGTCTAAGGCTTTGTTTACTAACATCTAGAAGTTTGCAGTGAAAAGTAAAAACTGTCCTTTTGCATACTGGTTTCAGCTGGGGTACTTAAATACTTGATCCATGATTAATTTATAGTATCTAAAAATATAGCTATTTTCATTCTCTCTCCATTGTTTCATGGTGATTTATTTTCCTTTGTAGGTTTGGAACAGCAATAGCACAGAGTCAAACCCTGTGGTGGTTAAACTCTCCGACAGATACCTAAAAGAACCAGTGCCATACCATTTTGAGCATACACCAACCTCCATCAAGAAAGTTACTAAGGATATTCCTGCCAACGAGTGGTCTACAAGTGCAAGAGTTTCAGCTAAAAAGAACAAATACAACCAAGTTACGTCTCATCTAGAAGAGACGTTTATTGTACCGATAAAAGAAGATAATATGGCCAGTTCAAAGAGGAAGCCGAGTCGTGATTTCACTGCCAGCCCCAAGACACCGAGAAGAAGAGAAAATAAAGAGAATCTCCTGGAGACTCCACAGAAAGCAGATGATACGTTTGCAATTCCTTACTCAGTGGCCACACCTCGTTCAAGAGCAACCAGCAAGTCTGTGAGGACACCAAGACACAACAATCGTTCTCCTCTGATGGGCAAACAGTTGCAACAGATTTTAGATGGGAAAAGTAAGTATTATGTTCCTATGCACAATAGTTTTATATATATATATATATATATATATATATATATTTATATATATATATATATGTAAACAAATATAGCTATTTTCAGCCGACAATATTTGGGAGAATATGTGCTTAATTGAAGTCAAACCTAATTTTTTTTGAAACCCGCCTAATTAATCATTAATGAATTAACTTGAAAAAAAATTAGGTTTGACTTCAATTAAGCACATATTCTCCCAAATATATATATATATATATATATATATATATATATATATGGTTTTCTATCAAACTATCGCTATGAATCCAAAACTTAGCATTAAATGACCCACCGAGGTTGATATGCCATAAAACAAACAAACCAGTACTTTGGAGACGTTACTTTTGGGATTACCCTCATACTTATTCTGTTGTCAGTTAATTATTTTCTTTTTCTTTTCTTTAGATGAAGCATCAACTCCATTGTCGAAGGCTAAACCATCAATTGTGCTTTCTCCCTCTCGATCAGTTGACTCCCAACTCCATAACTTGTCACTCTTGACTCCAGTCTCAGAATCTAGCAAGTAAGTAAAAAATTTCTCTTGTTCATAAAACAGCTTTACAAATAGTATATATATATATATATATATATATATATATATATAAATTTTTTATGTTGCTCCTTATTTTCTAATTTATGTCCAATGCTTCCTGAATGCAAAAGTGCATGCACAACAAATACAACAGTGTTACCAATACTTACACAAACAATTTTTCAATTTATCTTTAGCGCTTTGGAAACGTTGCTTTTGGGATTACCCTCGTATATTCTACAGTAATGACAATGGTAATGAAAGCATTAAATAAACTAGAGAGTATCAATGTCGTTTGTCACTGGATATTATATTCTTTTTATGGACACATAAAGGAGACATGGTTTGTTATGATAACAAAACTTCTCCAATGAATGGATCTTATAATTTCTTCTCTGCATTATTTCATCTTATTTTTTTAATACCCTGTCTGGTGGCGAAAGCTGCTTGGTAGCACTAGGAAGTGGCAGTCCTGCCTTAGCTACCGAAACTGTGTTATCACTCCTAGTTGGCAGCTGATGAGGGCAGGGTATCGCACGTGCTATCACACGTTGTATGACGAAAATTAAAAAAAAATAGACATTATCAATCATATGGAAATCTGATCTCACTGATAAGTTAAAGTGACAATTCTTCCAAGCCGTGTTAGTGCTATTCTACGGATACACCACTTGGACCCTATCAAAGCATCTAGAGAATAAACTAGATGGGAGTTGCACAAGAATGCTGCGTGCAGTCTTAAACAAATCGTGGAAACAATACTCTACAAAAATGTGGCTGTATGACCCCCTGGACCCTAATCACACGAACCATCCGAGTAAGATAAACAAGACATGCTGGACACTACTGGAGAAGCAAGGATGAACTCATAAGTGATATTCTCCTGTGGAAACTTGCACATGGACATGCCAGTGTGGGCCGCCCAGCAAAGACCTACATTGATCAGTTGTGTGTGGATTCTGGATGCTGCACAGAGGACTTCCCAATGGTGATGAATGATATGGATCGATGGTGAGAGATTGTTATAGATATCTGTACTGCCAGCACAACCTGATGATAATGATGATTATATTCTAATTTTTAACTCTTTTATTTGACTAAAAACATTGGTTTGATGGTAAACTTCATTGGTACCAAGGGAAAACAAATAGTATATAAAATGCAGCTCTTTACTTTTTAGTTTGTTTCTGGAGCTCTCATTAGTGTGTAATACCTCTTCATCACCATCACTCCCAAGTCCATCCTGACTTAGAGTGGTAGTACCTGTTAGGGTCCCATCTATTGGTTAAATAAAAAAAATGAGTTTAAAAAAATGTTTAAAAAAAATTTGTATATCCATCGGAGAATGAATAAAAGAAAATGTCTTCAGCATAAAATAACCCAAGGGTTGACATGCCATAAAATCCAACCAACCAACAGACCGTGACTGCATTTCAAATCCTGGACGAGGCTGTTTGTATTTCGCCTCATGCTAATGGCCCTGGGAAAGGCATGAATCCATCTCATTCCCCTCCTCCAGCTATGGGTAAATAGTAGAGCATACTGGGTTCTCTAGCCTTGGTAAGGCAACCAGTCTAGGAGAAAGAAAACTTTTAATTCAAACCAGCAGTAAGTAGTAAAGTCTGTAGAGTCGCATATTGTTGGTAACAGTTGCTGAGGTGGTGTGCCACACCTACTATCAGCTCCCAGATACTTTACTGCACAGATCAGATTACCCAAACTGTGCTACTCATGTGTTGAGATGACGAGGACCAGATGTGAAACCTTGCGATTCCTTGGCAGATGCTCTACTGACTGAGCTAAACTGAAATTAACCTTACTAGCAAAATAAAAAACGATTTTTGAAACATATTGCCTGAGGGGGGGGGGGGAGTTAAAAATTCAATGTCAGCAAGTTTGTACCCTAAGTAAGTAAAAATCATCAAATTCATTAAAGGATTAAAAAATAAAACAATTTGAAATGTAAACTTTAAATATGTATTAAAATAAAACAAACTATATATAGATATATAATACCAGTCATGTATTTATTAAAACTTGTTTTAAAAAAACAACGAGGACTGTCTAATGTTGCATGTTCAAATTTTGAGTGTATTTATTCTATGTTATGACGATTTTGGGTAATGTGATGTAAGCAGTGACATAGTTTTTGTTACAGACAAAAAAAGGAATTGAATCTCCATTATTAATAGAATGTCACATGCTTATGGTGGAGGTGGTGGGTAAATGCATACATAATGTACACACACACACACACGTTGTGTTTTATATTGTGGATTTATTTTTTTTATTAATTTTTTATTTTTCTCAAATTCTTTTTTTAGAGCCTCTTCGGTTGATACAGATTTACATAAGTCTGGATTTCAGCGCAGTACTGAGCGCAAGTCTTTCAAGGGATCCATGTTTGGAAGTTTGGAGAAAGTATTCAAAATGTTCAGCCCCAGAAGTAGGTCGGTCAGTCATGGTCCTCGTAAAGTAAAAGTGAGTTTTCTTTTTAATCTTTCTTTATGTAACAGTGTTGTATTAATATTTTATTGATAATTGTCTTTGTACATATAGGAATGGAAAAATAATTGAAAACTAATGTTTATATATATATATATATATATATATATAAACAAGACAAAATGAAAATGAGTATTTTGAAAAATGAGTAAGAGTAAAAAAAAATGTGGATGATTTGATATTTGGTAAAATATTCCAACACTGAGTGTTTTGATTAATGGATCCACATTATTATTTATTTCAAATAAGTTTTTAATATCAATAAATCATTCTCATTTTCTTATTTTTCACTCCTATATATATATATATATATATTATTTTAAAAGAATCAAAAAGTTCTTAATACCGGCCAATAGAGCAGGATAAAATCTAAAATAAATTGAATTTTACTCACCACACTTTGGCTGCCCATAACTGTCAGTTTCAGGTATCCTTTTGGGGAGTAAGAAAAAAAAAATGCAATTGTCAGTAGGACATATGGCATAATAGGTATAAGCATTGGGTTAATACAGTTCTAAGTGATAATCATCTGGAGGTTGCAGGTTCAATCCTGACTACAGACAAAAATAACATTTAATACCTACCATAGCTTAACACTTGTATCCAGTCATGGTTAATTGAATAAGAACAATCTACCTCAATGGATTAGATAAAGGGTTTGGTTCGAAATTCTGTGACGGCTCCCAATTCCCACATAAAGGCCCCCCAAGTTCGACAAGAAGCACCTGCAGAAGGTTGGAGGGTACATCAGCTGAAATGTGTATATAATAATAAAGATGAGGTCAACAGTCTAAAAAATCTAAATAATACAAATAGTCAAGCCTCATCTCAAATATATATATATATATATATATATATATATATATATATTTGAGATACTCAAGGGAAAGGTATAAGAACAGCCTTGAGGCCAACCTGAAATAAGCAGATATACATCCCAGGAATTTTGAAACCATATGGTAACATCCCATTTAAAGACTGACCCACAAAATATTACTTGAATCAATTGTTTGTGTTGGTTTATCAAGAGATGCTGATAGGTACGTGTCCTGCATCTCTGACGCACAAAAATCTAAAAGGATGCAGTAAAATTGTATCCATGTGTCCCAGTGTTTTTTTTTCTTCCCACACCATTTCCAGCTAACTGTAAATACATTTCAATATTTTCTTGGAAAGGAATTACACTGTATGGGGTACAAGGTAGTGGTTAGGCGGCTTTAGTTGTTCATAAATAAAACCCCTATAATTTATTAAGAAACTTTAGTTGGGACCCATCAAATTTCCCGGGGACTCATTCAAATCAAATACATGTGTCCCAGGATGCACTAAATTAAAAAGCTATCAGCATAACTGTTTATCTACCTATCTATTTATATTTTACACACATGATGATGGCAGCAAACTCGTGTTCGAGTATTGCCATTGCTTGATAAAAAAAAAAAAACTAAAAAGAAATGTAAAAAAATTAATAAATAAATAAAATAAAATAAAGTTCAGAAGTTCAAAGAATACAACAATGAGCTTAAAAAAACAAACAACACACACGCATATACATATATATATATTTGCACAAAGAGTATGAAAAGGGTTGATAATTGAGAAAAATAACTTTTGTATAATCAAGAACAAATTTTGAAAAATGAAAGATTCACGATTTAGTCATTGGTGTCTATACGTTTTTTTTTCCTCTTGTTATTGCAGAATACGCATAATGTCTTCCGCACTGAACAATACAATGCTGATTTGGTTCTTTGTAAATTGAAGGATAGCATTCAGAAGAAATGTTTGGGTTGCAAACAGTCAGAGTAAGTAGATAACAATTCTTTTGAATTTACTACAAAAATGGCACACAGTGAGAATCAAACTCACTAAACAAATGTCCTATCCTGTTACTTGTTTGTCACTGATATTTGTATGATCTAGCAAAAAAAAAAAAAATGAATAAAAGCTTTTATACTGCTGAGTCATAATTCTTTTGTTATGAAAATTTATTAGTGTAACTGACCCCTATGGTTTAGCCCAGTCGGTAGAGCATCCGCCTAGGAACTACAAGGTTCCAGGTTCAATACCAGCTCTCGCCAACTCAGTGCATGAGTATTGTAGTAAAGTGGGGAGTTGATGGTAGGTGTGGTGCTTCACCTAAGATGCAAGAACAATCTCCCTGGTCTAAATCTATTAGTGTAATTGGCCCCTATATATAAATGGTTATGAACTGATTTAATTCGGTTGGTAGAGCATATGCATAGGAACCACAAAGTTCCGGGTTTGATAACAACCCTCGCCAACTCGATGCATGAGTAGCACAGTAAAGTGGAGAGCTGATGGTAAGTGTGGTGCCCCACCTCAGACTCCAAAACTATCACCCTGGTCTAGCATATTCCATAGCTGGAGGAGAGTAGTTGGATTCATACCTTTCCCAAGGGTATTAGTGCTATGTTAGATGCAAACAGCTTTGTCCAGGATTTGAACTCTGGTTGACGATTCCATTTTCTACAGCTCTAACCATTACACTACGCACCTCCAACAGATATGTCATTCACAGACAGTCCTGTTTTAAAGTATCATATCTCCTCAATGCGGCTATACTTAGCAGGCTACCTCCAGCAGGGATCGAAACCCGACTGATTTTTCATCAGTCAACCCTAACCATGGACCATAAGAACACCTATCAGTGGTAAAGGGAATTTATACAGAAAAATACCTTCCAGAATGAAGTATATTTGACCTGGACCTTTTTTAAAACATAATCTCATTTTGCTTCCTAGCTTATAAATTAGTGATTGTATGTATTAAGTCTTGATTTTTATGTAAAATTCAGTTTTTTAATTTTTTTTTATTTTTCCTTTTCTCCCACCACAAAAAAAAAAATCTAGCTATGTCCTCCGTTGCTTTGTTGCTGACGACAAAGGCAAGGTAAAACTTTCCTTCAACCTGGAAGTATGTATCGTGCCAAAATTGCCGTTTATTGGCATTCGTAGCAAGCGAGTTAAAGGGGACACATGGCAATACAAGAAATTCTGTGAAGACATTATTCAGACGTCCAACTTATAAGGGTAAGTTTCATACCTTCGTGTTTCTCTGCATGTGTTTGTTTAACCCAGAAAATATTGTTGTTGTTGGTATCCTTCCATCTATGAGAGATGATGGAGTAGTGTCCAAGTTTATTTTTTTTTTAAATACATAGTTCATATGGAGGATGAGCTGTTGCCCAATCAGCCAATTCCCTCTCTCCACACTGCTGCTTTGATCCAAAGGAAAGGTAAGGAACCGAACCAATGCAGTTTGGTAGTGGTAGTGTCACAGGAGTTGCTGGGTAGCACTGGATTCCAGCACCACACTACCTTAGGGACTCCGGCTCCGGAATTGTTTTCGGGGTTTACTCCCCTAGCCTTTACTTGGGATAGGGTAAAACTGCTAGGCAGCGGAGACTTTGTGTCGGACTTTTTCTTGACTTACATGGATCGACGATCAGAAAATATATTGTCTGTCTTATTGGTGAAAGAAAATTATTTGCTTTTTTTTTGTGGAGAGTAAGAATTTTGGAAGTTTTTTGTAATTGATTTTATTTCTTACTAGTGCAGGACCTGTGGATATATCACAGTATGATAATTTAATTATTACTACATTTGATATCTTTACTTAAGAGCTATTACAATAGTTCAATATGTAAAAAGCATAATAATCTCTCTCACTCTTTTTTAAAAGGGGGGTTGTAAATATTTACATTGATTTGCTGATAAAAATCCGGGGTGGAGGAAGGTGTTTAAAATATCTACATTAATTTGCTAACAAAAAAGTGACAAAAATATGACTTGGAAAATATTCGCCTGACGCTAACTTGCTAAAACATAGCGTAAATTAAGGCAGGAGGCCGGGACGACATAAGATCAAAATTAACAAAATGTATTCTCAAATTCACAATTTCAATATTACAAATAAAACAATGTAACTTTTTTTTTCAATTCATTTAATTTTACGTTGGGCATTTAAGCAACGCAAGCCCATTTGGAATGTTTAATTTTTAAAATTAGGTGAAATAAAATGGGACAAATAAAAAAAAATCTGTGATTAAGTGACACCAATTAATCTGGATTTACATTTTTGCATTGCATCTTGAACAATTTGGACGGACTCATTTTTAACCAGAGGGTGTTCCAGGATGATAACGGACAGAAGATTTAGGAACACCAGTATTAATTTTATTTCTTATTGGACAACTTGTGACGATTTTTCGGTTCCCATGGTACCAGTAACACTGTGTGTGTGTTATGTATATATGTATTTTCAAGCAATTTCATTTACCTATATTATATACAATAAAGTTTCTTCTGATGATTGTGTTTTCTAATCTATAGATGATAAATGAAACAATATTAAAAATATGAGATTTTAATTACTTGTAGTTATATATATATATATATATATATATATATATATATATATATATGTATATGTATATTAGTCATTCAAATACAGTCCTGTTTTTCGCCATTTCACAGCTCATAAGTGTGACTAGACAAGGCAGGCTGGGATTGAAATCTAACCAATTCGCCATCAGTCAGACATCTCACCACTGTGCCATCTACACATCCACTTTTTAGAAATGGAATTTTACTGTTATAAACATACTCAGCTACTGGGAGTGCTCTATTCATTTATATATATATATATATATATATATGCACACATACTAGACAATCTAGAAACCCATTGGATTCATGTTTAATAATGGTCCATGATGATATTGATGCTTCTATTTATGAAGGATTCTAATTAGCATTTCATAAATATTTCTGTTGATTTGGATGATTAAAAATGACTTTCAGCATTGCAAATATCCCAACATTCATTGCAAATTGGACTGGAAATTGATTTATTCTCTAATTTAGAACATGTTAAGTGTGTTGCTCTAATAAAAATCTTGCTATTATGTGCTGTTTTTGCTGTGTTATGGTTACCTATGTATGAACATAATAGGAATTTTATCAGTTATATAGATAATAATAATATATATATATATATATATATATATATATATATATATATATATATATCATCATCATCATAATCATCATCATGTCGCGTTTTCAGCGCGGATATCCATGACAATCTCTCTCCATCTGTCCCTATCGCTCATCATTCTCGAGAGGTCCTCTATGCAGCATCCTGCATCCGTACAGGAGCTAATCAACGTACATTTTTGCTGGTCGGCCCACACTGGCCCGTCCATGTGCTGGCTTCCACAGGAGTCTTGTCTTGTCCGTCTTACTCGGATGGTTTGGGTGATATGTGGTACGTGGCCGTATAGCTGCTTTCTCGTAGGGTGCTGTTTCCACGTCGTGTTCATGATCACCTGCAGCATTCTTGTGCAGCTCCCATCTAGTTTATTCTCTAGTCGCTTAGTTAGGGTCCAGGTAACTAAGCGACTAGAGAATAAACTAAAATATATATATATATATATATATATATATATAAAACATTGGGGATTTTTTATGGTCATAATCATGAAACCCATCCTGTTTATTTCAAACCCAATCAATACTATAGTTTATTTCTTCTCATTTTCAGTTGAAACTTTGTCAACCATTCCTACCATGTTTCACCAAAAGTAAGACTTAACTGCAAAATAAGACCTAGCGTGATTTTTCAGGAGGGTTTTTAATATAAGCCTTCCTCTTAAAATAAGCCCTAGTTGAGAGCAGCAGACAGATGAAAGAAATAAGCATTCTTCACAATCACATCACATGACACAAACACTCGTCTTTGTCAATAATCAAGAAGACGCGCGTTTGCTTGTGCTATTTATCCAGATGCCCAAGAAAACCTGTAGCTAGGCCCACACACAAATTCCAAAATTCATAAAGTACACGACTTTGATGAGTTTTTGAATAAAGAACATGTTAATGGTAAATGAATGTAGATCGTTTTTCATAATTTCTGTTTATTTAGAAATTTAATAATTTTCTACTTCGTAATGTTGTTTTTTGATATCTAAAGAATAAGACATCCCACCCTAAAAAAATATGCCCAAGTGTTATATTTCGGAGTGAAAATTAATATAAGCTCTATCTTATTTTCGGGGGGAAACACAGTATTATTAATTTTCACTAGCATTTTCTTTCATCTTTTAATTTTGCTTGTATTTTTATTTAAAAAAAAATTTTTTTTTTTTTACAAATTGATACTCATTTGGGTCATACTTTCTATGATTGTGAAGAACAGCCTGCATTGATGATAATAATAAAAGATAGTCTCCAGGTGATAGTTAAACTTGTATCCTCTTTTGATGTGGGGATGGCGGGGAAAGCCTGTTTAATCACACCAGCTGCTGTCCTGGGAATGATGTTAAACTTTCTGATGGTGAGGTTCCAGTTCTGGAGGTTTGGGGAATGTGGAGCACCCCTTCATCACCATTGCTCCCTGGTCCACTCTGACCCGGAGTGGTAATACCTGTTAGGGTCCCATCTATGGGTTAAATAGAAAAACATGAGTTTATAAACAAAATTTGATTATCCATTAGAATTAATTTATTTCAAAACTTTATCGGCATTAAATGACCCACTGAGGTTGATATGCTGTAAAATAAAACAAACCAAACCAAACACCAGCTGCTTTACTATCTAAGCTTTGAGAATCAAATCAAAATTATAACTAATCCCTTTATGTTGTTAGTGTTTTAACATTCAATTAGTGTTAATTGCATCTTTTTATTTATTTTGAGAGAATTATCAGTCATTATTAACTGGAACTAGTACTTAAAATCTATTATTATAGAAACTAGCATTAAAAAAAACGCCCTCCTGGTGATGTAAAAAATAATTTTGGAAAGATTTGGCCTGAGTGGGTAGGATTGAAAAAATTCAGTGTCAGAGGGTTTGCATCATAAGTAAGATAATCAAATTTATTAAAGGAATAAAAAACATAAAAATCAATTTGAAATAGAAACTTAGTTCTGTCTCCCTCAAATAAAATGTTGTGCACATCTATTAATTATTAATTACATAATTATTTTTGATATTTTACCCATAAATTTTACATAAAATCGTAGGTATTTATTTATTCATTTGTAAACTTTTTAGTTAATCTCTTGAAAAATATAACTATTTCTTGTTTGTTAATAATTTTCTTGTAAAACTCTATACATTAGATAACTTTAATTATATCAAAATAAAACAAAGTATATATAAATATATAATACCAGGCATGTATTAAAACTTGTTTTAAAAAACAATAAAGATTGTCTAAGTTTGCATACTCAAATTTTGAGTGTATACAAGGTTGTATTTACAATTTTGGTTAATGTGATATAAGCAATGACAGACAAATAGATACTGAATCTCCATTATTAATAGATGTATTACTAATTGAGACTATTACTTAAAATCTTTTATTATTGAAATGTATTACTAATTGAGACTATTACTTAAAATCTATTATAGAAATGTATTACTAATTGGGACTAGTACTTTCTTTCATTTGAAATAATTTTTTTTTAGTTTTTTCCAAATTCTTTTAATTCCAATTGAATTGAAATAGCATCCAAAGTGAGTTGTTGTGTGGGGTGTGGTGGGGTTGTGGAGCAAATAAAAAACATTAAACAATGATAGAAGATATTAATCAGAATGAATAAGACACCATTTTTGTATTGCTGAGATTTTACAACAGTTGGGTCAATTGTAGTTTTTATAGCAGAAATATTCCTTTTTTTATTTTCATTAAATATGAAGTAATGTGAAACTTTGATAATGATATTGACTGTAATTTTATCTGAAAGACATTCAAAATAATTAAAAATTGGAAGATATTTGAGCCTGGCAAACAATAACTAATTTCCCTCCTCATTTTGTTCGAGGCAATTCTAGAAAATTCTAAATAGAAACAAAATAATTTATACACTACTCTTGTCCCATAATAGTTGTTGGTTGGTTGGGTTTTACAGCATGTCAATCCTTGTTGGGTTATTTTATGCTGAAGACATTTTGTTTCATTCATTCTTGATGGGTAATCAATTTAAAAAAAAAACACATTTTTAGTACGCCTATTTTGATCTATCTAACCCATAGAGAGGACGCTAACATGTACTACCACTCCAGATCAGGGTGGGCCTGGGAGTAATGGCACTAAAGGGGTACTCCATATTCCCTAGAGTTCTAAAATTGGAACTTCACCACAAGATGCAGTTTAAAGTCATACTCAGGACACTAAAACCCTCAGCTACTGCCTTCTAGCTGATATGATAAAAAGCATTGGGGATTATTATGAGGGCATTAGGGACAATCATATAAGGGCTAGGGTTTGACGTGACCAGCTGATTGTTGGCAGGGGGTCTCTCCAACTGCCATTGAGCCTAAGTAAGGGCTAAAGTGGTGTGTTGCATATCATGGACTGCTCAACCACCAGTATTCTATCTTTAAGAATCACAAGTGGCCACCCATGGTGGCCTTATTGAGAGGGGGACTTTACCCCTCTGCAAGGGTCCAGTCAGTATATTCTACTTTCTACCCCTTCATCGGCATTATTCCCAGGTTTACTCTGAATGGTTGTACCTGTTAGTGTTCTTACTATGGGTTATATAGAAAAAAATGAATTTGAAAAAATGTGTTTAAAAAAAAAATTGAATATCAATCAAGAATGAATAAAGCAATGTTTTCGGCATAAAATAACCCAACAAGGGTTGACATGCCATAAAATCCAACCAAAAAACCAAAAGGGGTGTTTTTTTTTTTAAGCTGTTTCACTTCAGGAAAATATTGAATTGTGCCTTTTCTCTTAGGTTTTCATTAAAAAAAATTGTGCATATTTTTCCTTCTCCATCTCCTTTGCGCATAGGTTAAAGACTTGGATCTTTCTTTTTGAATTTCAATGTTAAATACTGCAACTATTTCATTGGTCAATCAATGAGTCAAAATTATTATAATTTAAAAATCTTTTTTTTTTTTTTTAAATCTGTCATATTTTTTGTTTTCTGCTTTATCTACTCATATGAAAAAACAAAACAAAACCAAAAAAAAAAACAAAAAAAACCCAAACTATTAATATCTGCCTGTGGAGAGAAATGGGATGGATACTATGAAATTAAGTCTCGAACCAATCAAGCCATATTCAGCAGATATAATTGCTAACCATCCTCCTCTTGGTCATTGAATTCCTTGCCCTGTATTTGACAATTAAGACTTTCTGTGTTTACTGGAAAGAAAGCTACTGTAAATGAAGTAGGGAAAGGGAGGTGACGACTAAGATGCAGGGTGGGTTCAAGAAGAGAAGTGGAGTTTGGCGAGAGGGGGGGGGTGATAAGAGAGAGAGAGAGAGAGAGAGCTAAAGAAAATGGAGTCTGACTGGTAGATGTTCTATTGTAAGATTTGTTTTACTCATTGTCTTGGTTTTATGTTATTGCAGCAAGTCGTCCGTGAAATGCTTGGTCTGTTTTGATTAAAAGTTGGTAAACAAATTTGTTGTTGACCATCGGCAAATTTTGCCCTCGGCTTCTCTCTGGAACTGATTTTTGGTTCTTCCTCCATCTGATCATTGATCATGTGGTCTGAGAGAGAAAGACAGAGAGATCTGGCGCTTACTGTTTTTGCACATGGTAAAAAAAAGAAATTAAAAAAGAAAATGAAATTTGTGGATATGAGAAAGAAGCTTATTGTACACCATTTAAAAAAAATTCATTAGTATTCGTGTATTTTTCTGGAAGACGCTCCCTCATTGTTTATTTCCTGAATGAAAAAATAAACCCTGGAGAGATGTAATGGGTGATTTGGTGTGTGAACTTTATAGTACAAGATATCTTATATTAACTTGTTTTTTAGTTTTTAAAAAAATAATTGCATCTAATATGTATGCACAAAAAAAATGAAAAACGTGCAAGTCATTATATATGCACATAAAACGAAAAAAAAATTGCATCTAATATATATATATATATAATATATATATTATATATATTAAGATGCAATTTTATATAAAAATGAAAAAAGTGCATCTTAAAAAATTCACAAAAAAGGAAAAAGTGCTCCTTGTATATATATGTATATAATATATATATATATATGTATATGTGTGTGTGTGTACATGTGTGCTTGTGTACCAAAAAAAAAAAAAATGAAACGGTGAATCCAATATATATATATATATATATATATATAGATGTGTCAAATAGTATCAAATTTTTGTACTATTTGACACACCTTGTATTCTGAAAAAATTATCGTTCCATTCATTGTTTATTTCTATCTTGGTAAATACAGCTTCAATCTTGATACACCTTGTATGTGCACTAAGAAATGAAAAAAATTAATCTTAAATATATATGCACAAGATATATTTGTTTTAAGTGATGGAATTTTTAAGACAAATGATTGTAATAAAATGTCACTGTCTTTTATTACTTTTATGTTTTTCTCAGTATTGTTTTTCGATTATATGAATGAAAATATCCATTTTAATTAAAAGAAAGTGTTTATTTTATGCACCCCTTTATTTTTTTGTATTTACCCAACCCATTATTAGAATTCAGTATTCCTTCTCCTAAACTAGTTGATATACCAAGATTAAGGAGCCCGGGCAGGATGTGACACAAGGTTAATTTTTTTAAGTGGAGTAAAGCTTGTTCAAATTCAGTTTTCCTTCTCCTAAACTGGTTACCTAACCAAAACTAAAGAATACACTTTGCTATACTATCTACCAATAGCTAGGGATAGAACAGATAGATTCATGCCTCTCCCAAGGTTATTAACATGAAGTGAAATGCAAACAGCCTTGTTCAGGATTTGAACTTGCGTTGCAGATTCTGTTTTTTACATTGATACGCTAGATGCATTTACACATATCTGTGCATATAGGAGGTTTGTTAAAAAAATTTTGAGACAATTTGTATTTCTCAAGACAAATGAACAATGAATGAAATGTTAATTTTCTTCAAAATAGTCTCCTTGACATTCAGAATATTTATTCCATCAAGGTTTTCATTGGTCGAAGCACCTGAAACTCCTTTTTTTAACATGTTGTGAAGCTGCACTATTGTATTTCTTATATAATGTCCATATAGTACAGAGGGCGCTGCTGGGTCGGGTGATAGTATGTTGGGCGCTGCTGGGTCGGGTGATAGTATGTTGGGCGCTGCTGGGTCGGTATGATAGTATGTTGGGGCTGCTGGGTCGGGTGATAGTACGGAGGGTGCTGCTGGGTCGGGTGATAGTACGGAGGGTGCTGTACTTGCTTAATCCTGTGTTTTGCCAAAATCATTTTATTCAGAAAGTACTGAGACTAGATTCATATATTTTTCAAATTGGCTTTGGCTGATATAATTATCATCACTTTATCAAATAAGTTCCTCAGATTTTCAAACCCTGTTGGCTGGGGATTTAGAATACACTGACTGCACCTCTGCAGAGGGTAAGCCCCTCCCCTCCCAATGGGGCCACCTGTCATCCGTGAGTGGTGACCCATGATACTTAAATGGAACCCTGGTGGATGAGCAGGCCATGACGTATAACACTCCACTTAGACCCTTACTTAGGCTAGATGGGCGGTCGGAGAGGCCCCCTCTGATCAATTGGCTAGTCACGTCAAAGCCCTAGCACATATTGTCCCAACCCTATTGCCCTTATGGCAAGCCCCAACTCTTTTTATCATATGTGCTAGAAGGCACTGGCTGAGGGTCTACATGTCCTGGGAATGACGTCAAAATCTATCTGATGATGAGGTTCCAGTTCTGTAGCTCTGGGGAATGTGGAGCACCCCTTCATCACCATTGCTCCCTGGTCCACTCTGACCCGGAGTGGTAGTACCTGTTAGGGTCCCATCTATGGATTAAATAGAAAAATGTATTTATTAAAAAATTGAGTATCCATTAAAAATGAATTTATTACAAAACTTTGTCGGCATTAAATGACCCACCGTGATTGATATACTGTAAACAAAACAAAGCAAACCAAACATCACATTTTCATTTAAAGTTTAAATTTTAAAATCAAACAAAATTTAAAGCTTCTGCCTCAAAACCTTTTCAAAAAAAAAATCAAACATTACAACATGATCAGCTGGTTTAGCTCAGTTGGTAGGGCACTCGCTTAGGAATTGCAAGGTTCCTGGTTTGATACTGACCCTTGCCAACTCAGGGCATGAGTAGCACAGGGATCTGTGCGGTAAAGTAAGGAACTAATGGTAGGTGTGGCACTCCACCTCAGATGCCAAAACAATCTTCTTGGTCTAGTGCTAGTGAAAAGGGGATAGATGCTCTCAGTGTCTGGGTGATACAGACATTAGGCCACCCCTTCGACTTTACTTTTTACTTTACATGTTGTGGACAGAATGAGATTGTTGTACAGAGATGCTGATAGATACACAACCCTGACGCACAAAAATCTAAAAGGATGCGGTAAAATTGTATCCATGCATCCCAGTGTTTTTCTTTTTTCTTCCCTCACCATTTCAAGCTAACTATAAATACATTTCCATATTTTCTTAGAAATGAATTACACAGGATAGGTTACAAGGTCGGAGTTAGCCGGCTTTAGTTATTTCCACAAATCATAAATAAAAACCTTAGAATCTATTAAGAAACTTTAGTTGGGACCCATAAATTTTCCCGGGGACTCATTCAAAGCAAATATGTGTGTCCCAGGATGCACTAAATCAAAAAGCTATCAGCATCACTGGTTGTAGTACTGTACATTTGGCAGATGTGTTGATAAATGTCTTGTTTTGGTTGAAAATGAAACCGCCAACACTGAATGACTTTATTTTCAGGTTTTAACAATGGTGTCGGTTTTGAATTCCAAGAAATTTTTTTTTCAAATGAGTTAATTTTCTAATTTTTGTTCTCTCTCTCTCTCTTTCTCTTATTTTTCTTTAAAAAAAAATTTTTTTGAAATTATTTTTTTTTAAGTTAATGGCAAAAATTGCCATGTACATTAGGGTAGGTAAATTTTGGAACTGTAACGTCTCCCATGTTGTGAAAGTTTCAAATAAACAAAGAATTACCACAAAAAATATTTTTCTTCAAAAATTTGCCTTCGTTTGAGGAAATAGATTTCAATCTTTTAAAATGTTATCACTGTTACAGCTTACTTATTAGGTAAAAAAACAGCATATCACAGGTGTTGGTGGTGATGGGGACATATTTTAAATTTGAATTCTAGTTAGATTTCATTTGTTTTTTTTAAATGAAAAGCTTTTCTATTTTAAATATTGAAATTGCTAAATTTTCTAACCAATTTCTAGGCTAAATATTGCGAAAACAAGGATTTTTGGTGCATTTAATAGATGATCTTTGATGCTATTTCCTTAAACAATGGTGCAAGTACGAGATTTAGTTTTTGATATCAGTACTCATTATACCAACGCACAACTTTTGCTGTTTGAGAGAATCTGATATTTAAAAAAAAATTAAAAATCCACCTACCCTAATGTACATGGCCTGTTTTTGTAAGGGTACCATGGCATTGGGGAGAGGTCTAAGCTCATCCCTATACACACACATACACACATATAATGTGTGTGTACACATGTTGGAGCTGGTCACAAGTAACTTAAGAAGCTTTACAGTATAATGGAACAGTTTCAGCTGCTCTTAGAAATTTACCAAATATTTACATGAAAAATATGTTTTCTTTATGCTCATGTAAATGTTTGTCTATAGTTTTGTATGTGTAGCTGAACAATTTTTCTTTGAGCAGTGATGCATATGCACTTGTTTGTGTTTATGTGAAATTAGTTTTCTACATGCATAACTGCATAATATAAACATGCATCTGTATCCCAGTGCATATATTTATCTTATACAGGCAAAACCATATATATATATATATATATATATATATATATATATATATATACTTTCAAAGATAGAAAAACTTAATAAACCATCATTTATTTCAACCAGAACTCAATATGGGTCTAGTCTCATCAGATACTTTTATCTTTATATATATATATATATATATATATATATATTGTCAAACAAGGGACAAAAAGGAGTGAAAAAGAGAGCCAGACGGAAGGAGAGACAACAGCAACTGCACCAGAGATTGCCATTCAAAAATTGGCCTGTTCAGCCAGTCACGCAGATGTAGTTAAAAAATTGGACACTATGCCATTGTCTTTAGCAGACGGAAGGATGCCAACAAGAAGATTATATATATATATATATATATATATATATATAAGATAAATCTAATGAGTCAGACGAACCTACTAAAAGTTTCGCTTAATGCTCTTCAGGGCTGAGATCTGACTCTTTATATGAATATATATATATATATATATATATATATGCGTATAAATTGTTTTTTCTTTTGGCCAAAATATTGTACCAATAGATTATTTTTTGTTGGTACGATTATCTTGGTCTTTTCATTTTTACAAAAAATGTTTTCTCCCCGGTTGATGTTTGGTAGTATATTTTTACAATCAAACTGTTTGCTGGTTTTTTTCTCACCGCGAGGATTTACCAATAAGTTTGGTATATTAAATATACTAGCAAATATATGCATCCTCCGGGTGCAAGTATTTAACTTAGATTAAGTAATGTAAGATTTAAGTTACATTAAGTAATGTAAAAAAGTATTATATTAAATTAGAAAGGCTAATCAAAATGAATAAGAATGCAGTTAAAACGATTTGAAACAGATTCGGCTATAATCGAAAAATATAACAACTGAAACTTACTCTTCCATCATTCCCGACTTTCATTGCTAAATTTTTCTAATATAACTATTTAGTTAAAGCAGGAAGTAAAAAATAAAATTATAGTTATTTCTTCTTCTTAATCGATTTCTTTTAAGATTTATCCCAGAGATTGTTGCTCATATTCATTAAGATATAACCAAACAATTAGAAATCAATAATATTTAGCACATATCTTTTAAAGTTAAATTTTTAATGTCAGTATGCAAATTAACCTCCCCCTTCACACTGTAAACAGGTATTTTGTTGTATATATAAATACAATTACATGTTATTAGTTACGTAGATATGGTGAACAGTATTAGTAATGTAAAACAATTTTATTAATAATTGAGGTTTAAATAGAAAATAAAATCATAGAAAATGTGATGTAAATATCTAAGGGAATTGTGACTTGAGTGGTCATATAGTTTCAGTTACAGACAGAAATTACACAATCTCCATTATAATGTGATATATATATATATATATATATATATATATATATATATATATATAAGCAAGCTATACTTGAGTAGCAGTCTTTCTCTTAAACATGTTTTGTTAAAAAAACACACAAAATTCTTAACAATTTTTTGAGTTTTTGTCCCTGAGCCACCATTTTTCCATCACCATTTTCAATTATCATGGCTTGTATAATCAAGATGCTATCTTTTTAAAAAAAAAACCTCCAACACCCTGTTAATGGGTCTTAGAATACACAGACCTAAAAAAAGGGGTGTCCTGTGTATGACTAAAAAGCATCTGATGGTGAGGCTCTAGTTCTAGAGATCTGGGGAAATGTTGACTAATCCTTCACTGCTATTACTCCAAGTTCACTTTGACCCAAAGTGGTAGTAACTGATAGGGTCCTGTCTATGGGTCAAATTCATCTGTTTAGTATTAAATAGGAATACTTGATACTATATTACTAAAAGTAAGTAAAGTCGGCGGGGTGGCCTAATATCTGTATCAGCCAGACAGCTAAGGAGTCTATCCCCTTTTCAGTAGCGCTAGACCTAGGAGATTGTTTATGTGTCTGAGGTGGAGTGCTACACTTACCATCAGCTCCCTACTTTACCGCACAGATCCCTGTGCTACTTATACGCTGAGTTGGCAAGGGCTGGTATCGAGCCAGGAACCTTGCGATTCCTAGCCGAGTGCTCTACGACTGAGCTAAGCAGTAGATTTATCAGGAATAGTTACTTGAAACCATATAATTGTGTGCAAGTAAATCATCATTATTGAATAGGAATAACTATTTGAAATGAAGATTATAGATATTTATTAATAATGGAGATTGTCTGTATTTCTGTCTGTAACAAAAACTACTTCATAGCTCTACGTCACAGCTTACATCACAATATTCTTATGCTATATACAACCAAAATTTGAGTAAGCAATTTTAAAAATTGTTTTTTAATCTTGTTTTTAACAAAAAAGTTTACAAATAAATAAATACCTATGATTTTGTGTAAAATTGATGTGGAAAATATTCAAAATAATTGTTTGATTATTACATGCATGCAATGTTTTATTTGACAGGGACGGGGCTCAGTTTTCATTTCAAATTGTTTTATTTTTTTTTTTTTTACTCCTTTAATAAATATGAGGATTTGTCATACTTATGATACAAACCCTCTGACATTGAATTTTGAACTCCCACTCTCTCAGGCAATGTCTTTCAAAAATTAATTTTTACAACGCCTGGGGGCTGTTTTCTGTTGCTAGTACATTTAATAGTCAAAACATTTTAAATGTCTACTAACTTTTCCAATAATATCTTCTTCACGACTCTTATTTTTCCCATTGAAACATTTAGAAATGAATCAAATTTAGGTATTAATGTTGTATACTCTCTCTTTACTTTCTTACTTCTATTATTCCTTCTGCTCATCTTTGGTATCTTACGTTCATCTTCTAGTGTCTGGACTTCGTCTTGGTGGTCGGTCGCACTTAATTCATTTCTTCTTCTAGATCAGTCTTGTTGCCAAGACATTCATCAACCACAAAACCATATTATTTATTTAAACCTTTATTTCCTTAACTAAACAAATTCATCTAACTAACAAAGCGCTCGTATTCAGTGAGTCCAGCTAAGGCCTTATCTGCCTGACGTCCAAGCGGAAACTGAGAGCGAACCAGGTCCCACGTGACTTCATGTATTTCGCGGGCTTTCTGTAATTTTCCATGGAAAGTCCCGCCTGTGATATGAAAAGGGGCCATCCCTACAGAAATACAGGGGGTTGACAATAATCTATGCATAGATTATGTAACATTAAATACCTCATAAGGAGTTGATATGCTATTAAAAAAGATTTTGAGTGTTTTTTGTTTTTTTTACTTGTGTGTATTTTGTGTGTGTATATATAAACTTAGCATAGCATGGACATGAAGTCAATGGCATTTGGTAACTAACAGTTTCTCGTCTATGTGAGTTTTGAACTTTGGTTTGAAAATCACATAGGCGAGAAACTGTCAGTTACCAAGCATCGTTGAGTTCATGTCCACACTACACTTTGATATTCATACTCTATCAATGATATTGAGCACACAGTATTTACTTATAACTAAATAGCATATCATATATATATATATAATGTCATGAACGATGGAAACTCTTTATGTCGATACTTAAGTATTTCGTTTTTTAAAAATAAAACCTTCTTCAGGACATTGAAAATTTGTATGAGTAAAAGATGAAAGATGTTCAGTATATGTTGAATGTGTGATAAAAGGTTATTTACCGTTATTTACTTGGCGTTTATATATGAAAGCCGATGACGCGATCATTGCATGTGAAAACGAAAATTAATGATCAGAAACCGTTGCATGTAACCGTTGCATTTAAAGATTTTCTCCTCACACACACACATATATATTATATATATCATTTTTTTTTTAATGTGAACATATATTTTTGTGTCTTATTTGTTTTATATATAACCACTACCATCATACCCATTCCTTTTCATGCTGTTGCTGCTGCTGCTTTTTTAGTGTGTTGAAAAAAAAAATCCTGGGCAGACATTTCTGCATTCCCTAATTGTCCAAAATTACTTTGCAAGGATTTACCGGTCTGCTTGTTCCTTTGATCTTGAGGGTTTTTTTTTTTTTTTCAGGACAACTCTAAGATTTTCCAAGTGCTCTTATCAATTCAGCATCAAATTCTTTTCTTGTTGGCCCATCTCTTATTTCACCAAGAATGAATTGGGGAGGAGGGGGACGAGGGATAGTCTTTGACAATTACTTCAAGTATTTCTTGATAAACATCTAAATATCTTGATGCATTTCACATGGTCAGGCATTAGAACCCTATTTTTTTTTGTGTGTAGATATTATGAACCTCTGAGGATTTTATGAGTATGAACTCCCCCAAGAAATACTTGTCTGGGGTCAAGGTGAGGTGATTTCCTCCAGGCTTGGATCTGTGTCAACAGGATTCTTTCTGTTTATCTTGGCGGGGTTTAGAATATACTGTGTCCCCCTGCAGAAGGGTAAGATCCCCACAAAATGGGGTATCCTTGGTATGACACCAAACTGCGTCTGATCATGGCACTTCAGTTCTGGAGATCTGGGGAGTATGGAGTACCCCTTCATTGCCATTACTCCCAGGTCCACTCTAACTTGAAGTGGTAATACCTGTTAGAGTCTACTCTATGGGTTAAATAGATCTGGTTGAAAATTATTTTTATTTGATAGGAATACTTGATATCATATAACTGTGTGCAAATAAACTCTGGAACTATGTAATAAGTGTGTGGATTACCCCTCTATTGCCATTACTCCTGGTTCTACTGACCAGGAGTGGTAGTACATGTTAGGGACCCATCTAGGGTTCAAATATAATTTGTGTAAATTGTCTTTTATTAAGAATAGATACCTGAAGACATGATTGTGTACTTAGGATTATTATTATTAGTTACTTGAAATCATATAACTCTTGGCAAATTGTTGCTGTGAGATAAGAATAAGTAAGTAAAGTTGGTGAAGTGGCTGGACAGTAAGAGTCTATCCTCTTTTTGCTAGCACTAGACCAGGAAGATTATCATTTTTTTTCTGAGGTGGAGTGCCACACCTGCCATCAGCTCCCCATTTTACCAGGTCAGATTACCTAATCTGTGCTACTCATACGCTGATTCTGAGTTGAATCCAAATAACTGTGTGCAAACAAATTATTATTATTAAAGTAATTGTTACTTTAAACCAGAGGGCCAGTTTAGCTCAGTAGGTAGTGTCCGACTAGAAATCACAAGGTTTCTGGTTTGATAATGGCCCTTGTCAACTCAGTGTATGAATAGTACAGGAATCTGTGTGGTAAAGTAAGGAGCTGATGGTAGGTGTGGCGCTCCGTCCCAGACACTGAAAAACAATCTCCTTGGTCTAGCACTAGTGAAAAGAGGATAGATTCCCTTGCTATCTGGCTGATACTGACTTTAGACCACCCCAAGACTTTACTTTTTTTTAACTTACTTTAAACCATATAAAGTAAGTAAAGTCTTATATATCATATCTGGATGTGCTTGTCTTATGTCATATGTTGGAGGTGCATGGTGTAATAATTAGAGTCGTAGGAAATGGACTTGCCACCCGAGTTCAAATCCTGGATGAGGCTATTTGCATTTAACATAGCGCTAATACCCTTGGGAAAGGTATGAATCCAACTACTCTTCCTCCAGCTATGGGTAAATAGTAGGGTGGACTGGGCTCTTTAAACTTGGCTAGGTAACCAGTCTAGGAGAAGGAAATCTCTGAATTTGAAACCTGTTAAAATCTGCTTAAAAATTGACCTTGTGTCACATCCGACTTGTGTGAAGGGGCTGGTATATATATATATATGATGCGTGTCATATCTGCTTGAATCTAAAGTTTGAATGAAATCTGTAAAATCATGGTAGGTTTTCAATAAAATTCATTAGTTCATTTCAAGCCTTGTTTGCTTCGTCATTTACATCTTGAATCCCGTCAGACGGGTTTCATATTTCAATACTTGATGAAAGTAACGCTTGCTGCTTTTCTAAAATGAAAAGTCGCTGGCTAGAAACCATTGGTGTGTGCATAATCTGAAGATCGGCATCTTTCGAAAGCTGCTGGATTTTCAAAATAACTTTTGTGTTTTGTTCCCCATGACCGTGTCTTCATTAGCAAGATTCAGATCTCTTTCTGTCCCTATATAATTACCTGTGTTTCCTCTCGCATGAATCTGACTTCTGATCCTGCACCTTACAAGTTTTGGCAGAAGAAACATGTAAAACGGTTGACGATCATTGCCTTTGAGTACCTACGACATTCTCCTTTCACGAGTGGGGCATGTTTCTAAATGACAAATCAAAAACTGGATGCAAAAGAGGAATGTCATCAAGGAATCTCTTTCATACTGTGGATTCTGGTTGGCTTGCTCTCTGAAAAGTAGGGTCACTGTCCCAACTGGGCAAAAATAGTCAGGCAGGTTGGCATGCGAGGTTCTTCTCTAAAAGCTGCTTCTATTTTTGGAATAAGATGAGTTGGAGTCTAGTGGTGCAGTTTCAATTCTGGAGCTCTGGGGAGTGTGGAGTACCCCCTTTATTGCCATTACTCCCAAGTCCTTCCTGACCCGGAGTATTAGTACCTATTAGGGTCCCATCTATGGGTTAAATAGAAGAAAATGAGTTAACAAAAATGTTTTTTTTTTTTTTTTTAAATTGAGTTCAAATAAAGAATTTTCGATACTCAACAAGAATGAGTAGTACATAATGGCATAAAATAACCCAACAATGGTTCACATGCCATAAAACCCAAAATAGAAAAAAAAAAGGAGTTGGAAAACAGGTAGGACTTCTGTTTTAATATTTGTTTCTTAGTCTCAGTTGTATTTTAACCCTTTCAATATTTTAACCTGAGCATTATTCTATTATACACCATAAGCCCAATATTTCAGGCTGACCACTATTTTATCATACACCATAAGCTTTTAAAGTTAATTTAAAAAAATTTTTTTTTCCAAAAAGGAAAAAAATATTTGAAAGAAATGAATAATTTTTAACATGTACATAGTCAGGTTTCCCAAAGTTCTTCTGTTGTGTTGTATTTCATCTCATGTTTCTTTTTGTCTGGGAGTTGACTCTCCCTGGGTTCCATCTTGTATCAGGAAACATAAAACATTTTCTAAGTGTACACAACTTTATTCCCTTGAATGCCTTTTCACCCAATGTATTGTTGACCCACACATGCATAGGGTTGGAGGTGAACATAGACAGAAAAACATGTCTTTCCCAAATGAGCCACTAGACTCCACTCTACTAAATCATAATTCTATTTTCCCCAGAATCGCCTGGTCACATGATAAGACAGGGATCACCAAACTTTTTTATGGTGGGTTGGATAATTGAAAAAATAACTAGCGCGGGCCACATTATTATTGTTTCTTTCAAAGCAGATCGCTTCAAATTTAACATTCTGATCAATTGTAATTTTATCAAATTATTATATATGTCAAATCATCCAAAAAAAATTAAAATTGTCACCCACCCTCTTCAATTTTTCTAGAAGGCAGTGACTGAGGGTCTTCATATCCTGGGAATAATGTTAAACTCTATCTGATGGTGAGGTTCCAGTTCTGGAGATTTGGGGAATGTGGTGTATCCCTTTATCACCATTGCTCCCTGGTCCACTCTGACCGGAGTGGTAGTATCTGTTAGGGTCTCATCTATGGGTTAAATAGAAAAATGTGTTTATAGAGAAAAACGAGTATTCATTAAAAATGAATTTAATTCAAAACTTTGCTGGCATTAAATGACCCATCGTGGTTGATATGCTGTAAAACAAAACAAACGTAAACTTCTGATTGTATCTGAGAATAGAAAAAGTGCAGAATTTAAATTTGCACAATTTTAGAATTGTTTTTTTCTTTTTTCAATTGTTTCTTCATTGTCATATTTTTAACTTGTCAGTTGACCTTGTAAGAAGTAAACTTAATTCTTTTCTGCTTGTTCTATTGTCAATAGTTTTTCATTCATTTGTATCACCTTTAGTCATCTTTGCTCAATGGCTAATTTTAGCAAATTAACTTTTTCTAAAATTTGAACTCATGTTATTTTATTTTTAACTTTTTTTCATTTTAGATTTTAAAATTCTGATATTCTAATCAAAATTTGCCTTGTCTTGTTGGATGAGTAAAATTAGGCAGTAGGGAAATTTTTAATTGATTTCAGTTTTTAAAAATTTTTTTTTATTTTGAGTGAATTTTTTTTATGGGGGTATAGAGAATGGGGGGGGACAGTTTCCTAAATTATGAATTTTTTTCCAGTGATTATTTTTCATCATTCCTTTTCTAGTATTTTTCTGTCTCTTTTAAAAAAAATTTTTTTATTTTATTTAAGGGGGTGTAGAGAATAATGCTGGGGGAGTGTCCTAAATTATGAATTTTTCCTAGTGATTATTTTACATCATTCCTTTTCTAGAATTTTTCTCCCATTTTTTTAAATTTTTAATTTTTTTTGTTTTAATTAATTTTTTTAAAGTAAATCTTTCATCATTATTAATTTTTTTCTATTATAGAAAAAATATTTTCTTTTTCATTTTTAATAATTGCTGTTGTTTTTTTTTTGTTGTTTATTTATTTATTTTTTCTTTGAAAGAAATTTTTTCTTTTCATTTTCTGAAAATTTCTTAATGTCTTTCTTCATTGTTTTCATCTCTAACAGCCTTTCTTTTTTTTTTTTTTTTTTCTTTCTTTAAATTTATTTTTATCCATCCCAATGTCATTACAAATATTTAATCAAGCCATTGCTCCTCCTCTCACCACTTCATTTGACTTTTTTCTCTCTTTCTCTCTCTTTGACCCTTTTTCAAAAAACAAAAAAAACCCCAAAAAAACGTTAAAATAAATAACTTCAAGGGCCTCTTATAAACAACAAAATTTTGTTCCACTTTACTGACCCAACTTAATGCTCCGGCTTTTATTCCTACCCCCAACTTCTTCCTAACCCCCATCCATGCTAAATTGTCTCCCATCATGCCATGCCCATTTTTTCAAATTGGACATTACACTTGTTTGTGTTTATTTAAAAAAAAAAAAAAAATGTCCTTCTCCAATGATCCTGCTCTCTAAGACCCCCCCCATCTGTCTCCCTCCCCCCACGTTGCATTACCTGTCCTTCACCTCGACCTACCCCCTTGTCATAAGGTATCCCCTTGGGTATTAGTGTGTGCATTAGTGCATGTGGGCAGAAAATTGTTTGGTCGACCCAAATCCATCATGGCCAATAGACTGCTTATGAAGTTTCTTTCAATCGATCTCATCCCCCCACCTCCAATCCCCTACACTCACCTCCCTTTTTTTTCCTATTGATTTAAAAAAATTTTCATTGCTCCACCCCTTTACCAACTTTTCTGGCTTATCACTCTCTTTTAAAACTATTTTCTCTCTAAGAGCCTTATCGTTATTTCTCTCTCTTTCTGCTTCTCTGTTCCCTCTTTCTCATTCTCTCTTTCAAAGTATCTTATCTCTTTCTTGTTTTCTCTTCTTCTATTGCCCACATAACCATTCTATATATTGCTCTGTCACTTTATTTTCACACATTTCTGCTTTTCTGTGTGTGTGTGTGTGTGTCCCCACCCTGACTAGGAACCACAAGGTTCCTGGTTTGATACTGGCCCTCACCAACTCAGCATATGAGTAGCATAGGGATCTTTTCTCTGTGTGTCCCTGACTAGGAACCACAAGGTTCCTGGTTTGATATCGTCCCTCACCAACTCAGCATATGAGTAGCACAGGGATCTGTGCGATAAATTAAGGAGCTGAATGGTAGGTGTGGCACTCCACCTTAGATGCAAAAACAATCTCCTTGGTCTAGCATTAGTAAAAAGGAGATACTCCCTTGCTCTGGCTGATGCTGAGTTTAGGCCACCCTGACGAATTTACTGCATCCTCCATACTCACTCAATCTTCAGCTCCATGCAATTTTTTCTTGTTTCCTAAATTGAAAATTCAGTAAGATTTGAGGATATGGAAAACATTAAAAGAAAATTTCACACTGTCAAAGGAAGAATTTTGGGGGTGCTTTGACCACTGAAAAACTAGCTGGAATATGTGTGTTGTATGCCAAGAGGACTATTTTGAAGAAAACTAATCTTTTATTCATTGTTCCTCTCTTTTATTCATTGTTCCTCTCTTTTATTCATTGTTCCTCTCTTTTGTTCCTCTCTTTTGTAAATACAGCTTTGTTTATGATAGTTTTTGAACACACCTTGCCTGCCTGCGTGAAGGACTCTTCTGTTGATGTATGAGGGCTCTACAGTTCAGTTAACTCTTTGCAGCTCTCCCACCACTGCAATCCTATGGTATGCTGCTGATGGTTAGTTCATTATAATTGAGCAGAAGGACTCGGATTACAATAATAATAATAATTGGACTTTATTTGAATAGAATGATTTCTGAGACTAATAGATAGGAACTTTGAAACCCATCCTACAAGTAAAAAATACTAAGAAAATTTTGTACAGCCGTGGAGGAAATTTGGTTGGCAAAGAGTTAACAGGTAATTTTTGCTGGTCTGAGTGACATCATGTGTCCTCAGATTTCCAGGTCTTGGCTATGTATCCTAGCTAATTCTATCAATTGCCATCTGGATGGTCTTGATTTTTCCTCTGATCTCTAAAATATTTTTCTTAGAGGTTGTTCATTAAACAAACTCATTTCCTTACCTGAATGGTAATATATATTAAATCTTATGAAACCATGTTGTCGGGGCTTAGAATATGCTGACTGTATCGGAAGGGTAAGAACCTTTACAGGAAGGGATATTCTAGGTATGGCACTAAACAGCATCCAATCCTGTTAGCTGGGGCTCTAGAATACACTGACTGCACCTCTGAAGAGGGGTAACCCCCCCCCAATAGGGCCACCTGTTGGCTTTGGGTGCCGACCGTGATGCTTAAGGATGGAATCCTGGTGGCTGAGCAGTCCATTTTGGCCCTTACTTAGGCTAGATGAGCGGTCGGAGAGGCCCCTCTGATCAATTGGCTGGTCATGTCAAGCACACCTATATGATTGTCCCGACCCTATTGCCCTTATGGCAACCCCCAACCCTTTTTATCATATGGGTGCTAGAAGGTGGTGGCTAAGGGTCTTCATGTGCTGGGAATGACGTTAAACTCTATCCGATGGTGAAGTTCCAGTTCTGGAGGTCTGGGGAATGTAGAACACCCCTTCATCACCATTACTTCCAGGTTCATTCTGACCCAGAGTGGTAGTACCTGTTAGGGTCCCATCTATGGTTTAAATAGAAAAAAAATGTCTTTAAAACAAATTGAGTAACTATCAAGAATTAATAAAACATAAAATAACCCAATGTGTTGACATGCCGTAAAATCCAAACAATCAACCAACTAACCTTCTCATAGACCAGTTGCCTAAAGCTAAAGAGCACTGTCTGCCCTACTATTTTACCCATAGCTAGAGGGAGAAGAGAAGAATTCATGCCTTTTCCAACGGCATTAGTGCAAAAGGAAATGCAAACAGCCTTGTCCAGGATCTAAACTTGGCTTGTCAGATCTATTTTATCATCATAATGAAATGGTCTCTACAAACCAACTGTTATGCCACATGCAAGGAAGCAGTAAAATCGTATCCATGTGTCCCAGTGTTTTTCTTTTTTCTTCCCTCCTCCATTTCAAGCTAACTGTAAATACATTTCATTATTTTCTTAGAAACTAATTACACAGGATAGGTTACAAGGTTGGAGTTAGACGGCTTTAGTTGGGACCCATACATTTTCCCTTGGACTCATTCGAGGCAAATATGTGCATCCCAGGATGAACTAAATCAAAAAGCTATTAGCATCACTATATATATATGTATATATATATAAATAATATATAATGGAGAATGAATATGAAAAGTTTTAGCATATAAAGGTGCTCAATGCTAAAATAGCAGAGCAGGTTTAGAATCTTAAATGAAATATGGTGTTAATTAATAATAGTTTCATGCATATTATAGTTACAGAAAATTAACACCATTTTATATATATATATATATATATATATATATATATATATATATAATGCATTTAAAACGAATTCATTTTTTGAAAAAGATATCTTTTCTCTTAAGTCTCTCATAAGATGAACCAACAGGGCAACTGCAGAAAGCCTGAATTAGCCCCCCCCCCCAAACTTCCAAATGAATAAAACTTGTACCAAACAGACAATAACTACAACCATTAATCCCACTGAGGATGGCCAGTTAAATGATTGAAATTGCTTGGGTAAAAATATGGAATATTTTCCCTGCCATCTGGATCCTGGTATATGGAAAATGACAAGAAGACTTAAACATCTGCGCTTGAAAATTATTACATGGTCTTTAACAAAATCTGCTTAGATAATAACATGCTGCCAAAATAGACCATATATATATATATATATATATATATATATATATATATATATATGGCAATAGCATAATCTTTACAGATCATTGCCGTCCCTCACAATATGAGCCCTCAAATGACTCATCAAACCTGCTGCAGATCTACAAAGTTTGACGCAAATATGACATTGTTCCCTGTTGAATGAGATGATTCAGATGAATCAGATGATAAAATTTGATGCTTATGCACCACCATATGTCTCTTAAGACCAGAAGCCGACTTACAGACCTTGCCACATATAGCACAAGACACATTATTTACTCCTGGAATCTGCATGGATTGACCCAGGTGAGATTTCCTATGATTGACATAGCCAGCCATCGAAAGCAAAACTCGACCACATGTCAGACACTTCCAACCCTCCATGTTCTCTCCAATATGACAGGTGTAACCCTTTCGAAGTTGACGCTTTAGGTTTTCATGCACGATTCTTTCACTCTCATAACTGGTACAGCCATCATCCACATGAACTCTCCAGTCAGTTCTCTTTAGTGCCAGCTTTTCCCAGTTGTCAGGACTTATTTTTATTTTTACAAGGTTGTTTTTTAAGCAATCTTTATACCTCTTATAGAGGTATATATATATATATATATATATATATATATATAATCGTGTGTGTGTAGGAGTTAATGTTTATCTCTATTGAGTTGATTTTACCACCTATTTAATTTTACAAAAATTTAGTTTAGTTTTTGATATTTGGATTGTGTGTGTATGTATGTATTATATATATATATAATAGTGTGTGTGTAGGAGTTAATGTTTATCTCTATTGAGTTGATTTTTACCACCTATTTAATTTTACAAAAAATTTAGTTTAGTTTTTGATATTTGGATTGTGTGTGTGTATGTATGTATGTATATATATATATATATATATATATATATATATATATATGTGCTGTTTTTATATATTGATTTGTTTCTGTGTACATGTACCTGTTATGTGTATGTCTGCACTTATATATGTATTGTGCATGGATACATGCATATACTTTTGTTTATAAACTTTTCCTTGGTCTCCCCCCCTCACCACTTTGATCGTACGATTCTCCGACCCTCCTCTCATACCTGACATCTGAATTGCTGGCCTCTCGATTCACTTATACTTTTGATAACTTGAAGCACTTCTTAATTGCCCATTGATCAGCACAAGTGGGTGTGTGGGTAGGGATTGTGGAGAGGGTGGGGCATCGGATGGGATTCTGGGGTTCTTATCATCACCTTACACTCCCCCTCTCCAACCCTGGGGTAGGCTGGTCAGCTCTGCTTGGTTCCAGCACACTGACCACAGACAAGCCTCTCATCTGGCACGTATTGAGTGGACGTAGCTGATGATAAACCTTTTCAGCCTGGCTTCTTCATTAAGACCAACAAACATCTTGGCAGAAACAGTGAACGAGCATCAATGAGCAAGGGACGAGGTGGGAGGAGGGCTCCCCCCCCCCCGGAAAACTTGTTTCTTTTGCTTTGCCTCTTAAAGCTACTTTACCCCCCCTCCCCATAGCCCACACCTTTTCCATTTAAACTGTCCTCTCCCCGCCCAGGTCAGCTCTGGGCAAATGCTCTCACTCTGTATGTCCCAAATGAAGCCCCCCCCTCCATTTTTTTTGCTTGTGTTGGTCCTTACCCTCACCTTCTTGTTTTTCTCCCCGCCCCTCGCTAAGCATCTTTTTTATTTATTCATTTATTTATTTATTTATTTTGATTTGATTACCTCTACATTGTTTTGTTAATATCTTTGTATAAGATTCTCTTTTTGAGGGTGAGGTGGGTGTGGAGAGGTGTTTGTGGTGGCAGAAAGTAGCGGTTGCGGATTTGATTCTTATTCTCATCATAATTTACTAGTTTATGTAGGGGTGGTTACATTCTCTTGCGTATGCATGCCTGCACGTGTGCCCTTGCATATCAATGTGCAAACACTTGCCTGTATGCTTGCATGTTTTGAGAAATATTTATCGACCCGTTGTACGTTTTTAATGTTGAAAAGCAGAATGACATTTGTACAAATCCATTTGTATACTTCTAAATGAACCAAGAAAGTGTAAGTTTACTTTTATGTAAATCACAAGGTACCGGGTGTGCTACCAGCCCTTGCCAACTCAGCACATGAGTAGCACAGCTTGGACAATTATAAGAGATTCAGTCCTAATACCCTTAGGAAAGGTATGAATCCAACTACTCTCCCTCCAGCTATGGGTAAATAGTAAGGCAGACTGGGCTCTTTAACCTTGACTAGGTAACCAGTCTATGAGAAGGAAAACTCTAAATTCAGACTTGTTAGACTCTGCTTAAGAAATTGACCTTTTGTCACATCCTACTTGTGCAGAGGGTTGTGTAATATGTATAAGAGATTCAGTTTCTCTCTTGAGGTTTCCTATTCTTAGCCATATCCATGTCTTCTGATGTGATATCTCTTGAGTTTGTCGCTTGAAATACCCATGTAGTTGTTTTTCTTCCCATTTCTGTTTTTATAGTTTTTCTTCCCATTTCTGTTTTTATAGTTTTTCTTCCCATTTCTGTTTTTATAGTTTTTCTTCCCCATTTCTGTTTTTTTAGTTTTTGATGTATTTCTGCTTTGCAATATCTTGCAATTGCTTTTCCTGGCTGCTGCAATTAGTATTTCCTGACTTTTATTAGTGTATTTGTCAAGAGCTCAGATTGTCACATCTACATCTTCAATGTTGGCAAGACCCCTTCCCCCTTATTTTCTTGTCGCATATAGTCTGTCGTCTCTCGGGCGTAATGTCTTGTGCATGGGCTTAAGTTTACTTGTTCTTTAGTCTTATATATTGCTAACTCAGCACATGAGTAGCACAGCTTGGACCTCTGCTATAAAGTGGGAAGCTGGTATGGCCCTCTACTTCAAATACTAAAACAGTCTCCCTGGTCTAGTGCTAGTGAAAAGGGGATATACTCCCTTGCTGTTCAGCTGATACTGACAATAGGCCACTCTGCTGACTCTACCTTTACTTTTAGTATATACAAGTTAAAATGCCAGTGGTGTTATTGTCATTGGAAATGGACACAGCAAGACTAGTTCAAATCCTGGACAAGGCTATTTGCATTTCACATAGCTCTAATATCATTGGGAAAAGTATGAATCTAACTATTCTCTCTCCAGCTATGGGAAAATAGTAGGGCAGACTGGGCTCTTTAGACTTGGCTAGGCAACCAGTCTAGGAGAAAGAAAATTCTAAATTGAAAACTGTTAAACTCCACTTAAGATGTTGACCTTGTGTCACATCCTACTCATGTGGAGGGGTTGGCAAATATGTATACAAGTTAAGGTGTATGGATATATGTAGCTGGCTATCCATATTTGTGGTTAGGGGTACAGGACCTTTAAGAAAATGGAAAAACTGCAATATCTTTAGCTCCTCTTAATTAGCCCCCCACCCCATCTTAACTCTTAATATGGGCATAAGTATTTAAGTTTATTAGAAAGAACTCGTATAAAAAGATTACACTTATTTTAATTATAATTGGTTTCTATATAAATCATTCATAGACTGATTTTGATACGTTGAAGAATAAAACTATCAATAACACCAAGTAATTATTTATTAAACCCATTTTTGTGTATTTTAAACACTAATAACATGGGCTGTTTTGAGGCAAATCTAACAGAGATTTTCATAGTAGACATGTTAATAGATAAGATTTATTCTAATTATTAATGATTTTAACTATAATATAAATTAAATACTCATTGATAAACTTATGTAATTCTTGAGGGTATTGTGAAGTAAGCAGTGACATAGTTTTTGTTGCAGACAGACACCGAATCTCAATTATGATAAGATTAAGAACTTCAAGCTATAATTGTTTACAAATGATTCCACTTGTAACTCAATTTCCTCGTATATCAAATCAATTTTTTCCATTGAAATAAAAGGAAATGCCATTAATCTGTTCCAGCACCCACAAAAAACTTGCTAATTTTTTTTCATTCTATTTTTTAAATAAGAAAATTGGTATTGTATTTTGTATTTAGATTTTTTTGATTGTTGTTCTCATCTTTATTGTAATGTACACAACATTTTGTCTGATGTGCCCTCTGTAGAAAACCATACAACCATTTTACAATCTTCTTATGTTTTGCAAGTTAAAGATCACACTTGGAAATGAAGAGCTCTCTGTATTTTTTTTAACGAAATCTGCTCCTTATTTAACGTAATAATTTAAATAGCATGTTATTTTAATATGTGTACACGAAGGACTTTGCTTGAATCAGACAATATGATCGCCTCAGGCGATTCTCAACACAATTTTGGGAGGAAGTGAACTTGAAAGAATGGTAAACCAATGCGAAAAACTCTTCCAGTTAATTAATGACGATATTAATTTGGCACTAACAAAAATTTAGCTTACACTTAAATAAAACCCTGGGTTTGGGCTGCCATGGGTTGAGGAGGCCCTGGTTTGGGTCTTCCCTGGTTTGGGCCTGCTCTGGGCTGAAACTGCTCCGCGCTGGAACTGCCCTGGCTTTGAGCTACCCTCGGTTGAGAAGGTGTTTCATGTCAAACTCAAAAACTAATAATAATAATGATTAATAGAATGAGAACAATCTACCCCAAACAATAAGGAGCCTTCACGAAACTTCAAACCAAATGCTTTATTTAATCCATTTGGTTTGAAGTTCCGTGAATGTTGCATGTCATGGACTGCTTAACCACCAGGGTTCTATCCTTTAGCATTTCAGATTATCACCCACAGCCAACAAGTGGCCCAAGATTTTAAAAAGTTTTTTTTAATTTTTTATTTTTTTTTTGGTGGGGAGGATTATGTATGTCTACTGCCAATTTCTATACTGTGATACTTTGACTTATGAGTGCCCCGGGTTATGAGCTGTTATTCAGTCAATTTTTTGCTTTGTATTGAAAGCCAACAATCGAGGTACAAGCAAGCTTCAGATACATTTATGCTAAGAGTAAAAAGTTGACAGTGTCTGCATCTGCCGGACAGTGAAGGAGTTTATCTTTTCACTAACGTGAAACCAGGGAGATTGTTTTTGCGTCTGAGGTAGAGCACCACACCTACCGTCATCTCCCCCACTTTAACATAGAGATCCAAGCAGTGCTACTCGTGTACAGAGTTAAACATTTACGTTTCTAAATTTATTACACCAGATAAAAATATTATTTATTAAAATAATAAGCATTAAAACAAATAATTACAGCACATAATTCATTATATTTCATTGTTTTTATACAATATAGTGCTATTATTTGTCTGATTTTTTTTTCTTTTTTTTTTTAGGTGGGGCTTTATAATTTGTATTATTTAGATTTTTTGGACTGTTGTCCTCATCTTTATTGTTATATACACAAAGTTTGGGCCGATATGCCCTCTGGCCATCTTCAGGTATTTCTTGTTAAAATAATTCAAGCATGAATAGAACAAAACGTCTTTGGCATGAAATAATCCAACAGGGTTTGATATGCCATAAAATACACGAAACCAAACCAGACCCCCCAAAAATCCTTTTAATTTCATGTGTATTCATGGGAGTGTAAATAGACCTAACTCGTAAATTCTGATGTTAAAATTGTGGACAATGCACATGTGTATAAAATACATAGGTGCAATCATCTATTACTTATATACATCTCCAGTGAAACAGGTGCACACAGTTTTTCATTCACATATCAAATCATTTTTGCATTCAAAGTAAATGCTTTGATATTTATGTTTCTCTTCATTTCTGGACATGCATTTTAATCTTGGATCTTTGATTGAAGGCTTCAGCAGTTCCGAACGTCCCGTCGCTTTTAAAGATTCAGTTAGATGGACTAATCATAGAAAATTTCTAGCTATAAATCACAGCTCTGTGACTACCTGTCAGTTACAAAGGCAATAGAGACACACCCTCACCTGTCATTTACATAGATGCAAGCCTATCATCTATATAGATGGGTGTATGTACAGATAATGTGCTTGTATTCACAAATGTGTATATGTATATGTGTGTATGCAGAAATTTGTGATATGTAATCTGGAATTTCTATATATGTATTTACTCCCCTCTCATCATGGGCAGGATGCGACACAGTCAATTCTTGTGAGGTACACCATTTTTCTATCTGCTTAAAAATAAATGTGGCTGGTTCTATATTGGCCTTCGCCACTGCAAACTAATCATCTAAGTACTCAAAAGGTTCACATCTTTAACTTAACTGTTGAGCTCTCGTATATCAGTTTTCCTTCTCTTAGACTGGTTTACTTACCAAAGTTAAAGAACCCAGTCTGTTCTACTCCAAGGATAATCCTAAAAGTAAGGTCTCCAAAGTACTGGAGATACAGGGAAACACTCTTGTTTGTTGTATATCTGCCTACCTCGCTGCCATGCTCAGTGTTGGCTTGGCATTTGTTTCTGATGGAGTTCTCGATTGATGCTACTGCCAAGTGTGAAGTTTGTGCAGTTATTCAATTTTTTGAATGCAAAAGGCATTAAACCGATTGAAATTCATTACCAATGAGAGTAATCCCAAAATTAAGGTCTCCGAAGTGCTTGGGATATAGGGAAACTGTGGGTATTAACAACATTGTTGTGTATGCACCTGCCTCTACACTCGGTCTTGGCTTGGCAGTCATTTCTGATGGATCCCACCAAGTGTGAAGTTAATGCAGTTATTCAGTTTTTGAATGCAAAAGGCATTAAACCGATTAAAATTCATTGCCAGTTAACAGTGTATGGCGAGTCATTCATGGATGTCAAAAACGTCACAAGTGGTGTAGGGAGTTTGCAATGATGGGGTTCAATGCTTCCTCACTGATGTGGTGGCAAGCTGGTATGATACGGGCAGACAAAAAATGCAACAGTGCCATGAAAAATGCATTGACTGAAATCGCAATTATGTAGAAAAATGTTCAAACTTCAAATGTAAACATCATTGACAATATCCAATAAATGTTTCTGTGATTTCTAAATATTTTAGAGACCTTACTTTTGGGATTATCCACATATTTACCTCAAGCTGGGTGGAGAACAGATTCATACCTTTCCCAAAGGTATTAGCACAAATTAATAATAGCCTTGTCCAGGATTTGAACTCTGGTTGCTGATTCTATTTTGTTTGATGATATACACACACACACACACACACACACACACACACACATATATATATGTATATATATATATATATATATATATATATATATACTTAAACATAATATTTAGACTGAATCTTTAGATCTTTACATCTATGGGAGAGCAGTGTATGACATGCAACACTCCACTTTGGCCCTTGATTAGGCTAGACGGGTGGTTGGAGAGGCACCCTCAATCAATTGGCTGGTCACATGAAGCCCTAACACCTATATGATTGTCCCGACCCTATTGTCCTTATGGCAAGCCTGCAACAATATATGATATTTGCTAGAAGGCTGTGGCTGTGAGGGTCTTGTGTCCTGGGTATGATGTTAAACTGCATCCAGTGGTGAGGTTCCAATTCTGGAGCTCTGGGGAGTGTGAAATACTCCTTCATTTCCATTTCTTTTAGGTTCACTCTGGCCCGGAGTTAGGATCACGTCTATGGGTTAAAGAGATAAAGAAAAAAGTTAAAAAATGTATTTCAAAAAATTTGAATACCCAACAAGAATGAATAAAACAAAATGTCTTCAGCATAAAATAACCCAAGGGTTGACATGCTGTAAAATCCAACCTACCAGCCATCTAAGTATTGAACGGGCTCATTGCTGCTTAACTTCAGTGATCTAGTGGGAACCGTTTTTTTTTAATGTGACTTGACAGTAATCCCAATATTTTTTGTGTCCTATGTATAACGCTAAACTGCATCTTGTGGTGAGGTTCCAATTCTGGAGAACCTCTTCATTGCCATTACTCCCAGGTCCACTCTGACCTGGAGTGGTAGTACTTGTTAGTGTTCCATCTATGAGTTAATAAATAAAATGGGTTTTAAAAAGTTTGAATACCCAACAAGAATCAATAAAAAAAAAAGTCTTAGGCATAAAATAACCCAACAAGAGTTGACATGCCGATCAATCAATAAAAATAACTAAAAAAACCATAACCCTTATAACACTGAGCAGCCCAATATGCAACTATGTCCAGTTTACTTACCATTTATGAATTCTGTTTTTTGTTTTATTTCTCTGTATGTGTATATATATATATATATATATATATATATATAAAATGGGGAAATATAGTATTCAAAGTATAGTTTTTATCTGTTCTAAACAAAAAAGTTTGGCACTAGTAAATACCCTGCTGAACACTGGGCACATGTATTATGCATATATATGTGTATGTGTCTGTCTATCTATCTATCTATATATATATATAATATATATATATATATATATATATATATATATACGTGTACACAAGTTTTCAATGCACATGTATGTACATAAACCTACATACAAGGTGTGTCAAAAAAGTATCGCGATTTTCGGTACTTTTTGACACACCTTGTATTCTGAAAAATAATGTACCATTCATTCTTCATTTCTATCTTGGTAAATACGGCTTTAAAATCTGTACTTTTTGACACACCTTGTATTCTGAAAAAAAATTAATGTTCATTCTTATCTTGGTAAATACAGCTTCAATATCGATACTTTTGACACATCTTGTATGTATACTTAAATGTACATCTGTATATTGTGTATAAAAGTATTTATTTATTTATGTATGTATGTGTGTGTGTGTGTGTGTGTGTGTATGTATGTATATATATATATATATATATATTGAAATGTATATCTGTATAAAAGTATTACGCACACACATACACACACACACACACACACACACACATTGTGTTTTCTGTATGATTTCCAGAAATATTTTATATATAATCATTTTGTTTATTTTCTGAACTAAATGACATCCCATTACTCTTCTCGCTTTCACTTATTCTTTGGAAGAAAAATACCCCCCCCCCTCCTAGAGCCGCTTTTTTATGCTACCTCCCCTCACCCCCCTCTAAAAAAACCTTCCCCCATAAACCATAAACAAAATAGAAACACCAGATGAAGGAAGGTGCTTGCATGAGGGGTTTGGGGGGTGGAGGTGACCAGTGCTTTGATATTTTTGATTTATTTACATTTTCCGTAATCCGTTTCTGAATTAATAAATTTTACAATTCACTGCCTTAACTTGGCTTTGTTCTTCAATTCATAGCCAAGCGTTCGCGCCCAGTGCTCTGCCAACCATGTGACATAAAACAGCTCCCTTTTATTAAACTTCATATTCAGAATTATCTAAATACATAAGTGATGGTGAAAGAATTTATTCTAACGTATCTTCCCTGCTCCCCAATGTTTCCTTTTCAATCAATCATTTTGTTCCTTTTCATGTGCACCACCACCGCCACAACTAGCATAGATCCCGTCAAAAATGGTCGGATTATTTTACATTTGAGGACCGCTTTAGCTCACAGTGATGCTGATAGCTTTTTGATTTAGTGCGTCCTGGGACCCACATATTTGTTTTGAATGAGTCCCTGGGAAAATCTATGGGTCCCAACTAAAGTTTCTTAATAGATTGTAGGGTTTTTATTTATGGTCTGGGGAAACAGCTAAAGCCGTCTAACTCCTACCTTGTAACCTACCCTGTGTAATTCGTTTCTAAGAAACTATTGAAATGTATTTACAGTTAGCTTGAAATGGTGAGGGAAGAAAAAAAAAAACACTGGGATGCATGGATACGATTTTATTGCGTCCTTTTAGATTTTTGTGCATCAGGGACATCGGACGCGTATCTATCAGCATCTCTGGCTCAGTAGAGCATTCGCCTAGGAACCGGTTTCGATAACACCCACCCTCCCATGTTTCATTTTTTTATCAATCATTTTGTTCCTTTTCCTGTGTACCACCACTACCAGCAGCATAGATACCGTAAAAAATGATGGGATTATTTTATATTAGGGGGCCAGTTTAGCTCAGTCAGTAGAGCATCTGCCTAGGAGACACAAGGTTCCAGGTTCGATACCAGCCTGTTACATTAAGGAGTTAAAAACAGTAAAGTAGGCGGAGTGGCCTATTGTTGGTATCAGTTGGACAGCGAGGGAGTCTACCCACTCTTCACTAGCGCTAATCCGGAGAGATTGTTTTTCGTCGGTGGTGGAGCGCCACGCCTACAATCAGCTCCTCCACTTTACCGCACAGATCCAAGCTGTGATATTCATGCGCTGAGTTGCCGAGGCCCGGTATCGAACCTGGAACCTTGTGGTTCTGAAGTGGATGTTCTGCCGACTGAGATTATATATATATATATATATATATATATATATATATATATCTCTTTAAGAAGCACAAATGCTTTAATGAGAGCTTATTTAAAATCTATGTGTCTTTCTTTAACACAATCTTTGTAGTTAATGAACTAAAGTCTTCAATTGAAAGAAAAAAAAAAAAAAAGAACTACCGTGTAGGCTCTTTTGTGCTTGCTAAGAACCAACAAAGTCTGTTTATTAAGGGCTATTATTTGGGCATTCATTAGCTGCCATTGTTTACATTCCGTCGGAAAATATGGAGAAGCTATTCATTGCAATACTCATTACCGACCAATCAAGGATTTTGTAAATAATCGACAAACAGTTTTTCACTCGGTTCTGAATTATCGTTGACCAAAGTCTGCAGTTTTATTTGAATTTTTAAATTTATTTTTATTAATTTTCAATTAAATCATTTTAAGATGTTTTTTAGTTGTAAATTTTTATTTTCTTAGACAATTTTCTTACGCTTCGTTGCCGCTAAAGTTTTTCATTCTGATATGAAATATTTCCCGCCTTGCTTTCTCTCCAACTTGGTTCGCATTTCCCTTTTCTTCTTCTTTATTTGCACTGTATTTACTTATTTCAAATTTCTTATTCATAGTAAAAAAGAAAGAATGATTTTCCTCTTTTTAGTATCCAAGATGCATTTTTTTTTATCTTACTTGTCTTGTTGACTTTCTATTTTCCAGGTTCCGTTTTCTTTTCTGTCTTCCGTCTTTTTCTGTCCGTTAGCCCCGTGTTTCTTCTTTTTCTGTCCGTTGGCCCCGTGTTCCTTCTTTTTCTGTCCGTTGTCCGTCCCGTGTTCCGTCTTTTTTCTGTCCGTTGGCCCCGTGTTCCGTCTTTTTTCTGTCCGTTGGCCCCGTGTTCCGTCTTTTTCTGTCCGTTGGCCCCGTGTTCCGTCTTTTTTCTGTCCGTGGCCCCGTGTTCCGTCTTTTTCTGTCCGTTAGCCCCGTGGTCTGTCTTTTTCTGTCCGTTAGCCCGTGGTCTGTCTTTTTTCTGTCCGTTGGCCCCGTGTTCCTTCTTTTTCTGTCCGTTAGCCCCGTGGTCTGTCTTTTTCTGTCCGTTAGCCCCGTGGTCTGTCTTTTTCTGTCCGTTAGCCCAGTGTTCCGTCTTTTTCTGTCCGTTAGCCCAGTGTTCCGTCTTTTTCTGTCCGTTAGCCCATTGTTCCGTCTTTTTCTGTCCGTTAGCCCAGTGTTCCGTCTTTTTCTGTCCGTTAGCCCCCGTCTGTCCGTTAGCCCAGTGTTCCGTCTTTCTGTCCGTTAGCCCAGTGTTCCGTCTTTTCTGTCCGTTAGCCCAGTGTTCGTCTTTTTCTGTCCGTTAGCCCATGTTCCGTCTTTTTCTGTCCGTTAGCCCATTGTTCCGTCTTTTTTCTTAGCCCATTGTTCCGTCTTTTCTGTCCGTTGGCCCAGTGTTCCGTCTTTTTCTGTCCGTTGGCCCAGTGTTCCGTCTTTTTCTGTCCGTTGGCCAGTGTTCCGTCTTTTCTGTCCGTTAGCCCCTTCCCCTCTTTGGTTGTCTTTTGGCTCAGTCTACCATCTTTTTCTGCCAGTTTAGCGTTCGTCTCTGTCTCCCTTCTTAACGGTCCATAATAGTTTTTTTTACTCTCGTTTATAAATTTCTCTTATTTGAAAGTTTTCTCAAACTTTAAAATGAAATATACTTGAATATTTATTAATAAAACAATTTGTCTGACTTAAAACAAATTGACGAAATCTGACCTTCGTTTTTCTTACAGCCAATAACAATCTAAAACAACTGTAATTTTCTCTTTCCAAGTTTCTAACCCATCTCCCTCCTCCTCCAATTTTTTTTCGTCTCATAAATGTTGATCTCTTTTTATTTAGTTTTCGTTTCTTTCAGCTTCATCAAAAAGTGTTTAACGCATTTGCAAATATTTTCATTCTTGCAATAAAAAAAAAAGAAGAAAGTTTGATATTCCTTTTTTCCACTTGTAAATGTTGTTGGGTTCTCATAATGTGAACCTAACTATTTTCAGATGTGAAATGGATTACGTCTCTGATATGAAATCTCATTTCATTTTTCATGATAATTTCTATTCCACACTCAATGGTAAATTTTTCAGCTCCTCTAGCCTTGCCCTTTTTAGGTTTTATTTATTTATTTTTTTGTGAAACGTTTTATTTTTAATTATTTTTTTTTATTTTTATTTTTTTTGTGAAACGTTTTTTCTGTTCTTTGTAAACAAGCACGTTCTTTTTAAATATACATTTATAGATTTATATTCATTTAAATATGTATTTATATTTTATATGCATTTATTGTAGGCAGATGGTTTTATTTTGTATATAAATACGGATTTTTTTTCTGTTTCTCTTACATTAGAGAGAATTGTGAGTGTACAAAAGGTTTTAGTGTTTTCATAAAAAAAACTTGTATGTTCAGACTCTAGTTTTCAAAAAGAAGAGGGCACTGGACCCCCCCTTTCTCTCTCTCTCTCTCTATCTCTCTCTCTGTCTGTCTGTCTATCTATCTATATATATATATATATAATTATTCTATTACTACTAAAGCTGAGTTAATCAATGTTTTTCCTAAAGGCTTTTTTACTGGTTAGTTTAATGACACAAAAGTTATACTAAATTATTACTTAGTTTTAGGATTGAGTTATGTTTGAAAAAAAATCCTTTTTAATTGGAATTTAATGTTTGTGTGTGTGTGTGTGTGTGTGTGTGTGTGTGTCAGAAGATTCAATATTTGTGAATGCACATATACAGATATCTGTACTGGTGTGTATATGTATATGTATATATTTTATGTGAGAATGTAGTTGTTTCAATACATAGGTGTATTTTTAGGCTAATTGGTGTGTATGTGATCATGTCCTGTTTTTTTTTTGTGTGGGGGTTATGGTGTTTAGGGATGGTTTATATTTATCTATGAAATTCTTTTCTCTGATTAGAAGTAATGAATAATCATCTGCCTTATAAATCAGCATTACTCAAAAATTCCCGTTGCTACATTCGTACAGATGTTTTAGTACATAAAAGTTCATGTTAATTGATAGTTTGATGTTGCTTTTGTACAGAACAATCCTCTTGTACAAAGATTGTGTTCAGCCAATATAAATTTGTTTACAGTTCATTTGATTATATAACTACATTCTTGAACTATAGTTAAGATCTCTATTTATTTTAGATATTGGATATTTGGATTTTCAAAAGGATAGGACTTTCCTTTTATAATTATATTGCATACCCCCACATCTCAGTTTTGCATTTTGAGATCCCATGTGTCGCGTGTTCTCCAAACTTAGATGAGATTAGTATATGTTTGAAATATTTTGTTTTTAATTATTTTCTTTGTGTCTAATGTTATTTTTAATCTAATATCTAATGTTTTTTTTTTCTTCTCTAATTTCAGATGATAACACTTTGGGGATATTTGAAGACATTTTGAAACTTCTTTACTGGTTTTCAACCTCCTGTGGCTGTTTTACTCTGACCAAAGAAAAGGAACGAGAAACCCAAGCTACTCCAATACAAATGATGGTGGCACCTATTAACTCTTGTATTTTTTATTTTTTTTATTTTATGCCCCACCTTCCGGTTTTTTTTTTTTTTTTAAAGAAAATCTTCCTCACCGCCCACCCCAACCAAATCATATATTCTCCACTTCTAACTGTAATGGTAATTGAGAAAAAGGAAAGAGATATACTGCCAAGGTAAAAAGAAAAGCAAAGCAAAAAAAATATGGTTCATCATTTCTCTGTACATGGTTCATAAAAAGGGGAAATTAAACCCCTTTTTTCTGTATACAACCAACTCATCATTGATTTGAATAAGTCAAATTATAAAATTTTTAGGTTTTTTAATTTTTTTTTTTCCTCTAAATATTGCTATTTAGGAAGACCAGCAATTTTTTTTCTTAGCTAGAAATTATGTAAGATTTTTTTTCTCAATTTTTTTCCCAATTAATTTTTGTTCTCTCCCATCAGTTGATTGTATATGTTAATATAATGTTTTTCTTTAGTTTTCTTTATTTAGGTGATAAGTTACTCATTTAAAAAAAGAAATACAAAAAAGTATCTTGATTTTAATATTAAATTTATTTGGAAAAAATAAAACCTTATTTATGTAATTGTATTTAGTTTAGCGTTAAAGTTTATTTTTGCTTCTAGTAATTTACTGTCAAAGTAATTTTTTGTTTGTTAATGTTTATATGTTAGCATATTGCAGAAAGGCTTATCTTATATTAAGATTCTATTTTATTTGGCCAAAGAAAACAGATGCCAAATTACCACACAGATCAAAATAAAAATAGAAAATGAAATAAACAAAATGGTTGATTGCTTTTGTGATAATATTTAAAACTCATATAAGGCATTCTGTCATGGTGTAATGATTAGCAAAATTGTCTTGTAAATTTGTTAATATCGAAAAGTGAGTTTGATTTTCACAGGATGCCCCATAATTGTGATCTTGTGTCAAATCCTATCTGTAGATTAAGTGATTAATTTTTTTTAACTCCTGTAAAACTTTCTTATTTAAAAAAAAGTTTCATTGTGGTCTTTGAAGATTTCTTTATATATATATATATATATTATATATATATATATATAGCCTCTGAAAATGTAAGAGCCTAATTTCCAGAAATTGTTTTTCTATAATATGATAACATCTGAACATTGAATTTAGATAAAATATTTGAATTTAATTTTACTCTTGTATTGGGTAATTTAAGTTCTGAGTTCAACACCGGTCCTCGCCAACTCAGCGAATGAGTAGCACAGCTTGGATCCGTGTGGCAAAGTGGGGAGCTGATGGTAGGTGTGGCGCTCCACCTCAGATGCAAGAATGATCTCCCTAGTCTGGTGCTAGTGAAAAGGGGATAGACTCCCTTGCTGTCTGGCTGATACTGACAATAGGCCACTCTGCCAACTGTACTACTACTAGAGTATGACTTGTAACTTTTTAGTTTAAAAATAATTTTCAAGTTATTTTAAGTAATTAAAACTAAATTTAATTTTCTCTCTGTTTAGATCATTATTTTAGTATTGTATTTTTTCTTAAACATTTTTTTTTCTCTTTGTAAATGTAAAAAAAACACAATTTCCAAAGAATTTCTAAGAATTGAATTTGCTGGTTTCAAAAAGGTTTCCTCGGAAATCTTATTTTGTTTTGAATAAATAACTTTAATTAAGTTAGTCTATCTGTAAATAAAATTTCAAAGTTTAATTTGAATTTTGTCTATATTTTTCCAAATGGGTTGTACATCTGGATTGATTGATATTAACAGGAAATAAGAAAAATCTGGATTTATTTTTTAAATTAAGGTTTTTGATTTCTATTTTTTTTTTTTTTTTTTTTGATGACTCTTAAGATTATAAATTTTGTTACATTTAAAAAAAAAAATGTAAATTTGTGATCAACGTTCTAATTTTTTCGTGATGTTCGTGGGACCCATAAGCCTGTGAGCAACTGAAGATGTGGAGTGTGCAAAAAATTACTTTTATGATGTTTTTTGAATTTTTTTTTTTCAATTTCAAAATTTTTTTTTTTATTCAAGATTTATTATTTGTTTATGATACATAGGTCTAAGCAAGAACAGTTGCTTATCTGGCTGAACTTTTTTTTTTTTTATCTGAAAATTTGTGAATTCATACACAGTATTACAATATGACTGCATAGCATCATTTTTTTTCTTGTCTTTGCAGCTTAGAGGGAACAACATTTGTGATATATCTGGTTCATTACATTTTTTCTCCAATGCAGAAAAATACAAAATATATATGCATATAATATATATGTTGGTTAGCTTATTATTTAACAAAAATATTTTTGTAGGTCAAATATTTGTTTGACTTCTATTGTTTACTGAGAAACTAAAATTGCAACAACCTGTTGAATATGTTTAAATTGAATTGAGATAATTAAACATCCAGATAATAAAGTTGGATGACAGTAAATGTGATCAATATGTACACAGGTTCCAAAATAAACATTTATATGCTGTATATCCTCCTTGGGCATTTACATATGCTTTCAGAGGGTATTGCAGATAGTACACTGAGTTACAAGATGTTGAAAGACTGAAGGTTTTTTTTTTTTTTAAATTAAAAATTTTTTTTTTTTTTAAATTAAAAATTTTTTTTTTTTTTAAGAATATCTACTACCCACTACTAGCTTGTACATACTGTATCCAAGTGAAAAATCAATATTACCAATCAAGTGTTGCAATTTTAATTTTGATCAGTATTTTTGCCATATGTTAGTCATATTTGAAATCTTTTATATACTCTTTTAAAAAATGTTTTTTTTTTTTTTTAAATCTTTAAAAAGAAATGATCAGCTGTTTAGATTGTTCTTAAAAGATGATTATATTTTTAACTTTTTAAGTTTTACACAATATTTTTCTACTTTTTTCTTTCCAACTCTTACTTCCCTTTCCCTTCATATTCTGGTGAGTCCTTTAGTGGCTAAAGTACTGGACTGTGATCTCGTAGAAAGTGAGTTTGAACTCAATATGCGCTATTACATTCACTTTCAGACTAATACCCTTGAGGTAATATTTGTCTACCTATGGGTTAAATAGTATTACTACTGTTCTTCTACAAGGATGGTTTGGCATTAAGTGAAGAAACCAAACCATTCCTTTACATTCTTTTGGCTCTTCTTTGCTTTTCTTACCTCCCATCTTTCTTCTTACTCCCCTCTTACTTCTTACTCTCCTCTTACCTCCCGTCTTTCTTCTTACTCTCATCTTACCTCTCCTCTTTCATCTTACCTCTCCTCTTTCTCTCCTCTCCTCTCATCTTACTCTCCTCTTACCTCCCTCTTTCATCTTCATTCTTCTATTTTTTTCTTCCCAGGAATTTTTCTTCTTCTTTTATCATTTATAGGAAATCTTTTCTTTTTCCTCCTTCAATTTTCCTGATCTTAATTCACTCCTTTTAAGTTTCCCCCCCCCCCAAGCTGCCTTCGCTCTCCCAAGCTCTTTTTCCAGCTTTTCCTCATGCAATTTTTTTTTTAGTCTCCCTCTTTGTTTTTTTTTTTTAATCTCTTTCTATCTCTTTGCATCTCTCTCTCTCCATAAGGTTATTTTCCCTTCTCTTCCACCCCCAAGCTTTCCTGAGTTTTGAAAAAAATGTTTTTAGCCTCACTCTTTCTCTATTCCTGTAGGTTCTTTATATCTATTTCTATTTTTTAAAGCTCTTGCCTCTCTCTCTCTCTCTCTCTGTTTTTAGTCCTCTCTCTCTATCTTCCTGAGTTTTGTTTTACCCCCCCCTCTCTCTCTCTTACACCGTTTGCTTATACAGTCTATTACTCCCACTCTCTCTCTTCACATACACATCTCCATTTATCTTGTACTCTCTCTCTCAATCTCCTTTCCATCCACTTTCACCTTTTCTTCTTCCACGTTTTCATCCACTATCCTTCCATCAAGTCCAACTTCTAACACATTCTCTGGAGAGGTAATTCATCACTATGAATGCTGTTTACTTCTACTAGTATACACAGACAATATATCAAAACAGTTATTCATATCTCATTTTGCATTGCACATAAAAAAACAAAGACAAACATGTACCCTGGAAAGAAAAAGAAAGAAAGAAAGAAAAAAATCATTTTTATATCTATGTAATAATAGACATAGACATTCACACATAATTTATTTATTTATTTTTTTTTTTAAAATTTTTAATTTTTGTTTTTGCTTTGGTTTATTTTGGACTCTTAAGTTTCATCTCATAATTTCCCAACCTATTCTTTCTGTCTACCTTTGATTTATTCATTCTCTTTACATTTATTTTGTAAATTCATTTTTCTTTCAAAACATAGATTTTATTATTATTATTATTATTTTTAATGTCAGAGTCAGCGTCTTTGCCAAGATCTGCAGCCATAAGCAAACCCAACTTGTAAAAAAACCAAACAACACAAAAAAAAAAAATATTATTAAACTATAAACTCTTGCTATAAAGAACTAATTGGAATGGAGTAGATGTTAAAGACTCAAAGGTTGCCTTCCCCACCTTCATTCACTAAATAAGAAATTCATTTTCCCAATAAAAGTAGAATTCTTTCTTTCATCCAAACTCTCCTTTACATTATCATTGTTAATTCTACAACCAGAAAACTTTTCTCTTTGATCTTTTTCACCTTTGGAATGCTCGTCATAAGTTTTGCTAGTTACATCATCATCATGATGTAACAATGTTACATAATGATGTAACATCATCACACCAATGTAACATCATTACATAATGATGTAACATCATTACACCATGTAACATCATGTAACAATGTTACATCATTACATCATCATATAACATTGTTACATCATTACATTGTGTAACGTCATGTAACAATGTGTGTAACTCAGTATACTAACATTGTCTGAATTTCATTCATGAACTGGGATTCAAATATAAAGACTTTTGTTAATATTTCACAAGCCAAATTTAAATGGCAACTAATTAATTCTATATTGACATTAAATAAATACTATTGCCGCAGTGGCCCTACAACCGTAACCATACACACTTGTTACAGAATTTCTTCATATTCTGTCAGTGGTGAAACAGGGGGGGGGGCACGGAGGGGCAGCTTCACCAGGTTACAGCTCTGGGGGATGCAAAATTGTCAAAAAAGCCTTTGTGTTGCTATAACATTTGAAATATATTGCCTAACTTTTGCCTCTATGAATGCGTAGAATTTGAAAGTGGGTAGATAAGCTTTGAAAAATCTGAATCAATATTTATTGGTCACTGGAGGAGGCACCAGGGCTGAGCTCTTGAACCCTCCACTTACCCGATCACAATGTTGACCTACCACAGTGTTACATGAGTTGGTATGGAATATATAATATATATATAAGGGCCGAGTTAGCTCAGTTGGTAGAGCGGTCAGCTAAAAACCACAAGGCACCTGGTTCGATACCGGCCCTCGCCGACTCAGCGTATGAGTAGCGCAGGGATCTGTGTGGTGCACCACCTCAGATGCAAAAAAACAATCTCCTTTGGTCTAGCGCTATTGAAAAGGGGATAGACTCCCTCACTGTCTGGCTGATACCGACTTTAGGCCACCCCGAAGACTTACTTTATATATATGTATATATATATATATATAATGGACTCTCCCGTCGATTTTCAACGTATGAAGGTTCATACACACAATGAACTCCCACACAGTGATTTGTTTATAGTGGTGAAGGCTTGTGTTGGACCATCCACACTTTTTGGCACAGTCGATAGGAAAGAATTGGTGCATCAAAGGTTGCCACAAACCCAATCAACGACCGACCTCAGGAATTTTGAATTCAGAGTTATCCCTCTCCTAGACTGGTTACCTACCAAGGCTGAAGAGCCCAGTCTGCCCTACTATTTAACCCATAGCTATATATATATATAAAAGAAGGAAGTGTGTTCCCATGTTTGAATTTATCAAGTTTTGTTTCATAAATTAGTCAATTTGGATTGTTCCATTCTCTAATTTGTTATATTGAAGTTTCTTATAGCAAAGGTTTGATAACCATATTGGTATCTTATTGTCAAGTTTTATTATGAAAGCATAAAAGAGATATTATTTACACATTTAATGAATTCATTGTAGTAACTCTTATTTGTTAAATATTTGTAGTATATTTTTTGGATGTGCTGAAGACATTCAAAAGAGAAATGTGTATTTTAAAGATGACTGAATTTCTGATGTTTGCCCAACACGATTGTAGCCTCCTTTGTTTGTAATGGTAACATTTCTCAAGTTTAAATTCTTACATCATGTAACACCCAAAAATTGACCCTAGCACCTATATAATTTTCCCAACCCTATTGCCCTTATGGCAAGCCCCAACCCCTTTTTTATCATATGGGTGCTAGAAGGCGGTGGCTGCGGGTCTACATGTCCTGGGAATGACGTTAAACTCTATCTGATGGTGAGGTTCCAGTTCTGGAGGTTTGGGGGAATGTGGAGCACCCCTTCATCACCATTGCTCCCTGGTCCACTCTGACCCGGAGAGGTAGTACCTGTTAGGCTCCCATCTATGGGTTAAATAGAAAAATGTATTTATGAATAAATTGTATTATCTATTAAGAATTATATGCCGTAAAACAAACCAAACCAAACCCAAAATTGAATGGATGTAGTTTAGTTATTTTTCAAAATCAATAGTTGCTGTCATCTTTAACTTTGTTTTAATATTTATAAAAAAATTTTTTAAAAATCTCTGGAAAAAGCCTTTTCACTCTGTGAGAGAGAAAAAACAATGAAAAAAGAATTTAAAGATTTTAAAGTATCAATATTGAAAGTAAAAAAGTGCGGTTATTCTATCAATATGCCTCAATATTTCCCATTGCACAAAACCTTTCACCTTAAGTTGGTAGAGCATTCACCTAGGAATTGCAAGATTCTGGGTTCAAGACTGGTCATTGCCAACTCTGTGTATAAGTAGCACAGCTTGGGTAATCTGATCTGTGCGGTAAAGTAAAGACGGTAGTTGTGGCGCTCTATGTCAGCTAAAACAACCTTCCTGGTCTAGCGCTAGCAAAAAGGGGATATACTCCTTCACTGTTTTGCTGATACCCACAATAAACCACTCTGCCGTCTTTATTTAAAAAAAATTTTTTTTTTTTACTTATTAATGATATAGAAAATAACATTTCAATGATATTTTTTATATATGAAGTTTTTTTTATTTTGCTCAAAAGGCTCTCTACCCAATACTTTATTTGAGGATTTGATTTAAAAAAAAATTTTTTAAAGTTGAAAAAAAAAAAAAAATTAACATTTTTAAGAGTTCTCTATGCAGACAATAAAAACAAACTTCAAAAGGAAAGACACTAAAGTATTATGAGTTATTTACAAAGCTTACTTTAGTACAGAGCCCTAGCACCTATATGACTGCACCAACCCTATTGCCCTTATGGCAAGCCCCCAACCCATTTTATCATATGGGTGCTAGAAGGCGGTGGTTGAAGCTCTTCGTGTCCTGGGGATGACGTTAAACTCTATCTGATGGTGAGGTTCCAATTTTGGAGGTTTGGGGAATGTGGAGCACCCCTTTATCACCATTGCTCCCAGGTACACTCTGACCCATAGTGGTAGTACCTGTTAGGGTTCCAACTATGGGTTAAATAGAAAACATGAGTTTATAAACAAAATTGATTATCCATTAAGAATGAATTTATTTCAAAACTTTATTGGCATTAAATGTGACCCACTGAGGTTGATTATGCTGTAAAACAAAACAAACCAAACTTTAGTACAAGGCCAGAAGTATCGAGCACTTGGTTAATCTTAACTAACCTAATCATCACAAATTGCAAGGTACCATAAAGTATTACTAGTAGATTATTAATCTAATCTTACAAGTTGTTGCCTTAGATTAACTGAGTACTTACCCGTGGCATCTTTGATAAAATGATGGTTAGTATAGTACTGTATCTTATTTGAATACTAAACTCTTGTGACTATACCTACAAGGCAATTGTTCAAGTCTTGTAAGCAATTGTTAGTGAGTTTGACCCCATAAATTTGAGCTTGGGCCAAAGTTAGTTTAATCCACCAAATCTTTATTTTCCTGTTCACAAAAATGATAAAAGGATTCACTAATCTGTTTATCTTTACTTTCTGCATGAGAAACTCTAAATGGTCAAATTTTTTGACTAATCTTGATGATAAAGATAAAAGAAATGGTTCCCCATGTGCCACTTACAAAGCAGGATATTGCTTAACCTTGATGATAAAGAAAGGACTAACTTGCTCGCTGATAAGTCTTTAGTCTCTTAAACAGAGTCTTGGATCTTTTGTCAGGATTCTGGTTTCTCTGCTTGTTTTTCTCCAAATGTAAAGTTGAATCAATTTAACCCATGACCCTGTTCAATACTTAATTGGATGACTGTGTAAGCAACAGCAGGTAATGCAAGCAACCCGAGCCCTTTGTTTATCATAAATGACTTGATTTGGCATTAAATAACCCAAAAGAGAGAGGGTTGATATGCCATAAAACAAAACCTTATAAACCAATGTACAGCTATTATAGAACAAGGGCAGTTGTACAATGGTGGCTGAAAAGCACTGGTTCCCACTAGATCATTGAAGTTAAGCAGATGAGCCCGTTCAATACTTAATTGGGTGACCACTTAAGCAACAGCAGGTACTGTAAGCAACCGGGCCCTTTGTTTATCAAAAATGACTTGAATCTGCATTAAATAACCCAAAAAGAGAGAGAGGGCTGATATGCCATAAAACAATACTTTATATGATACAGCTATTATAGAACAGGGACAAGCACTGGTTTCCACTAGATCATTGAAGTTAAGCAGATGAGCCTGTTCAATACTTAATTGGGTGACCACTTAAGCAACAGGTGGTACTGTAAGCAACCAGACTCCTTTGTTTATAAAAATGACTTGATTCAGCACTGGTGGGACAAGATGAATACAATTTTGAAATTCAATTTCTACCATGTTTTATAAAATGTTCACATTATTACAAGTTTCCCTTGGTATTCAAAATTACTTAAAAGCAGTTTAATTTATATGGAGGGGATTTATTAATCCCTGACCCTCCCAGATAACTTTGATGTCGAAAAGTTGAGGCTCATCATCTACTGTAGAAGGCTTGAAATCCAAGTGTACACTTGTTTGCCTAGACCAGAGCTTTTCAACCTTTTTCATCTCACGGCACAGTGAGCTGGGCAATAAATTGATCAAGGTACACCACCATAATTATTTTATCAGTTAAATTTTAAAAGAAAAGTGAAAATGTGCTACAAGTGTAAAAGAAAACAAAAAATATTAAAGTAATAGAATAAAAATATAAGAGGATGATCAACCGTCCTCAACACTCACGGCACACCCAGGGAAGCTTCACAGTACACTAGTGTAACTATGGCCTAGACTTTAGCATTTATAAAACTCAGGAGGAGGAGGAGGAGGAGGAGTTTTATAAGGATAAGGGAGTACTCCTTTAATTAAATCATAAACAAAAATCAGTAAGCACCTGAAACATAAAACGAGACTCTTCCTCCTCTCCCTCCCTACAGGGCATAAACCACAGTATAAGAAGGCTTACTATTTCAACTCTATCACTTGGTTTGAGAATCGCATATGCGAGAAACTGTCATTAACCAAGTGCTGTTGACTTCATGCCCACGCTACCCTAACTTAGATATAAATGCTCTATCCACGATATTGAGCACTATCTATTATTATACTAAAGCTGAGAGAATAAATGTTTGTCTCCTAAAGGCTTTTTTACTCTTTAGTTTAATGACACAAAAGTTATACTAAATTATTCCTTAGTTTTAGGATTGAGTTATGTTTGAAAAAAAAAATTCCATTTTAATTGGTTCTGATTTGTTGTAATTTGCAATTGAGTAAAAAAAACTGACCCGTCTCTTACTTAACATTCTGCCTATCACTTTCCCCCTCCTTATGTATATCTTGTTTACCTCCTCATTATATATGTTAGCTTCTCTGTGATGGTAAAGAGAGTGATTTAGAGAGTTAGAAAATATATTTGTATGCTAAGTTTCAAAAGCAGCTAGCCCGTAGCTTAAATTAAGTCAAACATTCTCTTTCTTAGAAATCTTACAAAATGATTTTAATGTTTTTATTTTTTTAATCTCTGACTGAATTTATTTAAAAAAAAATTCAATTCGCTTTGCAAACTGTTTTCCCTAATCCTAATTATCTACCCAGAGCTCAATGGGTGACCATTTTTGTCTAATTTACTTGTAAATATAGCACCCTAGTGTGAGTGAAGTTACAATTTAGGTATTTTTCTTCAGATATCAGTCTGTTATCATGGGTTTTGCGTAATAGTTAAGAGATACAGTAAGCAAGTGTTGACATCCATATCCGTCGCTCAGTAATTAAGAACATTTTTGTTTTTTAATAGCATAACAAAATTGATGGTATGCGTGAAAGAAATATATTGAATCTAAATGTGCTAATCATATGTTATGACTTTTGTGAAAAAAAAACAAAAACAAACAAAATTCAAAAATGTACTGTGTGTGTGTTTGTGTGTGTGTGTGAATTGCTCGTTACATGTTTTTAAACTAAACTTCAAGAGTATCCTGTTACCCTAAACAATTGAAAGAGAGAAAAAAGTTATGGGGTACCTCATGAATGTTGTGTAATGGATAACGTTATTGTATTTACGGAATTATTTCACAATATAAAGTTCTTTTTTTTTTTTTTCGCTGGTTGCATTCACATGTTGCATTCATGTGTGCACTTGTTTGATAGAACATCAGTTGTTACCATGGTAAAATAATTCTGCATAGATTCAAAAACAGATGCTTGCTACATTTAATCGTTATCTATCCGTAGATGTCCATTATATTTACTAGAAAATATATGCACCCTCCGGGTGCAAGTATTTAAGTTTTAATGTAATAAAAATATTGTATTAAATTAGAAAGGCTAATGAAACTAAATAAGAATACAGATAAAAAGAAAGTATAATAAAAGATTTGAAACAGAGGGAGTATAATAAAAAAATGGAACAACTGAAACTTTCTTCCAATCTCGTCTTTCATTGTTATTTTTTCATTTAAGTATTTAGTTATAAGTTGAAGTAAAGAAAAAAATGACAGTTATTTATCTTGTTAATGGATTTCATTTAAGATTCATTGAAGAGATTTTTGCTTATATTCATTAAAATAAACCAAACAGAATCAAATAATACTAAGCACATATTTATTAATTCGATTTTTTAAAATATTAATATGCAAATTAGCCTTCCCGTTCACACTGTAAACCGCTATTTTGTTGTATATATAAATTAATTGCATTTTAAGACATAGTTAACAGTAATTAATAATGTATTTTATCAATATTGAGGTTTAGAAAAAATAAAATCTTGGAGAATGTACGTTAATAACTAAGAGAATTGTGACTTAAGTAGGAATATAGTTTCGGTTACAGACAGAAAAACACACTATCTCCATTATAATAAGATATATATATAGGTGTGAGAAGTAAACAAACAAACAATGTGTTTGATATGGCCTTGGCCGACAATTTTTGGGAGAATATGTGCTTAATTGAAGTCATACCTAATTTTGAAAATAAATTAATTGATAATTAATGAATTAGGCGGGCATATCTGTTCAAATGTAAGGCTAAACAAATCTAGAAAAAGTCAATCTCTGTATATACATTTCGGCTTATTATGCCTCATCAGCAGAGTTATAGACAGGGTTCGAATCACACACAGAGCAGTCTCCTGTCTATAACTCTGCTGATGAGGCATAGTACCTGGCCTATGTGATTTTCAAACCAAGACTTGGTTTGAAAATTGCATAGGCAAGAAACTGTTGACTGTCTACGCTTCCCTAACTTAGATATACATGTTCTAACAATGAATGTCAATGCCGCATGGTAAATGTCGGTTTCTCGCCTGATATTTATAACTATTATTATACTAAAGCTGAGTGAATCAACTTTTGTCATCTAAAAGCTTTTTACTGTTTAGTTTAATGACACAAAAATTGTACTAAATTATTCCTTACTTTTAGGATTGAGTTATGTTTGATAAAAAAATCCCTCCATTTTAATTGGTTCTAATTAGTCGTAATTTGCAATTAAGTAAAAAAATTGACCAATCTCTTACTTTAGATTCAGCCTATCACTTTTTCCTCTCTTTTTCCCCACTTGATTACCTCCCTGTTACATATGTTAGTTTCTCTGAGAGAATTTGAAATGTATTTGTATGTTAAATTTCGTAAGGAGCAACCTGTAGCCGTATTTATATTAAAAAAAAAAAAAAATTCGCTTTGCAAACTTACTTTTCCCTAATCTCAATTATCTACCCAGAGCTCAATGGGTGATCCAACGGGTTACATTTTGTCTAATATATATATATATATATATATAGTCATTCACTGACACTGTGTTTTGACGTATCCCATCTCTTCAGTGTGGCTAGGCATTTGTAAGCTACCTAGAGCTGGAATAGAAACCCGATCGATTAATCATCAGTCGGGCTGGTTAACCGCTCGGCCATAGTCACCTACAGAATGGGGAGGGGATTTTAACTGTTAAATACACACATCTGTATGTATGTAAAGACCACCATAGCGCACCCCATCCTTTTTTATAGAGAGCGATGCGTTTACGCTTTTGGCGGTCGTCAGCGAAATCCCCTCCAAAGTGATAACCTTAAAAACAAATGCTGTTTGTTTAAAAAGCTCAAAACGTTAGTTCAAAAACTACAGCGGCAGTGCCAACAATAGCGAATAAAATAGCGCTCAATACAAAAATATAGTAGCACCAAAATCATTAAAAAGATTGGATCAAGTCTCCAATAGGCACCCCAAATCCTCAAGTTAATAAAAGGTTCACATTTTAACTTGTCACTTGTAACCGTTTCTGAATTTTTTGTAAACAAACTAATGATTTTAATCAGAAGTTACGATAAATTAAATAAATAGTTAGTTCATGACAAAATACACGTTTTCATGTTAAAGTAGTTTTGGGTACAAATGCAAAATAGATAATATAATTAGAATCGCATCTTATGGAAGTTACTGGTGACAAGTTAAAATATGAACCTTTCATTAACTTGACGATTTGGGGTGCCTATTGGAGACTTGGTCCAAAAGATTAAACGAATAAAATCCGCGATTCACAAGTTTCACAATTTCTTTGGTTACTCATCAGATAAATGCTGATGATTAACCAAAACTTTCATAGTTGAGTTAGGTGATTTTATTCGCTTTTAATTATATCATTGTTTATAAGCATACTATGCACCGGTTTAGCTCAGTCGATAGACCGTCCGCCTAGGAATCACTAGGTTCTGGGTTCGATACTGGCCCTCGCCAGCTCAGCGTATGAGTAGCACAGGGATCTGTGCGGTAAAGTGAGGAGCTGATGGTAGGTGTGGCGCTCCACCTCAGACACTAAAATAATCTCCTTGGTCTAGCGCTGGTAAAAAAAGGGGATAGATTTCCTCGATGTCTGGCTGATACTGACATTAGACCGCTCCGTCGATGTTACTTTTACTTATATACATACACTAGACGGTATGTGAATCAACTGCGTTCTGTTCAATACTTAATAATTGGGTAACCACTTATGTTGCTTACAGTACCTGCTGTTGCTTGAACCCTTTGTTTATTAAAATGACTTGATTCGGCATTAAATGACCCGAAAATGGTTGATATGCCGTAAACAACCAACCAACCATTGTGTTCTCTTTGTAACAGCGATCCATGATCACAAAATTATTAAATTTACGAGTTGGAGTGGAAATTGCTTTATTCTCTAATGTATTGACTAATAATAATAATAATGATAATAATAATAATAATAATAATGACACAATCTCACTATAGTTTACCGTTTTTTCAAGGCTACAACTTTGGCAACACAACCTGAAATAGTTTGGCTGTCTTTTATACGCGGAATAAGTCTCAAGAATTGAACACAGGCTGGTCCTTTGGGGGAGGGTGACGGTGCTGACAACACAAAGGAACGGATGCTTGAATGTGGCTTACGCATGACGCAATCATTTCAACTGTTGTCTGTGTACAATTGAAGCACGTGACTAACATTGTAGCATACATTTACGTGTGTTTCCTTCTTTTTCTTCGGGTTGCTTCCTTTTATGGAATACCCAGTATTTATGCATATACACACACGATGTGAGGTGTTTTTGTATATTTTTTAAACTGGTACTAGTAGTTTATGTTCAAGGTAAAAGCCATGACTTCGAATGCTGATTTTAAAGGCATGTCAACCCCTCACTCCAAAGACCAGCCTAGTGCAATTTCCTTCATACCTAACCGTATTTGGCACAAATATATTGTATGTATGTATGTATGTATGTATGGTGTCCCAGAAGTCGCGCATCGTCTTGGTTTTCAAAAATACCTTTATTGATAAAAAAAAAAAACAAACCCCAAAACACCTTTATTTTTTATTTGTTTTTGAAAACCAGAATATATATATATATATATATATATATATATATATCTGTTTCTTTTGTGTAACCGTAACTTAGCTAAAACAGCATATCGTAGCGAGATCTTTAATAGAGCATTTTAAGCATATTGCTCTAATTTAGAGAATAAATCAATTTCCAGTTCAATTTGCTGCTGAATGATAATTTTATGGAGTCTTTGCGCTGACTGTCATAAAAAAAATATTGAATTCTTCACTCCATACTAAATAGATGCATCAGTACAATCATGGACCGCTATGACAACGGTTTACACAACGGGTTCAATGACACCTATTGTGCGTAGGCGCCTTATGTTTTTTAATGGGAGAAAACTGGCTTTTCTGTGATACGCTCACTGATACATACTGTTTTTTTTTTTTTAAACGACTGAAGAAAAATGTTTTTCTTAGTTACAAGATGTAATCATTATATATATATATATATATATATATATATATATGGGAGTAAAATGAGGAAATCAATCCTACAGTATGTAGAGAAATGTAGACAAATACGGGATGTTACTACACTGGATGGAAGTTTATTATTAGTCCCGTATTTGTCTACATTTCTCCACATATATTGTATGTGCCGATAATATATTATAAAGTTTCGGTTTGTTTAGCAAACCATCGTCAGGGTATCTTTGCTATTCATTTATATACAGAAAAACTTTAAAACAGTGTTTAATATTTTTTAGTATGTTGCGGCCTATCAATGTATATTTGAGTAATATTCAGAAGCCGCTACATACTAAAAGAAATTACTAACCACTGTTTTTAAGTTATATAGCAATCAAGTAAATTAAACTAACGTAAATGAAAAAGTGTTTGAAAATTAAATATACTTACTATTAAAGACCGTGAATGATAATGTGTAATAAAAAAAAAGATATATGCGATATTTCTTTCATTTACGTTAGTTTACTTAATATGCCATTCGATTGCCCGTTATCTATATAAGAAGCATACGTGGAACACATACTTATATACAAGGTGTGTCAAAAAGCATCGAGATTTTTTGTACTTTTGTCACACCTTGTATTCTGAAAAAAAAAAAATAACGTTCCATTCATTAATTTTTTTCAGAATACAATGTGTGTGAAAAAAGTGCCAAGTTTAAAGCTGTATTTACCAAGATAGAAATAAAGAATGAATGGAACGTTATTTTTTTTTTTCGGAATACAAGGTGTGTCAAAAAGTACAAAAAATCTCGATACATTTTTGACACACCTTGTATATTTAGGCAGCAGATTCTCTTGTAGGCATATTTTATTTAAAATGATAGACAAGGATGTTTAGCTCTTTATTCAGCTTTACGTTTTGGCGAACGATATGTCGCAATTTTTGTCAGACAGTTTTTTAAATTACCTACAACCAAAATTGTGAGATCTCATTCGCAAAAAAATAAAACCCGAATAAAAAGCTAAACACTAAATCTTGTCTGTCATTTTCAATTACACGTCTATAATATATATAATGACAATCTTTATAATTCTGTCTTTTACTACTTGCGATTCTGAAAAATGTTGTTTCCTCTGCTGTTTCTTAAAATCTCTGAAATTCTTCAGAGATTTTACAAGTATACCTCTAAATTGTGTATGATCTGTTATTCTCTGGTGCATAAAGTTGCACTTAGCTTACGCTGGGGTTTGAACCCTCGGTCTTCCATTACAAATTGTCTACCACTGAATACTCATGTTGTATATTATTGTAATATGGCAAAGAGTTTTTTTTGAATAAGCTATGGGTGTATGTTAGCCTGTAAAATTTATGATGGTATGGTATTTAAAATGCAATCAATTTTTTTCTTTACGGAAGAAATCTATTTTTTGTGTGTAAGCAATATTCCACCTAAAAAGTAAAAGTAAAAAAAATAAATGAATAAAAAATAAAAAAATAAATAAAAATAAAAAATTCAAAAAGCCAAGGGAAAATGAAAAAAAAGAAAAACAAAAAAAAAAAAAAAAGAAAAGAAAAAGTACGATATAAGAAATGTTCTTAATTACTTTCTTTTTCTCTTCCAAATACGGAAAATATTAAATCAGTAGAACGAGTTAGAAACTTAAAAAAAAAAAAAAAAAGATTTGTAATTATTTTTGACGAGATTAACAAAGGAAAAAAAAAAAACAAAAAAACAACTACAACAACAAAAGCAACAACCTCGTATATACTCGTATATAAGTCGAATTTCGAAGACTTAAACTTAAAGCAAAAAAAAAAAAAAAAAAAAAATGGCGTCGGTCTGTACATGAGACAATCAACTCCTGGTCTTCGGGCTGGGATCAAAGTATAGTATCTCTCTGTATTTCAGCAATGCCTATGTTGTCTTATAGGACGCAAAAAAAAAAAAAAAATAATAAAAGCGAGTCGTGATTGGTCCTTGTGATTCCCACCCCAGGAGCAGCACCTCCCAATTACATCAACGTGGAGTGTCGTGGTAGTTTGATGCCTTCATGACACATGTCGCGAGAACCTAGTAGTTTTTGTCTTTGTTTACACGTACACCCCTCACGTTAAATTTACCGTGTGCACTCCTCCCCCTCCTACGTAATGTGGAACTTACATATCGAATTAAATATCGACTATATAAACACATGATTTTTGTAAGGTTAAATTTAAACATAACTAGAAGTCAACCTTGACTTCAAAAAATTAATTCCATGAATTAATGATTTTGTGACCATAATAAATCAAGGGTCGACTTCTACAATTGGTCTCTGTTTAGAAATGCGAAGAAATGTACGCAGTAAACTATGACGCCATACATCGTTGTGTATAATATAGAACATTGTTCTTGTTTTAAATAGAACTAATTCTGATATTAAAAAAAAAACAAAAAAAACTGGAAAGGCACTCATCTTTGCTATTATATTGTCATATACTTAATATTACCTTTTTTGATTTTTTTTTTGTCTGTTATTTTAAGTTCAAAAATAAAATCTCAATCTTCCGGTCATCAGTGGCTTCCGCCGCTAGACCTCAAATCCAGAGAAAATTAACCGAATTCCCAGTGGGGTGTCCCCAAGGCAACACTTGTCCCCTCGATTTAAAGGGGTAGGACTGGGTTTATTTCTCGGTGCCTGGGGCACCCCAAAAGCGGAATGCCGACGGAAACCACATTTTATTTTTGCACTAGCCATCGCATAAACTTCAGTTTGTACGACTCCCCACATTAAAATGACCTTGTGCCAGTCCCGGTCTGGTGGGAGGTCAAGAAGATATCCGGTCAAGTCATAGTGAAAGCACCGGTTTCCGTTAGATCAACGAAGTTAAGCTGCAATGAGCCTGTTCAATACTTAAAGTGGGTGACCACATGTAATATCAAGTACTGTAAGCAAAATGACTTGATTCGGCATTAGATAACCCTAAAAGAGTTGATATGCCGTAAAACGACCAACTAACAACGATGTGTGACTTTCTTGTATACATTTTATTTCGTATTCCTGAACAGACACTAATTTTGAACAAGTACCTAATAGTATATACGGCCAAAAAAAAAGAAAAAAAAAAGAGGAAACCAAAAAATGACGTCGTTTTCCTCAGTGATCCATAAGTCATCATGTGATTTAATAATATACCTTTGTCTTTTGATTCAAGAATATTTCTGTATATTGTCATAGATATAGTTTGGATTGTGACTGCCTTATAAAAATTACACTATATTATCCACTGAGAGACATAAACTATTGTGTCATTTGTTTTTCCTACAATTTTAAAAATGCTGACTTTTTTCTTTTTTTTTTCTTTTTTTTTTTTTTTAATAATTTAAAATATGAGACCTGGTAAAAAAAAAAAAATGCATTTTTTTTTTGTACCGATACAGAATTGGTAAAAATATGAAATGGTTTTCATATCTTTCTCTAAAATCTTCGAGATGAAGAAACGGATTGTGGTCATCGAAACAGTCTGTCTTCAAGAGTACCAGATTTTTTTTTTTTTTGCCTACTCCATCTCCCCCCCCCCTTTTTTTTCAGTAACGGATATGAGACTGATATATATATATATATTTTATTTTATTTTTTAATTTAATTTTATATTATATTTTTCTTATTTAAAGAAAACATTTTATTCTGTGATTTTTTTTCAAACTAATTTCTGCTGGCCTTGATGACCATATTTAATGGTGATAAAGATAAACAATCTTCTTTTCTATAATATTCACTTTTGGTCTTAACTATTTCCTTTTTTTTTTTTTTTTTTTTTAAATAACCCTCCCTTTTTTTTCTTTAAAAGATTCACTGCTGTTTCTTTTTCATCTTTGTTTTTTTTTCTCAGCATTTTTTTCATTCAGCATTTTTTGTGTGTCTTTTCCATCTTCTCTATTTCACTCTTTTTGTGTGTATTATTTTTCTCTCTATCTCTCTCTATCACACATTTTTTCTCTGAGAGAAAAACTCTTTCTCTTTACGTTTGTTTCTCTCCATCTTTCTTTTTATGTTTGTTTTTTCTCTTTCTCTGTTTCTCTTATGTTTACGTTCTCCCCTTTCTCTCCATTTGTTTCTCTGTTTTCGTTTTTTCTGTTTCCCCACTCTCAATTCTCTCTATCTCTTCTCGTTTTTCTTTCTCACTTCCCCTCACGTTGTTCTCTCTCTCTCACTCACACACACTCTCTGTTTTCGTTTTTTTATTTCTGTTTCCCTCCCTCTCTCGTCTCGTTATTTTTGTCTCTTTCTCCGTCTCCGAGAGAAAAATTTCCCCCCTCTCTCTCTCTCTATCTATCTATCTATCTATCTATCTATCTCCTCGTTTTTTGTTTTTCTCTTTTTCTCTCTTTTTCTATGTATGTTTTTCTTTCCTTTTTCTCTGGGCTCGTTTTTAACTTTTCTTTCTTTGTCAGTCATTCGTCTCGTTTCGTTTTTTCATTTTCTCTTTTTTTCTTCTCTTTGTTTTCTCTCCCCTCTCTCTCTTCCACATATATATATATATATATATATTTCTCCTACTCCCTCTTTCTTTATTTCTCCTACTTTCACTCTCTCCTAGTTTTCCTTCTTTTCTATCTATTTTTTCTTTTCTTTCTCTTGTATTCCTCTTAAAAATATTTCATCGATCTTCCACATTTCTTACTCTTATCTTCCACTTCGATTTTCACATGTAACACTTATCCACCCTTTTTGTATATAGTGAAGCAATTTTGTGGTTCGAGTTTTGTCTCCATTTTTCTACCCTTAAAAACGTTGTATTAAAAAACAAAACAAAACAATTTGCCATCGATTTAAGATGGAAGATTTTAAAAAACAAAATATAAACTTTTGTATGCATATATCTCTTGTATATCTTTTCATTAAATTTACCCGTTTTTTCTTTTCCATTAATTTTGTTATAACTTTATTTTTCCACTTTTGCTCTCAAAATGTTTTATGCACTTAAACAAAATCAACATTAATTGAAAAATGGGGTAACTTTTTGTTGCATCACTTGTAACTGAACCGGAAATACGAAATACCAGAAGCATCATGGCTGACAAAAAATACGTTAAGTATTTGTATGCGGTATCCATTGGTTTCGCCTGACCAATAACTTGCTCCTGGATCTACAGTATTGGCCAAAATGGATGACTCGCATAATTTTTTTCTCTCTACTTTTCCGTCACGCAGTGTTCATTCATTTCGCACGTGATAGACTCGTTTTGATTGGCCAAATTGGATGGCATTGTCCATTCATTTCGCACGTGATAGACTCATTTTGATTGGCCAAATTGGATGACATTGTACATTCATTTCGCACGTGATAGACTTATTTTGATTGGCCAAATTGGATGACATTGTTTTTTTTTTTTTCCGATCAAAGAGTATTCATTTTTATTGCACGTTCTCGTTTAGGTGGGGATTTAGCTGCGATTAAAAATGTGATTTATCTGTGAATTATAGTGATAAAGTGTAGTAATAGCGACTATACCTGGTGAAAGAATTTTCATCAGAGATGCATGCGCAGATAGAAATTCTCAGTAAAAAAAAAAAAAAAAAAAAAAAAAAAAAAATACGGCATTAACGAAATCGCTGCCAGATTGCGACTAAAACAACCAACAGTTGCCAGGTCGATAAGTGATTTTAAAAATTCAAAAAATTATGGCTATCACGTGCGAAATGAATAAACACTGCGTGATATATGGAGAAGAAAAATCATGTAAGTCATTCATTCTGGTCAATACTGTGTACATAGGCTCTAGTTCCTTATGTAGCAAATCTCCCCTCTTCGCGTAGATGGGCAAGGGTCGATTTAGTTTGAAGTTTATTTGTTTGCTATGTCTCCTTGGACATCTCCTTTTTATTATCTTTTCACATCACCCTTAAAAAAGAGAGAATCTAATACAACTAGCAAAAAACAAAAAAAAAACAAAAACCAAAACATAAACTCCAGGCGGTGTAAAAATTAATTATTGAAAGATATTGCCTGAGTGGGTGGGAGATAAAAATTCAGTGTCTGAGGGTTTGTATCATAAGTAAGTAGAATAATCAAATTTATTAAAGGAGTAATATATATATAAGGAGTAATAAATAAATAAATAAATAAAACAATTAGAATTTGTAAACTTTTTAGTTAACCTCTTGTTACTGAAAAAAGAGCGGGAGTAAAAAAAAAAAAAAAAAAAAATTTTAAACTGATTGCAGGGTTGTTTTTTCTTTTTTTTTTTTTTAAATTCTTCGTATTGATAATTTTTTGGTATTGTGGCGTAAGCAGTGACGTAGTTTCGGTGTCAGACAAATGGAGACCGAATCTATTTATTAATAGATATATCTATTTACAGATAAAATTCTCTTAAGTAATTCATCCGGTAGTTGCCAAAACATTTCCTCTTAAATTCTTTTATTTACATTATTTCTTAAATTCATTTTTTAAGTTGTTTTTTTTTTTTTTTACACTATTGCTGTTTTTGATCTGATTCGGCAATTTGTTTAATAATATATTACAAAAAAATATCTAATTGGTTAATAGACTTAGTTTTTGAAATCTGCATTGACAATAAATTTTCAGTTTGAGGAGAAATATTTAAAAAAAAGTCTACCATAATTAGAGATTTCATTGAAAATGTCGGACTACTTTAGAGAGTTCAGCTTTTGGTTCAAAATTCAGTTGTTCTCCTAGACTGGTTGCTCACCATGGACTGAGAATCCAGTTTGTGCTACTATTTTACCCATCCCTATAGAGAAGATACGGACGTGACGTCTCTTCCCTTGAAGTATAATTATTTAATAACTTTAAAAAATTATATATATTATTAGGGTAGGGCCGGTTTAGCTCAGTCGGTAGAGTATCTGACTAGGAACCACAAGGTTCCGGGTTCGATACGGACCCTCGATAACTCAGCGTGTGAGTAGCACAGGGATCTGTGCGGTAAAGTGAAGAGCTCATTGTAGGTGTGGCGTTCCATCCAAGACACCAAAACAATATCCTTGGTCTAGCACCAATGAAAAGGGGATAGATTCCCTCGCTGTTTGGCTGATACCGACTTTAGGCCACCCCGGTGACGACTTAATTTTTTTTACAATCAATCCTTAGTGTTTAATAAGGTTATACATGGGTAATCCGAAAAAAGTAAGATCTCCAAAACCCTGAGGACGCAGGAAAAATGTTCGTGTAGCTATTGACAATACTGCTACGCCCAGTCTTGGGTTGGCAATCGTTTCTGGTGGAGCTTGTGATTGACGCTACCGCCAAATGTGAAGATCGCATAGTTATTCTGTTTTTAAATGCAAAAAAGCATTAAACCGTTTGAAATTCATCACCAATTAACGGAAGTGTATGGCGAGTCGTGCATGGATGTCAAAAACGTCTGCAAGTTATGTAGGGAGTTGGCAACGACAACGAGGTTTAACACTTTCTCAATGCCATGGCGGCGAGCTGGAATGACATGGGCATGCAAACTCTAAAATGACATAAAAGGCATAAAATCAACGGCGCTTGGTAACTGTCAGTTTCTCACCTTGGCGATTTTCAAACCAACGTGTATATATATGCTCTATCAATTATATTGCGCAGTCTTTACTTATAAATATAGTCAACTATATTATCAATATTAAAATTATATATATATACTGAAGGTCCCTCGAACCATACGTGTAAGATCTACGATACCCCCTAATAGATTTTTTTTTCTCAGTGGTGATGACGAAAACGAAGAGCTTGTGTTGTTTGGTATTATTTGGACCCCAGGACGCAGTGAACTTTGTCGGGGCAATCAGAAAGTTTGCATGATGTTTTATTACAGACTAAATGAGTGAAGATTGTGTGTAACGTTATCCGAGTGATGACGAAGGCCGCAGTGTTTGGTTTCTCGCTCTTTTGTTTTTGTAGTTTTTTAATTACAGAGCCTCGTTTTGGCCAGGAATTAACGAACCAATCAAAAACATGGTGGGGGTACAGAAAATAATGGCGGAAGAAGAAAAAAAGGAAAGAGTAATAAACGAAAGAGAAAATATAAAGTGAAAAACAAAAATTAAAGAAAAAAATACAAAATGCAAAAAAAAAACCTTCACACGCAAAAGGCCAAACAAACAAACAAACCAAAACAACGAAGAAGTAGGGAAGAAGAAAGAGATAAAAAATACTAATGAAAGTGAAGAAACGAGAAATAGAGTTGAAAAAAAATCGAAATTAGACCAGTAGAAAAAACAAAACAAACAAAAATAGTGAAAAAATATAGTAAAAAAAAAAAAAAAAAAAAAAATTCAACGTAGTTGGAAAGGAAGAGAAAGGTAAAGGAATCAGCGAATGAAATTGAAGGAGGGAGAATATAGTGTAAAGAAAATTAAAAAGTAGGAAAGAAAGAAGGCAAATGGAATTGAAGGAAGGAGAAATACTGTTGACAAAGAAGAAATAAAGAACGATAAATGGAATGAAATTGAAGGAGGGAGAATATAGTGTAAAGAAAATTAAAAAGTAGGAAAGAAAGAAGGCAAATGGAATTGAAGGAAGGAGAAATACTGTTGACAAAGAATTGAAGGAAGGAGAAATACTGTTGACAAAGAAGAAAGAAGGAACGATAAATGGAATGAAATTGAAGGAGGGAGAATATAGTGTAAAGAAAATTAAAAATTAGGAAAGAAATAAAGAACGAGAAAGGGAATGAAATTGAAGAAGGGAGAATATAGTGTAAAGAAAATTTAAAAGTAGGAAAGAAAGAAGGAATGGAAATAAATAAATAAATAAGTCATGTTTTGTGATTCGAAATTATATGACTTTGTGAAATGATTTTAATAGAACTAGCAAGAATATGCGCCCCCCGTGCGGAAGTATTCAAGTTTTAATGTAATGAAATATATTAAATTAGAAAGACTAACGTAATTAAATTAGAACGAAGGTAAAAAGATTACACTTGTTTTAATGATATTTTAATTAGTTTCTATATAAAAATCATTCATATGATTGATTTTGATATGTTGGAGAATAATTCAATAATATTATAGATCAATAAAACCAAGTAATTATTTATTAAACCCCGTTTTGTTAAAAACAGTATGCAGATTAACTACACCATATATTATGTAAACCTTTATTTCTTAGTGATATAAAAGACAAATTGCAGGTTTTTAAACACACTAATAACATGAGTTGTTTTGAAGCAAATCTAACTCAGATTTTCATAGAGACATCATTAATAAATAAGACTTTATTCAATGTATTAATGATTTTGACTATTATAAAGTTACGCATTTCCCGAGAGTATTGTGATGTAAGCAGTGACATATTTTCGGTTACAGACAGACAAACACCGAATCTCCATTATAATAAGATTAAATTGTTAAAAAAATTAAAAAAGCGTTTGTTTTTTCCTGGTGTATAATTTTGTTAAGAATCATTGCAGATGGTCGAGAAGGCAAAATCCGATTGCAATATGGAAGAGTTTCCAAAGAATTCTGAGCAGGGGGCGTGGGGGGTCCAAATGAACTTACTAAAGTTAATTTTGACCCCCCCCCCCGCCCCTGCTCAAGATCTTTAATGACTCCAGCAATCTTAGATACATAACAATGTAAAAAAAAGTAAAGTTGGTGGAGTGGCCAATTATCGGCATTAACCAGACTGCGAGGGAGTCTATCCCTTTTCCTCTAGCACTAGACCAGGGGGGTTATTTGTCTGAATAAAAAAAAAAACAACCTCTTTCTTGAGGCCGAAGAGGTGATACTCTGAAGCAAACATTATTCCAGTGACGTGGAAGTGAAATCTGAAGTGAAGAAGTGGCTCAAAGAACAGTCAACAGAATTTTACGGGGGAAGGTATACATGCTCTCATTCGAAGGTGGAACATTGCTATTGAAAGAAACGGTGACTATGTGGAGAAGTAGGGATGTGATCCACAGAGGATCAGCTTCATTTTGATGTATGATACATGTTCCTGTGTTGGTAATTATACCTGTTCTAAACAAAATGGTATTACATTTTGAGTCACCCTCGTACTATTTAGATTTTTGGAATGTTGTCCCCATCTTTATTGTTATATACACAACGTTTCAGTCGATATGCCCTCCAGCCTTGAAGAAACGTTGAGTATATAACAATAAAGATGCGAACAGCAATCCGAAAAATCTAAATAATACAATCCAGGGAGATTGTTTTTGTGTCTGAGGTGGAGCGCTACACCTACCACCAGCTCCCTACTTTACCGCGCAGATACAAGCAGTGCTACTCTATGCACTGAGTTGGCGAGTGCTGGTATCGAACCCGAAGTCTTGTAATTTCAATGTGGATGCTCTATCGACCTAGCTAAGACTGCCTATTTAAAAAAACTTCTTTCCTTCTTTCTTTTCCTTATGTTCGATTGAAACAAATTAGCGTTATCGTTTCCGCACGCTCACCTGCTTTCTCTCTCTCTCTCTCTTTCTTTCTTATTATATTTTTCTGTGTAGAATGTTCTTTTTATTCCCGTTCTTTCTTTTTAATAAAAACGGAATTGTCCAGCTCAGGTGACGACACTCATAAGAAATAGGAATTCGGCGGATAAGCAACACCAGATAATCAGGATTTACATTTTGCATTTCATCTTGGAGGATTTGGACGGTGTCATTTTTAACCAGAGGGTGTTGCAAGATAATAACGGTCGAACGATTAAGAAACACGAGTATTATTATATCTTAATTAGATATTTTTTACTTATATATCTGAAAATGGAAGCGCTCGTCTCGTTACTGTGTAGCAATTACAGATCCACCTGTCTTAAAAAAATGTTTCAACTGCACCGATCCAAGCCATGATCGTAATTGAAAAGAAAAGTTCATTTGCACCACACAGGTGACAATTTAAAACGTGTGAGGCATTCCTGCCACACCCTATAGTTTTTCTTTCTCAGAGTTATTGTACTTATTGGTGGACATGTTGGTGTGTCTGTGGAGTTTACACTCCTTACTTTCGCGGTTACCTTCCGTGTTTCTCTCTTTAGCCCTTAGGTGTCGCACTCAGGCAGTTATAGGACGTCGAAGCGCGAAAAACAAATTCTTTCTCTTTCTCCAGTTCGATTGAACAATGTAGACGTACATTTGCTTTCTATAAGGCAGGGAGAGGGACTCTGGCTGCCACGATTTCTTGACAGAAACGTATGCTCTATGAGTTTGAACTGAGACATAACGCCATATATATATATATATATATATATATATATATATATATCAACCCCTCCGCATGAGCAGGATGCGACACAAGGTCAATTTTTAAGCGGGGTTTAACATGTTTGAATTCAGAGTTTTCCTTCTCCTAGACGGGTTACCTTGCCATGGTTAAAGAGCCCAGTCTGTCCTGCTATTTACCCATAACTGGAGGGAGAATTGGATTCATACCGTTCCCAAGGATATTAACGCTATGTGAAATGAAAACTGCTTCGTCCAGGGATTGAACTCGGGTCGACGAGTCCATTTCCTACGACTCTAACCATTAGTCCACGCGCCTCCATAACATAACATAACATAACATAACATAACGCCATATAAGCAACCAAAGACATTTGTTGTGCAAAAAGTCAAGACACAGTTGATCACAGTGCAGTAACCAGTGCTCGGGTTGCAAAAACCTCGACAATCAGGCATGGTCATGTAGGTAAAAAAAAACGTGGATTCATGCTCCAAGCCATAGACGCAAATCTGGTGAGTAGCACCCGGAGAGTATCAACCGAACTCGACTGTCGAATCGTTACCAATATATTGCTAAATATTTGACTCAATCTAGTAGTTATAGCTCTTGGGAAGAGGTGCTACCCATTTCTGATATAATGGGTCGCATTCGTTTTAGCTCAGTCGGTAGAACGTCTGCCTAGGAACCACAAGGTTCTGGTCCGATACGTCCTCGTCAACTCAGTGTATCACTAGTACAGGTGATATGTACAGTAAAGTAAGGAGCTTATGGTAGGTATGGCGTTCCAACTCAGACGTAAAAACAATCTCCTTGGTCTAGAGAAAAGGGGATAGACTCCCTCGCCGTCTGGCTGATACCGACTTTAAGCCACCCCGACGACGACTTAGGTTTTGGTAGTTCATATATTTTTTAGTATTTATAATTTAAAAAATAGACATCAAGTTGTCACAACCATATCCAAAACAGTTATGGTTGATTAATTTTAATGGCATGTCATCCCGTCTAGTTTTAATTTATGCCTAGAGGTTAGGGAATCACGTTCATTGTACGTTAATATTTACATTTTTGTGTAGTTGTTGCCAAAGATGTTTTTGTAGACGGTCCTATCGAATACGAATAATTTTAAACTGATCTATTTAACCTATAAATAGTAACCCAACAGCTGTAGCGGGCCAAAGTCGTCATCCAGGGAGGACAAGAGTTCGTCTGGTGCCCCCTCCAGTGGCCAATGTTAAAATTATTCAGCAAATTATACAGGGTGAGGCCGAAGTAATGGGACAGCTCAATAAGAATAGAATTATAATCATCACTGTCTGCCTCATTACTTATGCCCCTGGCCTCATATAATAGCAATTATGTTATAAATCATATGGATTTTTATTTATTTATTAGTGGCGCCATCTATATGTCAGGCCCGGAACTCATTGAGTGATGTGTTAAATACTGATTCAGATTTTTCAAAGTCTCACCTACCCGTCTCTTCTAAAGTTCTACACAGAAGTAGAGTAGCAAAACTAATGCAATATATTTCAATGTAATAGCAACAAAAAGGCTTTTAGGTTTGGGCGATTTTGCACCCCATGAAGCTGCACCCCGGGGTAGTTGCCCCCTCCCTTATTCCACCACTGCCTAATAGGTACTACCACCTCGGGTCAGAATAGGCCTGGGAGTAATAGCAACGAAGGGGCACTCCCGTTCTCTAGAATTGGAGCCTCACCATTAGATACTGTTTAGAGTCATACCCAGGACACATCTTTTTGGGTGGGTGTGTTATACCTCTGCCGGGGATACAGTCAGAGACCTGGGAGTAATGCCAATGAAGGGGCACTCCCGTTCTCTAGAATTGGAGCCTCACCATCAGATACTGTTTAGAGTCATACCCAAGACACCGCTTTTGGAGTTGGGTATGTTATCCCTCTGCAGGGGATACAGTCAGCATATTCTAAGACCCATCGACAGTGAGTATCTCTGCTATAATACATTCTCACTTGGACTCTAACAAAACACCGAGAGAATATAGTAGATGAGAGTTACACAACTTGTCTTAAACAAATCGTGGAAACAGCATTCAACAAAAAAGCAACCGTACATCCACTTGCCTCCTATCACACAAACCATCAGAGTAAGACATGCTAAACACTGCAAAAGAAGCAAGGACGAACTCATAAGTGTCGTTCTCCTGTAGAAACCTGCACATGGGCACGCCAGTGTGGGCCGTCCAGCAAGGACCTACATCGATCAGTTATGTGCGGATTTTAAATGCTGCACAAAGGACCTTCCGGGGGCGATGATGTTTGGCGAGGGATTGTCATGGATATCCGTGCTGCTAGCACGACATGATGATGATGATGATGATGATGATGATATCTTTGTTAATATCTATGTAGACTATTTTCATCTTTTTGTCCTCTGTTATTTTTTTTTCTTTTTTTCTTTTCTTTTTCTGACTTTACCGTTTCTTTCTTTCTTTTTTCTTTTGTTAAACAAACACGAACGTCAAATTTTATTCAAACATAATTTCCCCCTTTTTTATTTGCTCTACACACCCACGCATAGAAACAATAATTCTTCCATTTTTCTTTTTCTTTTATTCCTTGTTTTCCACCAAAGGAAAGGGCCGCCCATCCCGTCATGCATTTGGGTCTGGTTCTTACCAGTGCAGTGCATGCATGCGTAAAGCCATTCCACAAGCGTCGAGACGAGCATCGGCCACACATGACATCGCAGCACGCATGCGTCGGGTGGGCAAGATCAGTAACAAGCACACCAAGAAGTTACGTGATGTAAGGTCTTCATCTCTGTTCAAAATGGAGATTGCTGGGGGAGATAAGACGAAA
>CM042143.1:78784777-78787277 GCA_023376005.1 Doryteuthis pealeii | reverse complement strand
GATCTGATTGATTTTTTTTCTTCTGGTCAGCCTACACTGGTGTGTTCATGTGTCGGTGTCTACAGGAGAACATCACTTATGAGTTCGTCATTGCTTCACTAGCAGTGTACAAGATATCTTCGTCTTTGTGTTATAGAAGGTTAGTGGCCGTATCGCTGCTTTTTCGTGTGGTGCTACTCCCAGGATTTGTCCACGGCAGTATCTAGCATCCTTGTGGAGTTCCTTTCAACCTTTTTCTATAGGCCTTTCGCTAGTGTTCAAGTATTGCAGCCATAACGTAGCACTGACACGACCACGACTTGGAAGAATTCTTGCTTTATCTTATCAGAGAGATCCGAAGAACAGTAGCATTAGTAGTAAAGTCTGTGAGGGAGGACAAGAGCTTGACCCAGTCCCCCTCCCCAGTGGCCAATAAATACCGATTAAGATTTTTCAAAGGTTCACCTACCCACCCACTTTCAAATTATATGCATTCATAGTTCAGGAGTATAGTGGCACAAAATAGACAGTATGTTTCAATGTTATATATATTTACCAACCCCTCCGAACGAACAGGATGTGACACAAGGTCAATTTGTTAAGCGAAGTTTAACAGGTTTCAATTCAGAGTTTCCATTCTCCTAGACTGGTTACCTAGCCAAGTTTAAAGAGCCCCGTCTGCTCTACTATTTACCCATAGCTGGGGGGAGAATAGTTGAATGCATACCTTTCTTATGAGTATTAGCACTATGTGAAACGCAAACAACTTCGTCTAGGATTTGAACTTGAGTCGACAAATCTATTTCCTACGACAATAACCATTACACCACGGGCCTCCATTTCAGTGTTATAGCAACGCAATGGCTTTTGGGTTAGGGCGATCTAGCGCCCCCTCCAGAAGCTGCGCCCTCGGGGCTGCTGCCCTTTTTTTGTTTTGCCACTGGTGGGTGTTATATATTTGTTTTCTTTCGTTCGTTCTTTCTTTCTTTTTCTTTCTCCTCTTTCTTTCTTTTTCCTCTTTCTTTCTTTCTTTCTTCTATTTCTTTCTCCTCATTCTTTCTTTCTTGTCTCTCTTCTCTTTCTTTCTTTCTTTCTTTTCTCTCTTCTCTTTCTTCTCCTTCTTTCTTTTCTTTCTCCTCTTTCTTTCTTTTCTTTTCTTCTAGTTCTTTCTTTCCTTTCTTCTCTTTCTTCCCTTTCTTTCTTCTCTTTCTTTCTTTCTTCTTTCTTCTTCTTCTTTTTCTTTCTTTCTTTTCTTTCTTTCTTTCTTCTTCTTTCTCTTTCTTTCGTTTCTTTCTTCTCTTTCTTTCTTTCGTTCATTCATGTTCGGTGCCATTACATCGATTGTTAAAATATTGTTCTTTTCGGTTGGAACAGAGCATGACTAAAAGTTGAAAATAAACAAAATCAAAAGTTAACATGCAACGGAGGAAGTTTGCTTTTCCGTATTTTTATTTATTACGGTTATTTTGCCAGTAATTATACGTTTCGTAAACCACATTTCCATTGGTCAACAAAATCCTATTAATCAGAAGTGAAGTACACTATTTATTCATTGAAGTTACTCACACCACTTTTTGTAGGTTTTCAGGACACTCCTGATAACTCGGTAACTTGTGCATTTATACAAGGAGTATTCAAAGAGTATCGAGGCTGAAGATTTGAATATTTAAAATTTTTAAATTGAATATTTAAAGGGTGTACAGCTGATGGTTATTCTACTGCAACGAGTAATCAGTGCGGATAATAAATTAATTAAAAAAAAACAAGAAAAAAAAACTAGAAAAACAAAACAAAGAATAAACAGAGAATAAAACAAAGAAGAAAAAAAAAAAAAAAAAGAAAAAAGAAGAAAAAAAGAAGAAAACAAAGGAAAAAAAAAGAAAAAAGACAAGTAAAATTCTAGCTCGGACTCGAACCCTTATTTTTTCTACCTCAAGAATCCTTTCAATGCACAACAGCTTCATTACCGACTGAGGTATCAGATCGAGAAAAATAGGAGCAGTTCACATTACTGTTAAACGCAAAATACCCCAGTAGCTCAATGAGTATAGCAACGGCTGTATATGAGGAAGGCTTCCCAAAGTAGAAGAGATGTGAGTTCGAGTCTCGCTATTTCCGATCTGAGCTATTCGCTCATTGGCCTAGATCAGGGATCACCAAACATTTTCACGGTGGGCCGAATAATTGAAAAAAAAAGACGAGCGCAGCCACATTATTGTATTCAATACATGCTAGCCAGAACGAAAGCCCAGAGAAAATGTAAAACAAAATTTATCTTTCCATGTTATATTTATGGATGACCTATTCATTACTTCACAGTAGCTCTTTAAAAATTACCTGTGTTTTTCAAGCAGTCGTACAAATGAAAATTTGGGATCGCGTAAGTAAAAAGTGAAATGCTCACACGCACGAAATTTTGGAACCGACCTACAGTAATCAAGTTCATGAAGATTTAGTAAGCTTAACATGATATTTAAATTTAAATGGTATCAAAACGTCTCGCATTCCGTACGTTTTAACA
>CM042143.1:78772277-78782277 GCA_023376005.1 Doryteuthis pealeii | reverse complement strand
CGTCCCCGCTTCTCCAGCAGTGTCCTGCATGCCTAGTCCGTCTCACCCGGATGGTTTGTGAGATGGGGGGCAGGTGACCATATAGTTGCTTCTTTGTGGGGTGCTGCTTCCACGACTTGTTCCTGACTGCACGCAACATTTTTGTGCAGGTCCCACTAGCTTATTCTCAAGGTGCTTTGTTAGGGTCCAGGTGGTGCAGCCATACAACAGTACTGATATAACCACAGCCTGGAAGAATTGTCGCTTTAGCTTGTCAGTGAGATCGGATTTCCATATTACTGATAATTTGTTTGTGGCCGCCCATGCCTTTCCTATACGTGTATTAACATCGCTTTCTGTGGATGAGATATGCTCCAGAGGTTGATAAAAACAATAATACCCGTTTTATTGTATTATATTTCATTAGAAATAATAAAATTCTGGTATCTTTGTTTTAAAAGAAAATTAACGTTTGTTATTAAAGAAAAATTGTTATTCATATGAGATAGGGCAGCATGCATAATCGTCTGGAGGTTGCAAGTTCAATTCTGACTACAGGCGAAAATAACATTGATTCACACTTGTTCCCGGTCATGGTTAACGGAATGAGAACAATCTACCCCAATAGATTAAATAAAGGGTTCCACACAGGATTCCGATCCAACATAAAGCTCTCCTGAGTTCGGCAAGAAAGTTCCCGAGTTCGACAAGAAACACACGAAGAAAGCCGGTGGCGGGCACATCGACGGAAACGTTGTATATATCTTATTATAATAGAGATTCTGTATCTGTATGTCTGTAACCAAAACTACATCACTGCTTACGTTACAATACGCCCAGGAATTGCGTAAGTTTATCAATAAGTATTTAGTTTATTGTCAAAATCCTAAATTAATTAATACGTAGAATAAATCTTATTTATTTGAGATGTCTCTATGAAAATCTGAGTTAGATTTGCCCCAAAACAGCTTATGTTATCAGGACGTTTAAAATCCTGCAATGTGAGTTATATATTACTAAGAATTAAAGGTTTACATAATATATGGGGTAGTTAATTTGCATACTGGTTTTAAAAAATGGGTTTAATAAATAAACACTTAGTGTTAATGACCTCTTGTATTATTGTTTTATTCTCCAACATATTAAAATCAATTCCATGAATGATTTTATATAGAAACTAATCAAAATATTATTAAAATAAGTATAATCTTTTTATATAAGTTCTTATTCAATTTTTAGTCTTTCTATAGTTCAGTCGGTAGAGCGTTCGGCTAGGAATCACAAGGTTCCTGGTTCGATACCGGCCATCGCCAACTCAGCGTATGAGTAGCACAGGGATCTATGCGGTAAAGTGAGGAGCTGATGGTAGGTGTGGTGCCCACCTCAGATGCTAAAATACTCTCCTTGGTCTAGCGCTAGTGAAAAGGAGATAGACTCCCTCGCTGTCTGGCTGATACCGACATTAGGCCGCCCCGACGACTTTACTTTTTTACAATAAAACTTAAATACTTTCGCCCGGAGGGCGCATATTCTTGTTAGTAACAATAATGATGAAGACAACAGTCCGAAAAATCTAAATAACACAAACTAACAAATATTTAGTATCATCTACCTCGTCTCGGTAGGTTTCGAGACAAAGTCGTTTTTTAAAACCAAGTTGTTATTGTCCCTTCGAAGCGGTTCGGGCATCAGACAGTGAACCCAGTTCAAGATTTTGTTATGACGAGGGGTAAGTGATACCTGAGTGAACGGCCCTATATGCTTTAAACACAGCTAATGCAAAGTAACAACCAATAATTGATTTTAACGGCATGTCAATCCGTTTGCGGTTATTTTATGCCTAGAGATTAGGGAATCGCGTATATTGTACGTTTATATCTATATTTTTGTGTAGTTGTTTCTTAAGAATCTTATTTAATTATTTATTTTTCGTTTTAACAATATGTCAAAATCTGTAATTGTTTTTAAAAAATAATTTGTTGGGTTGTCTTCTATGACACTAAACTGCATATTTATGTAAACATTCGATCACTCTGTCGGCGGGGCGTAGAATACGCCGATTGTATACTCTGTAGAGGAATAAGACCCCCCCCCAAGGAGTGTCCAGGTTATGGAACTAAACTGTATCTTATGATGAGGCTACAGTTCTGAAGATCTTGGGAGTGTGGGATATCCCTTCATTGGTATTACTCCCAGGTCTACTCTGACCTGAAATGTAGTACCAGTAAAGGTTCCATCTATGGGTCAAATAGATGTTTTCGGAAATTATTTGTATTAGATTGGAATACTTGAAACTATGTGTGCGAACAAATGATTATCATTAAATCGGTATAGTTACATGAAACCATATTATTGCTTGAATTATCAGTATTACATAGGAATATTTGAAACCATATAACCGTGTACAATTAAATGATTATAGACACAAAAGTCTAATTAGAAAATGGAAAAGAGCATTAAAAAAAAAAAAATTATGATTTCAACCAAACATTTACAAATAATAAAATTTCAGCATTAAACAATCATAAGGGTATTATTTTGATTTTTCGTAATGTTGTCCTCATCTTTTTGAAGAAATATACATACACGTGTTCAGGTGTTCCTTGTAATCCATTGGGGTCCATTGTTGCATTATTTCGGGTCCTTCCTGAAGTAGGATGATACATCAGCCAAAACGATGTGTATGTATATTTCCCAATGAAGACGAGGACAACAGTCAGAAAAATCAAAATAATACATATTATCAAGCCCCATCTAAAAGATTTAGACAAAAAACATCAAATCGGTACGGACCCGGTATAATACAACAATGGGCCCTAATGGATTACAAGGAACACCAGAAGAGGGCCGGAGAGTACATCAGTCGAAACGTTGTGTATGTATATTTCCTAATGAATATGAGAACAACAGTCCGAAAGATGAAAATAATACATATTATAACGCCTCAAAAAAATCCGGACAAATAACAAATAAGGGTTTGATATGCAGTTAGATAAATAAACAAACAAAAAAAATGAATAATAAAAATAAACAAATAGTTTTCCAACTGTGGCCCATAGATAGGACCCTGACAGGTACTACCACCCCAAGATGGGACGACTTCACACTTTCCAGAGCCCCGGAAATGGAGCCTTACTACTAAATGTAGTTTAACGTCATATCCTGGACATAAAATATATGAAGTAACAAATGACGCCATGGAAAATTAAATGTAGTAAATTATCTTTAAAAATTCATAAAATACTCAGTGACTTTGGCATAGTGACTGATCACAGGATCCAATAAATTATGAGAAAATCTCCTATGCCACTGTGATCCAACATGCAACAAAAACAAAGTAAACATTAAGAAAAAATACAAGGAACTTTCACAAAACAAGGAACTTTCACAAACAGTGAAAAATGCTGTTGTTTGGATGGTCTCGATTCTTCCTCTGATTTCCAATTCATTTTACATTGGCCTGTCACGATTTTTGTGGCCATCCTTTAGGCTTCAAGCAAGAGCGCTTGTCCAGCGGAGATCCTTTGTGTTAAGCTGAGCGCGATCCTTAGTATAGAATCCTTTGTTTGTTCCTTGGTGATCCTCAGTCTTGCATCCTTCGTCAATGATTGTAAATGGACGTCTGTCAGTATCACTGATTAAGTAGTTAACCAACCACGTATTCGGGCTGTTGATTGGCTGATGTTTAATCCACGTGACCTCGCTTAGTCTATAAATTTAAGTGGTGTATTGTAGCACACCTTATATATCAAAATATATATAAAATAATCAACCAAATGGTGTGTATAAGAGTTAAAGAAACTTTGGAAACAATATGCCATGTATTTTTTTTAACACAGTGCAGGATGTATATATGGAATAGCATGGGTATTAATTCATAGTTCCATTTTCTCTGACGATAACCATTGCACAATGCATGCCTCCAAAATATGTGCATACTATGTATATTGGATTCTGATTGTTATAAACCGAGCTGCCACATTTATTTATATCCATCTTGGTTATACACACAGATTTGTTGACAGAGGTCTAAGAGAAATTTGTTTTATTTCTTGATAAAACAAAAATAAAATAAAAATTGCCAAAAATTAAACCATAAACTCCATAAGGTTGTTTGGTTGGATTTTACGGCATGTCAAAACTTGTTGAGTTATTTTATGCCGAAGATGTTTTGTTTTATTCATGTTGGGTGTTGGGTATTCCGTTTTATAAACTCATTTTTTAAACACATTTTAAAAACTCATTTTTCTATCTATCTAAACAATAGATGGAACCCTAAAAGGTACAATCACCGCGCATCAGAGTGGACCTGGGAGTAATGGCGATGAAGGGTACTCCACACTCCTTAAAACTCCAGAATTGAAACTTAACCACTAGATGGAGTTTAGCGTCATACCCAGGACACTGGGACCCTCAGCCGACGCCTTCTGGCACGTATATGATAAAAAGGGTTGGGGGTTGTCATAAGAGCAATAGGGTCGGGACAATCCTATAAGTGCCAGGGATTCAATGTGATTAGTCAATTGATCGGAGGGAGCCTTACCGAATACCCGTCTAACCCAAGTAAGGACCACAGTGGAGTGTTGCATGTTATGGACTGGTTAGCCACCATGGACTGGTCAGCATCACGAGTCACGACCCACGGCTAACAGGTGGACCCATTGGGGGATTTTACCCCTCTGCAGAGGTGCAATCGATGTATTCTTCTGTCCCAGCTATAGTCATCGTAGTTGGGCCAATAATCTTTAGTACCACTTCGTATATATATAATAATCCAATTTTATATGTTTCTGTGTTACTGTATCGCAGGATATTCAATTTAAAAAATTCGTCTCCTGGGTATGAAACTAAACTGCAGCTATTGGTGAGGTTCCAATATTGGTTGGATGGTTAGTTGGATTTTACGGCATGTCAACCCTTGGGTTATTTTATGCCTAAGGCGTTTTTGTTTTATTCATTCTTGTCGGGTATTTGTTGTGGACTAGCCTAGTGTATCTAGCGTAGAGAGTGAATGGGCTGGTCCAGGACTATTCATACACGGCTGTCTGTGAACATCGGAGTGATTACTGAGACTGCAAGAATTAATGTCCTTGTGTCACGCCCTCATAAGTGGGATGAGAGGCAAATACCCTGAGACTGCAAGGATAGGATTATGGAACCATTACGCGAACCGTCTATCTCGAGGTTGCGAGTTACTATATGTTTGGCGCACATGTAATTGAATGTACTAGTATACTGAATACTGTATGATCCAGTATACAACAATATTCAATTTTTTAAAAACTCATTTTCTTAAATCCATAGATATGACTAATAGGTACTACCATTCCGGGTCATAGTGGACCTGGGAGTAATGGCAAAGAAGGGGTACACCAAACTCCCCATAGCCCCAGTATTGGAACTTCACCACTAGATGGAGTTTAGCTCATACCCAGAACACTGATACCCTCAACCCACGCCTTCTGGCACGTATATGACGTGACCAGTCGATTGATCGGAGGAAGCCTTGCCGACCAAGAACACTACAATTTTAGAGCTCTGGGGAGTGTGGTACCCCGTCTATTCTGATCTTGGGTTGTAATACCTGTTAGAGTCCCATAGGACAAATATATCTGTTTGCAGGTTAATGAATTATTTCTACCAGTTTATAAAACCAAACCAAACAAATATATACAAACAAACTGTTTGCTTAAAAATCATATCCATATAGACAGGAGGCGCGTGGTGTAATGGTTAGAGTCGTAGGAAATGGACTCGTCGACCCGAGTTCAAATCCAGGACAAAGCTGTTTGCATTTCATATAGCACTAATACCCTTGGGAAAGGTATGCATCCAACTACTCTCCCTCCAGCCATGGGTAAATAGTGGGGCAGACTGTGCTTTTTAACCTTGGCTAGCTAATCAGTTCTAGGAGAAGAAAACTCTGAATTTAAACCTGTTAAACTCCGCTAAGAAATCGACCTCGTGTCGCATCCTGCTCATGCCGAGGGGGTATATATATATATATATATATATATAGAGAGAGAGAGAGAGAGAGACAGGATATATATATATATATATATATATATATATATAGACAGGATTTGGCATTGGGTTGCCCACAAGGGTTGGTATGCCATTAAACAAAATAATCAAATAACCAACCATATTTCTCTGAATTTCTAAGATGAGGCTTGATAATTAGTATTACTAGGATGATTCGGACTATTGTCCTCATCTTTATTGTTATCTGTACAACATTTCGGGCGATTGTACAAAGTTCCCTGATGGCTCCCAATTACGACAAGAAGGTTCCCGAGTTCGAAAAGAAGGTTCCCGAGTTCGAGGAGTCTCCCGAGTCCGACAAGAAATACCCAAAGAAGGCCGTAGGGCACATCGGCCGAAACGTTGTGCAGATAACAATAAAAATAAGGACAATAGTCTGAACAATCCTAATAATACTAACCAACCATATTACAAAGTAGGTAAAGTATTTTTTTGCTAAGGGATTGGTGCAATACAATCTTCCTACCTTCACTTTGTCTTGAGCTGTTTTAATTTTAGCTAAATATCTAAAAAGTGAATAAAATGGTAATGGTAAGAGGAAAAGCGTTTAATTATGGTGTAAGAGCTAAACATTTTTGTTAGTGAGTGAGACGCCTCATGTTATGGAATAGCATATTAGGTTAGCAGACAATTACAGGAAATCCCGATTCACATTGGACACTCCATTTTTTTTGCCTTGCACCAAACTAAGCGGAGTTTGTTTTGTTTCTTTTGTTTTATTTTACGGCATGTAAACTTCAGTTTTTTAAATAAACTCATGTTTTTCTATTAAAACCATAGATGGGACCCTAACAAGTACTATCACTCCAGGTCAGAGTGGACCTGGGAGCAATGGTGGTGACGGGGTACTCCACATTCCCCAGACCTCTAGAAGTGGAAGCTCACCATCAGATACTTTAACGTCATTCCCGTGACATTAAGACACACAGCCACCACCTTCTAGTATATATATGATAAAAAGGGTTGGGGTTTGCCATAAGGGCAATCGGGTCGAGACAATTATATAGGTGCTAGGGCTTGATGTGACCTGCCAATTGATCTACCGTCTAGCCCAAGTAAAGGTCAAAGCGTAGTTTAGTAAAATCGATAATTTTTAGAATCGAACATACTAAGAACGGCCTGCTTACCCAGTTCGTTAATCATTACACTAAACAAGGCCCGTTAAAAAACCCAAGCATAGCTTAGATTTGGCATAAATTTTCTGTTACAAGTGAGTACGAACCGCACAGGTGTCTCGTCATCGCAGCTTTGACATCTAGTACGGATCTTAATCACTTGCAATAGATCTGCAAGACTGGCTTCTAACTATCACGCCACACGGAGGTACTCAGAGACAGGAGAAAGAAAAGAAGAAAAAGATAAAGAGAAGAAAAAAAAAAACAAAAAAAACGAACATTTAACATTTATCTATCTTATATATTGTCTGTAATAGCAGAAATGAGTGCCCGGGCAAAGCTTGGAATATTAGTATAGGGATATTATTAGTAATAAAAAGCTATAATAGCTGTAGTTATAGTATTGGTAGAGTTATTATTTTTATTATTCTTACTGTTTGTGTTTGGGGCTCCTGAACTTTTTTCTTATCCCCGTCTTCTTTTTTGTATTTTTTGTTTTTTCACAAGTGGCACGTTATAAGGCTTCGCCCAGTCGAGCAGTTAAAGGAGCGAAAACTTCGTTTTACTAGGGATATTTAATGTCTCTTTAATGAGTAGATTTCCAGCCACACGATAATCTAAAACTTCTTTAGGTTCGTTTCAGTCGGAACGAAGACGTATTTGTTCACCGACATATATGGTCTGCAGGGCTAATAATTCTCTCACTTTTTTGTTTTGTTTTGCATCCTTTCCTTTTCTTTTCGTTTCGGCCATTTCATACAAATCATTTCACATTTTTATATCACCAAATTGTTACCGATCAGTAATCATTTGTTTCGTTTCGTGTATTATTCTTTTCATGATTTTTCTTTTTGCTGTTTCCAGCCTTTTCGTTTTTATGCTTGTTCGTCAAAACATCCCCAACTTCTCCCGATATACGTCTTACAAGAATTATGTCTAAGTGCCGCTTTTAACTTATATATATATATATATATATATATATATATATATATATATATATATATATATATAATATATATATATACACAGATATACATACATATATATGAGTGTATATATACACATATATATATATACATATATACACATATACATATATATATACATATACATATATATGAGTGTACATATACACAGATATATATATATATATACATATATATGAGTGTATATATATATATATATATATATACAGATACACACACATGTGTGTATATATATATATACACATGTATATATATATATAAGTGTATATATATATACAGATATACATACATATATATGAGTGTATATATACACATATACATATATATATACATATACATATATATGAGTGTACATATACACACACACACACACACACACACACACACACACATATATATATATATATATATATTAGTCTGTGTATATATATATATAATATATATATATATATATATATATATATATATATATATACACACACATGTATATATATATATATACACACACAACATGTATATATATATATATATATATATATATATATATTGTCTTTTTGCCATCGCGGACTTTTTTTTGTCTAGAGGTGTCTGCTCGCTCGGAACACTTGTTTTTAAAATACTAAGACCGACGTAGATGAATAAACATTATGCCAATCTGTCCAACATATCTTTCACACTGAAAGCAGGTAACAAGTTTATACATCATCTTGTCTATGCCAATGTCTAAATGTACGTGCAAGCAGATGCACACTGGCGCGCACGTTTCCGCACATGCGCATGTGTGCCATCCTCAATTGTTCGGCCATTATCTTTTTTCTTTGCTTTGCTTTCAAATCTTTTTGTTCATTTTTTAAATAATATCTTTATTTTTTTTATCTTTATTTTTATCTTTCCTTTCTGGTAACGGTAAAGAGAGAGATGCAGTCAGTTGTATCACGATAAAATCGCTGGCGTTGTGCTATAAACTCTATCAATGTCTTGAACGGGAAAGGTGATCAATCAGAGAATAGTAGAAAGGTAGACATGAGTTTACGTGGGTGACAGAAAATAGAGAAGAAATGTGGTTGCAATAAGAACAATCCATTTATAAAAGCTTCTTAAAGAATCAAATAGTCACCACGCTTTCAAACAGACCCCATTGTAATTATTGTTATTATTATTATTATTATTATTATTATTATATTATTATTAGTTTTTCACACCAGCATTAGCTGATGGTATTTCACTGGAGGCTGAGTGACATCAACATCTCCTCATGTCTCCAGGACTCTTCTAAGTATTCTAACAGATTGCAGTAGTGCAGTATTCTGGATGGTCTCAATTTTTCCTCTGATGTCCAGATTTTCCAATCCCTTTTCCAATCCTTTTGGGACCGTTCCAAGTGCACCAACTACAATTGGTATCACTTTGACTTTCATATTCCATAGCTTTTTCAGTTCTCTGGCAAGGTCCAGGTATTTGTCCACCTTTTAATTTTCTTTCATTTTCACCCTGTGATCTGCTGGAACTGCAAAATCCACCAGTTGAAAAGTTTTTCTTTTATGTTAATAAACACTAGGTCTGGTCTCCTTGCTGGGATAAGGTGATCCGTCTTTATCTCAAAGTCCCAGAGAATTTTATGTGTTTCATTCTCAAGAACAGATTCTGGTTTATGCATATACCATTTTGTTGTATGGTCAAAATTTAATTTTTTGCTTAATTCCCAGTGGATCACCTTCCAAACCCAGTCGTGCCTAGTCTTGTATTCCCGTTGTGCTAGTTTGCTACTTTCGCTTAGTACATGGTTTACAGTCTTGTCACTATTTTACTATTTACTATTTTGTTGGGTCTTATCAATTTTTGCTTTGATATGATTTGTCCTTATGGCATTATTTT
>CM042143.1:78757277-78767277 GCA_023376005.1 Doryteuthis pealeii | reverse complement strand
TTGCCTAAGTATGTATCCAGCTTGGTAGGGCTCCGATCTCCCGAGCCCGACTAACCACGTTTATTTTATTACATTAAAAAAAAAACTTTTCTTTCTTCTTTCGTTCTTCTTTCTTATGAACAATATCAAGGAAATATATTTCGGTAAATACTTTCAGGTACGGAGTTACAACAATTAATTTTGGATCCAGCCGAAATCAAGAATGAAAACAAGGAATTGCGAAAGATTTTTGTTGCTTTAATAGATATACTTGAATGTTGCTCACTCGGGCTGAGCCCGACAATCCCAGCCCCCGGTGTCACCACTGGTAAATATTAAGACAAGCTGAGTTCTTAAACCTTGGTATGACAACAAAGGCGTACGAAAACTCTGAATTCAGACCTTCTCCTGCAATCGACATGGGAAGTCGTGACTTCACCCGCGTAGGCCTGGCTGGCCACCCGAGTTCCCGCGCCAGTTTCCCGCGAAACGAAGTCATCAGTCATACGGAAAAAAGGCTCAACATAATCTGCGCAGCCACACACAAGTCGGTTGTATTAACGTCTGAAGAACCTGTATATATGTTTGCAATACAAAGTAGACATGCAACTCGAACGGCATTTGCATGACTGAACATAATGACGCAACGATAATTAATATAAATAAATAATATAAGTAAATATAATTAATTCACTGGATTTAATGAATAAATTATTAAGTAATATTTCATTGTGCCCAGATGAGTGCATATAAGTCAGCGAGTAAGTAGCACTTGTTAAAAACTAAATGTCATTAATTTACAGCTTTATAAGAAATTAAGTTTTACTTTTCGTAAGCCCACATGATTTATCATATAAATCAAAATAGAGAATAAAAATTAAAGTCACATTAACAAAATCAACACCTGCACATACACACACATATATAATGCAAACACACACACATATATAATGCACACACACACACACACACACACACACACACATATATATATATATATATGTGTGTGGTGTGTGTGTGTGTGTGTAACGCACAACACACACACACACACACACACACACATATATATATATATATATATATATCTGTGTGTGTGTGTGTGCATGCATATAAGCACGTGGTGTAATGATTAGAGTCGTAGGAAATAGACTCGTCGGTGGGGCTTAGTCCCTTGTAAAGTGTAAGGCCCACTCAAAGTGGTGTCCTGGATATGATACTAAACTGCATCTAATGTTAATACCCCAGTTCCCCCAGTGTCATTACTCCCAGGTCCACCCTGACCCTGAGACGTCTTCGTGTGTATCGGAACAAGCGCTATGCTAAACTCGATTACGACCCTTCTTCATACACAACCACTATTCTCCCTTCTTTCGAAAGTCACCCATCCCCACTCAAATAACATTCTTTCCCTCTCAAGTCCCGATGATGGTTTACTAAAACCAAAACACTATAACGTTCACCCTGACCCTGAGTCGCAGTACCTGTTAGAGATCCATCTTTGGTTCAAATAAATCTGTTCAAATATAACTGTGTGTAAATTATCTTTTATTAAGAATAGATATCTGAAGCCATATTTGTGTACTTAGTATTATTATTATTAGTTACTTGAAATCATATAACTCTTGGCAAATTGTTGTTATTACATAAGAATAAATGTGAAGTCGGCGGGGCGGCCTAATATCGGTATCAGCCATACAGCGAGGGAGTCTATCCCCTTTTCACTAGCACTAGACCAAGGAGATTTTTTGGCGCCTGAGGTGGAGTGCCACACCTACCATCAGCTCCTTACTTTACCACACAGATCCCTGCGAACCAAATAACGGTATGCAGACAAATGATTATTATCAAATTGTCATAAGATCAAATAGATTAAAGTTTATTCGTATTCAATAAAGCAGCGTACAAAATCCCCCCAAGAATAACTACACAAAAATATGAATATGAAAATACAATGAACACGATTCCTTAACCTCTAGGCATAGATTTGGTTTGGTTTGTTTTGTTTTACGGCATATCAACCTCGGTGGGTCATTTAATGCCGACAAAGTTGTGAAATAAATAAATTCTTAATGCATAATACAATATTTATAAACTCGTGTTTTTCTATTCAGCCCATAGATGGGACCCTAACAAGTACTACCACTCCGGGTCAGAGTGGACCATGGAGCAATGGTGATGAAGGGGTGCTCCACAATCCCTAAACCTCCAGAACTGGAACCTCACCATCAGATAGAGTTTAACGTCATTCCCTGGACATGTAGACCCTCAGCCACCGCTTTCTAGCACTCATATGATAAGAAGGATTGTGGGTTGCCATAAGGGCAATAAGGTTGGTGCAATCATATAGGTGTTAGGCCTTGATGTGGCCAGCCGATTGATCTAGCCCAAGAAAAGCCTAAAGTGGAATATTGCAAGTCATTGACTGCTCAGCCACCTGGGTTCTATCCTTAAGCATCACAGGTCGCCACCCACGGCTAACAGGTGACCCCGTTGGAGGAGTCTTACCCCTCTGCAGAGGTGCAGTCGGTGCATTCTAACATCCCAGCCGACAGGGCGGTCTAGGCATAGAATAACCCTAGACGAGTTAACATTCCGTTAAAATCAATGAATTAATTGAACTGACGTCACACATTCCATTTCTATCGACGATAACCGTTTTGATAAATCTGGGTTAGGCGAGAATTCATGCTTTTACCAAGGAGATTAGAGTGAATTGAAATGACAGCTGCCTCCTCCGGAATTCGAACCTGGATTGCCAAGTCCATTTTCTTCTTCTTGCCTATCATTCTTTCCTTTTCTTTTTCCTTATATTTAATATTACTAGACGAAATTGTTTACATTTCACATCGCGCTAATACCCGCGGGAAAGGTATGAATCCAACTATACTCCCCCCAGCTATAGGAAAATAGTAGGGCAGACTGGGCTCTTCAAACTTGGTAAGGCAACCTGTCTAGGAGAAGGAAAACTCTGAATTCAAACCTGTTAAACTCCGCTTAAGAAATTGACCTTGTGTCGCATCCTGCTCGGACGGAGGGGTTGGTAAATATATATATATTTAATATTACTTTCTCGATTACGCTTCTCTCATTTATCTTTTCTTTCTTTATGACTTTCTTTCTTTCTTTCTTTCTTTCTTCTTTCTTTCTTTCTCATTTGTTCTTTTTCATACCAAATATTTTTATGCCATATGCCCCAGAGTAATTATAAAGTAAAATCATAATTGTTGAGAATTTTCACATATAAGGTGTGTGTTAAAAGCCCACTCCTACTTATAGATACTATACTTAACCGACCCTACTGGCCATAATTACGTTGACATCCATGGACGACGGACATAGGATTAAATCACTGGACCTTTACCAATACGCAGTATAGGACATACACTTGCCAAAGGATTCCATAACACAGGACTTTCTTTAATCCCTTTTCAACTGGCCAAGTATGGCATTTAAAAACTTTACAATAATCACTTTCAGTATTCAATATTGTTTATTTGCACATTAAATTTAGAAAAATTAAGACTATTTTCTTTTGCTAATCTTGTCTTCATAAATCCACTGTTTGATCAGCACGGAGAAGATAAACCGATTGGTTTCCAAGGTAATTATCACCTAACGGATTATATTCCGTAGTCCACTTCATCCCCTCGTCGGTAAAAGGTAGATCTAAATGTGGAAACACATTGGATGCCCAGGCAAACTTGTGAGTCTTTGACTTGAGGAATACAAGATGTCTTGGGGCTCGATATCTTTTCTGCATCCACCGAAAGGAAGAATTCTCAGGAAAAAGTGAGTCGTATCGCTTCCAGGTATAATTCGTGCCGCAGAAGCATCCATAAAGGTAGACGTGGCAATCCATCAGCGTTGCTAAAGATTGAAGAACAACATCCATACAACAGCAGCCACCGGCTTCGATCTTTTTCAACACGGCGTTCGGGTTTCGTTCCCGCCACCGGAAATCAAGATTTCTGAAAATGTCAATGAAAGTTGCCAGAAGGGACCTAAATTCATCGTGCATGGCTTCAGTACCGGTAAGGGCCATGCTAACAACTCGATAGAAGGAATTGTCAGAGTCTTGCGCAAACGTGTACTTCCGGTTTAAAAAATTCGGGTTGATGCGACCGACCATCGGACTGTAGATGATCTCGTTGTGGTCGAAATGTTTGTCTCGTTTTCGATTGGATTTTTTCAAACGCCTTCGCTCCATCTTTTATGATAAAGAAAAGAAAATGGAAGAGAAATATAAGAGAAGTGTTAACAATTCTCTATTATTAACTGATATCTCTGCGACATTTGTAAAGAAAAAAAGAAAAAATTAATATATTCTTTGTTTCCGAAAAGAAAAAAAAATTACAGAGCGATCGATCGAGTTAGTCGTCCGTAAATAATGCCTGACGTCATCTATTTGTGGTGACGTCACAATCAATTACGAAAAATTTATCGAATTTTTAGTTTTTCGTTAACAGTTAAGAGATTTCTTTTCGTAACTATGGCGGTTGAAATATCCAGTGTCTCTGGCCATAGAACAGCCCCCTTACTTCGCTAGATTGGTTCATAGACTATTGGCCCCGAGAAGTTGAATGGATATTCTAAAATGTGTTTCTTTAGCTATTGTTTTGGCCAGGTCTGTGGATCGGAAATGGTTCCATTTTTCTTTCTTTCTTTCTTTCTTTCTTTCTAAGTCTTTGCCAACCAAATTTCCCCCCGGCTGTACCAAATTTTATTAGTATGTTTTACCTGTATGATGGGATATTTCAAAGTTCCCTATTTATTCACCACAGAACTCATTCTATTCAAATAATGTCCTATTATTATAATAATCTTGAGTCCTGTTCATTTATAATGAAATAATCATAAGTTTTTGTACTTTGTTTACGGTAAGATCGCAGTGATGGGAGAGCCGCTGTGAGCGGCTTACAGTAGTCAAAGATTTAAGCTGCATCCTTATTTTGAAGTAAAGTTTTAAAAATAGTTAAGAGTTATCTTTATTGTTTATGTAACTTTATTTTTTTAAAAAATTTAATCTTTTTTTTAATTGTTTGCGAGTTATTTTGTAGTAGTATTTAAGAATATAAAAAAAGTTAACCGTTATCTTAATTTCTTTATTTCTTTTAATTTTTTTTTTATTGTTTGCGAATTATTTTTGTATTGAAGTTTTAGAAATAAAAAATTCAAGTGTTATCTTTTTGTTTATTTATTTCAAATTCAATTTTTTGTGAATTATTTTGGAGAAATTTAAAAAAAATAAAAAGTTAAGCGCTATCTTTTTGTCTATTTATTTATTTAATTTAATTGCTTTTATTGTTTGAAAATTATTTTGTAGTTAAAGTTTTAAAAAGGAAAAAGTTAAGCGTTATCTTTATTTGCTTATTTGTTTTAATTTTTTCATTGTTTGCGAATTATTTTATAGGAAAGTTTAAGAAATAAAAAATAAAGCATTATCATTATTTGTTTATTTACTTAAGAAGAAATAATTGAATAGATGTTTAAAATAGTTTCTCTTATCATTATTTTGGCCAGTAACTGCATCTGATAGTGAGATTTGGGGAGTGTGGAGTACTCCTTCATTGCCATTACTCCCAGGTCCACTTTAACCCTGAGTCATTGTGCCTGTTAGGGTCTCATCTATGGGTCAAATAGATCTGTTTGAAAATTATATGTATTCGATAGGACTGTGAGCAAAAAATAAACCCTCTTAAGCAACAACTACACAAAAAATGTAAATATGAACATAGAATTGACGAGATTCCGTAAACTCTAGGTATAAAATAACCCTAGACGGGTTGATATGCCATTAAAATCAATCAATCTTTTGGCCAGATTTTTGGGTCGGAAATGGCCCCTTCGTCTCTCTCTGATTCTTTTTTTTTAATTGCATCCTTATTTTGGTGTGAAGCTTTGATAAAAAACAACAACAAAAAGACAAACAAACACACACACACACACACACACACACACACACACACACACACACACATATATATATATATTTATATATATATATATATATCTTTATTGACCTTAATTTTTTTTGTTTTACATAATTCATGGATAGCCTATGAATTGTATGAGTAGTGTGGATATTTTTAAATCAAAGTTCGTTAAAACCTCACGCTCACCTGCACGCCGATTTCTGATTGGCGGAAGGAAGGGGTGAAAACAGAAATTAGTTTTAGTTAAGTTAGTTGCGGCCAGACAGTCAATGAGAGAAGACGTTCTCTCAAGTTGCCGCTTCTCATCCACGAGAAATCCTTTGGGCTGGGGTTGTTTTTAATAAAGGCTAATAAAAAACAAGTCTTGCGTATTAATTAAAACAAGAAATGCTCAGCCCAGAAAGTAGAAATCAATCCCAGAAGAGAGCCCAACAGCCCAGAGAAGATGACGGCCGAGGAAGTAAGTAAGAAGAGAAAAGTAAGAACTCCCCATTTCCCCATTCTGTCTCTCTCTCGCCATTAATGTCCTGGATATCACGTTAAACTATCTGATAGTGAGGTTCCAGTTCTGGAAGTTGGGGGAATGTGGAGCACCCCTTCATCACCATTGCTCTCAGGTCCACTCTGCCCTGGAGTGGTAGTACTTGTCATTGTCCCATCTATGGGTTAAATGAAAAAATGTGTTTAAAATTGAGTATCCATTGAAAATGAATTTATTTCAAAACTTTGTCGGCATTAAATGACCCACTGAGGTTGATATGCCGTAAAACAAACCAAACCAAACCAAACTCTCACCATTGATGAACGGCTATATAACAATTTTAAATTTTATTCTTTTATTGTCTGCGAATTTATGTTTTTAAAAACATTTTTCATTCTTACCAATAGAATGGTAAATATGTTAGCTCATGTTATGACAACCGAGTTATACTACATCAACCATTCTGTCTCACGGGGCTCGATTCTTAGGCGGGAGGCCTTTCTACCAAGCTTCTGAAGAAAGGTGGTGGTGAATGGGCCAATAACCCCCGGACATTTCGAAAGCAACAGGTGCTTTCTTTTTTTCTTTACAATTTTATTCTCTTTTTTTTTTCTTTACAATTTTATTCTCCCCGTAACTAAAACAATGTTCAAAACTTCTTAAGAGTCTTTGGAACCCTCGAGACCTCGGCAGTGTCGGCTGCTTTGATTCAAACAATGTCTAAAACCAATTCCTGGCACAGTTTCTATTTTTCTTTTTGGCCTAGACGTCTCGTTAACCCATTGGATTCTCGTAACAATGTTTTATTCTTCTAGTTATGGAGTAGTGACTAGGAACCACAAGGTTCCGAGTTCGATACTGGCCCTCGCCAACTCACAGTAACACAGATTGGATATGTGCGGTAAAGTAGGGAGTAGATGGTAGGTGTGGCGCTCTACCTCATTAGCAAAAATAATCTACCTGGTCTAGCGCTAATGAAAAGGGGATAGACTCCCACGCTTTCCGGCTGATACCGACAGTAGGCCACTCTGCCGTCTTTTCTTTTACTTAACTACCTACGTATGTTACACTTTAACACCCCTCGACCCGAGAAACTTCGTGGTAGGGGTAGGGGTAGGTGTAAGGGTAGGGCTTTGGATATGGGATAGGTGTCGTAACCTCAACTAAATAATGGACCATTCCGTTTTTAATGTTAAGAAAAAAAAAGGAAGAAAAAGGACATGCTAATCACCAGAAAAATATAATAAGAAAGGAAGAAAGAAAGAAAAAGGGTGGGAGAAAAATAGAAAGAGGGGGGATGAGAGCGCGAAAATGATAACGTTAATCAGTTTCATTGGAATGGAATGAAAAGAGAGTGAGAGTGAGAATGATTGAGAGAGAGAGAGAGAGAGAGAGAGAGAGAGAGAGAGAGAGAGAGAGAGAGAGAGAGAGAGAGTCATGGGAATCCATGACGTCAGCACGACTTGATAATGATGATGTTACTACTCCTGTGAACTAATCTATTATTATTATTATTATTATTATTATTATTATTATTATTATTATTATTATTATTATCATTTGACTCCATGAGAGGTCTTCACGCCCGTCTTAGCTGGTGGTTCACTGGAGGCTGAGTTACACAAAGTCTCCTCAGGTCTCCAGGACTCTTCTGAGTATTCTAGCCAATCTAAAAATGTTGTTTAGATAGTCTTGATTCTTCCTCTGATAACCAATTCTTCTAGACTCTTTTCTAAACAGAGGGCCCTAATTACAATTGGTACGGTCTTTACCTTAATGTCCCAGAGTTTTTTCAGTTTTCTGGCAAGATCAAAGTATTTGTCTATTTTATCGTTTTATTTCCTTTTCTTCTGTGATTTCTGCTTTCAATTTCGGCAAAATCCACAAGCGAAAAGTTTTCTTCTTGATATGTCTGGTCTCCTAGCCGAAATTAGGTAATCTGTGTATATCTCAAAAGTTCCAGAAGAATAGCCTTTTAAGTCTACATATCAAACGTTGTAATAAATTATTCCCGCAATTCCCGCTAATTTTAATTAGCATTTTGAAAATTTGGATGATATAAAATACGTTCCCTACGAATGCAGACCCCACAAAATTATTAATCTCATCCTGTCAGCGGGCGTAGAATATGCTGACTGTATCCCCTGCAGAGGAGTAAGACACCCCACCTCACAAAAACAGATGTGCCCTAGGTATGGCACTAAACTGCATCTGATGGTGAGTTTACAGTTCTAGAGATATTAGAAAATGTGGAGAACCATTTCATTTCTATTACTCCCAGGTTCACTCTGACTCGGAGTGGTAGTGCCTTTTAGGGTCCCATCTATTTGATTGGACTGTTTGCAAAAAAACCCAAAAAACCCAAACACTCTGCTTTTGGTATGTGGCTGCTTTTCTTGATATACAAATATGTGAAGAAAGACATACAAACCAAAAGCAGAGGCTCGCAGACTTTTGTTTTCACTAACAATTTATTTTTCTTAAAACAAACCCTGAAAAAGGTTTGTTAAACAAACCGAAACGCCGCAGCGTCGGCTTATTAAACATCACTCGTAAATGAAATTTGTGTTTTTTCAATTAAAAAAGAAATGACATATTGTCGGATTTACTTCCACCTTTTCTTCATATATATATATATATATATATATATATATATATATATATATATGTGTGTGTGTGTGTGTGTGTGTGTTTATGTTTGTGTATGTGTATGTGTTTGTGTTTGTGTCTGGTGTTCGAAATTTATTCTAATTTTAAAAGGGAATACGTTGTAGTAAATACATTACGCTTAATATTTGTATTAAAATTAAGACAAATTTCGAACACAACTCAAATAAACAGTCAAGTAATGTAGTAATACAATGAACAGAATTAAAAAAAAATAATTTCGAAAAAAATTGCGTCACACAGTTTTTTCCTGATATCCACACATATCAAATATTAGTTGTTTTTTGTTTTATTTATATTTAAAAAAAATATTATAGTAAATGCGTTACGCTTATTATTTATATTTTAAATTAAAATAAATTTCGGACACTACGCAAATAAGCAGTTTCTATGCGATCTTCGGACCTTGGTCTGAAGATAGCATAGGCTAGAAACTCTCAATAACAAGGCACCGTTGACTCCTTGTCCACGCTCCTTAACTTTAAATTTGATAGAGAAAAATAAATTTGCTATAACATTATCAAAAGAAATAACACAAATGGGTCTAAATGAATTGTCATATTGCGAATACAAGGTGTGTCAAAAAAGTATCGAGATTTGTTGTTATTTTTGACAAACCTTGTATTCTGAAAATAAATAAATTAACGTTCCATTCATTGTTCATTTCTATCTTGATAAGTACAGCTTCAATCTCGATACTTTTATTACACACCTTGTATATTTGAAAATTGAAATTTAACATAGAAAAATATCAAGTATTACATAATTGATTTGAAAAACTTTAACGTTAAATATAATTTGAGAAAAAGGGAAATCAAAAATGTAAATAAGAAATACGATCTTGGAGTTGGCTTTGATCTTACTTTTAAAGCTAACAAAACATATTATGTATATCGAGGGCAAATGGAATGATTGGTTGGTTAGAAATGTTATCTCAAGG
>CM042143.1:78752277-78754777 GCA_023376005.1 Doryteuthis pealeii | reverse complement strand
CCAGAACTCCAGAACCGAAGCCTCACCTCTGGATACAGTTTATTGTCATACCCAAGATATTCTTTTGGAGTGTTGGTCTTACCCTCTCTACTGGGGATACAGTGGGCATATTCTCGGTCCCTAATTCAGGGCGGGTATAATTTGAGACTGGATACAGTTAATTGTTATATGCAAAATAGAAACGAAGGGGCGACTCTAAGCCCACGAGAACTCCAGGACCGAAGCCTCACTACTGGATACAGTTTATCATAATACCCAAGATATTCGTTTGGAGTGGTGGTCTTACCCCCTCTGCAGGGGATACAGTTGGCGTATTCACGACCCCCTTTTTCAGGACCGTTATAATTTAAGAAAAGATGCAAGAAAAATATTATGTACAGAGGTAAGTTGATAGGGTTGTTCAAGAAAATTTCTTTTTTGGATGTTTTTAAAAGAGAACCCCACCCCCGTGTTTATTACCCGTGGTGCGAAATAAATGTTCACATATTAAGCACTGTAATTCTTTTTTGTTTTTGAATTAAATTCCAAAAATTTATGACTGAAGAGGAATCCTCTTTGCATCATTTCAAAAATTGTAGGTGGCATTTAGGATGGTTGGTTGGATTTTACGGTATGTCAAACCTTGTTGGGTTATTTTATACCAAAGACGTTATGGTTAATTAATTTTTTGATGGGTATTCAAATTTTTTAAAACTCAATTTTTAAACATTTTAAAAACTCTTTTTTCTATTTAACACAGGGGTCAGTAACCCATCTTCGGCCCGCGAGTGATTTTCATCCAGCCCAGCAACTTAGCACATGAACTCTAATTTGCATTTTTTTTTGTGTTAGCAATTCTTTTTCTATGATTCTTGCCATAAAATAAGGAATCCAGTTTAAATTAAATTATATCAAATTCCTTGTTTTTCTTTAAACCTCCACAGAATAAGTCAGCCTTTTCGAAAGAGCGGTAAGAGTTCAAGAATCAATTATATACATTATATTCAATATCATGGCCCTCTTCAGAGATACTGCATAGTTGTTTGGCCCTTCCTCTCCAAAAGGTTGCCGATCCCTGATTTAACCCATATAAAGGACCCTAATAGGTACTACCACTTTGGGTGAGAGTAGACCTGGGAGTAATGGCGATAAAGGGGTACTCAACACTCCCCAGAGCTCAAAAATTGGAACTTCACCATTATATGCAGTTTAACCTCATAGCCAGGACATTAATACCATCAGCCACCGCCCACGGTGCTAGTACATATATGATAAAAAAGGATAGGGGGTTTGTCAAAAGGGCAATAGGGTTGAGAAAATCATATTGGTGCTCGGTGTGACCCACCGATTAATCGGAGGAGGCCTCTCCAACCGCCCGTCTAGCCTAAGTAAGGGTCGAAGCGGAGTATATAAATATAATATAATATATATAATATAAATTATAATTAACCTCTTTAACCCTGGTGTTGGCAACCAGCTTAGGAAAGGGAAAATTCTAAATTCAAACCCGCTAAACTCCGTTTAAGAATTTGACTTTGTGTCACATCCTGCACGTGCGGAAGGCGTTGGTAGATATGTATGTATCGTAAGTAAGTCAAGTCGACGGAGTGGCCTATTGTCGGTATCAGTCAGACAGTGAGGGATTATATCCCTCTTTCGTCAGCTTATCCTGCATATGAAACCGTCCAGACTATGTAGTTCAAAGAGAAAAAAAAATTTTTTTTGACACTACACCATCGTCTCTCGTAGACAGAGAAGGCTGCAAACATATACATAACACACATATTATAATATACATATATATATATATATATATTATTATTATTATTATTATTATTATTATTCTAAACTTCTAAACTCTAACAGTATAAAAAAAACTCCCGGCTTTATACAAACATTTGCCTGGAAAAATATATAAAAAAAGAAAAGACCAAATCATATGCATCACCTGAACATAATCAGATGGTACTATTAAAATGGTCAAAAGAAAAAAATACTGTAAGAGTTGCTTAAGTTAAATATACTAAAGTGCTCAATACAAAAAGTAGAGCTAATAATAATAATAAAGTAAGCCTAATGAGTCAAAGAATATCTACCTAGATTTCTGCTAACGGATCATCAGGATAATTCTGACTGCCGGGGTTTGGTTCTAATTTCATTTTATTCTCAAAATTCGTCACAAGTGCATAAAAAATTAGCATAAAAAGAAAATAATGAAAACTAAAATAACTACAACAAACCAAACTTATATTTAATTACTTTATTTACCTAATTTTTATATTTATTTTTTATTCTTTATTACATGTTATTTTATATTTCATTTTTTAATTTTGTTAAATTTTATTGGCCAAGAAGCCAGGTTTTTCTATGCATACATTGGTTTAACACAATATTCTATGACTCATTAGGCTTACTTTATTATTATTATTATTATTATTATTATTATTATTATTATTATTATTATTATTATATATATATATATATATATCATTATATATATTATATTATATCATTATTATAC
>CM042143.1:78664777-78749777 GCA_023376005.1 Doryteuthis pealeii | reverse complement strand
ACACACACCACACATATATATATATATATATATATATATATGGAGAGAGTGGGAAGTATAAATAGCTGCAATAGAACATTCGGGATAGAGGGAATTAGCTTGATAGATATCGATTGCCTTTCTCACTTCTCTTTCTCACATATGTACAGACTTATTCATATATATATATATATATATATATATATATATATATATATATATATATATATAGCTTTTACCCCTCTGTCTGTCTGTCCGATACTCACATCAATGTTTGAGGTGATAAATTCAAAGAGAGTATGATAATGAAGACACGTAGAACAGAAAGAAAGAACGAATGTAAATGATGAGAATAGAGAAAGAAAGAGAGGAAAAAAGAAAGAAAGAAAGAAATGATGAGAATACATAGAGGAAACAAAGAGGGAAAGGAAGATTGTATATGATGAGAATGGGGGAAGAAAGAAAAAAAGAAAGAAAAAAAAGAAAGGATAAAGAGAAACTATTGATACAACATGGAGGGAAGGAAACGTGAGAGAGAGAGAGAGAGAGAGAGAGAGAGAGAGAGAGAGAGAGAGAGAGAGAGAGAGAGAGAGAGAGAGGGGGGTAGTAGATAAGGAAAATACTTACACACGCATGCTCACATATATAGAGGAAGGAAACTTATTTTTTTAGAAGAAAATGGTAAAGAGATGCTAACAGATAGAAAACGCTGAAGGCTCTAAGAATTATTATTTCTACAAAATTCATTGGTTGATTTTACGAATAGCGTGAATGACAGCCTTAAGGTCCATTGGCAGAGTTAGTAGGTAAGCAATATATATATATATATATATATATATATATATATATATATATATATATATATATATATGTGTATGAAAGCGTAAGGCATGTGATAGGGCGATAGGATATTCAGATGTTTAAAAACCAGAAAGAACACAAGACAAGGGAAAGGGAACGAGTGAGAGAGAAAAAAAAGGTCTTGGGGTTGGATAGGGTGTATTGGACAGGATACGCTGCTTGAAGTTAAAGTAGGCCCGGAGCTAATGATAAGTGCACCTTTCCTATTTTCTTTCTTTCTTTCTTTTCTTTTTCTTCTTCTTTCCCTCCCACTCCTTTTGCTTTCTCTTTGCAGTGCCGTCCCTCCCTCATCCCATCACCTTGGTTGTTACTTTCCATTCTCCAATGTCCTTTCGCCTATCCATATGAAAATATGTTTCTTCTATATGAATAGCTTGATAACCAACCCTATTCGAGCAAAAATGGCAAAACCAGACGACTCCCCGGCGAAAGGTGGATGACTTCCCCCAACGCTGTTTATTTATTTATTCATTATTATTATTATTATTATTATTATTATTATTATTATTATTATTATTATTATTATTTATTTATTTTTTGATGGCAACGACTGTGCTTCTAATCCTAAAAGACTCCTAACACATTAATTTCTTCACTGATCTTACTTTTTCATATATCAAAACGACAAGAACAAAATCAAAACCAAGAACGGCAACAAGAAAAAGAACAACAACAACAACAATAATAATAATAATAATAATAATAATAATAATAATAATAATAATAATAATAATAATAGAAGAAGAAGAAGATCGTATGTAGCAAAAAACAAGAAGAAAAAAGGAAGAAGATCGTATACAGTAAAAAACAAGAAGTAAAGGAAGAAGAACTTAAGTAGCTAGAAACAAGAAGAAGAAGAAGAAGAAGAAAACGAAGAAGAAGAATGTAAGCAGTAAAAATACAAAGAGAAAAAGAAAAGGAAGAGGAAGAAGAGCAGTGTAAGTAGTAAAAAATAAAATAAATAAAATACCCAAGCAAAAACAAAAACATAAAACAGCGGCAACCCTCTGAAATATTCTTCTCCAAAACATATTTCATGTTCCCACGGAACTATTATTTATTCATTTATTTAAAATATTTTATTGCTTTTTTTTTTCAGGGTAGGGTCGTAGAAAATATCTACTATAGCACTCCAATTCTGCAGCGTTTGTCTAGAACATTAAACATTTTTCTTTTTAAAAAAATCCCTCCAGACTTACCCCCCCTTTTTTACAAAAAGAAAAGAAAAGAAGAAGCAAAATCTAAAACAAAAGAAAAAAAAAAACAAACAAAAAACAAACAAACAACCAAAACCAACACCAATATTTAAAAAAAAAAAAAAAAACTTATAATGGCGCGATTTTACTCCTGCTCACCAAAAATATCGTCGATTTGGTTACTTTTAAACTTCTCTTAGACCAGGGGTTTCCGACCAGGAGTGCTCACACCTACTGGGGGTGTGAGCATCATTCCAGGGGGTGCGAGAAATGTCCGTTCAAATTTAGATCAAATCTTTGTCTTTTGTAATTAATATTAGGTTCCTTTATTTTAGATTATTATCATTACCCTTAGAGATTTAGAGTGAAATATATATGATCTTTTGATAAAACTGTAGTGTGGATTCACATTCTACTTTTTTGAACAAAAGTATAAATTGTTGGGGTGCGAGGTCAGAGCAATACTCTTTTAAGGGTGCGGCAATAGAAAAAGGTTGGGAACGACTGTCTTAGACGATCAGCGAATCAGTAGTAATAGTCGTCCATGATGATATAGATGCTTCTTAAACATTTTTGATCTCTAAATAATCATGTCATAGCAATCTCCGTTAGATTGAGAAGCTGGAGAATTAGATAATAAAGAATATTTTCGCAACCCGTTCCCCCACAAGTAGGATTTAACACAAGGTCACAATATAGGGAATTCAGCGAGGATCGAACTCACTTTTTCAGTAGTAATGGATATACGAGACTAGTTTACAAACATTACACCACGACGTGAAAATGATGTCCAGTTTGTGAGTTTGCATAAACGACGAGGTTCAACCCTTCTTCATGCGGTGAGCTGGAATGACATGAGAATATAAAAACTGCCACATCGCCTACAAAAATTGATCGACCAAAAATGGCGATTATGTAGAAAAATAAATATATGTTCAACTTTAAAATGACGTAAATATCATTGACAATAAATAATAAACGTTTCTTTGATTTCTAAATATTTTGGAGACCTTACCTTTAGGATTACCCTTGTATTATAATATCACATCTCTGTGCCTGTTTGTTTGTAAGCGAATTAATTAGGAAAATGGGAACATTTAGCATAACTTTTATATGTTCATGTCATTTCCCATTTGAAAGTGAAATTGGTTTCGAATCGATTCCGCTATCGGAAGCCGAGTTATGGGTCCTTCTTTGATATCCCAATTTAGAAAATTTTCAGACCTTAACACAAATTACTCTAATTACCTCTCCTGTCTTTCACTATCTCGAAATCAAATAGAAAGAATAGTCCACAAAGAATTTAAATTGTTAAAAAGATTAGCAAAAACAAAAAAAAAAACAAAACAAAAAAACAAACAAAAAGAAAAACACCCTTCGGGTGGTGTAAAAATTATCTTTTAAGATATTGCCTGAGCACAACAAATTTATTAAAGGAGTAAAAAAAAAAAAAAAAAAAAAAAATAAATAAAAAAACAATTTGAAATGAAAGTTAGTTCGGTTCCTCTCAAATAAAATAGATAAATATAAAATAGATTTTTGAAACATTTTTGCCTGAGATGTGGGAGTAAAAAATTCAATGTCAGCGAGTTTGTACCCTAAGTAAGTAAAATCATCAAATTCATTAAAGGATTAAAAGATAAAACAATTTGAAATGTAAATTTAAATATGTATTAAAATAAAACAAACTATATAGAGATATATAATACCAGTCATGTATTTATCAAAACTTGTTTTTAAAAACAATGAGGACTGTCTAATGTTGCATGTTCAAATTTTGAGTGTATAATTCTGTTATGATGATTTGGGGTAATGTGACGTAAGCAGTGACGTAATTTTTGTTACAGACAAAAACCGGAAGCGAATCTCCATTATTAATAGATAATTATTCTGAATATTTTACACATAAATTTTACACAAAATCGTAAGTATTTGTTTATTTGTAAACTTTTAGTTAATTTCTTGTTACTGAAAAATGGACGAGAATAAAAAACAATCTTAAAAATTGATTTCAAATTTCGCAAATAATTTTTACCATTTAAAGTAATACAATTTTTTAAATTAATTTCATAGTTTATATATTTTATCTATTCAAATAATATATAGTTTATTACAAAGGAAAGGATTCAAACGTTGTGACGTAAGCTGTGATGTAGTTTTGGTTACAGACAGATGTGGACCGAATCTTCATTATAAATAGATTTTGAAAATATGCTTGATTTTGAAAATCGCAAATTGAAAAATGTATTTTGGGGATTTTGGAAAACTTCAGGTTTTTATCTTAAGAAAAAAAATCTTTGTAGGAATATATATATATTTTTTAAAGTTTTTAAAATTTTGCTATCCTTCATTAAATTTTTTTAGTTTTCTAAAAAAGTTCTGCTTATAATTTTTTTTATATTTCTTATAAAAGATAAGAATAGAATTCAAATCAATTAAAAAAAGGTGTTTGTAGTGTAATAATTACCGTCGTATAAAATTGACAGCGTAACTGAGTTCAAATCCTGGACAAGGCTGTTTACATTTCACATAACGCTAAAACCATTGGGAAAGGTATGCAATCCCACTATTCTCTCTTCAGCTATGGGTAAATAGTAGTGCAGACTTGGCTCTTTAACCTTGGTTAGGCAACAGGTCTAGAAAAAGGAAAGCTCTGATTTCAAACCTTTTAAACCCAACTTAAAATTGACATTGTATCACATTCTGCTTGTACGGAGGAGTTGAGTAAATACATAAATCGTTAAAAAACTTGAAAATTTTGAAAAATCTGAATCGTAAAACAAAAAATGCATTAAAGCTAAAACATTTATTTTGAATTTGGGAATCTTTAAATTACGTTTTCGATTAAAATATGCTAAAGAGACTCTTGGGCTCAAAGAATACTGTTGTACTTTGACTTACGAGTACCTCAACCTACGAGTTTTCCAAGTTACGAGCTGACACACTATGTTGAGATCTAAAATTTGAGATACAAGCGAGTTCACTAAAAACATGGAAGTTTCCAAATCTATTACACCAAAGAAAAATATCATTTATAAAAAAAACAAAACTAGAAGCGGCTACCCAGCATCAACTAGGTAGAAGAGTGTGTATTGATTTGTTTACTTTTGAGATTTACAAATGTTGGTCATTTTAAGTAAAATTTCAATGCTATTTCTATGTATATTTTGATTTTTAAATATCTTCGAATATGAATAAAATCTTCATAATTTTTGTACAAAAAGCAAGAAATGGTGATATTTGATGTGTATGCATATTAACTTTATCGTTAATTGTTTTATTTTTGTACATACATACATACATACATACATACATACACATCAACTGTCCTTTATATATGTATAGGTACACATTAAAATATATTACAGCTAACAATTCATTACATTCTACTTTATTATTTTTCATCCAATACAGTACTATTTTTTAAAATTAAAAAACATAAAAGAAAAGAGGGTGTTTTTGATGGGGCTGAAACGGATTAAAGACATTTCCGTTTATTTCAATGGGGAAAATTGATTTAATATACGAGGAAATTGAGTTACGAGCGAAATTGATTAAACTAGTAAGTGAAGGTACCACAGTATTTGCTTAAAAATTAAAAGATATATTTTTATTCTGTTATTTTAATAAGAATTTTCTTTTTCATTTTTGCCTCTTTTACTGTCTCAAAAAGTAATACTTAGAAATAATATATTTAGGACTCTTTAATTCAGTTATTTCTAATTTGAATGAAAAGTATGAAACGAGCCAGGACATTTTTGAAGAGAAGATTTTGGAGAAACACAGACTTGTACAAGTACATGACCTTCGACCTTTTCTTATTTCCTAAACTAAAAATTATTCTCAGATTAACAATTGAGGCCATTAAAAGAAACAAGACGACACAGACCCCCCCCCCTCATGTCAAAGGGGGAAATTCAGAGGTTCTTCGACATAGAAAACTCGCTGTAATAACTGTTTTAAATGAAAGGGGACAGTTTTCATTTTTGGTTCATTTCTGTCTTGATACATACAGCTCTTGTCTCACTAATTTTTGAACCTATACATATATATATATATATATATATATATATATATATATATATATATATATATATATATATATATATATATATATAATTCATACCGATATATATATATACCAATTCATACCGAGTAGGATGTGACACAAGCTCAATTTCTTAAGTGGAGTTTAACAGGCTTGAATTCAAAGTTTTCCTTCACCGAGATTGTCTAACCAAGGTTAAAGAGCCCAGTCTGCCCTTCTATTTATTCATAGCCGGAGGGAATAATTGCATTTATGCCTTTTTCACGGGCATACGGTACGTGAAATGTAAACTGCATTTGTATATATTATTATTACTAGCAAATATATGCACTCTTCGGGTGCAAGTATTTAAATTTTAATGTAATTAGATATCATATCAAATTAGAAAGGAACTAAATCAGAATGAAAATAAAAAGATTTGAAACAGAGGGTGTGTATAATAAAAAAATAGAAACTTACTCTTTCATCACTCCCGTCTTTCATTGCTAAATTTTCCTAATTTAACTATTTAGTTAAAATAGGAAGTAAAGAATTAAATTACAGTTATTTCTTTTAAGATTTATCCCCGAGATTGTTGCTCATATTCATAAAGATAAAAGCAAACAATTAGAAATCAATAATACTAAGCATATATTTATTAAAATCAATTTTTAAAATATCAATATGCAAATTAGCCTTTCCGTTCACACTGTAAACCGCCTATTTTGTTGTATATATAAATACAATTGCATGTTATTAGTATATAGATATGGTCAACTGTATTAATAATGTAAAATAATTTTATTAATAATTGAGGTTTAAATAAAAATATAATCATGGAGAATGTAATGTAAATAACTAAGGTAATTAAGACGTGTGTAGTAATATAGTTTCAGTTACAGGCAGACAAACACACAATCTCTTCTTCTTCTTCTTTCTTCTTCTTCTTCTTATTATTATTATTATTATTATTATTATTATTATTATTATTCAACCAACACTTACCTGATGATGAAGTTGGTGATTTTCTGGGTTTTCTCTTTAATAATAATCTAATGGTTCTTATTGGGTGCCCCATTATTGCGGCCTTGTACCACAACTAGCTAAGCTTAATAAATAGCTATATCATATTGTTTCTGAAATATTTTTAGATTAATAACTTTTTGGTTCGTTAGTGTCAACCATGCGGTTTTAGTTTTTAAACGAACGGCAAGAGTATTCATTTTGATTGGTTGGTTGTCTAGTTTATTGGCATATGAACCCTTGTGGGTTATTTAATATCAAATCTTGTTTCTCTCTCTCTCTCTCTCTCTCCTCTCTCTCTCTCTCTCTCTCTCTATATATATATATATATATATATATATATATATATAAGAAAAGACCAAATCATCTGCACCTCCTGAAAATAATCAGACGGTACTATAAAAATGTCCAAAAGAAAAATATACTGTAAGAGTTGCCTAAGTTAAATATACTAAAGTGTTCAATACAAAAATACTAGAGCTAATAAATAATAATAATAAACTAATAATGAACCAGAGAATATCTACCTAGGTTTCTCCGAACGGATTCTCAGGATAATTTTGATTTTGTCAGAATTATCCTGATGATCCATCAGGAGAAACTTAGATAGATATTCTCTGACTCTTTTCTATAACTCTACATCAGACTTTTTTTGAGTCTCATTTTATAACTATAATGCTTCTGATTATTTTTAAAATTAAAAATAAGATTCATTTTATTTTTAAATAAAATTCATTTTATTTTTAAATAAAATTCATATTATTTTTAATATAGACAGCGCATTTTTTAAAATTAATTCCAACGTTTGACTAGCAGCGTTCTGTTTTTACTAACGGTCATTTTCCCGTCTTATTTTTGTTGATGACCGACCCACGTGTGGTCGATGCATTATATTGCGAAGGGTCCTCATATCAGTGAGGATGGGCCGGTGTTGCTTTTTTAAACCGTCGAGAATAGGCCCCGAAACGGTTTGCACACTTCTCTCCTGATGAGCCCATTCAGTTGTAAACATCTTTTGTTTTTCATTATATCATATATATATATATATATATATATATATATATATATATATATATATATATATATATATATATATTAATTATTATTATTATTATTATTATTATCAACCGTTATTAAAAACCATAACAGAAAATTACAGAAACACGCATATATGTATGTGTATATGTATATATACAAGTATGTATATCAATATATGTATTGACCAAAGCCTGAAGAAGATACCAGAATATCTGAAACACGTGTTGCGTATGTGAAATAAAAAGAATAAAACATTTTTTCTGAGAACGATACATTTTGCGGACCTTCTTCTTTTTTTTTATAAAAATATTACATTTTCTCCCGTTGGAACCAGAACAACATTTTATATAGTATATATATATGATTTTTTAAGAAATAATTTTTCATTAACTTGATGTGTATTAATAGAATTATAGGAATAATTTTCATTAACTGCGTGTGTATTAATAAATACTGATGGTTGACTCTAAGCCAGTGTGTTCTAGCACCTATATAATAAAAAGTGGTGGGTTTTTACCGCAGAGCAATTTGAAGAATACGGCCGTGACAATCATATAGTTGCTAGGGCTTGACATGGGCAGCCGATTGATCGGTGGGGCCTCCTCAATCCGAAGGGCCGAAGTGGAGTTTTGCATGCCATAGGATAACTTAGTACCCGGGCCACAGACAGCTCAGCCAACACAATCCCGTCCCCAGGCATTACGGGTTGTCACCTACGACTAACAGGTGGCTTTATTGAAACGGTTATATTCCTATGCAGAGGTGTAACAAGCATATTTTTACAGCCCCAGTCGACAGGGCGGTGTATTTACTCTATATATATATATATATATATATATATATATATAATAAACAAAGAGTCAACTGAGCAAATATGTAAAAGGTGCTCAATACATTAAGTAGAGCGAAATATAGAAAACCTAATTTGAGCCAGGAAATATCTACCTAGGTTTCACCTAAAGGATCTTCAGGATAAAACTGCCAGTATTATCCTGATAATACTTTTGGTGAAACCTAGTTAGTTTAGTCTGTCTCAAATTAGGTTATATATATATATATATATATATATATATATATATATATATATATATATATATAATATATATATATCATTGTGTGTGTGTGTGTGTGGAGTGTGTGTTTAGAAAAATTTTTAAAATCTAAATTCTATATAGTTAATTATTAAGAACTAGCTGATCCAATAACAGCTTAAAGCCGATTCGATTGATGTAGTATACCCAGGGGTAGTAGTGACAGTTTTTAGATGAGAAAGAGAGAGAGAGAGAGAGAGAGAGAGAGAGAGAGAAGAGAGAGAGAGAGAGAGAGAGAGAGAAGGGGGGGGGGTCAATCAACGGAAAGTCAATCAAGTCTCTTATTGCCCATTAAGTCACAAGTATCTTTGCTTAGCTAGCCGTTAATTTTGCGTCGTGTAGAATTTCGGAACTACGCCTGGGCCGAGGTAGTGGTGGTGTGGTGGTAGGGGTAAAGGGTATAAAGTATATAAAGAGGTGGGTGAGACTCTGGGACAGCCAGTCGCCTGATAGGCTTGTTTCTACGGAAGAAGAGTGTGTGTGTGGGGGGGGGGGGGGGGTAACGTGTTAATCTGTGACTGAATTCGGCCGTTTTCCGGGGCTCTCTGTCGAGAATTGGATGAGAATAACAGGAATAGAGTTTCAAGATGAAGTGAAAAGAACGAGAGAGAGAGAGAGAGAGAGAGAGAGAGAGAGAGAGAGAGAGAGAGAGAGAGAGAGAGAGAGAGAGAGAGTTTTTCTGGAAGTAGGTTGTTTTTTTTTGGTCGAGTTGATGGAGGCATGCTTGGGGTGGAGTTGGTGGATACAAGGGTGGTGTGCACAGGGAGGGTGGGTGAATGAGGGGTCAAGTGGAGTTAAGTTTTTGGGGCAGGTCGAATAGATCAGGAGAGAACCGATTAAGCACCTGTGACTCTACGATATAATACTAGTGCGTGTATGCGTATATACGTGCGTGTTTGTATGTATGTGTGGATATGAGAGATGAGTAACCGAGAAAGAAAGAAAAGAAGAAGAAGAAGAAGAAGAAGAAGAAGAAGAAGAAGAACAACAACACAACAACAACAAAAACAACAACAACACAACAACAAAAGTATCCGCTACACATTTATAAAATATTTTTTATTAAGAATAGATACCTGAAGACATGATTGTGTACTTAGGATTATTATCATTAGTTACTTGAAATCATATAACTCTTGGCAAATTGTTGCTATTACATAAGAATAAAAGTAAAGTTGTCGGGGTGGCCTACAGTAGGTATTAGCCAGACAGCGAGGGAGTCTATACCCTTTTCACTAGCGCTAGACCAAGGAGATTGTTTTGGAGTCTGAGGTGGAGTGCCACACCTACCATCAGCTTCTCACTTTACCACACATATCCCTATGCTACTCATACGCTGAATTGGTGAAGGCCAGTATCGAACCAGGAACCTTGTGATTACTTGACGGACGCTCTACCAACTAAGAGCAAGACATATACCCAGTAAACAGTTAATATTTTACAAGTACGTTATGCGCTACACACATATATATATGTATATATATTTACCAAACCCTCCACACGAGCAGGATGCGACATAAGGTCAATTTCTTAAGCGGAGTTTAAGAAGTTTAAATTCAGAGTTTTCCTACTCCTACACTGGTTACCTAGCCAAGGTTAAAGAACCCAGTCTGCCCTACTATTTACCCATAGTTGGAGGGGGAGTAATTGGATGCACACCTTTCCCAAAGTATTAGCGATATGTGAAATGCAAACAGTCTCGATAGGGATTTGAACGTGTCACCGAGTCCATCTCCCACGATTCTAACCATTACACCACAAGCTACACATGCCAAAAAAGATTTTATAAGTACAATATCCTCGGAATCGCTATCAGTGGTTTCACTTATCAAACTGAAACTCACCATTTGCTAGTCGGGCTACACTGGTGTGTCCATGTGTAGGTGTCCACAAGCGAACGTCAGTTATGAGTTCGTCCTTACTTCTCCAGCAGTGTTTTAAATGATATAGAGTATCGCCCATTAATAAATAAACCTACCATTTTTTAATTCTTAAAATCAAATCTGTCAGGATAATTTTTCATAGTGTTGTATAGTTCCTTACTTCTTCTGACCATAATAAAGGGCAGTTAGTGTGTATGTATGTATGTATGTATGTATTGGTCCATTGGTCTATTGTGTGAAGAGTGCGGAAGACCGTGTCTGAGCAGAGCTGGCCTGATGAGTCACCAAACTGTGCATCGGCGAAACGGACCAACTACATGTGTTCCTTGAAATAACTTGTTGTGAGTGTTGGAAGATGTGCAAGACCACATGAGGTTTAAAACGACATAGGAAAATACATAGGAACGAACTTCCAGTACCTGCTGATAGAGGTGTTCATATCTGCAACACCTGCGCCACAGAATGTAAGACTTTAGCTGGGCTATCAAGCAATGACAATACTCGAACACGAGTTTGCTGCCATCATGTATGTATGTCCAGATAAAACTACAAGAATAAAACAATTAATGACAAAGTAAATATACACATTAAATATTACCGGTTTTTGCTTTTTGTTAAAACAAATTATGAAGATTTGATTTATATTCAAATATATTAAAAAAGAGGGGGGATTTGCTGCATGGGCAACAGTTTATCTTCCATATGAACCCGCCCAGGCTATGTAGTTCAAATAAAAAATAAATTAAAAAAAACCCCAAAAAACAAACTTTGATACTACTCCATCGTCTCTCGTAGACGGAAGGCTGCCAACCACATAGAAATAGTATTGCAATTCTACTTAAACATGTTCAGTATTTGCAAATCTCAAAAATAAACAAATCAGTACATCAGGGTCTTTTGTCTCTTCCCTCTACTGAGGTGACGCTGAGTAACCGCTTCTAGTTTTATCATATAGTTATTCTGGGTCGGGTCGTCTATTCTCTGTCTGGGTATCTGGACTGGTTCTCCGTTCTTGTGGTCTGCTCCCTTCGGACTTCTGGGACTGCTTAATCTGTGTTCGTTGTGGTTTTAGTAACGACCACAAAGATTTGGATAATTTTCAGACGTCTTTTATTTAGCCTAAGTTAACCATTAGGCGCAGAATAAACAGCACTCTTTAAGACACGTCAGCTTCTTCAAAAGCTAAGCTAGAAATCCGAAATTCCAAGTTTATCTCCCACTTCCACGAACCGAACTGACCAACCAGAGGTCAGCCATAAGGTCAGCGAAAGGCCAAAGCCGCTTAAGCAGTCGGTAGAGTGTCCTGCTGGGAACCTCAAGGTTCCTGGTTCGATACCGGTCCTCGCCAACTCAGCGTATGAGTAGTACAGGGATCTGTGAGGTAAAATGAGGAGCTGATGATAGGTGTTGCGCTTCGCCTCAGACTCTAAAACACACTCTCCTTGGTCTAGCGCTAGTGAAAAGGGGATAGACTCCCTCGCCGTCTGACTGATACCGACTTTACTTTTTAAAAAACTTTTATAATTTCTTATCTACCGTATATTGTAGAATATGATACAAATGAAAACTAACATTATTAGGCATTATTTATTACCAAACTCCACACCAGAAAACTCTCTAACAAATAGTAAAATCACAAAACCTCTAAACAAAATTGCAGCATCTTTTATAAATTTATATAAGAGGTGCATTTATTTTGGATTGCTCTCCGTCATAAAATGCATTCCCAGCAGTAAAACATTCAGCGACACAACCCCAACTTTTGAAGGGTAAAGTGCGATACACCCCACACCTAAAGTGTGAAGTGCAAACAAAACTCGCGTATCAGAAGTGCAACACAGCCCTACATTTAAAGTGCAAAGTGCAACAATGCCCCCCATATCTAAAGCGCAAAATGCAACACAACTCCAACTTCTAAAGTGAAAATTTCAATACAACGCCCACACCAAAAGTGTGTACACATTGCTCACTTCTGAAGATCAAAGTGCACCGTTCCATATCTAAAGTACAAACGTGCGAAAAAAACCCTACTCCCACATAAAAAGAGCAAAAGGTGACCCCCCCATCTAATGTTTAATGCGCATGAAAACACCCCACGTGGAAAGTGCAACAAAAACACATAAAAAGTGCAACGGTCGACACAACCCTCACTTCTAATTGTGTAAAGTGCAAGAAAATCATTCATCATCATCATCTAATCATCTTCATGTCGCGCAGCAGCACGGATATCCATGACAATCTCTCGCCAACCTTCTCTATCATTCATTGCCCAGGGAGGTAATCTGTACAGCATCCAGTATCCTCACAGAGCTGGTCAATATAGGCCCTTGCTGGGCGACCCACATTAGCATGTCTCCATATGCTGCTTTCCACCGAGAAGAACATCGCTTATGAGTTCGTCCTTGCTTCTCCAGCAGTGTCCTGCATGTCTTGTTCGTCTCACTCGGATGATTTGTGAGATAAATAAAGGGACAAGAGAAAACACACCAAGTTTAAAGTGCAACAAAAACACACAAAAGTGCAAAGTATGTCACAACCGATATATCTAAAGTGCAAAGGCAACACAACACTCACGTCTAAAGTGCAAAATGCCAAACAAAACAAAACAAAAACAAAAACACATCTTCAGTGCAAAATACGACAGCCTTACAGATTACAACATTTTACAGTTTCAGTTATTTTTCAGCCAGAAACTCAGGATGGAAAGGGACCACGAGGGTGGAGGGTGACCCACGGGAGTGATGGGGTACAGAGTTCTAAGGGTTAAGTAATATGTATTTTTAGCATATAAATGATATTTTATAGAGATTTCATAAAATTAAATAAATAAGTACTTGAAGGACTTCAGAATTATTTCCACGGATTTTTGTTACAGGATACACAGAATATTAAATTGAAATCCGATAAAAAAAAAGAAGAAAGAAAATAAAAATACATAAAAAATTGTGTTTGAAAATATGCCATATATTATTTTTCCTGGAGGAAGTTTTGGGATAAAAGTGCGGGTTTTGTTGCATGTTATTTTTTGTCGTAAACTCGAAGTCATTACGTAACTATCTTAACAAACAGGGATCAGGGTGTTGTGGTAGCGAAGAGAGTGGGGCGTTCAGGTGAATGGGGGAAAGAAATTTACGGTGGTGTGTGTTTATGTATGCTAGCGTGTATAACTGACGGAAGAATAGTTGGATTCATACCTTTTCCAAGGGTATTAGTGCAATGCGAAATACAAACAGTCTTGTTCATGATTTGAACTCGTCGCCATTTCCAGTTCCTACGACGGTAACCATTAGAACACTAACACCTCCAAATGGAAGATCCTGTAGCGCACCTTTTGTGTAACCCCAACTATTTAACTTTTTTTTTTTTAGCGAAGTATGGGCTATTGGTGCCTGAAGCAAAATATTTAACGTTTCATATTGACAAAAATAAGAATATTTAGCAATTTAAAAATAAGTACATCCCATTTTGTATTATTTGAATTTTTAAGACTGCTGTCCTCATCTTTATTGTTATATACATTACAACGTTTCGGCTGATGTGTCCTCCGGCCTTCTTCTTGTCGAAATCGGGTACTTTCTCTTCGTAACCGCGAGCCTTCACGAAACTTCGAACCGAAACCTTTATTCAATCCACCGGGTTAGACTGATCTTTTATTCAATCAACCTGGTTAGACTCTGACCCGGAGTGGTAGTATCTGTTAGGTTCCATCTATGGATAGAAATAGAAAAAAAATGAGTTTAAAAATTGTGTATAAAATTGAGTTTAAAAATGTTGAATACTCACCAAGAAGGAATAAATAAAATGTCTTCGGTATAAAATAACCCAACAATGGTTGACATGCCGTAAAATCTAACCAACCAGCCATCTAATCAACCACCAACCAAGTATTAGACAGGAATACCTCAAACTATATAACTGAGTACAAATTATTTATATTAGATGAATTGTTATGATTTAATCAAACATTTACAAATGAATCAAATTTAGGCATTAAATAACCTATAAGGGCTTGATATGTTTTAAACAAACCTACACACACACACACACACACACACACATATATATATATATATATATATAGCTAACATATATATAATATATACATAGCTAACACACACACACACACACACACACACACACACACACACACACATATATGTATGTATATGGACTCGCTACTTCTAACACACTCCTCTGCCTGTCAAACACCTAAAAAATCTTTTAATAATTTTTTAAAACTCTCTAAAAACAATTTCTTCAAACAAGAAATTTTCTCCTGACGATGACCTAAGGTCGAAACTAGTTGAGAAAAAATATTAGCACAAAAGAAATATTCCTGTTTGTCTTATCACTTGGAACAGATAGGCTCGCTACTTCTAACTCACTTCTCTACCCGCATTATAGTGGCCTGTCAAAACATCAAAAAATCTTTTAATTTTAATAATTTTTTTAATAATGATCTCTTAAAAAAAAACTCTCTAAAAACAATTTCTTCAAACATGAAATTTTCTTCTGACGATGACCTAAGGTCGAAACTAGTTGAGAATAATAAACATAAAATAAATATTCCGGTTTTTCTTATCCCTTTTTGTTCATTATATATATATATATATATATATATAATATATATATATATATAATATATATTAAAATGTGTTGTGGATTACTCAGGCCGTAACATCCCTGACCAATAATAACACTAGCGACCATTTTAGCCAGCCAGTCTAAAAAAATCCTTGTAAAAGAAGTCATTTCCTTCGAAATATTGGATGAAATAGAACTTAGTACATAATAATAATAATAATAATAATAATAATAATAAAATTATATGTATATATATATATATATATAATATATATATAATATAATATATATTATAATCTTACACTGAAAATTAGACTCATCATATCTATCTATCTATCTATCGATCGATCTATCTATATATATATATATATATATATATATAATATATATATATAAATAACACATATATATATATATAAAATATAATGTTTACACTATCTATCTATATAATGTCTATATAATGTCTATCTATCTATCTATCTATCTATCTATCTATATATATATATATATATATATATATATAATTCAATGCTGCAAGGTGTGTAAATACATAATATCTTATAATATCCATTTTGACTGTATAATGTTCTACTGGAATTAACTTTTTATAAAAATTGTCTGGGGTGTATTTGTTTATGGGCGAAACTGTAAAATATCATGGTAAAAAAACAACATCTTTTCGAGAAGAAATGTTTAGCAAAATCATTTTAATACTGTAGTTGATTCGATGCTTGTGGCCTTGTGTCAAAGTCTGCTCAATACAAAAGGTTTTCTGGTTTTCCAGACATGGAGATAATAAGAGATAATGACGAAGAAAAAGACCGTGAAATGTTTGCAAAAGGAATCATGATTTGTCTTAAAATTGGGAAGAGAAGGTAAGTGAGAAAGAAGTTTAAATAAATTAGGAGGCGGAAATTAAAAGACGGAGAGTAAGAGGATGTTGAAGATGATGATGAAGAAGATTGGGGTTAGAAGTTAATTAAAAAAACAAGAGGGAACAAAATAATAACGAAAAAATCAGAACGATATTGAGGATGCTATTTATGTAAATAAGTAGATAAATTGAGAAAGAAAAAAAGAAAGAAAGAAAGAAAGAAAGGGAGAATGCAAATGGCGAAAATAGAGAAAGAAAGAGAGGAAGGAAGGAAGGAAGGAAGGAAAGAATAAAGGAAAGAAAAATTCAAATGATTAACATATAGAAAGAAATAAAGAAAGAAAGAATGAAAGAAAAAATGTAAATGAGGGGAATAGAGAAAGGAAGAAAGAAAGAAGGATGTGGTAGGAAAGAAAAATGATTAGAATAGATAGAGGGAAGGAAACGAGAGAGAGAGAGAGAGAGAGAGAGAGAGAGAGAGAGAGAGAGAGAGAGAGAGAGAGAGAGAGAGAGAGAGAGAGAGAGAGAGAACAAAATAAAGAAGAAATCAGAACGATATTGAGAATGCTATTTATGTAAATAAGTAGATAAATTGAGAAAAGAAAGAAAGAAAGGAAAAAAGAAAGAAAGAAAGGAGAATGCAAATGGTGAGAATAGAGAAAAAAGAGAGGAAGGATGGAAAGAAGGAAGAAATAAGAAAGGATGAAGATGAAGAGAAACTACTGATGCAACATGGAGGGAAGGAGACGAGAGAGAGAGAGAGAGAGGAGAGAGAGAGAGAGAGAGAGAGAGAGAGAGAGAGAGAGAGAGAGAGTCAGGAGGAGGGGGGAGAATTAGAGGAGGAGGAAGTGTTTAAGCGGAAATAAGAAATGTGTCGAGAAGGTTCGTTGATTGGGGACCAGGGTTGAATGAAAAAACTAACAACTAGTCTGGCCAGTGAAGAGATTCCAATGTGTTGGAAAATTTTTGCATGTTGTGTATGATTTGCTGAAATGGCAACCCTAGGTGATTGGCGGGGTGCGGGGTGTGTTGGGGGGGGGGGTACGGTTGCAGATGATGGTATCTAGGGCAAGAGTGCCAAAAGAAGAGTGGCATAGTCGGATCTAATACTAAAATTGCCCGACATCTGAACGCGCACACCCACAGGCACAAACTTGAAGGGTGGGTGTATGCTGTAGATTGATGTGTTCTTTAGGCGACCCGGTTGGAATAGGCAAATTATAGAGACTGTCGGAAAGTAGAATTGCAACACCCCGAAAGACAAGGACCTGGTTGGTTGGTTGGTTGGCTGGCTGGTTGGATTTTACAGCATGTCAACCGTTAAAGAAAGGGGCTTCGGCTTCTAGTCCTCTGAGTAAAGTAAAATAACTCGCGTGTTCCCAGGAAGGCGTCCTCCCCCACCAGACAACACCTGCTCCCCCGATTTAAAGGTGAAGGGCTGGGTTTATTGCCCAGTGCATGGGGCCCCCGAAAAAGAGAATGCCTACGGGAACCACGCATTTTTTTGCACTAGTCATCGCACGAGCTTCGGTTTTTGTGAATACTCACGTTAAAAAGATCTTTTCTTAGAGGTAAAATTATTACCTAATAAAACTTAAAATTCTAGAAAATCATTCAATTTTCAAAGATTATATTTAGATAATTTTAAAAAATAATTACGTAATTTATATATTATATTATTTAAAGAAAAAAATAATGAAAGTTAAAACAATATGTAAGGGTGTCTAAACTTTCGGCCATCCCTGTAATTACTATTCAACGTAAACATTAATTTTAAAACACGATTTCAGGTATTCTATGATATGAACTTTTTTTTTTATATGTGGGAGTTTTCTTTAATTTTATTTCTTTCAAATGATACAAAGATTTTTTTAAATAAAATAACTTTTAGAAACATTTTGTAACTTTTCCCCTCGTGTGTACATGTATCGTGCAAAATCGATTGAACGTCTCTAACTTTTGTGGATATTGAATAAATCAGTTTAAGGATAAGGAAATAATACAAATAAAGTTTATTTCATCATAATTACATTGAATGAAATCGTTTGTGTAAATCCTATTTAAAACAATTACATAATTTAAATATAATATTAAAACAAAAAATAATGTAAGTTAAAACAATATGTAGGGGTGACAAAACTTTTGGCCATCCCTGTTGTGGGAAGTCAGGAAAATACTTACCCTTGGTTTATTTTATGCCTAAGGCGTTTTTATTTCATTCATTCTTATTGGGTATTAACATTTTTTAACTCGTGTTTTTTAAACCCATTTTAAAAAATCTATTTTTTAACCCATAGATGTGACCCTAACAAGTACTACCACCACTGATCAAAGTGGACCTGGGAATAATAATAATAATGAAGGGGTACTCCACACTCTCCAGAACTCCAGAACTGGAATCTCACGACTAGATGCACTTTAACGTCATACCCAAGACACTAAGACCTCCGCCAACGCCTTCTAGCACATATATGATTAAAAGGTTTAAGGGTTTGCCATAAGAGCAAGTTTTAAGCGCTCAATCTCAAATGCTGATTTTCAAAGGAGATATACCATTACTTGAGAGACGGGTGCGATGATATTTTACCCCATGATCATTTTCTTTAGTGAAGTCGTAACGTTAACACTAACTATCTATCTATCTATCTATCTATCTATCTATGTCTGTATGTAGCTATCTATCTATCTATTTCTTTATACTAATATCTATCTATCTATCTATCTATCTATCTATCTATCTATCTATTTATTTCATTCTGATAATATTTATCTATCTATGTATTTCATTCTGCTAATATCTATCTATCTATCTATCTATCTATCTATATATATATATATATATATATATATATATATATATATATATATATATATATATATATCTCATATCTACTTATTTATCTATTTCGGTCTGTACATATCTATTTGTCTATCTTGGTCTGTACATATCTATCTATCTATCTATCTATCTATCTATCTGGTAAAGAGATCCCAGTTCTGGAGCTCTGAGGAACGTAAAGTCACCTCTTAGCCATTACTCTGACCCGGATTGGTAGTACCCGTTAGTGTTCTATCTATGAATTAAATAGAGCTGCTTGAGATAATGTTTAAACCTATTTTGAACTTCATTAAAATGTTGCCTCTTAAAAAATTGCTATTGCAACTGAATATGAAGTGCTTACCACCTTAAAATAATTGTGAAGATTCATTTTTGTGTCACGTTTAGCGTAACGGTTATTCTGGTAGGAAATGGAATCGGTGACCCGGGTTCACAACCCTTGACGTTGCTATTTACATTTCCCTCTGGGCTAATGCCCCTGGGAAATAAATCCAACTGCTCTCTCCCCAGCTATGGATAAATAGTAGGGCCGACTGGGTTCTTTAGCTTTGGTTTGGCAACCAGTCTAGAAGAAGGAAAACTAATTCAAACAAGCTTTACTCCGCTTAAAATTGATCTTGTGTCTCATTCTGTCCATGGTGGAGTGATTAGGTAAATACATATATATTCTGTCCATGGTGGAGTGATTAGGTAAGTAGATATATTTCTGTACCATATTATATATATATATATATATATATATATATATATATATATATATATATATATATACATATGGTAGAAATTTGAGAATTTCCATCATTGGAGTAAGAACTATATCCAAGTCCTGAAGATGGTCTAATAAGAGACCGAAACGTTGCACCGTCGACAATAAACATCAAGTTTCCATAACATCCCGTGTTTGTCTACTTTTCTCCACACATATATATATATATATGAGAAGTAAATACACAAGCGATGTGTTTATGATATGGCTTTTTTTAGCCGACAATTTTTGGGAGAATATGTGCTTAATTGAAGTCATACCTAATTTTTTAAGTTAATTAATAAATAATTAATTAATTAGGCGGGCATACCTATTTAAATGTAAGGCTGAACAATCGTTGATTGGAGGTGCATGATGTAATGGTTAGAGTCGTAGGAAATTGATTTTTCTCGATTTGTTTAGCCTTACATTTAAATAGGTATGCCCGCCTAATTAATTAATTATTAATTAACTATTAATTAACTTTCAAAATTAGGTACGACTTCAATTAAGCACATATTCTCCCATATATATATATAATATATAATAATATATATATATATATATATATCAACCCCTTATCACGAGTAGGAAGTGACACATGGTCAATTTATTTATTTTAATTTTGAGTTTAACAAGTTTGAATTCAAAGTTCTTATTCTCCTAGACTGGTTGCCTAAACAGTGTTAAAGAACACAGTCTGCTCTACTATTTACCCATAGCTAGATGGAGAATAGTTGGTTTCATACCTTTCCCAAGAGTATTAGCGCTATAAGAAATTTAAACAGACTCATTTGAACTCGGTTCGTCGTGTCCATTTCCTACGACAGTAACCATTACATCATGCGCTTCCATTTTTGCATAATTGTTAAATGGAGGCATGTGGTCTAATGGTTAGAGCCGTAGGAAATGGACTCGTCAACCCGAGTTCAATTCCCGGACGAAGCTGTTTGCATTTCACATGGCGCTAATACCCTTGGGAAAAGTATGAATTAAATTCTCTCTCCACTTATGGGAAAATAGCAGGACAGACTGGACACTTTATCTATGGCTAGATAACCAGCGTAGGAGAATTCAAACCCGCTTAAGAAATTGACCTTGTGTCACATCCTGCTCGCGCGGGGGGGTTGTTAGACCTAATAGGTCGAAATATACATTCAGGGATTGACATTTTCCCGATTTGTTTAGCCTTACATTTGAACATATATGCCCGCCTAAATTCATTAATTATTAACTAATTAATTTTCAAAATTAGGAATGACTTCAATTAAGCACATATCCTCCCAAAAATTGTCGGCTTAAAGCCATATAAAAAAAATTTGTTTGTTTACTTAACCTCATATATATATATATATATATATATAATATATATTAATAATTGTTAAATTTCAGTATAAAATAACCCAATAAGGGTTGACATGCCTCACAACCAACCAACCAACCAACCAACCTTTGAGAATGAAAAACAAATGATCCAATCAAATTTTAGACTACTGACAACACCAGACTTTCAAAATAGACTGACAAAAGTAGTCATGGGGTATAAATGACTTGTCTCTTGCTTGGCTGTTCGCTTCAACACTTCAACACAAACCAATACCGACAAGAATAAGAATTAACGTGTTTAGCAGATGGACCATGGTACCCATTCAACCTGTGAGCTAATTGTATGTTTTTTGCAGACCCTCACTTTCCGGAGACAAAAACGTAATCGTCTTAACATCCCCAGTTTAAATTTTTAATGTTTTTCAGGCGGAGCATCGTATCTAACCGCCTTTCTTGTTAGTTGAAAAGAGAACGAAAATCCACCAACCAGGCAACCAACCAATGGGCGTCTGTGTTTTTTTTTGTGCGATTTAGAATCACAAAGGAAAACTGAATAGTTTTAGAAAAAGAAACATATACACACAGTTTGGTTTCTTTGTTTAATGGCATATCAACCTTCGTGGGCTATTTAATACCAAAACTATTCTTGTAGAAGAACAGTAGTGGTACTATTTAACCCATAGTTAAGGGGGGGGGAAGAGCGAGTGGGTTTATATCTTTCCCAAGTGTAAAGTAAGTAAAGTCGACGGAGCGGCCCAAAGTCGGTATCAGCCAGTCAGCGAGGGAGTCTATCCCCTTTTCACTTGCGCTAGACCAAGGAGATTGTTTTTTTAGCATCTGAGGTGGAGCGCCACACCTACCATCAGCTCCTTACTTTACCACACAGATCCCTGTGCTACTCATACGCTGAGTTGGCGAGGACCGGTATCGAACTAGGAACCTTGTGGTTTCTAGCCGAATGCTCTACCGACTGAGAATGAACGTAATAGCGCAACTGGAACTTGAACTCGCTTACTTCGATGACACAATCCAGCACATTAACCACTTCACCACGGAGACTTGTACAAGAGAAACACACACACACACACACAACACACACACACACACACACACACACACATTCTTGAAATCCTTCTCATTTATAAAGACTATTATCTTTATCTATATATTAATACTCTTGTTCCTTAATTTTCCGTCCGTTATAAACTTGCAACACCCTCTGGATTAAAACGAGACCGCCCAATTCGTCCAAGATGAAATGCAAAAAAATCTTGATTATCTGGTATTGCTTATCCGCCGAATTCTAATTTCGTCACCTCAGCTAAATAATGGACCATTCCATTTATATTATAAAGAAAGAAGGAGAAGAAAAAGGACATGCTACGCAGAAAAATATAAAAAGAAAAAAGAAAGAAGGGGAAAGATAGAGAGAGGGGTTGAGCGCGCTAATGTTTTTCAATCGATCATAATGAAAAGATAATGAAAAGAAGTAAAAAGAAAAAAAGTTTGAGAGATACTTAAATCAAGACTATTATACTTTTATATATTGAAGTATTTGCAATAGCTCTTAAGTAAACATATCAAACGTTGTAATAATTAGATTATCATACTGTGACATATCTACAGGTCCTGCTGATGATCATTCTAGAAAGTAATGAGACTGATATTTCTTTTCTTTACAGGTTAGCAAAAGTTAATTTAAAAAAAAAATTCAATTGCTTTAAGGAATGTAATATGAAAAAATAAACTTATTTCCTTTTTTAATTTTTTTTTATCGTAGAGATGTTTTAAAATTTACAAATGTAAAATAAATACTCCCATTTCACTGAGACCAAAGGATTGTTTTTACAATATATAACTAAAAATAATGAGATTCCATTTGCCTGATCTATATGAAAAAAATATTGAAAATAATTTTGAAGTAATAATTGTCTTTTTTTTATGTACACTCACTACACAATGGCCAAATTAGTGTTTTGTAAATTAGTATTTAATTCTCCTAATTTAGATATATATTTACAAATTATTTCTAATAAAGAATTAATAATATTCTGTGGATTTAAAATGAATATTTATAAGGAACAGCTGACAGGTCTCAGACCTAATATACTAGCTGAAAAAAGATATTATTATTATATTATTATATTATTATAATATTGGAACAGTTAAAAAAAATCAAATTTAAATAAAATGATGTCGCTAGTTGGAAGAGTTGGGAGTGAAGCGAAAAATAGAAAAGTTGATAAAGATTTTATCTATAATATTTATGATAGAATTTTATTGTAAATAATTTAATCTTTAACATTCTCTCTCTCTCACTCTTTCTTACAAAGGGGGTTGTAAAATATTTACACTGTTTTACCGATAAAAAAAAGTGACAAAGACACGACTCTGAAAATATCTAAGTTGGGGCGGAAATTCACCTGACGCTGGCTTACTAAAACATAGCGTAAATCAAGGCAGGAGGCCGGGACGACATAAGATCAAAATTACCAAAATATATTCACAATTTCAATATTACAAATAAAACAAACATATAGCTTCTTTTTGTCAATTAATTTTAATTAATGGGCATTTAAGCGACGCAAGACTATTTGGAATGTTTCATCTTTAAAATTGGGTGAAATAAACTGGGACAAATAAGAAATCTGTGATTAAGCGACACCAGATAATCTGGATTTATATTTTTGCATTGCATTGCATCTTGAACAATTTGGACTGTCTCATTTTTAACCAGATGGTGTTGCAGGATGATAACGGACGGAAGATTTATGAACAAGCGTATCAACATATAGATACTATGAGGGAAACCCTAAAACCTCTTATTTATAACAGTTACAGTGAGAACACCATCACCATTGGATAGAACAAGTTTTCAGTTATTTTACCCACATACATAATATCATTGACTGTGTATTTTAGTTAAAGATAAAGGTCTGCTTGCCGCTCTAAGTAAAAAAAAATGGCTCTTTGTATTTTTTCTTCCTTGCGATAACTTTCGACATGCCAGATTTTACACTTAGCTGCGTTAGCTTGGGTTCTTATTTTGCTTTTTTTTTTTTTCTTCCAATTTATTCTCTTGTTTTTCTTCTTTCTTTCTCTTTCTTTCTTTCTAAATTTTATCTTTTTCCCAACTTATTCCATTCTCTTTGTCTTCACATGTTTTCTTTCTTTCTTTCTTTTTCAATTTTATCCTTTTCCAACTTATTTTCTTCTCTTTCTTCTTCACGTGTATTCTTTCTTTCTTTCTTTCTTTCTTTCTTTCTTTCTTTCTTTCTTTCTTTCTTTCAATTTTATCTTTTTACAATCTATTCTCATCTCTTTCTTCCTTACATTTTCTTTCTTTCTTTCTTTCTTTCTTTCTTTCTTTCTTTCTTAATTTGATCTTTTCTGGCAATTTCTTCTCTTCACTTTCTCCTTCAAATCGTTTCTTTCTTTTTTTAGTGATAACACACACACACACACACACACACACACACACACACACACACACATATATATATATATATATATATGAACCCCAGCTCTCTATCGGCTTATCCAAAAATACTTCTGTCTTATTATATATATATATATATATATATATATATATATATATATATATATATATATATATATATCTGTGTGTATGCATGTGTGTGAGTATGCATGTATAACTCTGTGTGTGTGGGGGTAGTTGTGGTTTTGTGTGTGTACGTGTGTATTTATGTATATATGTATGTATGCAAGTCCAGTTCTACTTAAAGGGTGTAGTATTGCGTAAGATCAATTAAAAGGTGAAATATATGCGTGCTCATGTTCGGCGCTGCAAAAGAATTCATGTCGATGCCCTCATTTTAATCGACACTTGTGCGCATGTGTGGCAATAAAAATACAGTTGCTGTCGCATCTATGGAGGCAAACGCTTTTTTCTTCCCAAATACACCCTCTAAAGTAAGTAAATAAATAATATAAAAAAGTACCGTGTACAGGAAAGGGAAGAAAGAAAACATCTTTGATGGTTCGTAATTATTAAGCATTTAAGCATTCAAATTTGACATTAGTCTTTTGCGAGCCGTTATATAGAGAGTTTTTTCTACAATGATAGGTTCTTAGTAATAGATAACTATATAAATATGAAGAGACTGGGATAGAGAGGAATAAACAGAATGAGACAGAAAGATACATAGTTAAATGACTGACTGAAATAGGTAGATATGAAAAGACAGAGATAGAGAGACTGAGGTAGATAGATAGATAGAAAGATAGATAACAGATTGAAATTAGTAGAAACAGACTGAGATAAATATATATAAGAAGATAAGAACAGACTGAGATAGATATCTATATATTAATATATATATAATATATATATATATATATATATATATATATGTGTGTGGTGTGGTGTGTGTGTGTATGTGTGTATGTATGTGTGTGTGTGTTTATGTGTCTATCATTCCATATATATAAGGTGTGTCATAAAAGTATCGAGATTCAAGCTGTATTTACCAAGATAGAAATGAACAATGAATGTAACGTTAATTTTTTCAGAATACAAGGTGTATCACAAAGTACAAAAAACCTCTATACTTTTTTGACACACCTTGTATATATGTGTATGTGTATGTGTCTGTGTCTGTCTATGTTTTCATCTCTCCCCCCCCTCTCTCTCTCTCTCTCTCTCTCTCTCTCTCTCTATATATATATATATATATATATATATATATATATATATATATATATATATATGGTGTAACAGTCCACCAAAGGTTTCAAAACGAGCGCTTTCTGCAATACAGTTTTGAAACCTTTGGTGGACTGTTACTCCAGTTACACACCGACACCAAAAAGATGGCCCGAAAATTAGAAAGGATCAGCCAAAAACTTGTCCGACAGGAATTGTCTATACAGTTCAACGAAACTTGTATAAAAGAAAAAATGCTGCCAAAATACACTTATTTTAAAATATGTATATATATATATATATAATATATATATATATATATATATATAATATATATATATATATATATATGATTGATTGAAACAGATTGGCAGATATATACAGAGATAGATTAATATATATATAGATATATATATGTATATAGATATAGATAGATTGATAGATAGATAGACAGATAATGACATATCAGAGAATACATTACAGGGTAGATAAAAACAAGTTTAAAAAGGATAATAAAAACAATTAATAGATGAGCAATAAGAAAAATTGAAAAATAAAATCAATTATTCTGTTTTTGTTGTTATTGTTAGACTTTATTTTATGTTTAGAGCGACCGTCCTATTTTCCCCTTTCATGGTAACCATTGAAGATGATGTCCTTTTTGAAGAAGAAAAATACAATAAATCTGTCTCATGAAAAAAGTCTTTAATTCAACCCAATGTCATTATATTGTTATAAAAAGCAAGAAATTAAGTCAAATGTATTCACATCTATCTTGGGTTTATCAATTTATTAGACTACTCTTTCTTCTCTTTTGCTCTTCATTCTTTCAAAATATCTATTGTTTACAGTCTGTTAATATCTATCTATTTATCTGTCTACCCCCCCTCTCTCTCTCTCTCTCTCTCTCTCTCTATATATATATATATATATATATATATATATAATATATATATATATATATGTGTGTGTGTGTGTGTGTGTAGAATTAAACAAAAGACACATCTCCTGTTTAACAATTTTATTTTTTGATCTTTTCGAGTTTTCTAGCCAACTTTTTAATATTTGGGTGGAATTCGTGGATAAGTCCACTAAAGTTCAAGTCCTGAGTACTTTCGACACTTCGAAGTGCCATGAAATTTTTTGTGTAGTTATTTCCTAACTATTTTTCCCAATAGATTACGAATAACCCGTGGATCGAATCCAAACAGGTATAGGTCTAAGTGGATAATGGTTCCACCGCTCAATATCTCTGATAATTTGGATCTGTCAAAGAATTTTATGAACCTAATAAGGATAGAATATATATATATATATATATATATATATATTCTATCCTTATTTGGTTCATAAAGTCAAAAAGGGTTATATATATATATTATATATATATATATATATATATATATGGTTAGGTTTGGCGTTAGTGTTAGGTTTAGGGTTAGGGTTTGGGTTAGGATTGGTGTTAGGGTTACCCTAAACCTTGTCCAAAACCAAACCCCAACCCTAACCCAAGACCTAACACCAAGCCTAACCATAACCATAACCCTCACCCTAACCCCAACCCAAACCTAACCCTAACCCCAACATTAACCCCAACCCTAATTGTAACTGTAACCTTAAGCCCAACCCTAAAACTAACCCTAACCCTAACTCTAATCCAACCCTAACCCTAACCCTAACCCCAACATTAACACCAACTAACCTTAACCTTAACCCTAACATCAAGCCTAAACCTGACCCCGACCCTGACTGTAACACTAAACCTTACCCCACATCTAACACTAAAACCAACCCTAAAACTAACCCTAACCCCTACCATACCCCAATCCTACGCCTAAGCCTAACCCAACTAACCCTAACCCTAATCCCAACCCTAACCCTAACCCTATCCTCAAACGTAATTGTAACTGTAACTGTAACTGTAACCTAAATCCTAACCGTAACCCTAAACCTATCCCAAACCTTAACCCTAACCCTGACCCCAACCCTAACCCTAACCCTGACTATAACCCCAACTCTAACCCCAACCCTAACACTAACCTAACCCCAACCCTAACCCTAACCCTAACCTCAAGCCCAGCCCTATCCCAAAGCCTAACTTTTACCCCAACTCTAACCCTAACGCCAACTCTAACCCTATAACACCAGCCCTAACCTTAGCCTTAACCCTAACACCAAGTCTAACCCCAAACCCCAACCCTAACCCCAAACCTAGCCCTAACACCAACCCTAACCCTAACCCCAACCATAAGCTAGACCCTAACACCAAGCCTAACCCTAACCCTTGCCCTAAACCTAACCTTAGGTATTATGATACGTGCTTATGTGATACGAGGTAAATGCCCGTTCAGCTGCTTTTTTTATAGGATGCTGCTACCAGGATTTGTTCAGGACAGCACGCAGTATCTGTGTGTAGTTCCCATGTTGCTTTTTCCCCAAGAATTTTGTTTAAGTCAAAGTGGTGCAGCCATACAGCAGTATCGATGTATAGACATTGGTAAATTATAAGATAACCAACGCATCATGTTAAATAATTATTTTAAAATTCTCATAGTGTGAGTAGTGAGTAGTAATTGGCCAACATAACATTTTGAAACTTTTATCACAACAGGTATCATGGCGCACAAATTCTTTTGGGTGTGAATTTAAAATGGCCTCTTCAGCCATGCGTTATCTTGATGTAATACTTTTTGTTCTTGTCTAGTTCAACTGTTTCGGTTGTTGTGCATAATTGTTGATTTGTTTTTTTTTGTTTTTTAAAGTCTATTTTGTTAAACCATTGGAAAACTTTAGAAGAATCACCACATAAGAGGCATGATGACAGTTATATATATATATATATATATATATATATATATATATATATATATATATATATATATATGAAAATGGAAAAGGAATTGAATCCGACAATATGAGAAAATGAGTAAAGAAAAGAAATGTAAATGGATAAATGAATTTAATCGATATCACATTAATCGATATCACTTACACATGTGTTTCGGTCAGTTTATGTGTGTTGAAATTATTTCGCACACATAGAAGAATCGACCTACATCAGAGTGAACATTTATTTTGAACATATAATCTTCATTCAAAATAAATGTTCACTCTGATGAAGGTCGATTCTTCTATATGTGCGAAATATTTTCACACACATAAACTGACCGAAACACATGTGTAAGTGATATCGATTAATGTAATATCGATTAAATTCATTTTATCCATTTATATTTCTTTTCTTTACTCATTTTTCCTCATATATATATATATATATATATAATCCTGGACGAGGCTATTTGCCTTTCACATTGCGCTAATACCCCTGGGAAAGGTATGCATCCAATTACTCCCTTTCAGCTATAGGGAAATAGTAGGCCGGACTGGGTTCTTTAACATTTGGCTAGGTAACCAGTCTAGGAGAAGGAAAACTCTGAATTCAAACCTGGTAAACTCCACTTAAGAAATTGACATTGTGTCTCATCCCACTCATTTGCAGTGGCTTGGTAATATATATATATATATATATTATATATATATATATATATAATATATATCATCATCATCATCATGTCGCGCAAGTAGCACGGACATCCATGACTATCTCACGCCAACCCTCCCTATCATTCATTGCCCCCAGGAGCTCCTCTGCGCAGCATCCAGCATCCACACATAGTTGGTCAATATAGGTCCGGGCTGGGCGGCCCACACTAGCACACCCATGTTTTGGCTTCCACAGGAGTATATCGCTTATGAGCTCGTCTTTGCTTCTCCAGCAGTGTCCCGCATGCCTAGTCCGTCTTACTCGTATGGTTTGGGAGGTTGGGGGCAAATGGCCATACAGCTGCCTCCTTGTGGGGTGCTGTTTCCACGACTTGTTTAAGACTGCACGCAGCATTCTTGTGCAGGTCCCATCTAGCTTATTTTCAAGGCGCTTCGTTAGTGTCCAGGTAGTGCATCCATACAGCAATAATGATATAACCACAGCCTGGAAGAATTGTCACTTTAGCTTGTCAGCGAAATCGGATTTCCATATGATTGATAATTTGTTTGTCGCCAACCATGCCTTTCCTATTCGTGTATTGATATCGCTCTCTGTGGATGAGATATTATTACCTAGGTATGTGAATTGTTCTACTATTTTGAGAGGCTTACCGTCAAGTGTGGAGATGTCTCCTTTCTTTTTGAAGTTCATGAACTCCGTTATATTCTATCCTTATTAGGTTCATAAAATTCTTTGATAGATTCAAATTATCAGCACCAAAACTCCTTGAGCGGCGGAACCATTATCCAATAAAAGTTATTAATTGTTAATTTCTGACACCCTGTCAGTTGGGGCTGTAGAATTCACCGACTGTGACTCTGCAGAGTAAGACATCCCATCTAATTGGGCCACCTGTGATGCTTAAGGACAGAATCCTGGTGTATGAGCAGTCCATTACATGCGAAATTCCACTTTGGCCCTTGGGATAGACGGGTGGTCAGAGAGGTTCTCACTCGATCAATTGTCTGGTCAGGTCAAATCATAGCACCTACATGTTTGTCCCATTACTCTTATAGCATATCCCCAACCCTTTTTTATCATATGTGTGTTAGAAGGCGGTGGTTGAGGGTCTTAGTGTTCTGAGTATGAAGCTAAACTGCATCTAGTGGTGAGGTTCCAATTCTGGAGCTCTGGGGAGTGTAGAGTGCCCCTTCATTACCATTACTTCCAGGTCCATTCTACCCCGGAGTGGTAGTACCTGTTAGGTTTCCATATGTGGGTTAAATAGATTAAAAAATGATTTTAGAAATGTGTCTAAAAATGAGATCCAAAAACAATTTGAATACCCAACAAGAATGAATAAAATAAAAACGTCTTCGGCATAACCGAAGAGTTGACATGCCGTAAAATCCAACCAACCAACCAAGCGTGCGGAGGGGTTCGGTAAATACATATTCGGAGCATACAAATGCACAGGTTTTTATTATTATTTCACCACGAACGTCCTCTTGTACTAACAATTGCAAGAAACCCCTCGGAAAAGATAAAAAATGAAATAAAATAAAATAATTTCCATGTTTGGTGACAACAGGAAATAAGATTTTTCAACCGCTCGCATTATTTCGCCATTTTACATAAAGTGCAAAAAAAAAAAAAAAAAAAAAATAGAAAGAAAAATGGCGTCAAAACTGACGTCATACGAAATATTAGCCAATCAAACGGTTCACTAATTCGATAGAATTAAATTAATTTTGATGAGCGTCCCGCGTGTAGAGACAGGTTTACTACAATATTAATACTTTTTTATGGGGCGTAAAATTAATAGGATAATTCCGAAGTCATATAAAACACGTGAAATGCGAATAAAAGAAATTATGAAGTCTCGTGAAGATGAAAATTATGAATTTCAATAAATTTTTCAAACCCATTTTTCCCTTTTTTGGCTATACTTTTGTTTTCTTTTCCTTTTTTTTTTAACAACTATTTCTCTTGATTCAAATCGCAAAATGACCCTTCTCTTCTTAAACACTACCTCCTCATCCCGACAAAAAAGACAAATAATTAAACCATTTCAAAAGCAACGATAAAAACAATTTGATAATTTTTTCTCTTTAAGAATTTAAAGTAACGACAGTTTTAGTATTTTAGCAGAAACGACATCGAAGAATTTACTAGTTTGTATCGTAGCTATCAAACAATTTGAGCAATAGCTATTTCCCCTTGTCAGCATAGTCTGACATAAGGCCATTCTTATCAAGCGCCCAGTGAGTACCTAACTCATTACACCAGAAAGTAACAACAGTTTTAGTATTTTAGCAGTAATGACATCGGAGAATCTATAAGTTTGTATCATAGTCATGAAACAGTTTTAGCAATAATTATTTCCCTTGTCAGTATAGTCTGGCATAAGGCCATTGCTATCAAGTACTTAATGAGTAACGAACTCATTACGCCAGAAAGTAACGACAGTTTTAATATTTTAGTAGAAACGACATTCGAGGAATTTACTAGTTTGTATAATAACCATCAAACAGTTTTGGCAATTAATACTTATTTTCTCTAGTCAGTGTAGTATGGTATAAGGCCATAGTTATCAAGCGCTCAGTGAGTACCAAACACAGTACAATAGCAAATTAATCTAGCTTGTTGACCATCGCACCATGGTAGATGCCTTAGAGTATCTAATAAGGTTACCCCAAAACAAGGTAACAGTTGTGAGACACACAGTGGGGATCAAGCTCACTTGCACGAGCAAATTAGTCTGCGAGGTGAGATTTATAACTATTGAGTTAGGGTAGGTAGACGCGCTAAATTAAGAGCGTTCTCGCAGTCTCTATTATCGTAACCCGGTTTATGCAAAAACGACACATTGTAGCGAAAAAATTGATTGGGCGTTTACATACTTTTAGAAGAATAAAGCGATTTCTAGACTTCCAGCTTGATAATAATAATGTGAGGTCTTCATTCGCGCTCACTCTTATCAGTATATATTTTCAAGGGATTATAGCCATGCATGCTTTGGATTAATCTAGTTTAGCTTATTCTGGCACAAGACTACAGGCAAGGATTCACACTGTGAGCATCGAACTCTCTACACAGTAGAAGGTGGGTCGAAAAATGCATGTATTTACAACTCCTCTGCACGAGCAGGATGCAACACATGGTCAATCTCTTAAGCGGTATTTAACAGGTTTAAATTCAGAGTTTTCCTTCTCCTAGAATGGTTGTCTAACTAAGGTTAAATAGCCCAGTCTGCTATGATATTTGTCAATAGCTTGAGAGAGAATAGTTGGATGCATGCCTTTCCGTGGTTAGTTAACTATTCAATCGCTGATATTGACAGCCGTTCATTTGCACGTTATTCGACATTGGCGTTCAGCAAAGTCTGTCGTTTGCAGGTCCTGCAAACGACGGTCTTTGTTGAACGCAATGATTTTACCCAATACTAAGAGACACCAAGGAACAACCAAAGGATCATACCTAACACTAAGGGACACCAAGGAACAACCAAAGGACCATACCCAACAGCAAGGAGCAACTAAAAGTTTCTTCACTAAGGATCGCGCTCTTCTTAACACAAGGGATCTCCGCTGGAGAGTACTCTTGCTTGAAGCCTAATGATGGACACAAAAATCGTAACAATATGAAATGCAAATGGCCCCGTCCAGGATTTGAACTCGTGTCACTGAGTCCATTTCCTTCGACAATAACCATTACACCAATATAGTTTATTTAAAAAAGTGCATCTGTCTAGGAAATCCCAAGGTTCCGGGTTCAATACCGGTCCCCGCAAACTCAGCTTAGGTTATCTGATCTGTGTAGTAAAGTGGGGAGCTGACGGTAGGTTTGGTGCTCCACTTCAGCAAAGAAACAATATCCCATGTCTAGCGCTAGCGAAAAGGGATAGAACCCATCGCTGTCCGGCTGATATCGACAATAGATCACTCCGCAGACTTTACTTACTACAATAAAAATATGAACAAAAAAATCTACCAAAATATAGAGAAAAATAGATAGAAATAGATATGTTTTTCTGACTTTCCCAGTTTATTGTGGATTTTTGTGCGTAGGTAACTAGCATGAACATGCCCCAATATGTTATTTGGGGGTCATGTTGGGTGGAGGGAGGTACTGATGGGCCCTCAGGACTTTCACATTTACACAAAACATCCTGTTTTAAATTTATTTTACTAATTGTAGTCTGCGGTGATTTCTAGATATGTGTTTTAAAATGTCGTGGCATGACAGTAACATAATTGGTGTTGCTTGGCGTCCTGGATATAAAACTAAAATGCATCTGGTGGTGAGGCTCCGGTTCTGGAGATCTGGGAAATGTAGAGTATTGTTCCATACTTGCGAACTTGCGTCACATCCTGTCCGTAGCGAATGGGTTGGGTAAATACGAGTGTCCCATCGTGATGTAGTGGTTAGAAAGCTTGTCCCTCAGATCAGTTACTCCTCGGCCCTGTCGGATGCGGCAGTAGAATACGCCGATTGCACCTCTGAAGAAGGATAAGACCCCTCCACAATAGGGCCACCTGTTGGCCGTAGGTGGCGAGCCGTGATGCTTAAGGACGGAATACTGCTGAATGAGCTGTCCATGACATGCAAAACTCCACTTTGGCCCTTATTTGGGCTAGACGGACTGTCAGAGAGCCCCCCACCCCTCTGATCAATCGGCTGGTCAGGTCAATCCCTAGTATCTATATGATTGTCCTGACCGTATTACTTTTATGACAAACTCCAATCCTTTTATCATATATGTGCTAGAAGGCGGTGACTGAGGGTCTTAGTGTCTTGGGTATAACGTTCAATTGCATCTCGTGGTGAGGTTCCAATTCTGGAGCTTTTCATTTCCATTATTCCCAGGTCTACTCTGACCCGGATTGGTAGTACCTGTTAGGTTCCCATTCATGGTTAAATAGATAGAAAATGAGTTTAAAAAGGTTGTTTTAATGAATTTAAAAAAAAGTGAATACCCGACAAGAATGAATAAAACAAAAACGTCTTTGGCACAAAACAACCCAAGGGTTGACATGCCGTGAAATCTAACAAACGTACCAAACAACTAACCATTACTAATGAGTAGTGTTCGATCCTCGCTGGATACCCCATACTTGCGACCTTGTGCCACATCCTACCCCTGGCGAATGGGTTGCGTGAATACCTACCAGGCTTACAGCAGAAAACATGGTGCTTTAGAAAGCCTAAACAATAAACTTGCAAGTATCTACAAAATTGTGTATCGTGCGTGTCTATAACTTAAGTTTAAAAAAAAGATACACTTTTGATTTGGTTTGGTTTGGCTTATTGGATTTTACGTCATGTTAACCCTTGTTGGGTTATTTTATGCCGAAGACGTTTTGTTCTGTTCATACTTCATGGATATTCAAATTAAAAAAAAAAACTAAATTTTTTAAACAATTTTTTAAAACTCATTTTTTCTAATTTAATCCATAGATGGAACCCTAACAGGTACTCCGGGTCAGAGTGGACCTGGGAGTGATGGCGAATAAGGGATACATTTTTTAAAATGTCTATTTCTTTTGTCGACACTCTGTACATAAACAGGGGATTGTGCAGTTGTACTGATTTAAGCTCTTCTTAGTACATATTTATACATACACCCATGCATACAATACCGCCACTTAATGTAGTGGAATGTCCGCATACTGAGTAAACACATTTTTTTTGTGTGAATAAAAAAAGGGGTTATAAATGAATAAAAATATTAAACATACGTATGTACTTGAGAATCCTTTCATGATCGTCCCTGATAAGAATTTAAAAAATAAAAATAAAAACAGACAAAAATTAGCCTGTATTCGGTGTATTAAAAAAATGGCGGTTTACATTGGAAGACTTAAATAAAAAAAAGAAGAGCTTATTTAAAAAAAAAAAAGTTTCCAAATTTAAATGACTTGAATTACAAGTTTTGTTCTTCCGACATGTTCTTTCACGTTAGTGGCTGTTTGTATTCAGTGAAAACTAATGCCACTTAAAACTACATGAATCCATATTTCTGTTGCCCGTCCCATCGCCAGTCAGCTGAAGTTGCATAGGTTCACAGAGCAGCAATGCTCTTCAAAAGGTGTGAACCCAGATCCCTGCCCATTGTCCTATTTCCAGTCGGTGGAAGCTGTGTAGGTTCACTTTGTGCAATGCTATTGGAAAGGCCATATCCCTGCCCTTTTGTCCCTTCGCCTGTCAAGAAGACAGGGAGACATTAAATGAAATACGGCGCAGCTTTACGCCATATCAAAAGAAGTGTTTGTTACATAATTGATAGGTTACCAATAAATTGTGTACGGAAGTGTAGGTAAATTAAGCTAACGATTTTTGTAAAAATATAGGAAATTTGATTGACTGGATTTAACCCTGTTTGACCTCTTACCTAATTGGACAGTGAACGTGAGAAGTTAGTTAAGAGAAATCAGATTTGACTGGGTGACCGGACGAGTCAGACGTACGATGGTGTCTCTCGTTAAATTAGCCATTTTCACACGAGCATTTGTTTTGTGCATAATATTAAAAATAAAATGCATCTATAAAAAAAGAAAGTCTTGTGTTCGTTAATCAAAAAACAAACAAAGGACCAAGACACAAAAGACTTCCCAAGATCAAGACAAGTATTCCAACAAGAAACTCAAGACCAGAAGAACAGCCACCGAGAGATAGACAGATCCAGGTATGCAGGTAAAAGACAACAGCCACCCAGATCCATAGAGGAAGATTAGTACGAGGTATGTCAGAAAACTTCGATGTGAGGGGCATCGTCCACTGTGAGTTCTTGACACAGGGCCAGACGATCAACCAGCATGTCGACAAAGAGATACTTAGTTCAGTGCGCGAGAAGAGGCGAGAGATGTGGCAGAACAACTCATGGGTGCTTCACCATGACAACGCACCTGTCCACACTGACCTGAGTATCCGGGACTTCCTGGCCCAGAAGAGCATCACTGTTCTGAAGCAACCTCCCTACTCGCCAGACCTGGCTCATGTGATAATTTCCTCTTCCCCTAGCTCAAGAGGATAATCAAGGAAACACGTTTTAGGATGTGTACGACATCAAAAAGGCCGTGACGACAGAGCTACGGAGAATCCCGGAAGAATCCTTCCATGAGTGCATGCAAGCGTGGCAGAGAAGGATGGGACAGTACATTAGACTCCAGGGGGATTACTTTGAATGGGGATAACTTGTAGTTTGTAGTTTGGATTTGAAATACATTGTTTTGTGACACCAGTTCTGGAACTTTTCTGATATACTTCGTATACAAGGCGAATATACCTTCACGGGTATACTCTACACTATACTAATACGTAAGATACGGTCTCACAAAAATGTAACATGTTTTCAGGTAACATTATGTAACATGTTTTCAGTAGTAGAATAAGACTGAAATGCCACAGGAAATATTGTAAAGAAAATTAATAATCACTGTTCATTTCTGACTAGGTAAATACAGCCCTAGTCTCAATACTTTTTGAACCCAACTCGATTACGAGAATGTAGGCGCGTGGTGTAAAGGCTATTGTCGTAGGAAACATATACGGCGAGACGAGTTCAAATCCTGGATGATGCTGTTTGAATTTCACATAGCGCTAATACCCCTGCGAAAGGCATGTATTCAACTATTCTCCCTTTAGCTATGAGTAAATAGTAGAAGAGATCGGACTCTTTAACTTGGTAAGATAACCAATCTAAGAGAAGGGGTTTGTATATATATATATATATATATATATATATATATATATATATATATATATATATATATATATATATATATATATATCAGATTAATTTTGTTTCGTAGGTATATTTTCAAATGCTTATTCTAATATTTGACCAATTGCTTTTAACATGATAATATAAGTAAAAACTTGTCTCGGTGTCCGGTATCAAAAAGGTAGCTCGTAGAAACCCAATGCCCTCCGCTGACTTTCTTACCCTTTCCTTCTTTTTCTTTCTGCCTCCCCCCCCTACTCTGCCCTTCCCCTACTATGCCATTCCCCAGTATCTCTTTAATCCATTATAAAAAAATCAGAACCTGTATTATTTTCACAAAGCAAAGACGGCCGAAATTTTGACTGAAAATCGCGAAGCATATATATGGTAAACTATTTAATTGTGTTAAATTAATTTTAAAGTTGTATTATCAGATTAATTTTGTTTCGTATGTATATTTTCAAATGCTTATTCTAATATTTGACCAATTGCTTTTAACATGATAATATAAGTAAAAACTTGTCTCGGTGTCCGGTATCAAAAAGGTAGCTCGTAGAAACCCAATGCCCTCCCACTGACTTTCTTACCCTTTCCTTCTCTCTCCTCTCTGTATATAAATAGATAAAATTAAAACCCTTCCACGCTCCACTCCTTTAAACGATAATCTAGGATGGGACATGTGGACTTATACTAAGTTAAAACTTACCTACTATATAGACTCCCCCCTATTTACCTCCCCGTCTGCCTCTACATGTCTGTCTGTCTCTCCTTCATTCTGGCACTCTCTCTCCTTCCTTCTGGCACTCTCTCTCCCTCCTTCCCTTACATGCCACATAGGCCTGTAAAACCAAACCATGGGTAGCAGCATGGTGGATGTGGGACACGGCGGAAGAACCTAAATAAGTCAACTTGTATTCTGAAAAAAATTTATGAATGGAACGTTATTTTTTTTTAATACAAGGTATGTCAAAAAGTACAAAAAATCTCGATGATTTTAGATATTTAAAAAGCAATACACATAACATGCTTAGAAATTAAAACAATTAGCTGTCCAATTTGCAAATAATTTGGATTATTATAAATCACACTCAGTACGACCGAAGACGCCTAAAAATGTCATTCAGTTGCAACTTGGACTGGAAATTGACTTATTCCCTAAGTTAATGTATTTTAAGTGTAGTACTCAAAAATTAACTACAATAAAACAATGAGAATTTTACACACACACACACACACACACACACACACACACACACATATATATATATATTTATATATCTATATATATATAAAATTGGTGATGAGGATCATTCCATGTGGGGTTCAACTGTAATAATACAAGTCATCAGTTGCAAGAGCTCGATGTGCTTTCTTCCAGGTGTTTGAAAGGACAGAGCAATATTTCCACTGCAAGTCGCAGCATCTTCAAACTATAAGCAAAAAAATAAAAAAATAAAAAGGTAAAGAGAAAGAAACAAAAACAAAAAAACAAAAACAAAAATCAAAAACATGTAACACCCATGTTTTTTCTTTTTTTTTCTTTTTCTTTTTTTTCTTTTTGTCTGAAGATACAACGACTTGTTAAATTATTACATGAAACAAATTTAAAGGTTTTTTCTTCATTTACTCACTATATATATATATATATATATATATATATATATATATATATATATATAGTAAACAACAATAATACTTATATAAAACGCAATATATATATATATATATATATATATAAAGTTTTTTCTTCATTTACTATATATATATATATATATTTGACAAGCTTAATTTCGCTAGGATGGTCAGCTGTGTACTGTGGCCGAGGCGATAAAAGTGTTTCACTAGTGTTTCACTGTGTCTGCTAAAGTCCCGGTTTCGATTTCTGTCGTTAGTATATACCGCTGATGAGACTTAATAAAGTCGAAACAGTCTGTACGGTATTCTACACATCGAGCCATCCTTTGCTGGGATACACTTGTCAAGTTCATTTTCTATAAGAAAAAGTATCGAATTTTATGCGATACATGCGTTGAAAGTGCCTTCAAGTAAAAATTTAATATATATATATATATATATATATATATATATATATATATAGTAAATGAAGAAAAAAAACTTTATATATATATATATATATATATATATATATATATATATATATATTGCGTTTTATATAAGTATTATTGTTGTTTATGTTGTTGCTCTTCCGATTGAAATGGTCATAACGCAGTATTGTTAATTTATAATTAAACAAAGATTCCCTGCCGTTCCATCTAGCCTGGGAAAAAAGATCTGGGCCAAGGCCCATAGCTCTTCACAGACGCAGATTGTCTTGGACACAGATATGGGCGTTTCCTTTGACAATGGCACAAAGAACCGACACATCAGACCGGTGATTCGAGAAATGTGAGATTCGGACCAAAAAATAAACACACACAGTCCATTGAGGTTCATTTCATTGCACTGCATCCCGTCGCAGCTCAGCAAAAAACGGGATATTGTATATTGCATATTGCCAGATAACTCAAGAACAGTTTAATCAAATAGCTTAAGAACTCAAGAATTTCAGTTCATAGAACTATATCTCTTTCGTGATATAGATATATCTATTTTTTTTTTTTAGCAAAATGCAGTGGATTACTTTCTGGACATACGGGATGTGAGGAAAAAAGTACAAGGTGTGTCTAAAAAGTATCGAGATTTTTTGTACTTTTTGACTCATCTTGTATTCTGAAAAAAAAAAAACAAACAAAAAAATTACATTCATTAATTTTTTTCAGAATACAAGGTGTGTCAAAAAGTACCAAGTTTAAAGCTGTATTTACCAAGATAGAAATGAAGAATGAATGGAACGCTGTTTATTTTCAGAATACAAAGTGTGTCAAAAAGTACCAAGTTTAAAGCTTTAAAGCCAAGTTTAAAGTAAATTATGAATATATACCCCCCTTAAATTGGTACCACTACGTTACACTGAAAAAACTTATATTACAAAATTTATGGTTTTTAGAGATGTAGACAAATATTGAGTACCAAGCGGACTATTTTAAAGAAATTAACGTTCCATTTATTCACACACACACACACACACACACACACACACACACACACACACACATACACAAAACCGCAGTTATACGACCATTTACCTCCTATCAGAAAGGACATACTAGACGAACAGGACATGCTGAGCACTGCAGAGAAGTAAGATGAACCCATGCGACATCCTCCTATAGACACCGACACATGGAAAGACCAGTCTTAGTCGACTAGCAAAAACTTACATACAAGTGCGGACACTGGACGCCGTGCGGAGGACTTGCCAGGAGCGATGACGGATGTTGCCGTTGACTCCATGGTCACGTTGCCTTAACTTACTATGCAAAGCATTAATTAGATAAATTCTCTCTCTCTCTCCCCCTCTCTCTCTCTCTCTCTCTCTCTCTCTATATATATATATATATATATATATATATATATATAATATACAAGGTGTAAAAAAAGTATCGATATTTTTTGTACTTTTTGACACACCTTGTATTCGGAAAAAAATAACGTTCCATTCATTATTTTCTCTCTCCAGAATACAAGGTGTGTCAAAAAGTACCAAGTTTCAAGCTGTATTTACCAAGATAGAAATGAAGAATGAAGGAACATTATTTTTTTTCAGAATATAAGGTGTCTCAAAAGTACAAAAAATCTCGACACTTTTTGACACACCTTGTATATATATATATATAATTAGGATTTTATCTGTAATTCCATAGATAAAGCATTGAAAATGTCATTGTTCTTTAATCGTTGGTGATTGTTTCTAATTCCACCGTGGAATTTCCACGGTATTTTCATCCGATGGTGTTGCAATGCTTTGATTTTGTTCTGGTCGAAAATGTCGCTATTTGATTATTCCAATGAGAGAACGTGGAAAAATCGGTACGATTGAAAATATTCGCAAATGAACGACCACAGATGCACCCATCCGAAGAGTCCATGCAATGTCGATGTCGTGTTTATCGAGTCACGAGCCCAGCGTCTCGTTTTTCCCTTGTCTTTTGTCAGCCGCTTGTCTTTTTCAATGGCCAACTGATTGCACTTGGGCAAAGGCGCTTGATTTGCCGCTCATTCAAGCTCATTGTTGACCGAAGACGCGGGAAAAACGAAGATCAATGATCCGTGGATTTGATTGGTGGAAACAGAGTTGACTTGCCGACACTTCGTTACGCCGCCGAACAACTTTGCATAAATACTTACTGCGCAATGACAATATGCCACTATAAACACGCCCACAATCAAGATAACGATGCAACAACAAGCACAATCAACAGAATTATAGAATATATCTACCAATTGGAACGACTTAGTGGTTATATATGAGAATGAACGATACAAAGATTTAAGTTCAATGTCTAAAACAGGTCTAAAACAGGGTTTCTTAACGGGTGCCATATGGACACTTACGGCTCACAATGGCAAATTCGATGTGGAGTACAAGGAGCCAAAAGGGGACCACAGAAAATTTAGGACCCTAGCTCAGTCGGTAGAGCGTTCGTCTAGAAACCACAAGGTTCCTAGTTCGATACCGGTCCTCGCCAACTCAGCGTATGAGTAGCACAGGGATCAGTGCGGTAAAGTAAGGAGCTGATGGTAGTGTGGCGCTCCACCTCAGATGCTAAAAAACAATCTCCTTGGTCTAGCGCTATTGAAAAGGGGATAGACCCCTCGCTGACTGGCTGATACCGACATTAGGGCGCCCCGATGACTTTTTTTTAATACATATACAATGGGCAGTTGGTGTGTATGTATGTCAGGATAAAACTACGAACATAAAACAATTAATGACAAAATAAATATGTATAGATATTAAATATCACAGGTTCTTGCTTTTTGTGCAAAAATTATTGATATTTGATTTATATTCACAAAGATATTAAAAATTAACATATACATAGAAATAGCATTGAAATTTTACTTTAAAATGTCCAGCTTTTGTAAATCTCAAAAGTAAACAAATCAGTACAATAAGTTACCCCCCCCTTCTACCAGGGAACGCTGGGTAGCGATTCCAGTAAAATATATACATAGAATATTTTATAATTAATAATCATTATTTAGAATAGAATATTATTAATTAGTTAAAATGTTAAATAAATCTAAGCCATTTTGTTAACATAAATATTTATTGTATTAAAAAAGTCTCATATATACAAAGAAACCGTTTTTAGTTTTCAACTTCTTAAAATTTATAACTCCTGATTTATTCTATAAATTAAGGTATTTTTCACCAACTTTTTGTAATTGTTTATTTTCTGTAATTGACACATTTATTTGTAATTCCCTTGTTCGCTAATAAATCTTTCATTGAATATATTCCCTATTTTTCTTAAGGCTGCTAATTGTTTAATTTAAGAAAAAGAATAGGTATGTACACGGCAATACAAAGGGAGATTATCAAAATGTTGTTTAAAGATTTGTCGTTTATAAACAATTACAAATATCCAAATCTTCATATGATATTTATACAAACTAGCAAAATACAAAAAAAAAACAAAAAAAAAAACGCCCTTCGGAAGGTGTAAAAATTAATTTTTGAAAGATATTGCCTAAGGGAGTGAGAGTTAAAAATTAAAAGCCAGAGGGTTTGTATCATAAGTAAGTAAAATCATCAAATTTATTAAAGAAGTAAACAGAATAAAACAACTTGAAATTAATTTTAAACGCACAGCCCCCTCAAATAAAATGTTGCGAGCATCTACTAATTATTAATTAAATAATTATTTTGAATATTTCACACGTAAATTTTACACTAAATCGTAGGTATTTATTTATTTGTAAACTTTTTAGTAAAATGTTGTTACTGAATAAAGGGTGAGAGTAAAAATATATATAAAAAATTGATTACAAATTTCGCAAATGTTTTTCTTTCTATTTAAACTAATAATACAACTTTTTAATTAATTTCATAGTTTATTTCCTGTTGTATCAGTTCCGCTGTACGGCTGCACCACTTGGACCCTAACGAAGCGCATAGGAATAAACTAGATGGGAGCTGCTCAAGAATACTGCGTGCGATCCTAAACAAAACGTGGAAAAACACCCCACGAGAAAACAGCTTACTGTCACCTGCCATATCACCAAACCATCCGTGTAAGACGACAAGACACGCAGGGCACTGCTGGAGAAACAAGGACGAACTCATAAGTGACGTCCTTGTGTGGAAGTTAGCACATGGGCACGCCAGTGTGGGCCGTCCAGCAAAGACGCACATTGACCTGCACTGCGCGGATACTGGATGCTGCAGAGACATCTGGAGAACAATGAATGATAGGGACGGTTGGAGAGAGATTGTCATGGACATCCGTGCTAATAGCGCGAAATGATGATGATTTATTCAAACTGTCATTATTACAATGGAAAAGATTCAAATGTTGAATTATAAGGAACATCTTTTATTTGTTTTATTATATATCAATATTAAATATTTATATATATTACAGGATTGTTCTTTATTCTATGTGGGGATAAAAAGTTGGCATTGGGGGACCACAAAAAACTCGCAGTTAATTTCTGATGAAGAAGTATGTGGGCCGTAAGGGGTATTATGTTGAGAAATAACCTTAATTTGGTCCATTCCATGAGAGTATCTTGGTCAGCCAATGAAATATTCAGCCGACCCCCATATATATATATATATATATATATATATATATATATATATATATAAGATGTGTCAAAAAGTATCGTCATTGAAGCTGTATTTACCAAGATAGAAATGAAGAATAAATGGAATGCTTTTTTTTCAGAATACAATGTGTGCCAAAAAGTATAACAAATTTCGATACTTTATATATATATATATATATATATATATATATATATATGTAATACAGGTACAAGTGATAACCTACTCGAGTTTCACCATAAGGATCTTCAGGGCTAAATCCACTGGATTAATCAAGATATTGATTAATTGCAGTCGATTACACGTGTGTGTCTTTCGCGATAAACGGTTCGTTATGAGGTAGTATCGACGAACGCTGCTTTGAAATTCAAAAGTTCAAAAAAGTGGAAGTTGTGTTTTCGTAAGGTTCAAAATGTAAACATTGGTAGTAAAACGTTTTGTGTTATTGTTTTTACTGGTTTACGACGGAGATTGGGATTGTCTATATTGTTGTAGGGGCTATGGTGGTTTTATCAAAATATGTTCAAATTTATTCATTTTATTTTATCTTAATTGGAGTTAATATGAAGTGAATGTGGGTATACGTATGGGATGTATTATAATCTCGGTGACTTTGTTATTATTATTAAAAGACTTAAAGTAAATTAAGAATAGAAATTAAAAATAATGTATATTTATATATTTATACGTGTATATATAATTACTTATAGTAGGAAATGAAGTTTTGTTAATGAGTTATTTTTATTTTATATTTTTTACTCTTATTATTTAAAATTAACCGGGCCATATTTGGATATGTATATATGAATGCACATATATGTATGTATACATACATATATGTATTAATATATTGTTTAAAATTGATAGATAACTCAATATATATTCTAAAATGCTTAAAATAGATAAATAGAAAGAACAATTTTTATTCTAAATACGTTTACCTAGCTAAATAGAAATATATATATATATATATATATATATATATATATATATATATATATATATATATATATATATATATATATATATATATAAACTGCCACTGATGCTTAACGTCACCTTTGTGATAAAAACAAAACAATTACTTTAATAGTTACATTAACATTACTTAACATTACATAAACAGTTTTAATAATGAAAGACACACATACTCTACTTTGATAATGGTTTGGATACGAACCGAAAGTACTCGGTCAGACAAACATTGCTCTTTCGGAGAAATCATAAATTCTTTTCAAGATTGTAAGATCAAAAGAATTGTTAGGAATCTTGTAAAAAAACAAAAAACAAACTTGAACATAATGAGGATTCTATTTTGTTTAATGAAATTTATTTGAATATATATATATATATATATATATATATATATATATATATATATATATATTTTGGGAGAATATGTACTAATTGAAGTCACATGGCCATATTAAACACATTGTTTGTTTGTTTACTTCTCATACATATGTATATATACTAATGTGAAAAATTGTACATAGAATTAAATACAGTGGTACCTTGACCTATGAGTGGCCCATCTTACGAGTTTTCCGTGTTACGAGCTGTCACTCGGTCGATTTTTTTGCTTTGTGTTCAGAGATAAAATTTGAGGTACGAGCGAGCTTCAGATAAATTTATGTTAATAAACTTTTAAAGTTTTTTAAACACATTTAAGTTTCCAAATTTATTACGCCAAAGAAAGGTATTATTTATAAAAAAAAACAAAAAAAAAGCATATTAGAGTACATAATTCATTGCATTTAATTTTATTATGTTTTTATACAATACAGTGCTATTCTGCTTATTAAAAAACATTAAATTTATGGTATTTTGGGGTGGGTTGGAGCTGGAACGGATTAATGGCACTTTAGTTTATTTCAATGAAGAAATTGATTTGATATACGAGGAAATTGAGTTACGAGCAGAAAGAATAAAACTCGTAAGTCAATGTACCACTGTGTGTCTTAAGTAAACATTTAAATAAAAAGATTACAATTTAAGAGCACTTACAAGATCAGCAAAGATATTGGGACAATGATTTCCCTGTGTGAATAGATGAGGCTTATTCTTTATGTCGCTCTTAGAGTTCGTCCAGACGATACCCAAGGGAAGATAACACATACAAATAGTGGCTTTCCCATGTAAAAAATCTGTATATTAATACTGTTGTAACTACATATCTACCTATCCACCACGAACATTCTCGGGATTTGTTGTGCTTTACGCAAAAACAGGGATCGAAGGGATATACTAAGCTTAGAAAACGGACTAGAGGAAATGGAAACCAGAGGAAGAATTTAGACCATCCAGAAAACAGCATTGTTAAAATCGGTTAGAATATAAGAATTCTGGAGACCTTGGGAGACTTGTCACAGTGACTAACCATCAACTTACGCTGTTGGGGAAAACCAACCACCACCACTACTACTACTACTACTACTACTAATAATAATGATAATGATAATGATAATAATATATATATATACCAACCCCTCCGCACAAATAGGATGGAACACAAGGTCAATTTCTTAAGCGGAGTTCAACAGGTTTGAATTCAGGGTTTTCCTTCTCCTAGACCAGTTGCCTAACCAAGGTTGCCCTACTATTTATCCATAGCTGGAGGGAGAGTAGAATTCATACCTTTCCCAAGGGTATTGGCGCTAAGTGAAATGCAATTGCCACGTCCAGGATTTGAACTCGGGGCGACGAGTCCATTTCCTATGACTTTAACCATTACACCACGCGCTTCTGATAATAATAATAATAATAATAATAATAATAATAATAATAATAATAATAATAATAATAATAATAATAATAATAATAATAATAATTTGCGGTTCCAGCAGATCATAGGATAAAGTTGAAAGAAAACAAAAAGATGGACAAATACCTGGACCTTGCCAGAGAATTGAAAAAGCTGTGGAATATGAAGATGAAAGTGATACCCATTGCAGTTGGTACATTTGGAACAGTCCCAAAACTTGGAAAAATAAACTGGAGGACCTGAAATCAGAGGAAGAATTGAGACCATTCTGACTACTGTATTGCTGCAATCGGCTAGAATACCCAGAAGAGTCCTAGAGACCTGAGGAGACTTGTTTTCACTCAGACTCCAGTGAAATACCATCAGCTAACGTTGATGTGAAAAAGTCAAAAGGAGTGAAAATAATAGTGAAAGTTAGAAACTGCTAAGAAAGAAATAAGAATCTAAATGCATTCGGTGGTCTTAGGACGAGTGAGTGCACGTCTGTGTGTTCTTTAAACTTTGTGATGCACAGTAACCCGCGTTGTACCGGTTCGTTGTACACGTCAGCCATCAACACGTACTATGTTACCTGCCACACACAAGAATGCGGTGTCGTCCATCACTTTTCTCCTGCCGGTGCCTGTCATGTCCTCGATTGTTATGCCAGAAACCCAATCTCCCCCCACCCCGAGCCATCACTGTGCTGTACTATCTACCCAGTGGGGAAACCCGAGAGGCGCCATAATCATTATCATTACTAGTGCAACTACGTTTTCATGGTACTTTAAAATCACGGTATCTGGCTTGTGACGAAGTTTTCTTTCTTTTTTAAACCCAGTTTTAAACAGATTAAATAACTTTAAGCTATCAACTTTAATTTAGTGGATACGCTGGTGGCGTAATGGTTATCCTCGAAATAAAAGGACTCGGTGACACGAGTTTAAATTCTGGACGTGGCTGTTTGCATTACATATTGAGATAATACCCTCGAGAAAAGTATATATCCAACTACTCTCCAGTCAGCTATGGGTAAATAGTAGGGCAGACTGGGCTATTTAATTTTGGCTAGAAAACCAACCAGAGAGAAGGAAATCATTGAATTTAAACCTGCTTAACTCCGCTTAAGAAATTGACCATGTGTCGCATTCCGCTCGTATGAAGGAGTTGATAAATACATATTGACTTTAATTTAAAACAAATATTGAAACTTTGAACAAAATTATCAATTTAAAAAAAAATCTATGATTTCAAGTAAGTATCCCATTTAATAATAATCATTTGTTTGTACATAGTTATATAGTATAAGTATTCCTAACAAATACTAATAATTGGACACATAGTCTAGTGGATAAAGGATTTTGGTTAAGACAGTTCTAAGCGACAGTTATCTCTAGACTGCAGGTTCAATCCTGGTCAGAGGCAGCAGTAACATAGAATAATAATTAACACAGCTTAACACCTGTACCCCAGCTATGGTTAGCGGAATGAGAACAGGATACCCCGTGGATCGAATAAAAGGTTAGGTTCAAAGTTCCGTGATGGCACCCGATTACGACAAGAAGGTTCCCGATTACAAGGTTCTCAAATTCGAATAGAAGGTTTCCAAGTCCAAAAAGAAGGTTCCCGAGTTCGACAAGAAATACCTGAAGAAGGCCGAAGGACATATCGAAACGTTGTACAGATAACAATGAAGATGAGGACAATAGTCGAATAATACAAATTATACTAATACTAATAAGTTGCAAGTAATTATATCGTTTCAAGTAAGTATTATTATTTAATGATAATAATCATTTATTTACACCCAGTTATATGGTATCAAGTATTCCTACCTAATACTAATAGTTTGCAAGCAATTATATGGTTTGAAATAACTATTCCTTTGGTTTGGTTTGGTTTGTTTAAGGGCTTGTCAACCCTGTGGGTTATTTAATGCCAAAACTGTTCCTGCGGCTATTAGCAATACTGTGTTTGTTGTGCATGCACCTGTGCCTACCCATGTGTGCGCCTCGGTGCCACGTTCAGTATTGACTTGGCAGTCGTTTCTGATGGATCTCCCGATTGACGCTTCCCACAAGTGTGAAGTTGTTCGTTTTATTTAACGCAAAAGCATTAAACTAATTGAAATTCGCCGAAGCATATGTCGAGTCCTGCATGGATGTCAAAATATCCGCAAGTGGTGTAGAGATTTTGCAATGATGACGAAGTTCAACGCCTCCGTCAACGATATGGCAGCGAGCTGGTATAATATAGGCTTACAAAAACTGTCACAGCGCCTACAAAAATGTATCAACCGAAATGGCGATTATGAAGAAAAATAGATCAAACTTTAAAATGATGTAGACATCATCTATACATATATAAAGCGCAGTTGTATGTATATGTATATCTGGAAGAAACTTCGAAAATAAAAAAAATCAAGTAAATATATATACACATTAAATATCACCAGGGCTTGCTTTTTGAATAAAAATAATTGAGATTTGATTTATATTCGTAAACATAATTAGAAATAAAATTTAAATGATAACAGCGTGGATTTTTTTTTCATTTAATATTTTAGATAGTAGACATTAACATTTCTGTTCAGAGTAGCTGATCAAGGTCTAGGGATTTAAATAGGGCATCCCCGATGATTCAACTCATGATTCAGTAAATAATAGATCTGCAGGACTAACTTAAAAAATCCCCCCTCTACCCAGGCGACGCCGAGTAACCGCTGCTAATACATATATAAAGGACAGTGTGTGTGTATGTATGTCCAGAGGAAACTATGAAAATAAAACAATTAATGAGAAAGTAAATATATATACACATTCACTATCACCACATATTGCTTTTTGAACAAAAATAATGAAGATTTAATTTATATTCGTGAAGATAATTAAAGAATTACATTTAAATGATAACAGCATAGGATTTTTTTTTGCATTTAGTATTTTAAATAGGAGACGTTAATTTTTCTTTTCAGGGAGTCTGGATCAACTCAAGGTCTTTATTAGATAAGAATTTTAATGGGGCATCCGGCGAGGGTCCAACTCGCAATTCAACAATAATGGACCTGCAAGACCCCCTTTTTTACCCTCCTACCTAGGCGACGCCGGGTAACCGCTTCTAGTTGACAATGAAATAATAAACGTTTCTGTGATTTCTAAAAATATTGGATACCTTACCTTTTGAATTATCCCCGAAACTTAAACTGAACTGCTGGGCCTTCATGTGTCGTGCTTGATGGGAGACACTTTTTTCTTCATCCCACAATTCTCGATTAGTACACTCTTCCTTATTTTGCTGTTAGTCCAACACTTTATTTGTGGCATTTAATAATAAAAAAAGTTTTCATGACGAAGTCTTAGAACTCAGTTTTAAAGATATGTGACTATTTTCTGCTATTAACTTTAACTAGCAGGACCTGTGGATATACCACAGTATGATAAATTAATTATCAAGTTAAATGATAAATGAATAAATGAATTTATATATATAATCTTCATCAGGACATTCAAACATTGCCTAGTGATGTGGGTATATTTATTTTTCAGATGATACAAGAAAGGGGCGGAGAAAGCTTAATACGTTTGATTGAAGTTATTTTCAAAACTAAGCATCAATAATGTAAATCAAACTTTTTCCAGCTCGTTCTTCGTATCATTTGAAAAATAAAAATGCCCATGTCACCAGGCAATATTCGTATGTCCTGATGAACATTATATATATACTAGCACGACCTGTGGTTATACAACAGTATGATATTTTAATTATTACAACGTTTGATATATTTACTTTAGAGCTATTGCAATATAGTTCAATATGTAAATAGTATGATAATCTTGATTTAACTCTCACTCTTTTTTTTTTTGGACCGTCGCATTTTTAACCAGAGGGTGTTACAAGATGATAACGGTTGTGCTTTTAAGGAACACGAGTATTAATATATAGATTCAAAATCAAAGTTAACATTTATGCTTAGTTTCTCTCTTTAATCAGCCTTCATGGGTTTATCTAATGCCACAACTATCCTTGTAGAAGAACAGCAGTGGTACTATTTAACCCATATCTGGGGGGGAATGTGAAATCACGCTTTATGGAGATTACGTCCAGGTCAGAGCACCTGTTAGAATCCTATGCATGGATCTTTTTAAACATTATTAGAGTTCTTTGTTTGGTTTCGTTTCGTTGTTTAATGGCATATTAGCTGTTGTGGGTTATTTAATGTCAAAGAAAAAAAAACAAAAAAAACAGTAGTGATATTCGCTTTGGACACTGCATGGCCATCGGATTGTGTGGCACTTCACGTTAAGAAGATCTTGTGTCAATCCGGCCTTGTGGAAGATCAGGATAATAACTACTATTTAACCCATAGCTGGTGGGTGAGGAGTTCATACCTTTCTCAATGGTATTAGTCCGAAAGTGAATGCAATAGCGCGACTGAAGTTTGAAATCGCTTACTGAGATGTCGCACACCAGAACGTTAATCACTATACCACGGAGACTCCCCGCGTTAACATTTCAAGGCCTCAGAAATATTTGTTGTCTTCCTTTCTTTCTGTTTCATACGACGGACAGACACTTCATTTTTTATAGTATTGACTTTAATCTTGCAATTATATCGTACAATCGTATACAACGTACAATATATATATATATATATATATATATATATATATATATATATATATATATATATATTGAGAAAGATAAATGGAAAAACATAAATATATTTGTATGGATGAAATATAATTTGATAAATGCTGCCACGTGTTTCGATGAGAAAAATATTTACATTAGAGAACTTTGCTTAAGATTTCGATCCTGCTTCTCCAGCAGTGGTCAGCATTTCTTGGATGCTTTGTGAGATGGGAGGCAAGAGGACGTATAGCAGCTGTTTTGTGGGGTCCTGCTTCCAGGATTTGTTAAAAACAACACGAAGATCACTTATGTAGTTCCAATATAGCTTTTCCTTGTGTAGTTCTCATCTAGCTTTTTCTCCATGCTCTTCATTAAAGTCCAAGTAGTTTGTTTTGGTTTCTTTGTTTCATTAAACAAAGAAACCATTAAACAAAGAAACCTTCGTGGGTTATTTAATGCCAAAGCTATCCTTGTAGAAAATCAGTAATGGCACTATTTAGTTCGGGTATTAATCCGAAAGCAAACGTAATAGTGCGACTGGAGTTCGAACGCGCTTACCTCGTTTTCCCAGTGAAGCCCGTTACGCCACGGGGTCTCCCCCAATTGAAAGTAATGAAGCCATACAATCGTACTGGCACGACTACAGCCATAAATACAAATAATTATCGACCGCACGTCTTTTCATATTATTTTTTTAAACAATCTCCCTGGTCTAGCGCTAGTGAAAAGGGGATATACTCTATCGCTGTGTGGCAGGTTGCGACAATACGCCACACCGTCAACTTTACTTACTTATTGCTAGTCATCATAATGTTCAATATATAGATATATCCTATACATTCATTATATACTATAATAATGTTTAACACATAGATATATACTATACATTCATTATATTATAATAATGTTCAACATATAGACATATACTATACATTCACTGTATACTATAATAATGTTCAACATATAGTCATATACTATACATTCACTATATACTATAATAATGTTCAACATATAGTCATATACTATACATTCACTATATACTATAATAATGTTCAACATATAGTCATATACTATACATTCACTACTATATATACATACTATATACTATAATAATGTTCAACATATAGACATATACTATACATTATGTACTATAATAATGTTCAATATATAGTCATATACTATACATTCACTATATACTATAATAATGTTCAACATATAGTCATATACTATACATTCACTATATACTATAATAATGTTCAACATATAGACATATACTATACATTCACGTGGTAGTTATCACGGTGTCAGGTTTACTATTTATAACTAATATTATTGTTGTTATTTTAGCGATGAGAGCAGGAGGTAGAGAGTGGAGTATAGCGGAGTGTAGTGGTAGTGGTGGTGATGACAATCTGCCATTTATTATTGTTATTTGACATCTACTTTTGACGTAAACACTCAGACGGTCTGTTGCCTCGCTGACGGTTCCCTGTCAATTTAGTGTGTCCGCGTGAATCCCCTCCTGTACGAACAGAAGACAAACATACATTCATGAACCTTTTATTCTAGAGGCGATCCCCCATACTGACACACACACACACACACACACACACACACACACACACATATATATATATATATATATATATATATATATATATATATATATACAAATATACGGTTGCACGTTGATTAAAATGTATTTGGAAAACGCAGTGCGCGCACACGCAGGTCTTGTTACTTGAGGATTCAGAAAAGAAAACTGACTCATTCAAACATCTAATTTACTCCATTTTTATTCTAAGTCAGTCATCTAGGGCATATGCACGGCAGTTTTACTCAAGAGACCGCTCATAAAAAGTAGAGCCACAAGTCCATACTACTTTGGATTAACGCAAATTTGCTCAACTTTCGAGTTGCTCGTCATATGTAGGAATAAAACTGAAGTTTTTGATCTGACAAATAAGGAAATGATACTTTTCAATAGAAAGCACGTATAGGCTATAAGATAAATTCAAATTTTGATAAGAAATATTGTCTGTATAAAAATGTTAAACAATAAATAAATATTGTGTAAAAAATAATCAATTGCATTTGGCTTCAGAATCGCACAAACAAGAAACTGTCAGTAACCAAGCGCCGTTGACTTCATGTCAACACTACCCTAACATAGATTTAGATGCTCTATCCAGGAAACTGAGCACTATTTACTTATAAATATAGCAAACTATATATATATATATATATATATATATATATATATATATATATCATCATCATCATCATCATGTCGCACCGACATCACGGATACCCATGACTTTCTCTCACCAACCATCCATATCCCCTGGCAGGTCATCCATGGCATGCAACATCCGTGCAGAACTGTTTGATGTAAGTTTTTGCTGGACGGCCTACATTGGTTAATTCATGTCTATGTGTCCATAGGAGAACGTCACATGAGTTCGTCCTTGCTTCTCCAGTAATGTCCAGCATATCTTGTTCAACTTGAATGGTTTATGTGATAAGAGCAAGTGAACGTACTGTTGCTTTCTTGTGGGTGTTTCTTCAAGGCATCAGGAAGTATCCTTGTGTGGTTCTCATCTAGCTCAAGTGGTGCAGCCATACAGTAGCACTGATTCGACTACAGCTTGGAAGAATTGTCGCTTTATCTCATTCATATATATATATATATATATATATATATATATATATATGGCAATTTCAACGGAATAGACTATTAACTTATTTGTCAAACTTACAATAGGGCTTTCAAAGATATAATTGGCCTGAGCAGTCACACATTCCCAATGGAACTCTCAGCTAATCAAGGAGATTGTCTTATTCCGCAAAGAAGTGCCAATACATAGATATACAAGGTATGTAAAAAAATATCGAGATTTTTTTTTTGAGACACCTTGCATTCTAAAAAAAAAAAAATAACGTTCCATTCATTCTTAATTTCTATCTTGGTAAATACAGCTTTAAACTTAGTACTTTTTTGACACACATAGTATTCTGAAAGAAAAATTAATGAATGGAACGTTATTTTTTTTCAGAATTCAAAAATTACAAAAAAATCTCGATACCATTTTGACACACCTTGTATGCAATCGTACCCCGTGAAAGCAGAACATCGTAGTGCGATTTTTACTAGAACAATGTACTAATAAAGCACGTTGCTTTGTGTTGAGAATTAAAATTTGAGATATTAGTGAGCTATAGATACAGTTTTGTTAATAAGTTCACCAAAATCATTTAATTTTCCAAATTTATTTCGCCAAAGAAAATTATAATTCATAAAAAATAAACATTAAAACATATAACAGCCTTTAATTCATGACATTCTATTTTATTATGTTTCTTTGTAAAATACACTGCTGTTTTTCTTATTAAAAAATTGTAACAAAAAATTTGGGTGTTTTTTGGGGGTGTTGGTCGTGGAACGGATTAATGGCATTTCAGTATATTTCAATGGTAAAAATAGATTTGATATACGAGGAAATTGAGTGACGAAACGAATTAAACTCGTAAGTCAAGGTACCATTGTATTTGTCGAAAATGTATTAAAAAAAATAAGTCTATAAAAAGTAATGAGAATATGATTCTAATTATTCGATGTTGGTGTATATCTTTTAGTTTATTAAAAAAAATAATGACTATTTTACAGCCCATACATAAAAGGGTGTATCGTATGAAAAATAAAAATGTTGTGGTTTTTGGGTGGTTTGATTTGTTGTTTAGTGCTTTTATAGTTAGGGCTTCAAGACATAATATCCATCAATCTTCATAGGTTTCTGGCATTAATGTGATGTTATTAGATATGTTTTTCTTTCAATTCTATCTATTACAGTTAACTTAGTCTCTGCGTTAAAGTCGTAGTCCGTTAGGCGAAAATGTTGTTAAACTGGGAGTAATCTATCATGATTTAATGATCGTATTATACAAGGTGTGTCAAAAAGTATCGAGTTTTTTTTGTACTTTTTGACACACCTTGTATTCTGAAAAAAATAACGTTCCATTCATTGTTCATTTCTATCTTGGTAAATACAGCTTCAAACTCGGTATTTTTATGACACACTTTGTATTTTGAAAAGAATTAACGTTCCATTCATTGTTCATTTCTATCTTGATAAATACAGCTTCAAACTCGGCACTTTTATGACATCGCTTGTATTCTGAAAAAAAAAATCAACGTTCCATTCATTGTTCATTTCTATCTTGGTAAATACAGCTTCAAACTCGGCACTTTTATAACACACCTTGTATTCAGAAAAAATCAAAGCCATGAGTCTTGTTGATTATTTATTAGATGACTTAAACGCAAGCCCTTAATTAGAAGACCGGCCAGACAAGTAGAAAGAAGCAACAAGTTAGGAGAGACAACATGTCCGACCAAACAAGTAAAGAAGACGTAGACGATCATGGCCGCAGTAGAAAAAGAAGAAGAAGTGAAGATCCAACATGGCAACTAGACGAAAATAATAATAATCAATTGTAGTAACTATTCATAGTGCAAATAATTTGCACACTGACATGTGGTATCAAATATTCCTATCTAATACGAATAATTCTTTAACAAGTCTATTTCACCAATAGATAGGACCCAAACAGATCCTACCGAGTGAACCTGGGAGTAATGCCAATAAAAGGGTACTTCACATTCCCCATATTGCATAACTTGATCCTCGTCACCAGATGCAGATTAATGTCATACATAGGACTTCTCCTTTTTTGGGTGGAGGTTTTTTTTATCCCTCTGCAGAGGATGGAGTCGTATTCTATGCCTCACAGGGTTGCCTTGCATAGTGTAATGATAAACAGACTAAACTTGCACGCCATTGTTAGTGAGTGAGTCATTTTCTGTGGTTAGTTTAGTTGTGTCAGGACTCTGCATTAAAATAAATAAATAGATAAATAAATAAATAAAAGAAAAACATACAAATAAACAATTACAAACAAACAAACAAAAACACTCAAAAAACGAAATATACAAGAATAAATAGAATAAAGTTACATACGTAAATGCATAGAAAGAATACAGATATTTTAACGTGTTTTGCACAAATGACTAAATATTTCTTATATGTAATGGACTGTAGGATGCCCTTAATTTTTTAGAGGCTTGATCGAGTTTCGACAGACTACTCTGTCATAATCAGGCAAGGCTTATTGAAATACGAAAACAATAAAACTCAGGCGTGGGATTAACTATTGGTAACGGATAATTACACACCCCAAAAGTATTCTTGCCACACACACACACACACACACACACACACACACACACCACACACACACACACATAAGACCCAGAAGTACTCTTACCACACACACACTCACACACACACACATACACACACACAATAGACCCAGCAGTACTCTTACCACAGACACACACATACACACACACACACAATAAGGCCCAGCAGTACTCTTACCACACACACTCGCACACACACATACACACACAATAGGGTCCTAGACATATGTAACTATTATACAAAACATTTGTATCTTGCCACACACACACACACACACACACACACACCACACACACATTTGTATCTTGGTGAGATTAATTTCATCTGGTTGTGTGTGTATGTGTTGTGAACAAAGAAAATAGTGGCTACAAAGGCGAGGAACCGTGAGGATACGAAGAAATGAGAAAGGGGAAAGAGAAGGAGATTACAGATTGTGAGTTGACACTTTGAAATGAGTAGCCTATTCATTTTAATGCTAAAATAAATTAACTGGAGAAAAAACATCCCCGGGGAGATACAGCCTCAAAAATTAAACATAGGTGGGTAAGGCCGTTGTAAACTAATTTTGAAATCATGTGTTATGATAAATAGCAATAATACTATAGATAATTACTAAACATTGGTAACATGAATACGTCTAGCTTAAAGTCTTGAAGCTCTCGTGAGGAACGAATTCATTTTATTGCCAGATAAGCTTTTTAACCTTCACTTTAACTCAATACCTACATGATGTTCCGTTTTATATTCTAATTTCTAGGAATTTTTGAGATGAGGCTTGATAATTAGTATTATTTGGATTATTCGGACTATTGTCATTGTTATTTGTACAACGTTTCGGCCGATTGGACACATAGCCTAGTGGATAAAGGAGTTAGATTAAGACAGTTCTAAGACAGCTATCTCTAGACTGCAGGTTCAATCCTGGTCAGGGGTAGCAGTAATATAGAATAATGATTAACACAGCTTAACACATGTACCCCAGCTATGGTTAGCGGATTGAGAACAGTATACCCGTGGACTGAATAAAGGGTTAGATTCAAAGTTTCGTGATGGTTCCCGATTACGACAAGAAGGTTCCCGATTACGACAAGAAGGTTCCCAAGTCCGAAAAGAAGGTTCCCGAGCCCGAGAAAGTTCCCGAATCCGACAAGAAATACCTGAAGAAGGCCGGAGGGAACATCGGCCGAAACGTTGAACACATAACAATGAAGATGAGAACAATTGTCCGAATAATCCAGATAATACTAATATTCTAATTTGTATTGATATTAATCTTTGGTTGATTGGATTTTACGGCATGTCAACCGTTGGGTTATTTTATTCCGAAGACATTTTATTTTATGCCTTCTTGATGAGTATTCAATTTTTTTCAAACTCAATCTTTTAAAACATATTTAATACTCATTTTTAACCAATTTAACCTATAGACGGGACCCTAATAGGTACTACAACTCCGAGTCAGAGTGGACCTAGGAGTAATGGCGATAAAGGGATACTCCATATTCCCCAGAGCTCCAGAATTGGAATTTCACCACTAGATGCTGTTTAGCGTCATACTCAGGGCATATTAATCTTTGGTCTAAATATGTCAAGTCTGAAGCTGAAAATGAAGCATTTTGCAGTGTATTAGCAACTTCTTTAGCATTGGATTAATTGCTAAAATATTGCCGAATTAGTTTTTTTAGCAATGTATTAGCAACTTCTTCAACAATGTATTTTCAATTTCTTTAGCAATGAATTAGAAACTTAACTGTTAATTGTTAAAAGTGTATGTACATGAGATGACCTGGGCATGTTTTAGAAGAGGGAACCTTAAGAGAGAAATTAAATCTCTTTTAATAGCAAAACAACATAGTATCATAATAACAAGTTACGTCAAAGCAAAAATTGATAATACACATACTTATAGCAAGTGTAGTTTATGTGGTGACATAATTGAAATAGTTAACCGCATACTAAGCGAACGCAGCAAACTGGCACAGAAGGAATACAAGAGAAAGCATGACTGGATAAGAGATTAAAGTTTGGTCATTCTGACAAATGTTATATGCACAAACCAGAATATGTCATACAAAATGGACTCATAAAAAATTCTGAGTCTTTGAGATAAAAAGTGTTGAATTATCTAGGTATAAGATGTAAGTAAAATCGTCATTTCTATTTATGAACTTTTCAAACAGTAGCAGTAATTCCGGTAGAAATTGGCCAATAAGATAAGAAGATAGAAAGCATTCAAGATCGTTTGCACTGTGCTCAAATCAATTGCTGGTTGAACTTTCTGCCAGGATGACATATCTTTGAACTAACACCAGAGGCTAATCACAGACATCAGACTTATATATTACAAGGAACACTACAAATTTGGAGTTATTCTCACTGGGCACCCCAATACTTCTGGCCTTGTGCCATATCTAAGATTAGTAAATAACTATATCATGGTGTAAGATGTAAACAAAATCGTTACTTCTATTTATGGACTTTATTAACAGTAGCAGCCATTTGCGGTAGAAATTGACCTATAAGATAAGAGGATAGAAAGTATTTAAGATCATTCGCGTTGTGCTCAATCACTTGCTGGTTGAACTTTCAGGAAGACTTATCTTTGGATTAACACCAGAGGCTAACCACAGACGTCTGATTTATATATTACAAGGAACACTACAGACTTTGATTTATATATTACAGAGGAAACCTACAGGATTCTGTTAACAACAACACAACAACTGAATCCTTACAATGGCGACACGGATTCTAACAAAAAGGATTACAAAATCCCAGCAAGAAGACTAGACCTAATGTTGATTAACAAGAAAAAATAACTTTTCATCTAGTACATTTTGTCGTTCCAGCGAACCACAGAGTGATATTAAAAGGAAACGAAAAGATAGACAAATACCTGGATTTTGCCAGAGAAATTAAAAACTGTTGAACATGTGGGTGATGGTGATACCAATTGTAGTTGGTGCTCTTGGAAACGTCCCCAAAGACGCGAAAAAGAGACCCGGTGAACTGGAGATCAGAGAAAGAATCGACATCTATCCAGACCACAGCAATGTTAAAATGAACTAGAACACTTAGAAGAGTATTGGAGTGAAAAACCGGTGTGAAAAACTCGCACTGAAGGAAAAAATAATAATCACTGTCGAAATCGATGAGAATACTGAGAACAGTCCACGAGAGGCACGGAGACTTCTTGCCACTTGGACTTCAGTGGAAGCCACCAGTTATTGCTGTCAAAAAGTGTATGTATTTTAGAAAACAGAATTGGAAATCATAGTAAGAATAACAGCAGCATTATTAAGATCAGCTAAAATACTCAGAAGAATACTGAAGACCTGAGGAGACTTGCTGTCACTCAGCCTCTTGCGAAAGACCACCAGCCAAGGCGGGTGTGAAAATTTCTAAAAGAGTGAAATAATAATAATGTCACCAATTACTTAACTATTTGCCTGATTTAAACCGCTCATAGCGTCTCTCTCACCATTGCACAAACAAATTACAAAAACTGATGGTTATTCATTATAATTGAGAAGAACGATTCAGATTACAATAATAATATGACTTTATTTGAATAGAATGAGTTCTGAGGTGAATAGATACAGGTAAATATATCTAGAAAATTTGGTACAGTCATGGGGGGAAATTTGGTAAGCAAATAATTAAATATGTTAATTTAACCAAGGATTTTTGACGTACTTTGCGATTCCGTCTGGAGTTTTTGCCGTGCGGAGATTTTTGTCTGGACACGATACATACTCACACAAAATATCGCATATATACATATACTAGAAAAAACGTAACCTGTTGTGTCACCTATTGAGCTCAGGGTAGATAATTATGACAGGGAAGAAAGTTAGTTTGCAAAACGAACTAAATTAAAAAAATAAACCGAGAAATATTTAAAAAAAACAACAACATTAAAATCATTTTGCTAAAATTTGCGATTGAGTAAAAATGACCCATCTTTTATATTAGTCAGCCGTTAGCTGCTGAAAACTAACATACGAATAAGTTCATCAACCACTCACACTCTCCAATCTATCTTTCTTTACATCACAGAGAAAACTAATATATATATAAAGAGTAGTTAATCAATATATATATATATATATATATATATATATATATATATATATATATAGGTGTGTGTGTGTGTGTGTGTGGTGTTTATGGGGGGTGACAGGCAGAATAGGAATTAAGAAACCTGGGAGTTTTTTACTTAATTGCAAATTACGATTGATTACAATCAAATAAAAGGGATTTTTCAAACATAATCTTAATCCCAAAACTAAGGAATATTTTGGGATGTATTTTGTGTCATTAAACTAAATAGGAAAAAAGCCTTAGCAAAAAATCATTGATTTACTCAGCTTTTGTATAATAATAGATAGCTTGGTACAGGAACAAACAGATATATATATGAATGTATTAGCCTTTCCTTCCTTCGTTACAAAAGATACATAAAATTCGCCCAGCATATCAACCTCGTTTTCTTACGTTGATATATTTGTATGATGTATGTTTTAATAATTATCTACCTCTAGTATTTATCTGTAATGACCACACACACACACACACACACACACACACATACACACACACACACACACTCACATACACACACACATGCATCATAACATCCTATACACATGAAAAGGTTTAAGGAAAAAAAGAAAGAAAATTTATTAGCGATAAAAAAAAGTGCGCGCCAGTACCCTCCACCGTCATATTTCGAAAATAATTCGGTTAAGAAACAACGCTACATCTAAAAAAGACAAGAGTCTTCATATGGTCCCAAGAAATGAGGGTCATGACCCCCAGCGACCAGTTATAGCTGAAGGATTTTCCGTAATTTGTCACTATTGGCTGGGTAATGACGCCCGAACGCCATGACTGCCCAAGCATCAAAACTTCTTAACCCTCGCGAAAAAAAAAAAAAAAAAAAAGAAAAGAAAAAGAAAAAAGCAAACAAACAAAAAAACAAAAAACAAACAAAAACTAACAACCCCCTACAAAAAACAAACAAACAAACAAAACAAAAGTAAAACCCAAAACAAAATAAATAACAAACTCTTTTGATAATAGAAAATTGGAAGGTGGAACGAAAAAAAAAGAGAGTGATAAAAATGATAACATTGAAGAAGAGCAACAGCAAATATAAAACACGCTTATCTTTTGAGAAGAAAGTGAATACGAAACTACCGCCATCTTTTGGGCTAACTCTGTACTTTTTTTTATACGAGTTTTATTTCGTTTTCTATTTGTACTTCTTTCTGTCCGGTTCATAAAGTCTTCTTGAAAATAAACATGGACATAAAAATAACAAAAAAGGATAAAATTTAACGGAAGTATCCAACCACCACCAATAATAATAATAATAATAATAATAATAATAATAATAATGATGATGGGGATGATGATGATGTTGATGACGATGATAATAATAATAATAATAGTATTAGTAGTAGTAGTAGTAATGTTAATAATAATAATAATAATAATGATGATGATATAATATAATAATAATAATAGTAATAATAATAATAATAATAATAATAGTAATTTAGAATATATAGCCAGGATATTAGAATATATAGCCAGGATATAGGGATGGAATTTGGAATCGAAAAATGTGCTATGCTTGTAATAAAAAGGGGTGAAAGAAAACTAATGAATGGAATACAACTGCCAAATCAGGAAACTATAAAATCTCTTGATGAAAATGAAAGCTACAAATACTTAGGAATTTTAGAAGCGGACAATATCATGCAAGCAGAAATGAAAGGAAAAGTTAAAAAAGAATATCTCAGGAGAACTAGAAAACTTCTGGAAACGAAACTTAACAGCAGAAATCTGATCAAAGGAATTAATACCTGGGCTGTCACCATTATAAGATACTCAGGACCATTCTTAAAATGGACAAAAGAAGAACTCAGACAGATAGACCAAAGGACAAGAAAATTAATGACCATGCACAAGGCTCTCCACCCTAGAGATGATAGAGATAGATTGTATGTGTCAAGAAAGGAAGGGGGAAGAGGTCTTGCCAACATAGAGGAATGCGTAGAAACCACAATCCAACAACTTGAAGATTACACAAGGAAAAGCAAAGACAAACTACTTATGGCGGCCAACAATAGTAGAAACGGCAGATGGACAAACAGAAAAACAACAAAGACTAGAAAACAAAAATGGGAAGAAAAACAATTATACGGACGCTTCAAACGACAAATAGAAGAGGTTGCACATGAAAAGACTTGGACATGGTTAAGAAAGGGAAACCTCAAAGAGAAAACAGAATCACTTATAATTGCTGCACAAAATAATGCCATAAGGACAAACTACATCAAAGCGAAAATTGATAAGACCCAACAGAATAGTAAGTGTAGACTTTGCGGTAATAGAGATGAGACTGTTAACCATATACTCTGCGAATGTAGCAAACTAGCACAACGAGAATACAAAGCTAGACACGACTGGGTTGGGAAGGTGATCCACTGGAAATTATGCAAAAAATTAAATTTTGACCACACAACAAAATGCATAAACCAGAATCTGTTCTTGAGAACAAAACGCACAAAATTCTCTGGGACTTTGAAATAAAAACGGATCACCTTATCCCAGCAAGAAGGCCAGACCTAGTGTTGATAAACAAAAAAGAAAGAACTTGTCAACTGGTGGATTTTGCAGTGCCAGCAGATCACAGGGTGAAGTTAAAGGAAAATGAAAAAATAGACAAATATCTGGACCTTGCCAGAGAACTGAAAAAGTTATGGAATATGAAAGTGAAAGTGATACCAATTGTGGTTGGTGCACTTGGAACAGTCCCAAAAGGATTGGAAAAGGGTTTGGAAAGTTTGGAAATCAGAGGAAGCATTGAAACCATTCAGAACACTGCACTGCTGCAATCTGCCAGAATACTCAGAAGAGTCCTGGAGACCTGAGGAGACTTGCTGTCACTCAGACTCCAGTGAAAGACCATCAGCTAACACTGATGTGAAAACTCAAAAGGAATAAATAATAGTAATAATGATGATGGGGATGATGATGATGATGTTGATGACGATGATGATAATAATAATAATAATAATAATAATAATAATAATAATAATAATAGAACTGGAAACCTTATACGACAAACCATAAGAATATACAGCCAGGATATGGTAATGAAATTCGGCATTGACAAGTGGGCCATGCTCGTGATAAAAAAAACAGCGGAGGGAATAGAACTACTGAATCAGGAAGAAATAAGAACACTTGGAGAAAAGAAGAATAAGAAGAAATTTGGGAATAATGGAAGTGGACACCATTAAACAAAGATGAAAGAAAAAGGGAGAAAAGAGTATCTCAGAAGAAAACTGCTAGAAACTAAACTTTGCAGCAGAAATATCGTCAAGCGGATAAACACATGGGTTGTCCCCCTTGTAAGATACTCTGGTCCATTGTTCAAATAGACAAGAGAGAAACTCCGACAGATCGACCAAAGGATAAGAAAACTTATGACAATGCACAAGTTCTTATACTCGAGAGACAAAACAGACGGACTATATGTGTCAAGAAAAGAAGGAGGAAGAGGTCTCACCAGCATTGAAGGCTGTGTAGATACGACAATTCGACCACTCGAAGAATACGCTAAAAGGAACAAAGAAAGACTGATTGAGAAAATATAAACATAGCTAAGAAGGCGAAACAGCAAAAGAAAACTGAATCTCTTATAATCACAGCACAATACAATGTCATAAGAACAAATTATATAAAAGCAAAAATAAATAAGACGCAACAGAATAGCAAATGTAGAATGTGTGGAGAAAAAGACGAAACAGTTTATGATATAATAAGGGAATGAAGCAAACGAGTACAAAGAGACTAGGTACGACTGGGTGGGAAAGGGGATCCATTGGAAATTGTGCAAGAAATTAAATTTTCACCATGCAACTAAACGGTATATGCACAAGCATGAACGACCTGAAGAATGAGACGCATAAATCCTCTGGTACTTTGAGATACAGCTAGATCCCCTAATCCCGGACAAGAGACTAGACCTAGCGTAAACTAACAAGAGGTAGAAAACTTGTCATCTTGTGGATTTTTCCGTCCCAGCAGGATCACCGAGTGAAAGTGAAAGAACGTGAAAAGATAAATAAATACTTGGACCTTGCCAGAGAACTGAGAAAACTGTGGAACATAAAGATAGTGGTCGTACCAATAGTAATTGGTGCCCTTGGAACGGTCCCCAAGCGTCTGAAAAAGAGTCTGGTTGAAACTAAAGAATGGAGACCATCCAAACTACAGCATTATTAAGATCGGCTAGAATACTCAGAATACGCCTGGAGATCTGAGGACACTTGCTCTAACTTAAACTTCAGTGAACCACCGGCTAAGGTGGGTGTAAAAAAACTCCACTAGAGCGAAATGGGGCCCTTGGAACGGTTCCCAAGTGTTTGGAAAAGGGTCTGGAAGAATTGGAAATCCGGAGAACAGCCTTGTTTAGATCAGCTAGAACACTTAGAAGAGTCCTGGAGGCCTGAGGACAACTAATGCTATGACCACCATTTCCGAATTCTGTAAGCAGCTTCAACAGCATTTTAACCCAATGAAAAATAATATTTAAAAATTGTCCAAATCTCAATATTTGTCTTTGCATCTGAAACAAAAGGTACAGATGAATAGTAGTGAGACTATAACCATGTATTAAGCGAATGTAGCAAACTATCACAACGGGAATACAAAGCAAGGCACGTCTGGGTTGGAAAGGTGGTCAACTGGGAATTAGCTTCGGTTCTGAGCAAAAATCAATCTTTTTGGTACAAATAATGTTCAATATATGTGAAATAATAAGATGTCGTAGATGCCCCATCAGGGTATTGATCTTGCTATGAAAAAATCAGAAATCACCATAACTTAAAATTGGTTGATTTTAAGACTTTTAGAATTTTTTTTGGCCAAAATTCTTTTATAAACCAATTTTTAGGAGTAGGGAAGCTCTAGAACCCATTTTACAGACAAAAACAAAAAGTCGCCATTTTTCGCGACCCTCCTCAAATTTGGAGAGCTAAAACTCGACATAACTCCGCCAATTGAAAGCTCAAATTTGAGGGATTGTCTAACTTTATCTTAATCCACACTTGAACAAAATTCAGAAAAATTGAAGGGGGTCGATGACATAGCCTGGATGATTTGGCACGGAATTACCCATATGCATAAACCAGAATCTGTTCTTGAGAATGAAACGCAAAAAATTCTCTGTGACTTTGAGATTAAGACGGATCAGCTTATCCCAGCCAGAATATCAGAACTTGTCAAATGGTAGTTTTTGCAGTTCCAGTAGATCACAGGGTGAAGGTGAAGGAAAACGAAAAGGAAGACAAATACCTCGACCTTGCCGGAGAATTGAAAAAACTGTGGAATATGAGGGTGAAAGTAATACCAATTGTAGTTGGTGCACTAGGAACGGTTCCAAAAAGCTTGGAAAAGACTAAGAGCCAGTCACGGTACTAGATAAGATGAATTAGTTACGTGACTTCTACATGTGTCTCCGGCTAGATGCCCTTTCGATGCCTTCTGCACCCACGCCGTGTTCATTTGATCCGCAGAACTGGGATCGATATAACTTGGCCGGAGCGTCTTTGTGACGGATTGAGAGATTAATGGAAATGAGCTGCCGTGGTTACTGGCAACTCTAAGAATGGGATCGTACACCGGTAACAATAACAACGGTTTTATTATCATATATAATGGAGATGAATATGTTTTGCACACTAGGTCGGAGAGAAAAGACACGTTGAGGAGCTTTGTTTGGCGTTTTGTTCTATGCTAATTAACATTGAGTGATTCAGCAAATGTGGATATAGTTCTTTATCGGAGTTTTTCTTGGCGGCAAGGTCTATTTCTTCTAGTGGCAATTTTCTTATTTCAGCAATTCTGAAGAAGTTCTGTGGCCTTGTGACAAACTTCTTTCTGGCAATCCGGTCTCTGACTGATTTTTTTACAATTCAGAGCGTCTTTTTAAAGAATACATTGTAGCTATTTTTGTCATCGTAGCAAGGTCAACGAGTGCTAACTGCCAGCCCAAAAACAAGGCTACTCTTTACTCAAAAAAAACATATCATATGAGGTCACTGCACTGACTTTTACTTCTATCTATAAACACAATAAGTAAAATCAGAATTTATACAATATTCTGATTTTCTATTTTAACAAAACCATTTACTTTAACTAACAAAAATAACTTCTACACTTTCTTCTTTCGTTAAAGATTAGTTGACGCCAACAAAAAAACTCGCTGTGTTATAAGCGCCGCACCTGCCGGAAACTCCCAGATGCTTTACCGTATAGATCAGATAACCAGGCTGTGCTACTCATGCGCTGCGTTGGTGGGGACAGATATCGAACCCTGAACTTTGCAATTTCTCGGCAGATGCTCTTCTGAATGAGCTAAACCGATTATTTCAATCTTTAGTATGAAGATTCTTATGTACGTGTAGCAATTCCCAGATACTTTGTACTGCTAATGAGCTCCCATATGCTTTCTGCACATATCAGATTACCAAGCTGAGCTACTCATGCGCTGAGTTGGTGGGGACCGGTAGCGATACCCGGAATCTTGCGATTCCTATGTGGATGCTCTACCGACTGAGCTAAACCGGCCTCTAATAATGTATGATGAAATTAATTTTGCTAAAAAAATTTTTTTTATTCATTTTATGATTAAGTTTCTTATTTAATACAATGCAAAACTTTTGTAAATGTAAGAAAAAAAAAAAAAAAATACGATGACGATGTTGGTGATGATGATTATGATAATGATAATCAGCCTCGTTTTGGATATTACAAGTCTTAAAGACGGAAAAGGAAGTCTTCACATTTATTTTTTTCTATATACCCCGCTTTTTTTTTCAAATAAGGAAGGAAAATCCAGGTCAGTTCCGTTAGAGAAAATCTTTCAAATAAATGGCTGATACCGCCAATTTTCTATTCATTTTTTTTCTTAGGAAAAAATCATAAAAAAGACAAAAAAGGTATCTTCTCCTCCCCCCACTCCCCGTTATATTTTATTCTCTTTTGTTTGTTATTTATGTATGAAGGAAGAGAAAACAAGCAGACGTGGGAATTCCAGACCAAACTAACCAACGAAGCATTTCGAGTTTATAGCGCGGCTGCCGACACTCGCATAAGATATGGATGAAATGACATTCCGTAAATTCAGTGTCGATCAATCTTTTAGTCATTCTCGAACCTTTTTTTTGCTTTTTACATTTACTTTTTATTGTCACTTTCTTTTTTAAAACTTATTTTTGGGGATGATAAAAAAATAAAAGAAATAGATTTTTTATTTCCTATTTCTTTGTCGCCATTTTGTTTTTAATTTAAAGATGTCTCGATGACAATTTTTCGTGACTTGAAAAGCAAATCAAACCAAGAAACACACAAAATGGATACAAAATTAATTAACACACACACGCACGCATGCACACACACACACACACACACACACACACACACACACACACACACATATATATATATATAAAGATAAACCTAATGAGTCAGATATACCTACTAAAAGTTTTACTTAGAGCTCTTCAGGTCTAAGATCTGACTCTAAGAGTCAGAGTACTCTTCAGGGCTAAGATCTGACTCTAAGAGTCAGATCTTAGCCATGAAGAGCTCTAAGGGATACTTTTAGTAGGTATATCTGACTCATTAGATTAATCTTTATTAATTGCTCTACTTAGGTATTGAGCACTCTTTACTTATTAGCTTTAGTATATCCTAGTGGTTTTTATATGAACTAGCAAATATATGCATCCTCCGGGTGCAAGTATTTAAGTTTTAATATAATAAAATATCATGTTAAATTTGAAAGGCTAATGAAACTGAATAAGAATGCAGATTAAAAGATTTGGAACAGAGGGGGTATGATTGAAAAATAGAACAACTTTGAAACTAACTCTTCCATCATTTTCCCTTACTCCCGTCTTTCATTGGTAAATTTTCCTACTTTAACTATTTAGTTAAAATGGGAAGTAAAGAATAATATTACAGTTATTTCTTTTTGTTAATGGATTTCTTTTAAGATTTATCCCCGAGATTTTTGCTCACATTCATTAATATAAAACCAAACAATTAGAAATCAATAATACTAAGCATATATTTATTAAAATCACATTTTTAAGATCAATATGCAAATTAGCCTTCCAATTCACACTGTAAATCGCTATTTTGTTGTATATATAAATACAATTGCATGTTATTAGTATGTATATATGGTCAACAGTATTAATGATGTAAAACAATTTTATTAATAATTGAGGTTTAAATAAAAATAAAATCATGGAGAATGTTATGTAAATAACAAAGGGAATTGTGACTTGAATAGTAATATAGTTTCGGTTACAGACATACAAACCCACAATCTCCATTATAATAAGATATATATTTTTCATATATACATACATATAAATTGTTTTTTTTTCTTTTGGCCAAGTATTATAGTATTAACCGATTATTTTCGGTTGGTACGACTATTTTGGTCTGTTCTTTTTTTCAAAAAAATTTTCTCCCCTGGTAATGTTTGGTAGTATATTTTTACAAAAACTATTTGCCGGGTTTTTTCTTACCACAAGGGTTTACCAACAAGTTTGGTATATATATATTAAATGTCATTGAAACAAGTGGATTATTCAAGGCAAATTTAAAATTCTTTACATTATTTAGATTTTATTACATTCAATTTTTCGCGTTTTACTTGACAATTTTATTGCAATTTAACATATCCGTAGAGGACTCTTAATAACGTCGTAAATTCGTTCCATATCGTCGAGGAAAGCGTGGTAAGGGTAACTAAGGGTTTAAAAACGCCCAGGTTCGGGTTACCCTTATCGTGACGGTTTAGCCCAGTCGGTAGAGCATCCAACTGGGAATCACAAGGTCTCGGGTTCGATACAAACCCTCGCCAACTCAATGCATAAGTAGCACAGCTTGGGTCTCTGTGGTAAAATAGGGAGCTGATGGTAGGTATAAGAAATTCATTACAGGAGTTATTTAGTTTCTTTTTTAATGGCATATCAATCTTCCTTGGTTATCTAATGCTAAAGCCCTCCTTGTAGAAGAACAGTAGTGGTATTATTCAACCCTTAGATGGGTGAAATGAGGATGTTCATACCTTTCCCAAGGGTATTAGTCCGAAAATGAATATAATAGCACGAACGAAATTCGAACTCGCTTGCTACGATATCGCAAGTCCAGCACGTTAGCCACGATACCACACCAATTGTCTCAAGGTTCTCATGAATTCTCTTTTGATTAAGAAAACGAAAATGTTTTAGTTACACGCTAATAAAGTCGGCAGAGTAGCCTATTGTCGGTATCAGCCGGACAGTGAGGAAGTTTATTCTCTTTTCCCTAGCACTAGACTAGGGACTTTTGCGTCTAGAGGTGGACCATCACAAATACAATCAGTCTTCACTTTACTACACAGTTCCAAGCTGTGCTTACACATACGCAGTTGGCGAGAGTCGGTATCGAATCTAGAAGCTTACGGTTCCTGGGCAGATGCCCTATTGATGTATAAATGAAATACATTTTAGAAGGAAGTTCTCTAAGTAGATTTTGCTTTGCGAACAAAGATCGAGTGTTCAACAGATCACTTTAAAGGACACTTAACCTAATGAGTCAGATATACCTACTAAAACTTAACGGACAATTCGATACTAGGACAATTTGGTACCGGACAATTCGACATTGGAAATTACTGTGATTAGTATTTTTAGAAGTAGATTTATTCAATAAAAAATCATAAAAAAGAAGGCGGTTAAGAAAACTTAGCTTATTAAAACATTTTAAAATACAAGGTGTGTCAAAAAAGTATCGAAATTGAAGCTGTATTTATCAAGATAGAAATGAACAATCAATGGAACGTTATTTTTTCTCCAGAATACAACGTGTGTCAAAAAAGTACCTAGTATAAAACTGTATTTATCAAGATAGAAATGAACAATCAATGGAACGTATTTTGTTTTTTCAGAATACAAGGTGTATCAAAAAGTACCAAGTTTAAAGCTGTATTTACCAAGATAGAAATGAAGAATAAATGGAACGTTATATTTTTTTAGAATACAAAGTGTGTCAAAAAATACAAAAAATCTCGATACTTTTTTACACACCTTGTATATCTCAAAAAGGTTTTTGTTGAATTGAGCGAGTTAGTACACTGTTGAATTGAGCAACAATAGCTAAGTATAACTGAATCTGTAACAATTGGTATTTATACCACTCCTGAATATTCGATACCTGTATCTGGGTGATATCATTCCTTGAGTCCTGACTGGCTGTTGGTCTCAGTGTCGATATGGTGCTGGTTAAATATCCACCATTTTGCATTATGCAATGCAGGGACTGTATTGAGTTACAGTTTCTCTCTTGTCTGCCAACTGGATGCTTGTTGGAATCCCACTGCGACGGTGAGAATCGTATTTCTACAACAATATTAGGGTGATAACTTATACAGAAACGTCCTATCTAAAAAAATAATAATAAATAAACTGACGAAATCAATTTTAGTATCTATTATTGTACCCTAACCCTAACCCGTGACTCTAAAGTGACTCTAATTCGGTACCGGACAATTTGGTATACGTTAATTATTAAATTATTAGTTTAATTAAATTAGAATTAAATTAGTGAAATAGATCACTAATTAGAACTGAGCCTATTCTAGTAGTGACCACCCCAAGTTTAACAGGTTTGAATTCAGAGTTTACCTTCTCCTAGACTGGTTGCCTAACTAAGGTTGAGAGCCCAGTCTATCCTACTACTTACCCATAGCCGGAGGGAGGGTAGTTGGATTCATACCTTTCCCAAGGGTATTAGCACTATGTGAATTGCAGCTTCGTTAACAATTGTATATCTTAAAGTATAGAATAACCTCACTAAGCAACGTTAGTTGTCTGAAATGAGCAGTTTACTACTGTAGTAAGTAAAAGTTGTCGGGCTGGCTTAAAGCCGGTATCAGCCAGACAGCCAGACAGCGAGGGAGTCTATCCCCTTTTTAATAGCGCTAGATTAAGGAGAGTGTTTTTTAGCGTCTGAGGTGGAGCGCCACACCTACCATCAGCGCCTCACTTTACCGCACAGATTCCTATGTTACTCACTCGCTGAATTGGCGAGGGCCGGTATCGAACCAGGAACCTTGAGGTTCCCAGAATGGAAAACCCCTAATAAACAACTTTCGTTGCCTCAAATGAACAGTTTATAATTGCAAGTTTCATTCAAATGCGTACCGAATTGTCTGGTACCAAATTATCCAAATACCAATTGTCAGGTACCGAATTGTCAGGTACTGAATTGTCAGGTACCGCAGTGTCTGTACATGCACTTAAAACATGTGTTTGATTTTGTTTAACTTTATGGGTTATTTAATGCCAAAATTCCATAAAAATAATTCGCACTCTGTTATATAGTTTCATCAGCATTTATGGGTTCAGTTTAGCTCAGTCGGTAGAGTGTCCGACTGGGAACTTTTAAGGTTCCTGGTTCGATACCGGGCCTCGCCAAATCAGCGTATGAGTAGAACAGGGATCTGTGCGGTAAATTCATCAGCTGATTGTAAGTGTGGTGCTTCGCCTCAGACGCTAGTAAACAATCTCCTTGATCTAGTGCTAGTTAAAAGTGGATAAACTCCTTCGCTTGTGGGCTGATACCGACTTTAGGTCACCCTGACGACTTTACTTTACTTTATATGGTTTCAAGTATTTCTATCTAATATTAATAAATCATGCATATTCCCGGTTCTCTATTTAATAATAATAATTTTTTGCTCACAGTTTTATGGTATTAAGTATTCCAATATAATCTAAATAATTTTCAAACAAATATATAGATTGGGACCTAATAGGTACTACCACTCCGAGTCAGAGTGAACCTAGGAACGATCGCAGCAAATGGAGAGACTCAACACTCTCTGGAGTTCCAGAAATGGTATCAGGTTTAGTTTAGTCTCATACTCAGGACACATCTTTTCAGGGAATTTTACCCACTCTGCAGAGGATACAGTCACCTTATTCTAAGCCCCACCGACAAAGATAGCTTGACAGGGTATTTTGTTTATAGTGGTGAAGCAGCTGCAATTTTTATATGTGCAATCTGGAAAATAACATATTCAATAACATTAGAAAAACACAACCCAAATCTACTTAATATATGTGGACGACATACTAATCCTCACCAACAATATTAAAGAAATAACCAGAATTCAAGAGCCATTCCAGAAAAGTTCAGTACTTAACTTTACCATAGAATTAAAAAAAACAATAAAGTCTCCTTTTTAGATGTTCTTATTGATACTAATAACAATAACTTCACTACCTCTACCTACAAAAAACCACTAATAAAAGCTCTTGTACACTCAATTTCAAAAGCGAATGCGCCCACCAATACAATAAAGTAATCATTAATAACTTAATATCTCAGGCAAAATTAGTCTCCTCCTCCTCCAAAATGATATTTTTTTTAAAGAATTAAAAAACACTAAACACTCATTAACAATGATAACAGTTGGTGCACCATTCTGATTCTCGAGAGTTTTTCCTTCTCCTAGGTTGGTTCCTTTACCAAGAGTAAAGAGTTGAGCCTGTCCTACTATTTACCAATAGCTTAGGTGGTTAACTCTTTGCGTACTTTAAGCCGCTCACAATGGCTCTCCCACCACTGCGCATACCACTGCACAAACAAACAAACAAAACTGATGGTCAGTTCATTATAATTGAGCAGAAGGACTCAGATTACAATAATAATAGGACTTTATCTGAATAGAATGAGTTCTAAGGTGAATAGATAATAGACTTTGAAATATCCCATCATACAGGTAAAATATCAAGAAAATTTGGTAGGCACAGATTTAAACTGCTTCTGTGGTGAATCTCCAGTTATTGAACTCTGGAGATTCACCCCTTCATAGCCATTACTACCAAGCCCACTAATTCCTGGAATTGGTAGTATCTATAGATCTAATATATTTAAAAAATTGTAGAATTATTGACATTTATTAATACACAGGCTTTTAAAACACTGATATTGTAACTGAATATGTTGAAACCATATGATTGTGTACAAGTCATTAGTATTAGATAGGATAACTTGAAACCCTATAATAATATGCCTATTATATTAGATAGGGTTATTAAAAACCCTATGCAAGTCATTAGTATTAGATAGGAATACTTGAAACCAGATGATATTGTGCAACTTATCAGTATTAGATATTCACTAATTAGATTCACTAATTTTTCTTAAGTGATTTTTCTCTCTTTTTCAATCTCTTTTCTTGAGTTTTCGTTTCCTTTGTTATATTCTTCTTCTATTTCTTTCTTTTTTTCTTTCTTTCTTTCTTTCTTTCTTTCTTTCTTTCTTTCTAGTCTCAGCTTTTCACTCTTCAATCTTTCTTAGTTCAATCTTTCTTTTATATTCACTTTTCAACTTCCCATTAATATTTTAACCTACCGTTCATACATTCTTCTTCTTCTTCTTCTTCTTCTTCTTCTTCTTCTTCTTCTTCTTCTTCTTCTTCTTCTTCACAGATTTACTGTTAGCTACAATTTTTATTTATTACAAATCTCCTATTTATTATTGTTACTATTATTATTAGACGCCGTGTTATTTATATTGGTATTATAAGAAGATAAGAAAGTAAAAAAAAAAAAGAAAACTTGTATAGATGATGGGCGTAGTGATAAAGAGAAGCAGTTAAAAGAAGTTCCCATTGAATGAGTCTGATGAAACAGATTTCAAGATTTTATTACTTTCTAGTTGTTTCCTAATGCAGCCCCATTCTCCATCTTTTGGCCATCACCAAAGATTTCGGATTCTGTGCTTAGGGAAAAAAATTGTTTCCGAATTCATGGAGGCGAAACGGAATCAGAACCTTGGAAGAGAGTGGAGTAGAGTGGGTGGGGTTGGGAAAAATAACGAAAGAGCCTGGGTGTTTCTGTAGGTAGGGAAACGGCTACATATTTGGAGAAGAGGGTATGATCCATACAGTTCGACACCAGACTCTAATCATGAATTAGATGAAAAAGTATATATATATATATATATATATATATATATATATATATATATATATATATATATAGAGAGAGAGAGAGAGAGAGAGAAATAATCGGTCATAAAATTGGTACACCCCTAAGATTCATACTTTCTTCTAAACAAAAGATACCAGAGTTTATTATTTCTAGTGGAGCATTATATGATCAAAACGAATATTATTTTGTATTATTTATTACCGCACTCTTCAGTATTTAAACTCCGTAACTAAGAATATGAACATATGTACACCTTATATATATATATATATATATATATATATATATATATATATATATATATATATATATCGATAGATATAGATAGATATAGATATTTGCCAACCCCTCCACTAGTAGGATATGACCCATGGTCAATTTCTTAAGCGGAGTTTAGCAGGTTTAAATTCAGAGTTTTCCTTCTCCTTGACTGGTTGCCTAACTAAATTTAAAGAACCCAGTCTGAAAACAACCTCATCCAGGATTTGAACTCGTCTCACCGTGTCCATTTCGTACGACGATAACCATTACACAACGTGCCTCCACACACACACACACACACACACACACACACATATATATATATTCATTTATGGTTTTAGTTATAGATGTGTTGCAATTTTATTTTGGTTACAGAATTTCAATGCTGTAGAGTTTGGTAATAGATTGTACCTAATACTATCCGCTTTGATTGCATGATAAAATTCTGATATCTTTGGTTTAGAAGAAATTTCTTTTTTGATAAGATATTGTTTCTGTTGTACTTATTTATTTGGCAAACTATGCACTAGATAATTCATAAATCCATTTGGTTTAAGTTGTAACAGCGGTCCATGATGAAATCGATGCTTCTATTCAGGAAGGAGGGAAACATTATCATTAGCATTTCGTAATTAAATCTAGGAGAGTGCCACTTGTAGCGCTATCTAGCAAATGTCTTACCATTTCTTTAAAAATACGATCAGTTACGATCATAGCTTGGACCGATAACCGCTTCCCGGTAAGAAAGAAATGTGACGTCAATTCATCCTAAACCAGTGGTTCTCAAGTTTTTCTTTTTATCTTTGATTCCTATTTTACTCTGGTGGATCCCCATAGCCATTTGATGTTTAAAAATACTATTGTATTCTAATAATTAATTACTTTTTGCTAGCCTGGATCCAAAAAAATGTTATATGTTCCCCGGGGCCATATGGTCCCCGCTTGAGAACCACAGGTCTAAACAATCGTAAAACTTTTATCCTTTTCAAATGCCGGTTCGTGTGTGGTTTGGTTTGGTTTGTTTTACAGTATATCAACATCAGTGGGTTATTTAATACCAACTAAGTTTTAAAATAAATCAATTCTTAATGGATAATCAATTTTCTTTTTTATAACCACATTTTTCTATTTAACCCATAGATGGGACCCTAGCAGGTACCATCAATCCGGGTCAGAGAGGACCTGGGAGCAATGATGATGAAGAAGTGCTCCACATTCCCCAAACCTCCAGAACTGGAACCTCACCCTCAGACAGAGTTTAACATCATTCCCAGGACATGAAGACCCTCAGCTACCGCTTCCTAGCACCCATATGATAAAAAGGGTTCGAGCTTGCCATAAAGGCAATAGGGTCTGGACAATCATATAGGGGCTAGGGCTTGACGTAATTAGCCGATTGATCAGAGGGGTCCTCTCCGACCGCTCGTTTAGTTCAAGTAAGAGCCAAAGTGGAGTGTTGCATGTCTTGGACTGCTCAGTCACCTGGGTTCCATCCTTAAGTATCACGGGTCGCCACCCACAGCCAACAGGTGGTCTCATTGGGGGAGTCTTACCCCTCTGCAGAGGTGCAGTCGGTGTATTCTAACGCCCTAGTCAAAGAGGGCAGCCGTGTGGGTGGGCGTACTGATAACGGGTATTCAGATGAGTTGTCTGGGAAAGATGAAATTTTCATTGACTGCTAATTTTACCCGGGTACATTTTGTATCCTTGATTTCGTTCTTTTCTGGATAGCACGTGTACAGTTTTCCCATCTTTGTCGGTCTGTGAGTGGGTATTTTTTCTCAGAGGTGGGCTCTATTTATGCTCACTCATTTTCTAGTATGGAACATTTTGTTTACCTTCCAATTTCTCTCCAGACCCCTCGGTAGAAGTCGGACAATCGTGGATAAATCGAGTTGCTGGAGAAGAGATGAGGAAGAAGCGAACGTCATCACAAGTAACCAGTCACTCGTATTCCACATCTCCTGCGATCTTTAGGTAAAATAAGCATCAACGGTTCTGTTTAAGATTTGATTTCCCTATTTCTCGGATTTTTTTTTGATGAGGCTTGATGATTAGTATTATTCGGATTATTCGGACTATTGTCCTCATCTTCATTGTTATGTGTAAACGTTTCGGCCGATGTGCCCTCCGACCTTCTTCAGGTATTTTTTGTCGGACTCTGGAACCTTCTTTTCGGACTCGGTAACCTTCTTGTCGTAATCGGGAGCCATCACGGAACTTTGAACCTAACCCTTTATTCAGTCCACGGGGGTATCCAACTATGGTTAGCGGAATGAGAAAAGGATACCCCCGTGGACTGAATAAAGGGTTAGGTTCAAAGTTCCGTGATGGCTCTCGATTACGACAAGAAAGTTCCTGATTACGACAAGAAGGTTCCCGAGTCCGTAAAAAGGTCCCTGAGCCCGAGAAAGTTCCGGAGTCCGACAAAAAATAGCTGAAGAAGGCCGGAGGGCATATCGGCCGAAACGTTGTACAGATAACAACGAAGATGAAGACAATAGTCTATAGTCTGAATAATCCATATATATATATATATATATATATATATATATATATATATATATATATATATATATACAACCTCTCCACACGAGCTGGATGTGATACAAACTCAATTTCTTAAGCGGAGTTTAACAGGGTTCCATTTAGAGTTTTCCCTCTCCTAGACTGATTACCTAACCAAGGTTAAAGAGCCCACTTTGCTCTACTATTTACCCATAGATGGAGGGAGAGTAATTAGATGCATACCATTACCAGGGGTATTAGCGCTATGTGAAATGCAAATATCCTCACCCTACGAATCTAACCATTACACCACAGACCTCCGACCTACTATATACAAGGTATGTAAAAAAAGTATCGATATCTTTTGTACTTTTTGACACACCTAGTATTCTGAAAAAAAGTTCCATGCATTCTTCATTTCTATCTTGGTAAATACAGCTTCAAACTCGGCAGTTTTATGACACACCTTGTATTCTAAAAAACGTTCCATTCATTATCCATTTATATCTTGGTAAGTACAGCTTCAATCTCTATACTTTTATAACACACCTTTATATATATATATATATATATATATATATATATATATATGCGATTGAAATCGAATGTTTTGAAGTCTACCGACTCAGGTTTCTCGCAATAACGCGAATCTTCGAAGATTCGCGCTATTGCGAGAAACTTGAGTCGGTAGATTTTCAACCATTCAATTTTAATCGTCTGTTTAGCTCTTTATATTGGGCGCTTTGTAATCGATTTTAGTGAAAAAATCCCGAAGATTAGATTGTATACTTATTTGCTTGGTGGATTTAATGGTAACTGCGATATATATATATATATATATATATATATATATATATATATATATATTTGTGTGTGTGTGGGGTGTGGGTGTGTGTGTGTGAGGCCCCGAGGGTGTGTGCCCCCAAGTTATAGCTTATTTTGATTATCGATAGGTCCAGAATAGATACCTCGTATGATGATGCTGGTAATGATAATGATTGAATCGTGATAGATTTATGGTCATTAGCATGTGGTCTGCAGTAGAATTAATGTTATCATTCTTTTTGCTGTTTGTCTTATTATTATTATTATTATTATTATTATTATTATTATTATTATTATTTAAGAAATTCATAATAAAATGCGCACGGAAGACACGCTTGGTAAGCACATCCTGGCGTACGGTCATCCTTTTTAAATTGTCTTTCCAACTAACATTAGTTTGTCTGTTTTCATTGAAAAACAAATCTATAGTTTATTTTATTTTTCCTTCTTTTTCTTTTTCTTTTTTTTACACTTTGTTGGCGGCAGGGAATGCTAAACGATCCCCAGGGTATGACGTCAGTTCAAGGGAGGTAACTTTTTGTCCTCTAAAATATTAATATCTCCCTTAAGTATTGATTCTAAAAGAGAAAAGCAATTAGGTCCCCTTGTGATCTGAAAGTCTGGTAGAAGACAAAATCTGTCACCAACACACGCATGCGCGAGCGCACGCACACAGGTACGCATGCGCGTATAGACACATCGCTTGTTTGGAAAGATTAACTCATTTGTTATTGTATACACACCAATATATATGTGTATGTATATATTGGTGTGTACAGAAATGGACACGTCTTTTATTATTTTGACAAAGAGAACAAATAAGAAATATTTCAAACGATTAATAATTGCATCGGAAGAGTTAAAAAAAAAGAAGAAATACCGGAAAGTAAAAAAGGTAGAATGAAAGTAAAAAAGAGAGAGAGAGATAACGGTTGATTGGGGGAAGGAACTAATATAGTAGAAGGAAAGAGTGAGTTACAAAAAGATAACGAGAGAGAGAGAGAGAGAGAGAGAGAGAGAGAGAAGAGAGAAGAGAGAGAGAGAGAGAGAGAGAGTAACAGATTAGGGAGAAGGAACTAATATAGTAGAAAGAAAGAGTGAGTTACAAAAAGAGAGGAGAGAGAGAGAGAGAGAGAGAGAGAGAGAGAGAGAGAGAGAGAGAGAGAGAGAGAGGATAACGGTTGATTAGGAAGAAGGAAAGAATATAAAGGGTTATCAGATGAAGGTGGATGGAAACAAAGATAAAAGGAGAAAAAAAGGAGAAAGCTAGTTGGTTGTTTTATTTTATGGCATATCAACCCTTTACGGGTCATTTAATGTCGAATCAAGTCATTTTTGATTAACAAAGGAATCAAGTTGCTTACAGTAGCTGCTGTTTCTTAAGTGGTTATCCCTTTAAGTATTGAATACGCTCATCGCTGCTTAACTTTGGTGATGTAGCGGAAGAAGAAAAACAACAGAAAAGAGAGCGAGAAGAAAAAGGAAATGAAGAAAGAGTGAACGACGCATAGAAAAAGAGAAGGAAGAAAGAAAAACAAGATAGATAATTAAGACGATATATATATATATATATATATATATATATATATATATATATATATATATAGAGAGAGAGAGAGAGAGAGAAAGAAAAGGTGGTTAGGCCACAAGAGAGAGCAAATGAGATAGAAAGACAGTAAATATGAATGAAATAATGAAAGAAATGAAAGAAAAAAGAATGAAAGAAAATAATAAGAATAGGGCAATTCCATGTCAAATCAACCAGAAAAAAGTAAAATTGTCACTGACCCCATTCAATCTTTCTGAAATTTTCTACAGGTGTGGATTGTGTTATAGTTAGACATTCCCCCAAATGTGAGCTTCCAATTCAAAAAATTGGCAGAGTTATGTCGATTTTTAGCTCTCCAAATTTGGTGGGGTTGGCGAAAAATGGCGCCTTTTTGTAATGTATTTTTGTCTGTAAAATGAGTTCTAGTGCTTCCCTACTCCTATTGGTTTATAAAAACATTTTTGCCTGAGGAATCCAAAAAAGCTCTTGAGAAAGCCTGAAAATTAATCAATTTTAAGTTATTGATGATTTCGGATTTTTTTCATAGCAAGATCAATATCCCGAGATATTTGGAGAGCTAAAAATCTACATAACTCCGCCAATTCTTCGAACTGGAAGTTCAACTTTTGGGGATTGTCTGAGCTTAACATAGTCCACATCTGTACACAATTGCAGAAAACAGATGGGTAACATGGCCTGGATGATTTGACATGGAATTACCCAATAAGAATAAGAATGAATTATTAAGAATAAGAATGAACAAAAAGATATTTATTTGTCCGAATTTTTTAGATGAGGCTTGACTGTTGTTCTCATCTTTATTGTGGTGTGTAAAATCCCAACGTTTCGGTCGCTATACCCCCCCGGCCTTCATCAGGTGTTTCCTGTATATCGGAGCATAGCAATCTCCTTGGTCTAACACTATTGAAAAGGGGATAGACTCCCTCGCTGTCTGGCTGGTACCGACTTTAGACCACCCCGACGACTTTACTTTACTTAATCATTAAAAAGGTCCACTTTCTCTCTTGAGGTTCTTCTTATTCATGTCCAATCATCTCGTGTGCAACATCCTCATTTTGTTGCTTGAAGTATCCATACAGTTGTTTTTCTTCTCATTTTTGTTTTCTAGATTTTGTTGTTTTACTTTTTGTCCTTAGATTGACACTGCTCTTATTGGATGCTGTAATTAATCTTTCTTTGCCTTTTTTGTGTATTCCTCGAATCGTTGAAGTCTTCTACTTATTATCATTTACTGTAAACAATATAATTGTTTGAATTTCTTGAAACCGTATAGTAGTCAGCGGAGTAGCCTATTGTCGTTATCAGTCGAACAGCGAGGGAGTCTATTCTCTTTTTGCTTGTGCTAGATCAGGGTGATTATTTTTGTCGAGGTGGAGCATCACACCTACCATCAGATACCAGCTCCTTTAGCGCACAGATCAAGTTACCCAAGCTATGCTACTCATGCGGTGAGTGAGCGGACAGTATCGAACTCGAAACCTTGTGATTACCTAGGCGAATGCTCTACCGACTGAACTAAACCGGTCCCTATGACTGAAAATTATTTTTTATAAGAATGGTTAATTGTTTACAAATAAATTAATAAGTAGTATGGATTTTTTAGTTTTAGATTGATTGATTTTAACGGCATTTCAGCCCATCCAGGGTTAATTTATGCCTAGCGGTAGGTTTGAGGGATGATCAAATTTATTATGTCTTTTTCAAGGATTTTTCTTGATTTTGACTGAAGGTTGTTTGCAGATGTAGTTTTGTAATCGTGTTTTTGTAGAAGAACAGTTTCGAGAAAGGATCTAATTTTGTTTGTTTTGTTTGTTTTGTTTTACGGTATATCAAACCTCGGATTAATGCCGGCAAATTTCTGAAAGATTCGTAGCGATAGTTTTGTAGAAAATTATTTAAACTCAACTTTTTTTATAAACAAATTTTCTATTTAATCCATAGATGGGACCTTAACTGGTACTACCACTCCGGTTCAGAGTGGACCTGCAAGCAATGGTAATGAAGGGGTGCTACACATTAATAATCAGACGTCCAAAACTGGAACCTTGCCATCAGATAGAGTTTAACATCATTTCCGGGATAAGAAGACCTTTAAACACCGCCTTCTATCACATATACGATAAAAAGTGTTGGGGTTGCCATAAGAGCAATAGGTTTGGGACAGTCATATAGGAACTAGGGCTTGACATGACCAGCCGATTGACTGACCGCTCGTTTAGCCTAAGTAAGGGCAACATTTTAGTTTTAGTTTTTAGATGAAGCTGAGTCAAACATTGATATCACTAACCTTGACTCTTATAAATCAGGGGTTCTGAACCCTTTTTTTTTTACCAATGGATCCATTGGATTTCTATTTTACTATAGTGGACCCCACCATAGCCAGTCGACGTTTAAAAAATCCTATTGTATTTTTATGATTAAATACTTTTTGCTTACCTGAAACCCACCCTCAAAGTTATATGGTCCCCGGGGGCATATGACACCCGGTTGAGAACCACTGTCCTAAATAGACAATAGCAACACTCATGTAGGTATTTACTAAAACCCTCCGCTATGGCTAAAGCTCAATCTTTGCGTCGAAGTACTTTTTTGTATCCTGTTTTCCTTCTCCCAGATGGGTTGCCCTACCAAGACTAAAGAGCCCAGTCAGCCCTATTATTTACCTATAGTTAAGGAAGACAGATGGATTAATGTAATTCCCAAGGGCATTATCGCGAAGTGAAAGGCAAGCAGCTTGGTCCAAAATTTGAACTCAGATCGCCGTGTCCATTTTATAAGACGACTCCTAATGTTGAAGTAATCACCTGATTGAAATAATCGCGAACTCTATCAATACACTGATTCTTAAAATATTAATGTTGCAACTAAGTATGAAATGGAGTGTTTACCTGTTCAAATTGTTGTAGACTTTATTAGTACATTGACTTTTAAGATATTGATGTTGCAACTAAGAATGAACTGTTTACCTGTTGAAAATTATGAACATTCATATATCGAATTTTAAAACATTAATTTTGCAATTGAGTATGAAGACTTTAACTGTTTTAAATGATAAATATACATTCTTACTTACGTAGAGAGCCCAGCCTGTCATAGAGGGTCCGGTTTAGCTCAGTCGGTAGAGCGTTCGGCTTGGAATCACAAGCTTCCTGGTTCGATACCGGCCCCGCCAACTCGGCGTATGAGTAGCACATGGATCTGTGCGGTAAAGTGAGGAGCTGATAGTAGGCGTGGCGCTCCACCTCAGACGTTAAAATAATCTCCTAGGTTTAGCGCCAGTGAAAAGGGGATAGACTCCTTCGCAGTCTGGCTGATACCGACATTAGACCGCCCCGACGACTTTACTTTTATATATATATATATATATGTGTGTGTGTGTGTGTGTGTGTGTGTGTGTGTGTATGTGTGTGTGTGTGTGTGTGTATAATGCACGGGTAAAATAGTAGGCCAGATTGAACCTTTACCCATACAAAAATGTATCTTCACAGTCATTTTAAATAGGTAAACACTCATATTCAGTTGCAACATATATATATATATATATATATATATATGTATGTGTGTGTGTGTGTGTGTGTGTGTGTGTGTTTGTGTGTATGTATGTATGTATGCATGTGTGTGTATGCGTGAGTGTGTGTTAATATCCGGGCACATACGTATTGTATGCCTGGATACATACATTTCTCCAGTAAATTGTTACGCTATACGTTTTCTCTTTTTCTTGTTTAGTTATTCGTCTCTTCGTAACTCGCCCACTATTAGCGCGTTTTGCATAAACACCAATGTTGATTTTGTGCCCCTAATTAACTGTTTAAGTCCGCCTGAAAGGCCATCAGTTCAAATATTAGACGCGCCTAATGACTTATGTTCCTATGTATCTGGAAGTCATAAAAAAAGAATCTCGTCTGCACGTGTTGTTGAAACATAACCGACGCGAAACAGCAAAACATAATATGCCCCCCCCCTTCTTTTTTTTTTTTTTCACTCGCGGAATAAGAAAAACGATTTTTGGTGCCACTGCGGTTGGAATTCTTACGCGTTGACTTTTTTCGATTTCGTATACGTCGTCGTCGTGGTCGTCGTGAATGTTTGTAATTCATTTGATGATAAAACACACGAGATGAAATGTTGGTAATTAGTATCAACCGATGATGAGTTTCGAAGAGACGGAAAAAAACAGAAACCAAATGAGAAGTTGATTTTGAACGGAAATCATCACCACCACCACCACCACCACCACCACCACCACCAACAACAACAACAACCTCCTCCTTCTCCTCCTCCTCCTCCTCTCTCTCCTCATCATCATCATCATCATCATCATCAGGACACGCTGGCTGGCAGTACGGGTATCCATGAAAAAAAAATCTCTCGCCATCCGTATCCTGTCATCGTTCATCGCCCTCGCCCTCGGGAGGTCCACTGTGCAGCATCCAGAATCTGCACAGAGCTGATCCATTCAGGTCTTTGTCGGACGGTTCACTCTGACGTGTCCATGTGCAGGTTTCCATCGCACCTGTATGGTGGGATATTTCAAAGTTCACTATCTATTCATCTCAGAACTCATTCTATTCAGATAAAGTCCTATTATTATGAGTCCTTCTGCTCAATTACAATGCTTTTTCAGTGTAAACAGGTGACACGTGCGAGAGCCGTTGCCAGCGGTTTACGTTAGGATCGCAGTGGTGGGAGAGCCGCTGTGAGCTGCTTAAAGTAGGCAAAAATTTAAGTTCGATATTTAAGTCAAATTACTATTGTATCAATACTACTTTGACTTACGAGTTTAATTTGTTTTGCTCGTAACTCAAATGGTTTCGATTAACTATTCAAATTTGACAATAATCATTTGTTTGCACTCAGTTTATATGGCTTTCTTATTTAATACAAATAATCTTTAAATGTATCTATTTGATTCATAGATGGGACCCTAAGAGGTACGACTACTTTGGGTTAGAGTAGACCTGGGAGTAATCACAATGAAGAAGTGACTCCATTCTCCACGAAGCCACCAGATGTCGGCTGGGGGATGGCACTGAGTAAGCTTGCATCCAATATGGCTGTTTCATTCCCAAAGGCCAAGTGAAGATTGTTCACGCCCC
>CM042143.1:78637277-78662277 GCA_023376005.1 Doryteuthis pealeii | reverse complement strand
ATTTTTTAAATTTTATCTTTTTTTTGTTAGGGTTTAAGTACATTCAATAACGATGTGTTAAGTGTGTTTGGCGTCTTTATCTAGGAAATTATGACAAAATTTATTCTAGTATCTTATTGATTCGTTTCTTTGTTTAATTATATATTTTCTTTTTTTACCCAATAAAAATATAATAACAAAACGTTTCATCGAATAAAAAGAAGCTAAGAATTAAAATTGTGTCCTTACAATAAAAAAGAAGCTAAGAATTGAAATTGTGTCCTTACAATAAAAAGAAGCTAAGAATTAAAAGTGTGTCCTTACAATAAAAATAGCTAAGAATTAAAATTGTGTCCTTACAATAAAAAGAAGTTAATTAAAACTGTGTCCTTACAATAAAAAGCTAAGAATTAAAATTGTGTCCTTACAATAAAAGAAGCTAAGAATTAAAAGTGTGTCCTTACAATAAAAATAAGCTAAGAATTAAAATTGTGTCCTTACAATAAAAAGAAGTTAAGAATTAAAAGTGTGTCCTTACAATAAAAATAAGCTAAGAATTAAAATTGTGTCCTTACAATAAAAAGAAGTTAAGAATTAAAACTGTGTCCTTACAATAAAAAGAATCTAAGAATTAAAATTGTGTCCTTACAATAAAAAGAAGCTAAGAATTGAAATTGTGTCCTTACAATAAAAAGAAGCTAAGAATTAAAATTTTGTCCTTACAATAAAAAGAAGCTAAGAATTGAAATTGTGTCCTTACAAGAAAAAGAAGCTAATAATTAAAATTGTGTCCTTACAATAAAAAGCAGCTAAGAATTAAAAATTGTGTCCTTACAATAAAAAGAAGTTAAGAATTAAAAATTGTATACCCTACAGAGGAGTACAAAACCCCCTTAAAAGTCGTGTCTCATATGACACTAAACTACATATTTACTTAACAAGTCGACTGTTCTGTTGGCGAGGCTTAGAATACGCCGACTGCATCCTCTACTGAGGGTAAGACCTCACTTAAAAAAGTGGTGTCCTGGGTATAACATTAAACTGCATCAGGTGGTGAGATTCCATTTCTGGAGATCTGAATGGTGTTTACGCCTTTATTCCCATTACCCCCAGGTATAGTCTGACCGGGAGTAGTACATATTTGCCAACCCCTTCACACGATAAGGATGTGATACAACATCAATTTCTTAATCGGAGTGTAACAGGTTTCTATTTAGAGTTTTCATTCTCCTATATTGTTTTCAAGTCTGCCCTACTACTTATCAATAGCTAGGGGGGGGGAGAATGGTTGGATGTATATCCTTCCAAAGGGTATTATAAATATGTACTTATCCGTAGTGGTAGTACTTGCTTGGTTCTCATCTATGGATCAAATAAATATGTTTGAAAATTATTTGTATTCAATGGGACAGTATGTAAAAAAAATCTTAAAAACAACTGCACAAAAGATGTGAATATCTTATCATAATGGAGATTTATGTAACTGTCTGTCTGTAACCGAAACAACGTCATCGCTGACGTCACGATTTTCTTCTTTCTTTTTTTTTTCTTATTTTTCTTATTTAAGTTTTATTCTCAACGATTATTTAATCTTAATTAGTATCTTATTTATTAACAATGTCTCTATTAAAGTCTAGCTGAGTTAGATTTGCCACAAAATTGCCAATATCATTAAAGCATTTAAAATTCTGAAATATGCGTTATATATCTCGAAGAAAGAAAGATTTACATAGTATATGGTGGGAATAATTTGCATAAGGATTTTAACAAAACTGGCTTTAATAAATAATTATTTGCTGTTACGGATTTCTAATACAATTATATTATTCTCAATTCTCGTATTAAAAGCAATCCTATATATAATTTGATATAGAAATAGAACAAAATAACATTAAAATAAGTTTAATATTTTATATTCGTTCTTATTTAATTTCGTTAGTCTTTCTAATTTAATATAATGTTTTATTACATTAAAACTTAGACACTTGCATCCAGGGGGCGCATATTTTTGCTATTATAAAAAATATTTTCTTGACTTCTCCCTAGGCCGGATTAACATAAGGTCTTTTTAACATGGTTTTTTTTTTATGGGACATCCAGTGAGGATCGAACTTGCTATTCAGTAGTAATGAATCTGTGAGACTAGTTTGCAAACAATTATACCACGACGGTGCACCTAAAAATATAAATGTACAATAAACGCGATTTCCTAAACTCGAAGCATAAAATAACCCTTGACAGGTTTACATGTCGTTAAAATCAATTAATCAATCAATTAATCAGTACCCAAGTGACCGGCGGCCCTGTCGGTTGGGGTTGTAGAATACACCGACTGCACCTCTGCAGAGGGTAAAAATTCCCCATCAGTTGGCCATGGGCAGCGACCCGTGATGCTTAAGGACGGGATCCTGGTGGCTGAGTTGTCCATGACTTGCAATACTCCACTTTAGCCCTTACCTAGGTTAGATACATCGGCTTCTTGCATTAAATTCTAGTACCTATATGATTGCCAAAACCCTATTGCCCTTATGGTAACCCCAACCCTTTTTTTAATCATATGTGTACTTGAAGGTGGTGGCTGAGGACCTTAGTGTCCTGTGTATGACGTTAAACTGCATCTAATTATGAAATTCCAATTCTGGAGCTCTGTGGAATGTGGAGTACCCCTTTATCACTATTACTCCCAGGTCAACCATGACCCTGAGTGGTAGTACCTGTTAGGGTCTCATCTATGTGTTAAATAGTTAAAAAAATGGGTATTAAAAATATGTTTAAAAATTCAGTTTGAAAAACAATTGAATACCTATCAAGAATTAATAAAACAAAAGGTCATCGGCATAAAATAACCCAACAAGGGTTGACATGCCGTAAATTCCAACCAACCGAGCGGGCGGTATATGTACTACTAACTATTATGTTTTCTTAAGAAAAGATGTCATTCGAACTCAGATCCACCATTTTGTGTTTCCAAGCTGACGGTCTAAACCAACGCCCATCTAAGCAATGACATGCATGTGGAATCTCCTCTTACATAATTATTCTGTTGTAGTCGTTATATTCCTATTTAGGAACGTTAGTTACTCGTTATGTTTCTCGCATTCTCTGATAAGACTTTTAGCAAGAGGAAGTGTTTAATTTAATATATGTTTTGGTTTTAGTGATACCCAAATTTTTTGATACGTAATATTTTTGTTAATTAAAAGCAGAATTATTAATAACAAACGATATTTTCTTTTGAAGTCACCGAAAACAAATAAAGTCTCTTATGCAATCGCTATGAGAATATGGAAATGGATTCTTCAGTAACTTTACTTATAGGTGTGTTTTTATTTAAGGAAATAAAAACCGGAGGAAATAGACAAACGTAAAACTCTACAAAGATATCATGCCGACCTCTCCCTTCAAAGGTGTCATATCATGTGTCATATAGTTAGTTACTAAGCTTAGATGCGGCACAAGGCCAGAAGTATGGGGCGCCCAATGAGAATCGAACTCACAAACAATGGTCTACGAATCTAGCTTGCTAACCATTACACCACGTGACGTGCCAATATCATGTGTCATATAGTTATTTACTAAGCTTAGATGCGGCACAAGGCCAGAAGTATGGTGCGCCGAGTTAGAATCGAACTCACCAACAAAGGTCTGTGAATCTAGCTTGCTAACCATTACACCACGTGACGTGCCCATATCATGTGTCATATAGTTAGTTACTAAGCTTAGATGCGGCACAAGGCCAGAAGTATGGTGCGCCGAGTTAGAATCGAACTCACCAACAAAGGTCTGTGAATCTAGCTTGCTAACCATTACACCACGTGACGTGCCAATATCATGTGTCATATAGTTATTTACTAAGCTTAGATGCGGCACAAGGCCAGAAGTATGGTGCGCCGAGTTAGAATCGAACTCACCAACAAAGGTCTGTGAATCTAGCTTGCTAACCATTACACCACGTGACGTGCCATATCATGAGTCATATAGTTAATTACTAAGCTTAGATGCGGCACAAGGCCAGAAGTATGGTGCGCCGAGTTAGAATCGAACTCACCAACAAAGGTCTGTGAATCTAGCTTGCTAACCATTACACCACGTGACGTGCCAATATCATGTGTCATATAGTTATTTACTAAGCTTAGATGCGGCACAAGGCCAGAAGTATGGTGCGCCGAGTTAGAATCGAACTCACCAACAAAGGTCTGTGAATCTAGCTTGCTAACCATTACACCACGTGACGTGCCCATATCATGTGTCATATAGTTATTTACTAAGCTTAGATGCGGCACAAGGCCAGAAGTATGGTGCGCCGAGTTAGAATCGAACTCACCAACAAAGGTCTGTGAATCTAGCTTGCTAACCATTACACCACGTGACGTGCCCATATCATGTGTCATATAGTTATTTACTAAGCTTAGATGCGGCACAAGGCCAGAAGTATTGGTGCGCCGAGTTAGAATCGAACTCACCAACAAAGGTCTGTGAATCTAGCTTGCTAACCATTACACCACGTGACGTGCCCATATCACTGTCATATAGTTATTTTACTAAGCTTAGATGCGGCACAAGGCCAGAAGTATGGTGCGCCGAGTTAGAATCGAACTCACCAACAAAGTCTGTGAATCTAGCTTGCTAACCATTACACCACGTGACGTGCCAATATCATGTGTCATATAGTTATTTACTAAGCTTAGATGCGGCCACAAGGCCAGAAGTATGGTGCGCCGAGTTAGAATCGAACTCACCAACAAAGGTCTGTGAATCTAGCTTGCTAACCATTACACCACGTGACGTGCCCATATCATGTGTCATATAGTTATTTACTAAGCTTAGATGCGGCACAAGGCCAGAAGTATGGTGCGCCGAGTTAGAATCGAACTCACCAACAAAGGTCTGTGAATCTAGCTTGCTAACCATTACACCACGTGAGGTGACAATATCATGTGTCATATAGTTATTTACTAAGCTTAGATGCGGCACAAGGCCAGAAGTATGGTGCGCCGAGTTAGAATCGAACTCACCAACAAAGGTCTGTGAATCTAGCTTGCTAACCATTACACCACGTCAGGTGTGCCAATATCATGTGTCATATAGTTATTTACTAAGCTTAGATGCGGCACAAGGCCAGAAGTATGGTGCGCCGAGTTAGAATCGAACTCACCAACAAAGGTCTGTGAATCTAGCTTGCTAACCATTACACCACGTCAGGTGCCAATATCATGTGTCATATAGTTATTTACTAAGCTTAGATGCGGCACAAGGCCAGAAGTATGGTGCGCCGAGTTAGAATCGAACTCACCAACAAAGGTCTGTGAATCTAGCTTGCTAACCATTACACCACGTGACGTGCCCATATCATGTGTCATATAGTTAGTTACTAAGCTTAGATGCGGCACAAGGCCAGAAGTATGAGGCGCCCAATGAGAATCGAACTCACCAACAAAGGTCTGTGAATCTATCTTGCTAACCATTGCACCACATGAGGTGCCCATATCATGTGTCATATATCGCCGTCAGCCACATCCAGCTTTCTTCAGCACTGACTTTATGATTCAATTCTCATTGACCCGTCGGTGGGACTTAGAATATGCTGACCGTATTCCTGGCAGAGGGTTAAACCCCATCCCTATGGAATGTCCTGGGTATAACACTTAACTGCATCTGATGACAAGGCTCTAGTTCTTTAGCTCTGGGTAGTGCGGAGTATCTTTTCATTGCTATTACTCCTATTTCCACTCTGACCCGTATTGGTAAAGCCTGTTAGGGTACCATCTATGGGTCAAATAAGTTTTTTAAGTCGTCGGGGCGGCCTAAAGTCGGTATCAGCCAATCAGCGAGGGAGTCTATCCCCTTTTCACTTGCGCTAGACCAAGGAGATTATTTTTAGCGTCTGAGGTGGAGCGCTACACCTACCATCAGCTCCTTACTTTACCGCACATATCCCTGTGCTACTCATACGCTGAGTTGGTGAGGACCGGTATCGAACTAGGAACCTTGTTGTTTCTAGCCGAACGCTCTACCGACTGAGCTAACCCGGCTCCTATCGCCTTAAAGATTAATCGTATCCGACAGTAACGTGTGCAAAAAACCACAAAAAAAATTCTAAACTCTTTGCCTACCAAATTTCCGCCACGGTTGTACCAAATTTTGATATTCTTTTACCTTTATGATAGGATATTTCAAAGTTGACTGTCTATTCTCCTCAGAACTCATTCTATTCAAACAGTAATAATTTTTCAGTGTAAGCGGTTTAAAGTAGGCAAATAGTTAAGAAACAACTAGACAAAAACGTAAACATCAACGTACTATTAACGTAATAATTTTATCTTTAGTTATAAAATAACCATTGGCGGGTTGACATGTCGTTAAAATCAATTAATATAATTCTCAGTATAAACTGGGCCGACTTCATAATAAACTCCAGTGTTTTCATTATTCCAAAAACTCACTAATTTCCACAAACATGAAACCGTGCTCTTTGCAAAATACAAGAGTAGAAGGCTGATGTTGGAATAATTGTTATATAAAGTGTGCTGGAATCCACCACTTAAACTTATAGATTCTGCGTGGGTGCGTCGATTAAAACCAGCCACTCAACACGCTCGAATACGTGGTTAGTGAACTATTCAATCGCCAATCTTGAAAGCCGTTCATTTGTACGTATTCGACACGGACGAACGGATCTGCAGCCAAGGACTCTGCTCAACCAAATGATTATACCCAACTTTAAGAGACACCGAGGAACAACCAAAGGATTCTACCAACACTAAGGGACAGCGAGGAACAACCAAAAGATTCTACCCAACACTAAGGGACACCGAGGAAGAAGCAAAGTATTCTTCACTATGGATCAGCCTCTGTTTAACACAAGGAATCTCCACTGTAAAGTGCTTTCACTTGAAGCCTAAAACTAGCCACAAAAATCTATTTAGCAGAATTATACAGATCCGAGCCGAATAAAATAGGTAAATTGAATATACTGTGATAGGCAGACAGACAGGTAAACCGAGATCGATAAATAAATAGATAGGTTGGTAGATAGATACATATATAGTTATACTGGTTGGTTTGTTTGTTTTAAGGCATATCAACTCACTTTCAGGTCATTTAATGCCGAATTAATTAATTTTTGATAAACAAAGGATTCAGGTTGCTTACAGTACCGGTTATTAAGTACTGAACAGGCTCAGTGTTGGTCAACTTGAGTTATCAAGCGGGAACCGCTGCTTTTAGCGTGAGCTGATCGTAATATATAGTTATGAATAGACTAATATATATATATATATATATATATATATATATATATATATATATATATATATAAGCAGCAACATCTCCTCCAAAGAAAACGACGTTAATGCACTTATAGGAAAAGCATGGGCCGCAATAAATAAATTAACGATCATATGGAGATCCAATCTCACAGACAAGTTAAAGAGACAGTTCTTCCAGGCCGTTGTCGTGTCAGTACTGCTGTATGGCTGCACCACCTGGACCCTAACTAAGCGACTAGAGAATAAACTAGACGGGAGTTGCACAAGAATGCTGCGGGTGATCCTGAACAAGACGTGGAAACAACACCCTACGAGAAAACAGCTGTACGGTCACCTGCCACATATCACCCAAACCATCCGAGTAAGACACACGGGACACTGCTGGAGAAGCAGAGACGAACTCATAAGCGACGTCCTCCTGTGGAAGCCAGCACATGGACACGCCAGTGTGGGCTGAGCAGCAAAGACGTACATTGATCAGCTCTGTGCGGATACAGGATGCTGCATAGAGGACCTCCCGAGAATGATGAGCGATAGGGACGGATGGAGAGAGATTGTCATGGATATCCGCGCTGACAGCGCGACATGATATATTATATATATATATATATATATATATATATATATATATGTGTGTGTGTGTGTGTGTGTGTGTCGTATCGTAATGACCAGTTATACCGAGTGGTCGATCACGAGAGTATTATGAGAAGAGTCCTTCACATAAGTACCACACAGAGTGATCTGTGTGTACTTAAATAGTGGCTAGCACCACCACCACTGCTGACGTATGGGGAAGATGGGTTATTCCATTATATCCATATATATATATATATATATATATATATATATATATATAGAGAGAGAGAGATAGATAGATAGATAGGTAGATATGAGTAGACTAAGATAGATAGATAGATAGATAGATATGAGTAGACAAGATAGATATATAGATAGATAGATATGAGTAGACTAAGATAGATAGATAGATATAGATAAACTGAGATCGGCAGACAGATAGGTAGGTATGTAAGAAGGTATGTAGAAAAAAAGAAAGAAAGGAAGGAAGGAAGGAAGGAAGGGAAGAAGGAGGAAAGATAGAGAGCGAGTATAGATCTGGTATGTTGCAATTATAAAACTATCATCTTCCCCTCTCTCTGCCTCGCCTTTTTAAGTGATCTTTTTTATGTTCGCACCCAGCAATTAGAAGATGTTTATTTGAGAGTTTCTGGCCTCCAGTTTGAACCTCTAGCCATTAAGATTTCTCGTCCCCACTTTCCCCACCCTACTAACAAAGTAGAAGGAATTTAGAACTGTTCTTGAAACGAGACTTTCAATAGATTAATAACAGAGAGAGAGAGAGAGAGAGAGAGAGAGAGAGAGAGAGAGAGAGAGAGAGAGAGAGAGAGAGAGAGAGAGAGTGTGTATGTGTCTGTGTCTGTGAGAGAGGGAGAGGGAGACAGAGTATGTGTGTGTGTGTTTGAGAAAGAGAGTATGTGTATGTCTGTGTGTGTGTGTGTGTGTGTGAGAGAGAGAGAGAGGGGGGCGGAGAGAGGAGAGTATGTGTGTGTGTGAGAGAGAGAGAGAGAGAGAGAGAGAAGTGTGTGTGTGTGTGTGTGTCTGTGAGAGAGAGAGGGAGAGGAGAGAGAGTATGTGTATGTGTGTGTGGAGAAAGAGAGAGAGAGAGAGAGAGAGAGAGAGAAGGAGAAAGAGAAGAGAGAGAGAGAGAGGGGGTGGTGGTGGGGGTGGTGAGCGGAAGGACATAAACTCGCCGTGTTTGTTATTCGTCTTTTCTGGTGAGTATCTTATCGGGCGGCGTCTTTTGTGACGTCATGCAGATTGTTTGGATAAGAGAGAATAATGTTCTTCGTGCCAGATATTCGGTTTCCGTTCAAAGATGGCAAGATCTCTGATAATGTCTGCGAATATGGTTCCGCCTTCCACTGCCCATGAAGACCCTTTGATTTCCTCTTCTTTCTTTAGTTAGAAAAAAAAGAGTAATAATAATAATGTAATCAAAAATAAGGGAGATTGTAATTGAGGGATAATTATCCTAATAGAGACAAGGATAACATAATAATAAGGATGATGATAACACTGATATTACTGCAATAACATCTTTTACAGCTTTATATATATATATATATATATATATATATATATATATATATATATATATATATATATAGATAGATAGATAGATAGATAGATGCTCTTTTGACGATGAGATGATACAACTCCAAAACCTAATTAGCCATATATATATATATATATATATATATATATATATATATATATATACGTATTTTTAAGGAGTTGATATGCTAAAAGAGAACCGACGAAAATGCACTGCTAACGTAGCATCCATTAGTTGAGTAAAAATTATTATTCTATGGTATCCAAGTGTCTTCAGCAGAACTTTATATCTCTGTTGCCCGGATATATATATATATATACAAGGTGTGTCAAAAAGGTCGAGATGTTTTGTACTTTTTGACACACTTGGTATTCTGAAAAAAAAAGTTCCATTCATTCTTCATTTCTATCTTGCTAAATACAGCTTTAAATTGGTACTTTTTTGACACACCATATATTCTGAAAAAAAAAAATTAATGAATGGAACGTTATTTTTTTTTTTAAAATACAACCTGTGTCAAAAAGCAGAAAAATCTCGATACTTTTTTGACACACCTTGTATGCTCTTTTGACGATGACATTGTAAGTCTTAGATCAGTCAGAATAATGAAACCGTTATCGAAATGAAGTAAATTTCTTTGAAAAATTACGAGGGTTGATTTGGCAAATAATTTCTATAAAACAAGTTTTAGAGATAATTGTAAGTGAAGTAGCCAATTGTAAGTATCAGCAAGACAATGAGGGAGTCTATCCCCTTTTCATTAGCACAGGGAGTTTCACTCAAACAGGGAGTTTCATTAGAACAGAGAGTTTGTTTTTGTGTCTGAGGTGGAGCGCCACACCTACGATCAGCTCTTCACCTTACCGCACAGATCTCTGTGCTACTCATACGCTTAGTTGACGAGGACCGGTATCGAACCAGGATCCTTGTGATTCCTAGCCGGACGCTCTACCGACTGAGCTACTTTTCTCCTCAATGCCATTTTCGTTTTTTATTATCTGTATACGTCATGATACTAATTATTTATGATATTATTTTTGTTACTGAAGTTAAACATCATATTGTTATTCGTTCGTTTGTTTTTCTTCTCTTCATCTTTTTCTTCTTTCTTTCTTTCTTTCGTTCTTTCTTCTTTCTTTCTTTCTGTTTCTTTCTTGCAATCTTCTTTCTTTTTTCATCACTCTCTTTTCTCAACTTGTAACCTTCTTTTTCGCTTTATTTATTTCTGTTTTTGTTTTGTTTTTTGTTCATAAATACTTATTTTCTTTGCTTTTCATTATTTTTTCCACTGAAGCTAAGCATCATATTGTTATTATTTTTTATTATCTTATTGGCATCGTTAAAAATGTACTGGCATTGTGTTTTTGTTTGAAGAAAATGCCGTGCAATAAAGGATGTCAATTCTTTGCTGAAGAGGGAAAAGATGGAAAGAAAATAATTTACAAAATTCAATAAAACTCATTTGTGAAGTTGAGGGCAAAAAAATAAACAATGGGCGGAAAGTGAAATGAAGTGAATCGGGTTTGACTTATCTAAATAGATGAAAAAATAAGAATAAGGATAAAATGTTTGTTTATAAATTATAGAAGAAACAATAAAGTACAAGTAATGGAATAATAAAGCTGTGGAATATGAGGGTGAAAGTAATACCAATTGTAGTTGATACACTTGGAACGGTCCCAAAAAACTTGGAAAAAAGACTGGAGAACCTGGAAATTAGAGGAAGAATTGAGACCATCCAGACAACAGCATTACTGAAATCGGCTGGAATACTCAGAAGAGTCCTGGAGATTTGAGAAGACTTGTTGTCACTCAGACTCAAGTGAGAGGCCATCAGCTAACACTGGTGTGAAAAACTAATAATAATAATCTTATTATAATGGAGATTGTGTGTTCTTCTGTCTGTAACCGAAACTATATACTACTCAAGTCACAACTCCCTTAATTATTTACGTCAAATTCTCCATGATTTCATTCTTTTAAACCTTCAGTTATTAATAAAATTGTTTTACATTATTAATACTGTTGACCATATCTACGTACTAATAACATGCAATTGTTTTTATATATACAACAAAATAGCGGTTTACAGTTTGAACGAGAAGGCTAATTTGCATATTGATATTTAAAATTTTATTAAATAAATATGTGCTTGGTATTATTGATTTCTATTTGTTTGGTTTATCTTAAGAAATATAAACAAAAATCTCGTGGATAAATCTTAAAAGAAATTTATTTACAAGATGAAATATCTGTAATATTATCCTTTACTTCCTATTTTAACTAAATAGTTAAATTAGGAAAATTTCCCAATGAAAGAGGGGAGTAATGGAAAATGATGGAATAGTTAGTTTCAAAGTTGTACTATTTTTCGATTATACCCCCTCTGTTGCAGATCTTTTTATCTGCATTCTTAGTCAGTTTCATTAGCCTTTCTAATTTAATATGATATTTTATTATATCAAAACATAAATACTTGCACCCGGAGGGTGCATATATTTGCTAATAATAATAATAATAATAATAATAATAATAATAATGAAATGAAAGGAAAACGAAAAGATGGATAAATACCTGGACCTTGTCAGAGAATTGAAAAAGCTGTGGAATATGAGAGTGAAAGTGATACCAATTGTAGTTGGTGCACTTGGAATGGTCCCAACAAACTTGGGAAAAAGACTGGAGGACCTGGAAATCAGAGGAAGAATTGAGACAATCCAGACAACAGCATTACTGAAATAGGTTGGAATATCCAGAAGATTCATAGAGACCTAAGGAGACTTGTTGTCACTCAGCTCCAGTGAAATACCATCAGCTAACGATGAAAACTCAAAAGGAATACTACTACTACTACTACTAATAATAATAATTAGAAGAAGAAGAAGAAGACGAAGAAAAAGGTGAAGAAGAAGAGGAAGAGGAAGAGGAAGAAGAAAATGAAGAAGAGGAAGAAGAAAAAGAAGAAGATGATGAAGAAGAAGAAGAAGTAGGAGTAAAGAAGAAGAAGAAGAGGAAAAAGAAGAAGTAGAAGAAGAAGAAGAAGAAGAACAAGAACGAGAAGAAAAAGAAAAAGAAAAAGAAGAAGAAGAAGAAAAAGAAGAAGAAGAAGAAGAGGAAAAAGAGGAAGAAGAAGATGAAGAAACGAAAGGAAGGCGGTTAATAAAATATAGATAGTACTTAACAGAACTAGCGGCAACTCACACGTAAGGACATGCACATTCAAATGCAACAATAACAGAGAAAAGAAAGTTCGAAAAGCTATTTGAAAACACTTGACAAGTATAAAAGGCAAACGTTAACCATAATTCACCAGAAAATAAGCAGAGTCTGTATTACCAGGTGTTTAATGGCGGCAATCTGGCATTATTGGCAAAAGACTAACAGAGCAAAGAGGATCGCTTCATCTGACAACTCTCTTTCATTTGCCTCGTTTTCGTCACATCAACCGGGTTTCATGTTTACTTATCAGCAGCGCTGGGAGACGCCTTTCATAAACTCAAAACATAAGTATATAACAATTAATGAATGGAACATTATTTTTTCCGAATACAAGGCGTGTCAAAATGTACAAAAAATCTCGATACTTTTTGACACACCTTGTATATATATATTCGAGAGTAATCCCAAATGTATTGTCTGCAAAATAGTTAGAAATAAAGAAACGTTATTGTTTATTGTCAATACTTTTACAATGTGTGTCAAAAGAGTATCGAGATTTTTTGTACTTTTTGACAACATTGCATTCTGAAAAATTAACGTTCCATTCATTAATTTTTCTTCAAAATACAAGGTGTGTCAAAAAGTACCTAGTTTAAAGCTGAATTTATCAAGATAGAAATGAAGAATGAATGGAACGTTATTTTTTTCAGGTTACAAGGTGTGTCAAAATGTACAAAAATCTCGATACTTTTTTAAAACACTTTATATATATATATATATATAATATATATATATATATGCTGTAGATAGAAGGAAAGTGGTCAAGAAATGATCAACTCAAAAGTCACAGGGTTACGTTTCGTCTGTATGCACAGACTTTCTCATCTGTGCATACAGACGAACGTATGTGACTTGTTTTGAGTTGATCATTTCTTGACCACTTTCCTTCTATCTACAGCATATCGTCGGATTAACCCATCCACTTCCTTCATATATTATATATATATATATATATATTATATATATATATGCTCTTTTGATGATGACATGATACAACTCCAAACCTAATTAGCCATATATATATATATATATATATATATATATATATATATATATATATATAATATATATATAAAGGTGTAAAAGATGTTATTGCAGTAATATTAATGTTATCAGCTATGGGTAAATGGTAGGGGCAGACTGGGCTCTTCAACCTTCGTTAGGCAATCTGTCTAGGAGAAGGAAAACTCTGAATTCAAACCTGTTAAACTCCGCTTAAGAAATTTACCTTGTGTCACTTCCTATTCGTGTGGAGGGGTTGGTAATTATATATATAGATTAATCAATAAGTTTTTAGCCTTATCATAACAAAAACATTTAGTTGATTAGTTTGTTGGCTGATGTATGTCAACGGCTAATGTATTTTAACGGCATATCAACCTATCTAGAGTTTAGGGAAAATATAAGTAGAAAATAAAAAAACGAAGTATTCCAAAAAGTTGGATTTAAATCGTTAAAACGTTTCGGTTTTTTAATAAACCTTCACCAGGACATTGAGATGGAAAGATTGTTGTCTGAACAGTAATGGATGTTGCTTTAGATAGTGAGTATATATATATATTAATTTTCAAAAATGAACGCTGTTCAAAATTAGGTTATCAGCCTTTATATATATATATATATATATATATATATATATATACACAAGGTCAATCTCTTTAGCGTTGTTTAACAGATTTGAATTCAGAGTTTTCCTTCTCCTACACTGGTTGCCTAACCATAGTTAAAGAGCCTTTTCTGACCTTCTATTTGCCCATTGTTTTTAGCCATAGCAGGAGGGAGAATAGCTGGATTCATACCTTTTCCCAGGTGTATTAGCGCTATGTGAAATTTAAACAGCTTCGTCAAGGATTTGAACTCGTTTCGCCGTGTCCATTTCCTACGACGGTAAGCATTGCACAGCACATCTCAATATAACGAAGATAACTACTAAATGCTGATTAGTATCCATCACGCCTTCCTAATATGAGCATCAATATCATCATGAACAGCTGTTATAATACAGAAATTCAGCAAGTATCATTTTGGATTAAAAAAAAATGTTTACTTAGATTGGAGCTGTTTGCTTTTAGGCATCTCAAGTTATTTTTAAAGAATTGCAACTGTCAAACTCAAATGCAACAACGCGAACACATTGCAAGGATATAAAGATAACCTTTAAACACATTGACAATACACAAAACATACATGCAAATATAACAAATATTATAAGAATAAGAAAGAAGATATTATTTTTCTTCAAATACAGAATACATACATCTGTGTTTGAATGATAAAATTAGAATAAACTGTTCATGAAATTTTGATGGACAAGATAGATCCGCGATTCTATTAAAAAAAACGAAAAAGAATAATAAAACTGATCCAAAACCGTTCATTTATTTTATTTTATTCTTACCAGAAAGAGTCGTTTACAAAACACTTATTTTTCAGCATCAACACTTTTCCTGTTAATCCACTTAATACGTTGCCTACGTTTGCCCAAATGGAATTTTATCCTCATTGACTTTGGCACATTTCTTTATAGCATCATTATTAAAGTATTGCTGGTACACGTAGTGGTCCAATAATGTATCACACCACTGTGGTATAATATACTACCAACACGTGTCCGGCAATGTTGTTCGTTACATGTTACGTGTTCGTAAACATTTAGCGCACGTATTTATCTGTGAAGTATTTATAACATGCTATTTCATACAATAGGATATATACCCATATGTATTATAAAAATGATTTGTAACAGATTATATATATATATATATATATATATATATATATATATATATATATGCACGTGCAATCCCGCGCTAGGATACAGTCATAACGTCACAACCAACACGCATTTTCATGGACACGCGCATGACAACATACGCGCAAGTACAAAAAAATCGCATTCACGTAAACATTCAACACGAGAATACAGTTATATAAAAATACCAATCATTTTCAAAAAAAAAAAAAATCATTTAAAAAGAAATGCCATACTAGACTGTTTCCTTCCAGTGATCTTTTGAAAAAGAGATATTATCTCGAAAATTCAAGAATTAAATACATTGTAACACACAACATCATTGTTACCGTATTATTTTTTTTCTTTACACCTGCATTGTGATAGCCTTCTAAATCAACCTCCTAACCAATATATATATATATATATATATATATATATATATATATATATATATATATATATATGGCTGTGAGTGGATTCCTATTTTTTTTATCTTTTATCATATATATATATTACTGATATAATTTTTCGTTTTCACCTTCTTTAAGTAGTATATGTAGACACTGCTATGTTATGAAAGTATGTTCTAAATATTGTTTAAAAAAAGTAAGGAAATATTTGCAGTGGTACATATATGTATCACTATGCATCAGTAATATACAGTGATACATAGGAGGTAAAATAAGGAATGAAAGAACAAAACTCAGACAAAAATGTTTCGCTGGAATGTTAAATTCCGCTTCCTCTGCATTTATTGAATCATTAGGATCATACAAGTGTTTTATAGAAGGGAGATGTAGGTAGGTGGGTAAGTTTTGTGGTGAGGGAAATATTTGATTGGTTATAGGAGACATCTTTGGGGGAAATAAGGAGGGGGATAGAAGGGAAAGGAGCGGGTAGAAAAAAATGAATGGTGAGGACACCAGATAGGAGAGGGGAAGTAAAAGCTGAGGAAGCGGAATTAACATTCCAGCGAAATATACTACACATTTTTGTCTGAGTTTTGTTCTTTCATTCCTTATTTTACCTCATTGTGTCGGATTCATTCAAATCCCATTTTCCAGTGATACATATGTATACGAATATTTAGTCAACGTTTTAATTCAGTTGTGATTATTAATCCTAATGATTAGGAGTCTATAATTCAAGGCCACGGCATACTGGGTAAGGAATGAAATTGAAGTGCAATTTCTGCCATTTATAGGGTGAAACCACTACACAGCTAATGCTGTTAATGATTACCCATTATTTATTAAAATCAATTTGGATATGGAATAAATGTTTTGGACTAGTAAAAAAGTCTGATGTGAATAAAACAATGCCCCATGTAAAATGTGATTTTTATGAAAAACAGTGAACATGATTTACTACAAAAACCTAATTCAATTAAAAAGTTAACCATCGTGAATCAATGCATAGACAGGGGGAAATGGCAATGGAGAGGTCACTTAATACTCTCAAGCTTCAGAACTAGAAAGTAGTTTAATGTCATACTCAGTTCAATATATATATATATATATATATATATATATATATATATATATATATATATATATATATATATAAATAATAAAAATACAGGTCAACACACAACACCATTGTTACCGTATTATTATTTTTTATTTATTCCAAACTGCATTGTGATAGCCTTCTAAATCAACCTCCTAACCAATACATACACAATGCTTCAAGCAAATTATGAAACTCTCTTATATATATATATATATATATATATATATATATATATATATATATATGTTGTTATTCTCTCAAAAACGCCCCCCTTACCTATTATGGTAGAGGCGTCTAGTATCATTTGACAAGGCTAATTTCGCTGGTATTGTTAGCTGTGTATTGTGGCCAAGGCGATATAGTTTTCACTATGCCTGCTGAGGTCCCGGTTTTGATTTCTGTCGGAGGGAAATCGTTAGTATATATCGCTGATGAGACTTAATAAAGTCGAAACAGTCTGTACGATATTCTACACACCGAGCGATCCTTTGCCGGGATTACACTTGTCAAGTTCATTTTCTATAAGAAAAAGTATCGAATTTTATACGATATATGCATTGTAAGTGCCTTCAAGTAAAAATTAATATATATATATATATATATATATATATATATTAGTGTTTTATCATTTGATTGAAGCATTCAGTTTATATTGCTTTGGAGGTTGGTTTTAAGGGTATCAAAATGTAAGTGTAAAGAAAAAAAGGTAACTATGGTGTTGTTTGTTTACCTTTATTTTTAATATTTCGAGATAAAGATCTCTTCGTCAGCGAATATGTGTGTGTGTGTGTGTGTGTCTGTGTGTGAAAACATGCAAGGAGGGAAGTAATAATAATAATAATAATAAATAATAAGAAGAAGAAGAAGAAGAAAAAGAAGAGGAAAGAGGAAGAAGAAGATGAAGAAACGAAAGAAGGCGTTAATAAAACAAAGATAGTACTTAACAGAACACACACGTAAGGACATGCACAACAAATGCAATAATAACAGAGAAAAGAAAGTTCGAAAAGCTATTTGAAAACACTTGACAAGTATAAAAGGCAAACGTTAACCATAATTCACCAGAAAATAAGCAGAGTCTGTATTACCAGGTGTTTAATGGCGGCAATCTGGCATTATTGGCAAAAGACTAACAGAGCAAAGAGGATCGCTTCATCTGACAACTCTTTCATTTGCCTCGTTTTCGTCACATCAACCGGGTTTCATGTTTACTTATCAGCAGCGCTGGGAGACGCCTTTCATAAACTCAAAACATAAGTATATAACAATTAATGAATGGAACATTATTTTTTCCGAATGTCAAAAAGTACAAAAAATCTCGATACTTTTTGACACACCTTGTATATATATATATATATATATATATATATATATATATATATATATATATATATATCGAGAGTAATCCTAACTGTCTGGTCTCAAAAATAGTTAGAAATCACAGAAACGTTATTGTTTATTTTCAATACTTGTAACTAGGTGTGTCAAAAAAGTATAAAAATAAGAAAAAGCAAAGTATTCCAAAGGATAAATTTATTTATTGATAGTGAAGTTAGTCGACGTTAAAACCTTTCGGGTTTTATAAAACCTTCATCAGGACAGTTGGATAAGTAGGGTGTTGTTAACCTGTGTTATTGTCTTGATGAAGGTTTTATAAAAACTGAAACGTTTTAACGTGGACATACATACCCATCCCCATACAATTTGGAAATTAGATATCCCATGTGTGTGATAAACCTCATTTGTTTGGACATATAATACACATTGCATGTAGGTTGGTTAATGCCGAATCAAGTCATTTTTATAACCAAGGGGATCGGGTTGCTTACAGTACCTGCTGTTGCTTAAGTGGTCACGCAATTAAGTATTGAACAGGCTCATTGCTGCTTAATTTTGCTGCTCTAGCGGTTGGTTGGTCGTTTTATTTTAAGATATATCAACCTTTTCCGGGCTATTTAATGCCGAATCAAGTCATTATTATAAACAAAGGACTCGGTTGCTTACAGTACAAGCTGTTGCTTAAGTTGGTGGAATATTTCGGTGTATAAGGTGTGCTACAATACACCACTTGAATTTATAGACTAAGCGAGGTCACGTGGTTTAAACCTCAGACAACCATTAACAGCCCGAATACGTGGCGGGTTAAGTACTTAGTCGCTGACACTGAGAGACGTTCACTTGCAATCATTGACGAAGGACCTGCAAAACTGAGGAGCACCAAGGAACAACCAAAGGATTCTTTACTAATGATCGCGCTCTGCTTAACACCAAGGATCTCCACTGGACAGCGCTCTTGCTTGAAGCCTAAAAGATGGCCAAAAAATCGTGGTCACCCAATTAAGTATTGCTTAACTTCTGTAATCTAACGGGAACCAGTGCTTTCAGCGTGACTAAACCATAATCGTACATTTCACGTTGATGAGGCGTGTCAAAGATTTAACATGATGTTGGCATGGGTGGGGGGCGTAAAACCTAAGCAAAAATTCGCGTTCATTCGTATATAGATTTAAAAATGAACTCAAATGTAAACTTACTTCATGCAGATAAATATATTTTTTACTCAACCGATTTTCATACAAATGTCAATGAGATGGGCGCATGCAAGCGTCAGAATTGAGCGTTGCATCAACAGAAGAATTTAACCTTGTTCAATTAGTCCCATTAGTTGGTTGGATTTTATGGCATATCATTACTTGGGTTATTTTAAGTCAAAAACGTTTTTGTTTTATTTATTCTCGTTGAGTATTCAATTCTTTAAAAACTCATTATTTTTAAACACATTTAAAAAAATCTATTTAACCAATAGATGGGAGCTAACAGGTACTATCATTCCGAGTTAGAGTTAGAGTGGGCCTGGGCGTAATTGCAATGAAGGGATACTCCAAAACCCCAGAATTGGAACCTCACCACTAGTTTTAAACTGGAGTTTAACCTAATACCCTAGACACCGCCTTCTAGCACATATATGATAAAAGGATTGAGGGTTTTCCATAAGAGCAATACGATCGGGACAAGTGGGCAAGGGTCGGTATCAAACCCGGAAACTTGTGGTTTCGAGGCGGACGCTCTTCCGACTGAGCTAAAAGATAGATAGATAGATAGATGTGAATACCCTGAGATCAAAACTTAGATTGATAAATAGATGGGTATAAAAAGAATAAGAGAGAGAGAGAGAGAGAGAGAGAGAGAGAGAGAGAGAGAGAGAGAGAGAGAGAGAGGGCAGAGAGATTGATGAATATATAGATGTGAATAGGCTGAGATCAACACTCAGATTGATAAATAGATGGGTATAAAGAAGATAAGATAGATAAATAGATAGAGAAAGAGAGGGAGAGAGATTGATGTGAATAGGCTGAGATATATCGATCAACAGATTGATATTAACAGAATCCGATCAATATTAATAGAGTGAAATAGAATTGCGATAGATAATGTAAGTATGACTGAGTAGACAGAAACGATGAACAAAGAAAAGCCGCACACAAAGATGATATGTAAGCACTTTTCAGTTTTGTCATTTTGTGTTTCTATTTAATATAAAATACCCTCCGCCTCCAATGGCTCCCTCCTTTGCCGCAGTTTCAAATCCTTACTCTCCTTTCTCTTTGCTATGATTTTCAATGCCATAATACAGTTGCGCATTTTGGGTTGAAGGTAAAAGGCGAAGCGGAGTGGCGAAAGCAATGGAATAGCACAAAACAGGGATGGGCGTTGAGGAACCAGCTTGACGGGCTGATTTTAACGAATGGCGTGGAATTCCAATTTCAATCGGCCGGACTAATCAGTAATCAAGAGTGAATGAATGCCAGTTCGTAAGGTCGAGCATTAGGCAGAAAGAGAATAAGACGCTTGACTGAACGTGGCCGGCCATGCGGGAACGGATCCTTCAAATCACCTCCATATCCGGTGACCGCACCTTCGCTCTTTTCTCTCTCTCTCTCTCTCTCTCTCTCTCTCTCTCTCTCTCTCCTTCTCTCATGTGGCCCAAGATTTGCGCGCCGCAGCCCGCTTAGTCATGGCTATTTTGCGGGCTTTTCATCTCGGCTACATGACATTTAGGATGCTATTCGCTGGCAGTATTTAGTAACTTTTGCCTCTGATCATCGCTAGTTTACGGGGTTTCCGGAATGTGTGTGAATGCTAAAATCAGCATCCACGGATATATATATATATATATATATATATATATATATATATGTGTGTGTGTGTGTGTGTGTGTGTGTGTGAGTGTGTGCGTGCGTAGTAGTTGACTGAAATATATATATATATATATATATATATATATATATATATATATGTATATATATATGATGGATGGTGGGAAGCTTTGTTGGTTATACTAGAAGCATGGAAAAGTAAAAAAATAAATGATATTAATAAAAATTCAAAATGATGAATATTAACTTCATTTTAAAATTTTATCATTTAAAATTAAAAAAAAACAAACTTTTCCATGCTTCTAATAGAACCAACAAAGCTTCCTACCATCCGTAATACATATTTTTAATATCTATTCGCTGACAGAATTTGATAACTTTTGCCTCTGATCATCGCTAGTTTACTTGGTTTCCGGAATATGCTAGAATCAGCTTACACACACACGCACGCACACACACACACACACACACCACACACACACACACACACACACACATTTATATATATATATATATGTGTGTGTGAATACATATACCCACGCATATATATATATATATATATATATATATATATATATATATATATATATATATATATATATATGCTAAAATGAGATAGATTGATAGATATAAATTGATTTTGATCAATATTAATAGACTGAAATCACACACACAGACACACACACACACACACACACACACACACACACACACACACACATATATATATATATATATATATATATATATAAATGGATGCTGAGAAGCTTTTCATGGAAAAGTTAAATGATGATGATAAAAATTCAAAATTACGAACATTATCTTCATAGTGATATTATTTATTTGTTATTTAAACATTTTTTTCCATGTTTCTAATATAATCAATAAAGCTTCCCAACATCCATTACATATATCTTTAGATAAGCGTACTTTGACTCTCTAGCAATATCATATATATATATATATATATATATATATATATATATATATATATATATATATATATATATAGTATTTATTATTTATGTGTGTATATTTAATTACATTTAAGTATATTTGATTGAGTATATATACATAATATATATATATCATTATTATATAATAGCACTATCACAGATATTGAGCAGTCTCCTAATAATACCGCATATTTTGGCACACCCCTGACTCAGCAAGTGAGATAGTGTTAACCATACACCATTGGCACACACACACACACACACACACACACACACACATATATATATATATATATATATATATATATATATATGATTACAGACAAAAAGGTTGGGACTTCCCTGTATTTAAAAAAACATCTTAAAATGAGATATTTTTTTTAAGTAAAATATATTTTTTAATAATTGCAGAGTATTTGCTTTTATTTTTCAGTCCTTCTCCAGGCATTCTTTTCACATTAACCCCTCCGTAAACCTTTTGAGATTGCCCAAATGCTCAACTTAATACAAGTTCTAAATGGGGTTGGGGAGTCCCCGGGGGTGTAGTGGCTAAAATGCTGGACTGCGAGATCGCAGTAAAGCAATTTCGAACTTGCCCTTTGAAATGTATAAAGCTCCTTATCCCCCGGCTATGGGTTAAATAGTACCACTATTGTTCTTCTAAAAGTTGGTATGTTGGGTTAGAGTGGACGTGGATGTAATGGTGATAAAGGGGTACTCCACACTCCCCAGAGCTCCAGAATTGAAACTTCACCATTAGATGCAGTTTAACGTCATACCCTGACTAAAAACTTTTTCAAGGAAATCAATTATGTCCGGTCCTCCTGTCCTAGAAGACTGTCAGCATTACCTTCTTTACTGAACGCTACGACCGAAACTTTTTCTTTACCCTAAAGTCAGTGTGTTTCCACTTCATGGCCTATCTTTTCGGCAAATCCATGATTATATCATTTGTAAACCTGTGTGTGTGTGTGTGTGTGTGTGTGTGTGCAAATCGAATGAATGGTACATTTTCAGGGAAAATAATTCAGTTTTAAAATTTCTCATTAAACTTCGTGTTATCGATATTGCAACCAAAATGAAGCTTCCAAATTATTCTTTACAATAAATATAGTTGAAGTCGTATATTCTGCAATGTTAAGTTGTAGCCTCATAGCTCAATTGGCCTTTCTAAACACTATAGGACGAAAGAAAATGTTAAACTGTCCAACCGACTAGAAGTGGGATTTAATTGCTTCCCTACGCAAGCAATATTTGTTACAAGTAGATCTGATTTGCATACTCCCCCGCCAATAAAACATTTCCCCAGGGGTCAAAAAGAGGAGTTTAAAATTTCAAAAGAGGATACCCTAAGCTTTTAAAAAATACCAAATTTAGCGTGGTACCAATTTTTTCCTCGGTTCACCTTCTTATGTACCAGACTAGATCTGGTTTGCATACTCCCCCCATCATTAAAAAAAATGGGGGGGGGGATTTCCCCGGGGGTAAAAAAGAAAAGTTTTCAAATTTCAAAAGAGGATACCATAAGCTTTCAAAGTATACAAATTTAGCTTGGTAAAAGATTTTCCCGGTCCATCTTATCTACCAGACTAAAGGTCTTTTGTAAAATTTTGGTATGGTGATCCTGTGTTTCTAAGCACTCACAGACTGCAGAAAAAGCACTTCAGATGATCGTGAAGTGCCGTGAGGGCCGAGGTAAACCAACTCATAAACTTGTAAAAGAGTAAGTTGTCTCAGGAAGCTAGAATTCAGAAAAAAACATTACTGGATTTTGACATCATTTTAGTAAATTGTGAAAACCTTTGAAGAAAATTTTAGAGACATTTATTGCTGTCTTGTCTTTGATGTGGCTAGAACAAACAAATCCACTAATAAAAATTATCGCCTAGAAGCGGTGTTTTAGAAAGAGAAGTTTTTGCATATACCCACAACGAAGCGGTGGGGGACAATGATAACACCCCACGTACACCCGTGGTGGTCTTCCATTAATTTTTTAGTGAACTGAACATTTTGAAAAGTGTTGGTGAGAGTAGGCTAAAAGACGAACTAGAAAATATTCACTTTTTTGTCAAAATTATTAACCAATAAAAATCCAAATTAGACTCTTTTAAAAAATATAGGTTTTAATTAGTTTAATTTTTAATTAGTGAAATAGATCACTAATTAGCCTATTCTAGTAGTGACCACCTCAAGCAGAGTTTAACAAGTTTGAATTCAGAGTCTTCCTTCTCCTGGACTGGTTGGTTGCCTAACCAAGTTTAAAGAGCCCAGTCTATCGTACTATTTACACATATCTGGAGGGAGAGTAATTGGATTCATACATTTTCCATGGGTATTAGCGCTATGTGAACTGTAGCTTCGTCCAGGATATGAACTCGGGTCAACGAGTCTGTTTCCTACGATTCTAACCAAGCGTCTCCAGCTCTATTTTATTTTAAACTATTGTTGTAAATTCCATGAAATTAATACTCAGTACAAAGTAAACAGTAAAAGATATAATGTCACATTACTGAAATATAGACAAATTCAACCTAAGCACAATACAACCTCAAAATATACGTAGATAATATCAAGAGAAAGTCACTAAAATAAGTAAGTGAACTGTACACCTTCCTATATCATACAAAGAGGAATTCAACACAAATTTTTATCTTCAATTACAATTATAATTATTCCAATAAGCAGAAATCGTCACACATTTATTTCTCATATTATAGACAATGTGGCGTGGTGCAATGGTTACCCTCATAGGAAATGGAAACGACAAAACGAGTCAAGATCCTGGACGCAGCTGTTTGCATTTCTAACAGCACTTATACTCTCGAGAAAGGTATGAACCCAACTATTCTCTCTACGGCCATGCGTAAATAGTAGGACAAACTGGGCTGTTTGTTAGGCAACCTGTCTAGTAGAAGGAAAACTTGCCGTATCAAGGTTAAAGAGCCGAGTCTAACCTGGTATTTACATGTAGCTGGTGAGAGAATAGTTGGATTCATATCTTTCTCAAGAGTGTAAGAGCTAGGTGAAATGCTAACAGACTC
>CM042143.1:78624777-78627277 GCA_023376005.1 Doryteuthis pealeii | reverse complement strand
AGAATTTGAATTGTGAGAAAAGGGAAAGTCATTGGTTGTGTTCGTGATTAAAACATAAAGAAATCAATTATGGAAGATCAAAACAATCAATGGATCTACGAGACTAACTTTTTATTATACCCCCTCTACCCAAGTAACGCCGGGTAGCAGATTCTAGTTCTATAATAATTTGTCCTGAGGAAAATATACCTTTAATCTAAATAATTTAATGTAGTTTGTTTAAGGTATATTTTATGAAGTCAGAATGTTCAACTATTAAAGAAAAATGTTTTGCGTTTTTATCCATTATTAGTTTATTACTGCTTAATATTTAGAAAAATATGTGTGCTAATTCTATAACTTTTGCCAGGGGTAGCAAAACTGTTTTCCTACCTGTTCAAGGTCAAGATTGATCAACTAATCTTTAATTAGTGATGCCAACCTGAAAATTAAAAATTAAAAAAAATATACGAGTCTCATTAATTTTTAGATAAACCCTGGATGGAAGTTGATTCATGCCTTTCAAAATCATCATCATCATCATTTGCTGTCCATCATATCCGACGAGGACACCACGCGAATACGTTTCCTCCAATATGTTCGGTCTCTGGTTGCATCTCACCAACTGCCTACGGTGATGTCAAAGTCCTCTAGGTTTTCCTGATGTTGTCTTTGTAACCTGAGATTTGGTCTACCGATTCCCCGTGATCTTTCTCGCAGTTGAGAGTACAGAATCTGCTTTGACAGTCTGTCATCCCCAAGTTTTTTTTAAAGTGGCCAGCCAATCTCCTGTTGCGCTGGACAAGTATGTCGTGCTTTCCAGAGATTCCAGTTCTCTTCCAAATAGTGTTAGGTGAACGCAAACTATCCCTAACCAGAGATGGAACTCTGTTCGCCAATTTTATTCATGGTGCCGTTAACCGTTAGGCCACTTCTGTACACTTATTTAATAAAACAAAAAAAAAAGAAAAAAAAGAAAAAAGAAATAAAGTTCCTCTCTGCCAAATGAATAAAGAAGCGATGTCTTTACCAGTTGAACTATTACGGACGGTCCTCTTTTGACATCGAGATGGCTCAGCAATGAATATCTCTCTGGATACGTGAGAATGAATCTACGCACGTTTGAAACTTATTAGTAACGAGTTGTGATTACGGCGCGGCAGCTCTCTCCGACATCTTTAAACACCATCGCTTCCCAGGCCCTTTGACACTTGCGTTAGTCGTTCTGTTCTTTCATACATTCTTTTATATCCGCCATCTTCAACCTCAACCGCCATTTTCAATCTGGCCCTCTCATTTTTGACTACATATCATAGCTCTTTCTTTTCTCGAAACCTTTATTGTTTAGTTCTGACTGGTTTTCTAATGATTATTCATTTGTCTTTCTTAGACTTCTCTCTCTCTCTCTCTTTCTCTCTCTTTCTCTTTCTCTCTCTCTTTCTCTCACTCCCACCCCCACTTTTTCCTTGACTATTTATCCCCCCCCTTCTCCTCCTGCTTTTTCTCAAATTTGGCACGTATCTTCACCCTGCTACCTTTACGCGTCCAACTTTCCATTTCTTCCACGTAACTGACCTTTGGACCATGTGATAATTTATTTATTGCAGCGTCCATTAGCCGAACAGATTGGGACGCAGAGCAACCGGATATAAGAAAGAAAAGTGTGCGTGAAGTGTGTGTGTGCGTGTGTGTGTGTGTAGAGAGAGAGAGAGAGAGAGAGAGAGAGAGAGAGAGAGAGAGAGAGAGAGAGAGAGAGGGAACAATCAACACTTCCATAACATCATACAATTTCTCAAGTCTACCTTAACCATCAGAGAGAGAGAGAGAGAGAGAGAGAGAGAGAGAGAGAGAGAGAGAGAGAGAGAGAGAGAGAGAGAGAGAGGGGGTGGTGGAGTAGGAATTGAAGAAGAAGAAAGAAGTGAGTAAGGAGAGAGAAAGTGAGTAAGCAAAAAGAATAATACGAAATAGACAATAGAATCAGATGTATGAAACAAAATGTAATTTAAATCTTACCTCGCAATCTTTGGTTACCTACGTGTATGAAATGCATTTTGACAGCAATTTTAAACTCCTACACAAACTTCGAACTTTTGGCAGGATATCCTTGCATACTTCTAACATCGATCTATCACAGCAACGATATCTATCTCTTTTCATATAATCTCTCTTTCTCTGTCTCTATCTCTCTTTCTCTCTCTCTCTCTCTCTCTCGATCTATCTATCTATCTTTATCTGTTCTGATGTATGTTTGTATGTATGTAAATATATGTTTCTATCTATCACTATTTTCCCATATCTATCCATCTATCTATCTATCTATCTATCTATCTATCCGAAGAGACTTGCTGTCACTCAGACTCCAGAGAAAGACCCTCAGCTTACGCTGGTATGAAAACTTTACAAGAGACGGATCATCTTATCCTAGCTAAACGACCAGACTTAGTGTTGATTAGCAAAAAAAAAAAAACACCCCCCCCCAAAAAAAAACCCCAACAAAACAACAACAACAAAAAACAGAAAG
>CM042143.1:78612277-78619777 GCA_023376005.1 Doryteuthis pealeii | reverse complement strand
GTGTGCATGAGCATGTGTGTCTTTCCTGTGTGCATGTATGTGTTTGCCTGTGTGCATGTGTGTGTGTGCCTTTGCCTGTGTGCATCTGTGTGTGTATGTCTTTGCCTCTGTGCATGTGCGTGCGTGTGTGTGTGTGTGTGTGTGTGTGTGTGTCTTTGCCTCTATGCATGTATGTGTATGTGTGTGAACTCTTACCATTTTTCATTCTTACATTCATAGCTAACCACCAAGTAGACGGTGCATGCTTTGGTGGTCACAGATATCGAAAGAAATTAAAAACATAAAACAAAAAGGCGATCACACGCGTATAGGCCGACTTGCTCCTCATCAAACCCTCCTCTCCCAAAATCGCGTGCTCTTCTCTTCCTCCAAACACACAGAAAAGCACAAACATACTAATTAAAACAGAACAAATGCACATTAGTCAATACAAATTCAATTAGTCCTGCAAGTGTTCTGCTTAAAAAGGAGATAGCTAATTCTATTTGTTTCTGTATAATCTAAATGAATTTTAGTTGTCAGATAACAAGCACTCGCCGATAGGAATCATATGAGAGAAGTAAGTTTTAATCGAAAAAAAAGAAAAGAAAAGAAAAGAATATAAATTCTTACTTTATCTATTGTTCTGTTTTTCTATTAGGCTTTATGTATTATAATATGTTTTTTTTCTCTCAGTTAAATGGGATTTTCAGCTTATGTAATGCTCTACATATAATATCTTACGATGAGTTGAATCCTTTTGAAATTATCGAGTTATAGTGGTTGAATTCAATCGACTTAGAAGAAGTAACAGAAGCGAGTATACAGTACCAATATGATAAGGGCATATCCCCCCTCAAACTGTCAAGCATAAAGCGGGAAGCGAACATAGATTATCAATATCAGAGACTCTTAAAGACAATTGAACAGGACTTTCGTAAGAACTCCTGCTCATTCACCTTAAGGAGTTTTAGAATATGCGAAATGACCTATATCATCAACACATTAGTATGTAAAGAAGGATGGGTTTCAATCCCGAAAAATGTACGCCTTGACCAGCTATATATCAAACACCAAGGTTTCAATAGCATGAAGAACAACATCAGACAACGGTTTTTGGTGGGGGTCTGGCATTGGAGCACAATTGTTACATAATTCGTGGGTAGTCTACGAATTATGACTGTAGTGTAGTAAAATTTAAATAACGGTATTCGTAAATGGAAAGTTACCATTGAATCATAGCATGATCTTAATAGAAGTGATTGGCAACAGTTCACCTTTCACTGACCTAGTCGTTGATTTCTCATTGGCTAAAGGCTAAGGGGAACGGAGTTAGAGTAGTCAGCATTTGGCGGTTCGTCGATGGGAGCAGACGCAATGATCGTCCGTTCACAAGCAAGCCATTTTCTCACTGCGCGGTTGAACCCTTTTGGGTTTTCGGGACGTCTGAGAAAATAAACTAAGTCTTGCCTTCATCATTTAAACTCAAAGAGAGAATGAACCCAGACAAATGGCAACCGGAGCCAGCATAAAAGAAGCCCGTATCAACCAGAGGAAGAGACTAAGGAAATCAACCCAAAGGAAGGTGGCCAGTCGGGGATATAGAACTCTTCTCTCCATTATGTACCCAGCAGATAAAAGGCTATATAACACAATTGCAGACCAGACGAGACCAATAATCTTCATACAATGACTGCTATTTACACAGTAGCATTGCAACCAACAAAGCCTTCATCAGATGATGACTCTGGTTTCAGGCAGGGTTTCGGTACCGAAGCATCATTACCACTAACCCAGAGCGCCCCAGCAGTATCTCACGATACCACCAGACTTTAAAGTTGTAATGAAACTGTGTGCCAGACTAAGCAAAGCTGGTTAAATTATAACAACAACGTCTGTTGAAGGCTGATCAAGTGAAGGGGCGTTTGAATGAAGATAGGGAACAAAGACTCAGGCGAACCTGCAGAAAATATTAGATGCGAATTAGTCATCTGCCGTGGGACATTTTACAGGCTTTAGTAAAAATGTCAGAAGTTTAGGAGAATGAGTTCCACATGAAGTTTCTTTAATGGGGACATCAGTCACCGTTTAAACACTTGTCTATCTCTCCATGCTCGAGATGGAAAGTCACCGGTGATGAAAGATGGATTTATTACGAGAATACAAAAAGGACAAAAATAAAAATAAATAAAAAAATAAACAGAAGAAAAGAGAAGAAAAGATGGTTAAATCCAGAAGAGTCTTAAACATTCCAACTTAAAATGGAATCCGTTCGTTAAAATGGGTTTCGACCTGACATAGAGAAACGAACACCAGCCACCATTAAAGTATCTATCTTTCTCGTCTTTCTTCAATATACGAGGATAATCCCAAAAGTAAGGTCTCCAAAGCGTCACGGACGCAGGGAAATTGTTCATGTGGCTATTGGCAACACTGATGTATTTTTGTGCATGCGCCTGTGCCTGTCCCTGTTCATGCCTTCTTAATACAAATAATTTGCACACAGTTAAATGGTATCAAGCATTCATATCAGTACAACACATCCATTCAGGCCATAGAACCCTAATACTACCAATCCGAGTCAGAGTGAATCTGGGTGTAATAGCAATGATGTTTTGACTCAATACTCCAGAACTGGAGCCTCACCATAGGATGCAGCTTTAATACCCTGAATACCGCTTTCTTTTGGACCTCTAGGCTTCATGGTGTTCCGCCAAGGTGACTTCAGACATGAACAGTCCGCTACGGAGAGCCTGCCGCCACCGAGGGCAGTCCTGAGCCAAATTTTCCCAGCTGACTGTATCACCTACAGAGGAGCAACATCCCCACCCAGAAAAGGGTGTGTCCTGGGTATGACGTTAAACTGCATCTGATAGTGAGACTTCAGTTCTCGAGCTTTTGGGAAGTCACCTCTTTATTGTCATTACTCCTTGGTCCACATTGACCCGGAGTGGTAATAGGGTGTTCCATGTCAAATCACCCAGAAAAAGGTAAAATTGTCATTCCCTTCAATTTTTCTGGATTTTTTTTCCATGTGTTGACTATGTTAACGTTAGACAATCCCACAAATTTGAGCTTCCAATTCCAAAAATTGGCGGTGTTATGTTGATTTTTAGCTCTCCAAATTTGGTGGGGTTGGCGAAAAATGGCGATTTTTTGTAATCTATTTTTTCTGTAAAATGAGTTCTAGATCTCCCCATCTAGTAAAAATTGGTTATTAAAAAGGAATTACCCAATAGTTACTTGAAGTTATTATTCTTTACTAAGGATTATTATTAATTACGTTAAACCATATAACTGTGTGAAAATAAATGATTGATAATTACTTGAAGCCATATGTGCCAAAAAAAAAAAAAGAAAACCAACAAAAACAACTATTGCTGGGAAAACTAAATCTTTTAAGAAACAATAATTTAAGCTCAAGATGGGATTGAAATGCTGTTAAACTCAATCAATAAACAAATTGTTATCAAATGAATTACAAATCATTGAAACAAAACCATTCTTGTTTATTGAATAGAATCCATCAACCATGTAAAAAAAACAATAGGTTTGACAATTCAATCTTCCCATCGTCATGGAGGTCTTCTCAGTGGTCGTTTCCGTTCTCTCCGTTCGAAAATTACACGAATCCACCTGTTGTCTGTAAAACCTTGTGACGTGTCTGGCCAAGTAGTAAAAATCATCGGGGTGGCCTGAAGTCGGTATCAGCCTGACAGCGAGGGAGTAATGTCCCCTTTTAACTAGACCAAGGAGATTGTTTTGTCGTCTGAGGTGGAGCGCCACACCTACCATCAGCTCCTCACTTTACCACACAGATCCCTGTGCTACTCATACGCTGAGTTGGCGAGCGCCGGTATCAAACCAGGAACCTTGTGGTTCATAGTAAAGGTTGGTTGGTTGGATTATATGGCATGTCAATACTTGGGTTATTCTAAGCCGAATACTGTTTTGTTTTATTCATTCTTCGATCCTTCATTCCATTGATTTGCAATTAAATTAAAAACACTATATATATATATATATATATATATATATATATATATATATATATATACTAGAATTAGTTGCTAAGTCTGTCCACACTGTTAAGACGTGAAAACATGGTGTCAGTGGATGACTAAGACCCGACAGGTCTCTCTAGAAGAGACTTTAGTTGACTTTCACCGTAAGCGTAAAGCAAGAATCGTCTGTTATTTACGGATTTGAGTTTCCTAGTGATCGTAACATATATATACCGATACATGTATTTATCAGTTAAAAGTTGCCTTCTTACTGGTAGCTGAAGACGGCCTGTCAGTCGGGTTTCGCTCCAGGCTAGAAGTAGTTGCAAAGTCTAGCCATACTGAAGAGACGTGAAACGACGAAACACGGTGTCTCTGGATATAATATATATATATATATATATATATATATATATATTATATATAATATATATCCACAGACACTGGTATATATATATATATATATATATATATATATATATATATATATATAATATATATATATATATATTTTTTCAATTTGATTTCAAATTGATTTATCTCCTTCAACTTCAAAGACGTTGTTCCACAGTGTGAAATAACCTTTCTTTGCCAATAATTCTAGGCCAACTCTGACTCAGAGTGGTAGTACCTGTTAGGGTTCCATCTTTGGGTCAAATAGATCTGTTTTAAAATTATTCGTATCCGATCGTTTTGCATAGTTGCATCCTTATTTTTCTTATTCTTATCTGATCTCTGTCGCTTCTAATGAGAGCATTTCAAAGATATTACGCTAACGAAAATCTAGCTACGATGGGCCTTTTTTGCATTAACTATCAATACATATATAAAGAGCTGTATGTTTGTATGTATGCATATATGTATTTCTGGATGAAACTATGAAAATAGAACAACTAATGATAAAGTAAATATATTTACACATTAAATATCAGCAGTTCTTGCTTTTTGTGCAAAAATTATGAATATTTGGTTTGTATTCTATGATATTTAAAAATTAAAACACACATAGAAATAGCATTGAAATTTTACTTTAAAAATGTCCAGCATTTGTAAATCTCAAAAGTAAACAAATAAATACACTAGTTTTTCTGGCCCCTCTCTACCAATGCGACGCTAGGTAGCCGCTTCTAATGGTAATATAAAACCGGATCATTATGATAAAGATAGAAGAAATATACTTAGAGGGACTCACATACATGTGTAACTAATTGCGCTTGTGTACGTACCTAAATTTCTTGTGAGAATGTTGAAAGTGTCCCAGAAGGCGTTAGAAATGGTTCAGCTCACCACAGGGATGTGTCAGATGTATTCTTTTTTTGGCATTTTATTCGTAAAACAAACATATATTTAATGATGCAGAAATTATGACATCCGACTAGGGTAAGAATTAAAGAGACACTGGGATGTTACCCCCCCCCCCCAATCCTCCTCTTGCTTTTAGGATCGCACCGAGAAGTTCTTGGGTGAGATAAAAATAGACAAAAAAGCAAGCCGAGTCATAAAAGTAATTGACAGTTATTATTATTATTATTATTATTATTATTATTATTATTATTACTAGCAAATATATGCACCCTCCGGATGCAAGTATTTTAGTTAAATTTTATAATAAAATATCATATTAAATTAGAAAGGCTAATGAAACTGAATAAGAATGTAGATAAAAAGATTTTGAACAGAGGGGGTATGAACAACTTTGAAACTAACTCTTCCATCATTTTTTGTTACTCCCGTCTTTCATTGGTAAATTTTCCTAATTTAATCTGTTTAGTTAAAATAGGAAGTAAAGAATAATATTACAGTTATTACTTCTTGTTAAGGGATTTCATTTATGATTTATTGAAGAGATTTTTGCTCATATTCAATAAGATAAAACCAAACAATTAGAAATCAATAATACTAAGCATATATTTATTAAAATCAATTTTTTAAGATCAATATGCAAATTAGCCTTCCCATTCATACTGTGAACCGCTATCTCCATTATAATAAGATTAGCAAAAAAAATCAACAAAACAACAACAACAACAAAAAAACAAAAACGCTCTCCGGGCGGTGTAAAAGTTAATTTTTGAAAGATATAGTATCACAAGTAAATAAAATCATCAAATTTATTAAAGGAGTAAAAAAAACAAAACAATTTGAAATAGAAACTTGGATCTGTTCCCTTCAAATAAAATGTTGTGTGCATATATATATATATATATATATATATATATACCAACCTTCCACGAGAACAAGATTCGACACAAGATCAATTTCTTAAGCGGAATTAAACAAATTTGAATTCAGAGTTTTCCTTCTCCCAAACGAGTTGTCAAACCAACGTTAAAGAGTCCAGTCTGTCCTATTAATTACCCATTGCTGGAGAAACAATAGTTAGATTCATACCCTTTCCACGGGCATTAGCGCTATGTAAAATGTAAACACCCCCCAACATATATATATATATATAATATATATATATATATATATATATATATAATTAACATTTCTATTTAATAGTTAATGACGGTTGTTTTATGTTTAACACAATTATTCGAATGAATATTTAATGTTTTTATAATTATTCCAATGGATGTTGCAAGTTTAATCCAATTATTCTGTAAAATTCGACTGAACAAGATCCATTTGGGTAAATGTATTGAACATCAAAGGTCTATTTGAATAATTGCATGGGACATGAAACAGTTGTCATGGACTATTAAATAAAGATTAAATAAAAATATTGACACTAATTAATTTCATTTTGTGGTCTGCTGGAACAGCGATATCTACGGTTTCTTTTTTTTTCTTGTTAATTAAAACAAGGTACGGTTTTCTGCTCGGTATTAGGTGGTCCGTTTTTATCTCAAAATCCACCCAAGATTGTATACTAGAACATATTGTTTCTGCATACTAGCTCAGTCGGTAGAGCTTGTTTATAATGCCAGTTAGGGTTAGGGTTAGAGTTAGGGTTAGGGTTAGGGTTATGGTTAGGGTTATGATTAGGGCTAGAAGAAGAAGAAGAAGAAGAAGAAATGAATAAAAATGACTACGAAATCTTGTTTATATTGTCAGTTAGGGTTAGAGTTAGAGTTAGAGTTAGGGTTAGGGTTAGGGTTAGAAGAAGAAGAAGAAGAAGAAGAAGAAGAAGAAGAAGAAGAAGAAGAAGAAGAAGAAGAAGAAGAAGAAGAAGATTCCTGGTTCGATACTGGCTCTCGACAACAACGCGTATCAGTAGCACATGGATCTATGCGGTAAAATGAGGTGCTGATGGTCGGTGTGGTACTCCACCCCAGACACTAAAAATAATCTTCTTGGTCTCGCGCTAGTTAAAAGGGGATAAACTCCTTTGCTGTATGGCTCATACCAACATTAAGTTGCCCTGACGGCTTTACTTTTACTTTTTTTTAGTACATCCAAATAAGGATTCGCGCTAACAACAAAGCATTTCGCAACTGAGTGTTCAGAATTGAGGTCTAAAGTCAACGGTTCTCATAATGATCTGCCGGCGGCTCTAAATAGTTGTTGATCT
>CM042143.1:78582277-78594777 GCA_023376005.1 Doryteuthis pealeii | reverse complement strand
AAGCAGAGCAGATTTATAATCAATGGTAATATTATGGTTTCACACACACACACACACACACACACACACACACACACACACACACATATATATATATATATATATATATATATATATATATATATATATATATATACAAATTTAGAAATTAAACAAGAATTACTCCTTGGAATATGAGTAGAAAATTTTACGTCTGTCCAATAATGTCTATTTTTATTTTTTTATTTTTTTTTATTAATAATTGTCAAATTATTAGCCTACACCCTTTTACATAGTGTAAACTAACTGATATATCAGCGCTTCTATAGAGGTTGACCCCAAATGACCTCCAATGTCAACATCACATAGCTTATGTCATCAGTGCAAGTCTTGTGAGTTTTCACGCCAAAAATCATGTCAATCGGTCCTGTCGCTTCAGCGGAAGCGTAGCACGGACAAAGACACAACACAGTTGGCTCATTAGTACAGATAAGTGTTATGCAGACACAATATATATATATATATATATATATATATATATATATATATATATATATATATATATATATATATATATATATATATATGCACACAATGACACACGCATGTATAAGAATCTACATTTCAACATGTTTTATCAACTGAATAATGCACATATGCATACATATTCGTTCAGATACATTTATAATATTCCCTTTAGGTATATTAGGGTTACTTTTAGTAAAGTTTGGTTAGATCTACATTGCATCCTATATACATAAAAAAGAACATTTCTATCTATCTATCTATCAATTTATATATCTGCCTATCTATCTCGTTTTGGTTCAATTTATCTATCGATATATCTATCTCACTTGAAAATAACATTTTTGAATGAGTTTCTTAACGCGGCTCCCTAATATTGCCCTGATAATGGTTAATATATCCAATATATATATAAACCGAAACGCTTGAACTAGGCCTGAACTATTTATTCATTCAATAAATACATTTTCTGAATATTTCTTATTTTCATATTATCCATACTTACACTATCTATCTATCTATCTATCTATTTATTACAGTCTGCTGCTATGTATGCATGCATATAAATAAACACACGCACAGGCACATACACAAATATACATATGTGTGTGTGTGTATGCGTGTGTGTGTGTGTGTGTGTGTGTGTGTGTGTGTGTGCGCGCGGTAAAGTGAGAAGCTGATGGTCGGTGTGGCGCTCCACATCAGACGCTAAGAACAATATCCTTGGTCTTGCGCTAGTTAAAAGGAGATAGACTCCCTCGCTGTCTGGTTGATACTGACTTTAGGTCACCCCGACAATCTCAGCAGTGTTCTGGTTGGTTGGTTGGTTGGATTTACGGCATCAACCCTTGTGGGGTTATTTTATGCCAAAGACATTGTTGGGTATTCAAATTTGTTAAAAAACTCATTTTGATCTAATGTTTTGATCTATTTAACCCATAGATAAGACCGTAGCAGGTACCACCACACCGGATCAGAGTGGACCTGGGAGTAATGGCGATGAAGGGGTACTCCACACTCACAAGAGCTCCAGAACTGGAATCTCATCACTAAATGTAGTTTAACGTCACACCCAGGATACTAAGACCCTCAGCCACCGCCTTCTAGCAAATAGATGTTAAAAGGGCTGGGGGTTTGCCATGAAAATAATACGGTCGGGACAAGGAAGCCTCACCGACTGCCCGTCTAGCCTATGTAAGGACTAAAGTAGTATGTTGCTTGTCTTGGACTGCTAAGTCACTAGGATTACGTCCTTAGGCATTACGGGTCGCCACTCACGACCAACAGGTGGCTCCGTTGTGTGTGTGTGTGTGTGGGGGGGGGGCAGTGCTTTGGTTTGGACGTGGTTGTTATTGTTTTTTTTAAAAATATCCCATTGAGTTTTTAGACGGTTTGTTCGTTTGTTGTGTTTTTCGGTATATCAACCACGGTGGGTCATTTAATGCCGGCAAAGTTTGAAAGATTCGTAGCGATAGTTTGGAAAAACATTTTTTAAACTCAATTTTTTTTTGTAAACACATTTTCTATTTAACCCATAGATTGGACCCTAACAGACACTACCACTCCGGGTCAGAGTGGATCTGGGAGCAAAGGTGGTGAAAGGGTGCTCTACAATCCTCAGACCTCCAGAACTGGAACCACAACATCAGTTAGAGTTTAACATCATACACAGGACATGAATACCTCAGCCCCGCCTTTTGCACCCATATGATAAAAAGGGTTAGGGTTTGCCATAAGGACAATAGGGTTATGTCAACCTTATAAATGCTAGGGCTAGTGACCAGCCGGTTGATTGGAGTCGGCCTATCCGACCGCCTGTCTAAACTGTTTATATATCTTCCAAATTCCTCAAAGCTGGATGCGACACAAGGTCAATTTCTTAAGCGGAGTTTAACAGGTTTGAATTTAGAGTTTAAAGAACCCATTCTGCTCTGCTATTTACCCATAGCTGGAGGGATAATAGTTGGATGCATACATTTCCAAAGGATATTAGCACCATGAGAAATGCAAACAGCCTCGTCCAGGATTTGAACTCGTGTCGACGAGTCAATTTCCTACGACTCTAACCATTACAGCACACGCCTCTATCTAGAGTATATAAATGCCAAAGTGCTATGTTACATGTACATGACTGCTCAACTACCAGGATTCCGTCCTTAAGAATCACGGATCACTACTCAGTGCCAACAGCTAGCTACAGTTTTTACACGGATTGTAACTGCTGATTATTTGAAACGATAGTTTCCTGAAATATCGAATTTGTTTTTGCAGACCCCACAACTCCGTGGTTCTTGCTGGAATTATTTCATTTCATTTAACATTGCTTCAAGTATTTTTAGAACGGTTTCGAGATGCATTACTTATCACAGGCCCGACCCTAACCTTCAAGTCTCACACTCTTTCAGCTCCCACGCAAGGTCCTTGTTTTTGCTGTTGTTTTATTTTTTCTTCAATTCTTCGCTTACTTTTGTTTTCATCCAGTGGTCTTCCGGTACAACAATATTGACTATATCTGTTTTGATTGTATAATGTTCCGACATATATATATATATATATATATATATATATATATATATATATATATATGTGTGTGTGTGTGTGTGTGTGTGTGTGCGTGAAAAGGAGGCGCATGTGGCGTGACGGTATCGTTGTAGGAAATGGACCCGGTGACCCGAGTTCTAATAGCGCTAATCCCCCTGAGAAAGCAAGGAATCCATTTCTTTCCAACAGCTAGCTATGGGCAAATAGTGGGACAGACTGGACTCCTCAGCCTTGATACAGCAACCGGTCTAAGAGAAGGATAACTCTGAATTAAAACCAGCTGTACTCCGCCAAAAATTTGACCTTGTGTCGCATCGTACCCGTGGGGTGGGTTTAACTCATAATGAACAATTCTGTAATATATGGGTAGATTTCCACAGTAAACGATACGAAACGGGTAGTCAAGTGATATCAGTTCTCTTTTATGTTTCCTGTTTATCTAAATTTAAATAAATAAAATAATATTGAATAAATATCGGGGTAATGTATAAAACAACATCCTGACAGTCGTACAAACCTATTATGAAAACCTGGTGGAAACAGACAGTTGGCATGTACTAAACTTAGCCTGGTATAGCGCAGGCTAGGAGCATAGGGCACCCAGTCAAGATCGAACTCACGAGTAAGGCTCTCCTAAACCAACTCGTTAACCATTGCATCAGGCAATATGCCCATTTTGGAAATGATACATTGGCATGAATTAATTACTAAAAACAAGAATTTGAGGTCCATTAGGAATACTAAAAAGGCTGGCGGATCTCCAACAATTGCAACCAGCGACCCCTAGTGTTGAAAATAGAAATACGAAGCATCGATGGGGTTTGCGAGAGTACTGAGAAAGACGTTGCAAACTCGCTGTTGAAAGCTGAAAACTGAATTATAATGTACGGGGCGAGCGCGAATGGAAACTCCCACACTGTTGTTATTATTAAAGTTGAGAATTTGATTTCAAATTGTTTTATTTTCTAAGTTAGATTGTGCGAACAAAAATCTCGTCTACGATGTACCATTTGTGGTGTGTTAGAGTTTAATTGCATATATATATATATATATATATATATATATATATATATAGTAAATATGGCAAGGTGATTTGCTATCGGTATCAGCCGGACATCGAGGGAGTCAATGCCCTTTTCACAATAGCTAGACCAAGAAGATTGTTTTTGCGTCTGAAGTGGAGCACATACCTACCATTAACTCCATGTTACCGCACAGATCCAAGCTGTGCTACTCATGAGTTCACGAGGGCCGATATATATATATATATATATATATATATATATATATATATATGTTATGTGATTTTCAAACCAAGCAATTGGTTTGAAAATGGCATAAGCGAGAAACTGTTGCCAAGTGCCATTGACCCTAACTTTGATATTCATGCTCTATCAATGGTATTGAGCACTGTTTACTTATGAATATAGCCAACTATAATATATATATATATATATATATATATATATATATATATATATATATAAGAGCCTGATATTATGGACCTAGGGTTCACCTAACGTATCTTCAGGATAATTTCTGACTCAGAAATCAGAATTATCCTGAAGATCCATTAGGCGAAACCTAGGTACATAGTATTTTGCTCTGGGTTTCTACTTTTGCACTACGTAGCGTATTGGGGACTTTTACATATTAACTTAGGCAACTCTTACGGTATTTTTTTTCTTTTGTCCATTCATTGCGTTATTATTTGATTATTTTCAGACTGTTCGGATGTTTTAGTCTTTTGGTTTTTATACTTTTATTTGCCAGATATCAGTTTGTAATACATTTCTTTATTTACTAATCGCATTATCTGATTTTTTCATATATATATATATATATATATATATATATATATATATATATATATATATATATATATATACAAGGTGTGTCAAAAAGTATCTAGATTTTTTGTACTTTTTGATACACCTTGCATTCGGAAAAAATTAACGTTCCATTCATTGTTCATTTCTATCTTGTTAAATAAAGCTTCAAACTTGGCACTTTTAAGACACATTTTTTATTCTGAAAAAATTAACGTTCCATTCATTGTTCTTTATTTATCTTGGTAAATAGAGCTTCAATCTCGATACATTTAGGACACTCCTTGTATATATATACGTATGTATATATGTATGTATGTATGCATGCATGTATGTATGTATGTATATATGTGTATTAGTTTTTTGATTACGTTGGTCCTATCTTACGAGTTTTCTGACTTACGAGCTGTCACTCGGTCGATTTTCTGCTTGTTGTGAGGTACGAGCGAGCTTCAGATACGCTTATGTTAATAAGTTCTCCAAAAAAAAGATTACAAATCTATTACACAAAAGAAAAATATCGCGTAAAAAATAAATATCAAATCCTATTACAGTACATAATTAATTACATTAGATTCTGTTATGTTTTTATACAATAAAGTAATATTTTTCTTAATTAAATGAAAAGTAACAAAAAAGATTAGTTTTTTTTGAGTCGTGTTGGAACGGATTAATGGTATTTCAGTTCATTTCAATAGGAGAAATTGTTTTGATATACAAGAAAATTGAGTTACGACGGGAAAGAAATAAACTCTTAAGTCAAGGTACAACAATTTTCAAAATCTGTTATTTCCTCACACACACACACACACACACACACACACACACACACACATATATATATATATATATATAAGGTGTGTCAAATAAGTATTGAGAATGTTTGTACTTTTTGACACACCTTGTATTCTGAAAAAATTAACGTTCCATTCATTGTTCATTTCTATCTTGGTAAATGCAGCTTCAATCTCGATACTTTTATGACACACCTTGTATATATATATATATACACACACACACACACACACACACATATATATATAATATATATATATATATATATATATATATATATGTTGAAAAATGAATAATGGAAAGAAATATATATATAATTCTGATTTTTGCTCCAATGCTTCAAAAGACCAAACAAACAACGTTCACAAGAACATAACATACATAATTATATATATATATATATATATATATATATATATATATATATATATATATATATATTCGTTTTGAAATAGAATGTTGATGTATTTGAATGATCAAACCAGAGCTCGATATCTTGTAATTGCAATAAATACCTTGCACTCGGTATGAATAAAAAGAAGATAAGAAGTCGAAAAATAAGAAAAAAGAAAGATCGAAGATGAAAAAGAAAGAAGGAAAGAAAGAAAAGAAAGAAAGAAAGAAGAAGAAAGAAGAAGAAGAAGAAGAAGAAGAAGAAGAAGAAGAAGAAGAAGAATTATGAGAAAGCCGTTGTATATTTTCGGAGACTTTCTGTCACTCTGTCTCCGTCGATAAAAACTAGACACTAAGTGAAGTTGAAGATAACAACAATTGGCCGGTCTAACGTCACAATTCCCACTGTTATTAGAGTGCACAGTGTTTTCCTTCACTCCAGTTGGTCCCTTGCAGGAACCACCAGCTGGTCTGATGCAAATAAAAAGGCAACGACTACTGCTACAACTACTACGGTAAAAACATAATTTCTATCCATTATCCCTGAAGTACTTCTAAAGAACTTTGAGCAAATATTTGGAGGGGACCGAAAAATTTAAAATAAACAAAATTTTTTCTCAAAATATCATAAAAAAAAGGAATCCATCATGACTATAGAATCGGCTGTGGATCGTGCTAGACTATCGAGGAGACTTATTGTCACTTGGAATCCTGCGGGGCTCACAAAATACAACAGCTGTTATAACCAACTGATTGCGTAAATAATAATAATAATAATAATAATAATAATAATAATAATAATAATAATAATGGAAACCGCCCCCTCACAAAAAAAAAAAATATAACGGGAGTGCTAAAGGATCGTAGAGACTTGTTGTCACTTGATATCAAGTGATAAACGTTAGAAATTTGGTTTGAACATGCAGTGCCGAATTATTCAATATTTCGATAATCCGATTTTAGTATGCATGTAAACGTAACGTAGAAACGTGTCACATCGGAAGCACGCTTTTTTATAATCTATAATATGGTGGATTTATCCGATAGGAAAAATATATATATATATATATATATATGAAAGTACGTAAATAAACACTGTGTTTATTTGATATGGCTTTTAGCCGACAATTTTTGGAGGATATTTCGACCTATTAGGTCTCATCAGCACAGTCGAGGTTTCGAGTCACACACGGAGCAGTCTCCCATGTCTATAACCTTGCTGATGATACTAATAGGTCGAAATGTACATTCAGGGATTGACATTTTCTCGATATGTTTAGCCTTACATTTGAACATATATGCCCGCCTAAATTCATTAATTATTAACTAATTAATTTTCAAGAATTAGGTATGACTTCAATTAAGCACATATCCTCCATATATATATATATATATATATATATATATATATATATATATGTGTGTGTGTGTGTGTGTGTGTGTGTGTGTGTGTGTGTGTATAAGATAGATTTTTTAAGAATTGTTAAAAAGTTGTTTTTTTATTTATAAAAAAACAACTTTTTAACAAATTTAAAAAAAATCTTATACACACACACACACACACACACACACACACACACCACACATACACACACACACACACATATATATATTATATATATATATATATATATATATATATATATATATATATATACATAAATGTGTGTATAGAAGGGTCTTCATAACATCGCTCTTCAGTATTGCCCAGATTATGATTAATATATCCAATATACATAAAAACCGAAACGTTCTCATTTAGGCAGAACTATCAATTCATTCATGAATAAACACATCCTCTAAATATTTGTTTTTTTCATTCTAACCTTACACACACATACGCAGAGAGAGAGAGAGAGAGAGAGAGAGAGAGAGAGAGAGAGAGAGAGAGAGAGAGAGAGAGAGAGAGAGAGAGAGAGAGAGAGAGAGAGAGAGAGGCACATATATGTATATATATATAAATATATATAATATATATATACATATAAACATGTGAATTTAAATTAATTTATACACACACACACACACACACACACACACACACACATATATATATATATATGTAAAAATGGAAAAAGGAATTGAATCCGACAATATGAGGAACAATGAGTAAAGAAAAGAAAAGTAAATGGATAAAATGAATTTAATCAATCACTTACACATGTGTTTCGGTCAGTTTATGTGTGTGAAAATATTTCGCACACATACAAGAATCGACCTTCATCAGAGTGAATATTTATTTTTATGAAAAAATTCGTTGGGAAAAAACAACAGAGATTTTTGGAAATATTCGAAAATCGAATTTTTAAAAATTTGGAACGCTGAGAAATAGCTAAGATAGACCGTTATGAATAGGATATTTTTTTTTTTTTTTTATTATGGTACAAAGTAGTTTTTTATTGTTACAAAAAATAAATAAAATAAAAAAAAGTGTTATTATTTATCAATATATATATATATATATATATATATATATATATATATATATATATATATATAAATAAAGAATAGATATTTGTTAAATGTTTTAAAAAGCGCCTTTGTCTCTTTAATAATTGAGTTTTATGAACGATGAAATCGGGGGCCAAATATTAAGGGATTGTTCATGATAAATTTTCGAATAATTCTGATAGAATATAAATATTGTATTTTAGGATTGAATAACTAAATAGAAAAATGGTCGCGCCGATCAGGGTTTGATATAAGACAATTCCCACATTAGGAGAGTAAAACGAAACAATTTAAACATTAAAAATGAGAGAATATAGTGACAGAGATACATACATTCTTCGCACAAAGATATCAGTTAAAATGTTCGTGTAGGATAAAAATTGATATCTATCTATCTATCTATCTATCTATCTATCTATTACATTATATTAATATCTATCCATTATATTAATATGTATGTATGTATGTATGTATGTATGTATGTATGTATGTATGTATGTATGTATGCTATATATCCCATTATATTAATATTTATCTATCTATCTGTCTATCTATCTATTTCAGCAAACATCTATGTATATCTATCTACCTATCTATTTATCTCTATATATATCTATATACCTATCTATTTATCGATCGATCTATCTCTTTCTGCAAATATCTATCTATCTATCTATCTATCTATCTATCTATTACATTATATTAATATCTATCACATTATATTAATATGTATGTATGCATGTATGTATGTATGTATATATATCACATTATATTAATATTATCTATCTATCTGTCTATCTATTTATTCGGCAAACATCTATTTATGTATATATTATCTATCTACCTATCTATTTATCAATATGTATATCTATCTACCTATCTATTTATCGATCGATCTATCTCTTTCTGCTAATATCTATCTATCTATCTATCTATCTATCTATCTATTACATTATATTAATATCTATCACATTATATTAATAGGTATGTATGCATGTATGTATGTATGTATGTATGTAACTATATATCCCATTATATTAATATTTATCTATCTATCTGTCTATCTATCTATTTCAGCAAACATCTCTCTATATATATATATATTATATATATATATATATATATCTACCTATCTATTTATCCATTATGTATATCTATCTACCTATCAACTTATTGATCGATCTATCTCTTTCTGCTAATATCTATCTATCTATCTATCTATCTATCTATCTATCTATCTATGTACTTACAATGTATTTGCAATTATTGAAAGTTGTAAACAAGTTTAGTTCATCTGGAAGTATTTTAAAGCTTGGAACAAAAAAAAAAAACCCAAAAAACGAAATATGATAGAATAATAAAATTTAGTTTTTTAGTTTTAGTAATAAAGATTAAAAGTATATATATATATATATATATATATATATATATATATATATATATATATATATATATATATAATATAATAAAAAATTAATAGCATTAAAAAAATATTCCTATTTTTATATGTATATATATATATATATATATATATATATATATATATGTATATATATATAATATATATATATATATATATATATATATATGAGAAGTAAATACAAAGTAAATACACAAGCGATGTGTTTTTTGATATGGCTTTTTTAGCCGACAACTTTTTGGGAGAATATGTGCTTAATTGAAGTCGTACCTAATTTTAAAGTTGATTAATTAATAATTAATTAATTAACTTTCAAAATTAGGTACGACTTCAATTAAGCACATATTCCCCCCCGCAATATATATATATATATATAATATATTATATATATATATATATATATATACATATATATAATATTCTATTATATGAGAAGTTATATCAAAATAAGAAGACATACGTTTAAAACAATAGATAATCTATTTTTTGTAATTTTTGTGGAACTATTTGTTTAAATAAACTCTCATAATAGGAATTTTTGATCATCCTAATTCACCGAGCTTTCAACAATGATTATTTACCGTCGGGGTTATTCGGATATCGACAAAGAAAATCATTTTCTTTTTTAGTAGAATTTTCTTTTTCTTTTGTACAAGATACGTTAGGGATAAGATTTATTTTCACTTGGTCCACATTGGTTTAGTTATCTTCTTTGTTTTTAGAAATTAAAAGATTGATCAATAATAATGAAAATAAATGAAATATTTCTTACACGTAGTTTTTACTAAAAGATACAACAAAGAAAATATCACTTTCCTCTCTCTCTCTCTCATTTCCCCTGTCCCATTGTATTAATATCTATCTATCTATCTATCTATCTATCTATCTATCTATCTATCTATCTATATTTACCCCAGCTATGTGTTAAATAGAACCACTACAAGGATGCCTATACAACTCATGAAGATATACCATTAAACAGAGAAACCAAATATCTATCTATCTATCTATCTATCTATCTAGTTATCTCTCTCTCTCTCTCTCTCTCTCTCTCTCTCTCTCTCTATATATATATATATATATATATATATATATATATATATATATTATATATTTTTATAAATTTTATATATAATATATTTTATAAATTAATATATAAATATATAATATATTTTATAAATTTGCTCTGTGACTCTAACAATAAGAGCACACATTGAGCTCTGCAAACTGCGACACGTTTTTTTAAAAGAGAATCCTATGCCATAAGGAAGATTTCTTCTCCGGATATATATATATATATATATATATATATATATATATATATATATATATATATATTGTGTGTATAAATACATGTGTATATGTATATATTTATATGTAAATATTTGTATATATATATATAATGTATATATATATATATATATATATATATATATATATATATATATATAATGATACAAACTAAAATGATTATTATCTTACATTTCTTAACTCATCTGTTACTATTAGTTTCACGATTTTTTTTCAAACGAAAAGCAAAACAAACCCAAAAACATCATCATCACAAAAGTCTTTGGTGTGTGTGTGTGTGTGTGTAGGGGGGGGGGGGTTATAAATTATTATTATTATCTCTTGCCATGAAGTTGAAATAATAATTATTTTAGATTTTGTACTGCTGGCATCCGAGCTCTTTATTTCATCCAACGTTCTTAAACGATTTTTTGATATTTCTTTCGCATATCGCTTTTATTCTCATCCGTTGTTCACACACACACACACACACACACACACACACACACACACACACACACACACACACACACACACATATATATATATATATATATATATATATATATATATATATTTAAATAAATAACAAAAGACTTAGAGATCTTGCATTATAGACTATTTCAGGGAGCTTAGACAAAAATGTCTAATTCTCCCGACTCAGATGAGTCGGAGAATTAGACATTTTTGTCTAAGCTCCCTGAAATAGTCTATAATGCAAGATCTCTAAGTCTTTTGTTATTTATTTAAATATAAATTTGCTCTGTGACTCTAACAATAAGAGCACACATTGAGCTCTCAAACTGCGACAAGTTGTTTTTAAAAAAAACCTATGTCGTAAGGAAGATTTCTTCTCTGGACTTTTGGATTATATATATATATATATATATATATATATATATAATCTTATTATAATGGAGATTCGGGGTCTGTCTGTCTGTAACAGAAACCACGTCACTGCTTGCATCATAATACCCTTAGGGGTTGTATAAGTTTATCAATGAATATTTACTTCATAGTCAAAATAATTAATACATTAGAATAAATCTTATTTATTAACGATGTGTTTATAAAAATCTAAGTTAGATCTGACTCAAAACAGCCCATGTTATCAGTACGTTTAAAATCTGCAATGTGTGTTATATACCACTAATAAATAAAGGTTTACATACTATTTGGTGTGGTTAATTTGCATACTGGTTTTAACAAAATCGGATTTAATAAATAATTACTTGGTGGTATTGATCTCTATTATTATTGTTTTATTCTCCAATGTA
>CM042143.1:78524777-78574777 GCA_023376005.1 Doryteuthis pealeii | reverse complement strand
ATGATGGATGGAAATTTATAGTCGATGTTCGAACATTTCGGTTTTCAAAGGAAACCTTCTTCAGGACTGTGAAATTATTTAAGAAATGATGATGGATGTTTTGTATGCGTTAAATTTGGAAAATATGATATATAATTAATTTATATATATCAATCGAAAGAATATGTTTCTTGAGTTTGCATTTCAGAAATTAAATAATAACAAGATAGTCAAATAATCAATTAATAGTTTTACTAATAAGTTCGCTGAAAACAAATACTATTTATAAAATAATAAGCATAATTCATTGCATTCTATTTCATTTTTTATGATATACATTTCAATTTTAGCTAGATAGATTAATAATAATCTGTGTGACATAGATAAGTACATATCTGCATATGTATGACAAAGAAAAGTATCTCATTGCCTAGTGTAAAAATATACATGTATTTAAATTAACATGAATATCTTTGTAAATATAACAGTCAATCTGTAAATATGTAAACACACATATACATACACGTATACATATACATACATACACATATAGATAGCTGGAGGTTGCCTATACTGAAGAGATGTGATACGTCGAAACACAGTATCTGTGATTGACTATATATATATATATATATATATATATATATACGTTTTTAAAAGCGAATGTCATAAAATATTCCAACTGCAGTTTCTTGCCGTAGCAAATCTTCAGGGAATTTTATAATAATAAAAAAAATCCCTGAAAATTTGCTACGGCAAGAAACTGCAGTCGGAATATTTTATAACATTCGCTTTTGAAACGTATATATATATATATATATATATATATATATATATATATATATATATATATATATAAAAACGTATATTTGGCTCTTTTTATTGAGCACTTTTTAAACCGATTTTAATTAATCCAGGAGTGGATTTGTTTGCTTCGTGGATTGGCAAAGATCCGTGATATATATATATATATATATATATATATATATATATATATATATATATAATGTTGTCGTTGTGGAGTCCACGTATTCTTCTTTGTTGGTACATCTGATGAGTGTAATTTTCAGTGTATGTATTATATATGTACCTCTATGTGTTGTATATGTGTATAATATATTTTTAGATTTAGTGCGAAGCATGAGTAAAGTGTAAAATACATATGAAAGACTCCTTGTAAAAGAGAGGTCATTCTACCGAAATATTGGATGAAATAAAATGGATCTTTGCAAATAAAATCCAACGTAGTTTCTCATTTATTTCACACTTTACTCATGCTTCACACTACATCCAAAATATATATTAGAGGCATATATATACATACAATACCCCCATATATATATATATTATATATATATATATATTATATATATATATATATATATATATATATATATATATATATATACATATATATATATATGTGTACAAATATATATACACTGTAAATTAGACTCGTCATATATATATATATATATATATATATATGTATATGTATACACACACACACACACACACACACACACACACACACACACATATATATATATATATATATATATATATATATATATAGATAGATAGATAGATAGATATAAATATAGATATAGATATAGAGATATAGATATATATATATAGATATATATGCCTAATTGAATGAATTTCACCTGACGATTGGTACTGTGAAACGTGGAGTTTTTATATAATAATCTTCTAAAAACATTTGCTTTATATTCTTTGTGTATTAAGCACGGTTTTATTTATTTAGTTTTTAAATTATTACTGGTTTTAGCACCGATTTATATATATATATATATATATATATATATATATATATATATACATATGTATGTATATATATATATGTATCTATATATATATGTGTATATGACACTTTGTGATGATTATATATATATATATATACATATATATATACATGTATATATATATCATATGCACACATAGTATCCTATTAGAATTATATAAATAAATTTATAGTATAGCATAGTATAATATATATATATATATATATATATATATATATATATATATATATAAAGTTGTAGAAAAAATATAGTCCTTGTGAAATATATTGATGAAATAAGATGGATCTTTGCTCATAACATCTAACGCAGTTTTTCATTATTTCACACTTTACTTATGATTCGCACTACATCCAATATATGTCTTAGACACACACACACACACACACACACACACACACACACACACATATATATATATATATATCATATACACTCATGGATTAACTACTTATGCTACTATAATGAAAATATAGTCGTAAGTTTGTGATGAATATATATATATCTGTATATCTATCTATCTATCTCTTTCTCTCTCTCTATACATATATACATATAATATATATATATATATATATATACATATACACACACACACACACACACACACACACACATATATATATATGTGTGTGTGTGTGTGTGTGTGTTTCCGTGTGTGTGTGTGTGTGTGTGTGTGTGTGTGTGTATGTATTAGTAGTAATAATTTATGTCATTTATATATATCGGTCTCCGTGTATATGCATGTACATATACAGATTTTAAATATTCACATAACATTGTATTTGATATTTATTTTTAAAATTTGTACGAATTCTTTATACCAATGGTTATTAATGACAATTTATATGGAAGTACTTACACACATTCACACATGTAAATGCACACATACACATGGCATGCATATTATGCAGATGGAAACTTATACAAATGCTTCCTTATCATTATATATGATAAATCTTTTCATTACTATACATGTTCAATTATACACTGATATAAACTCATAGTGTGCACACCTCCCCCCATATATATATATATATATATATCATCATCATCATCATGTCGTGCATGTAGCACGGGCAAGGTATATATATATATATATATATATATATATATATATATATATATATATATATATATATATATATATATATATATATATATATATATATATATATATATATATATATATATATATATATATATATATATATATATATATATATATATATATATATATATATATATATATATATATATACGGCTGCGATATGGTGGCTGCGAATTAAGTTAAAATTGCAAGGAATCTCCTTAAAACGGGTAGAGTTGTCTTAGTAGCCTTTATGTATATACTTATATCAGTAAATTTCCTTCTTTAAAGTGGGTTGGGCTGATGGCCCGTTCGGTAGAGATTCTTTAACCACTTCAGTGGGTCTAAAACTGACCCTATGGTGAAAGAAACTAAAGCAATTACTTCAATTAATTTGAGGTTTTATGGAAAGCGGGATATCATACCGCTTTTATAACTTTTGACACGGTGTGTCGAAAACGAAGGACGCCTACGTCTGCTCCTTCTGACTAACGGTCGAAAACTGACTAACTTAATTTCTGTTCTAACGCATTCCCATTGGCGGAAGTTGGGGGGGGTATCAAGAAAAGGCCATTACCTGTCAATAATATAGCCCTTTCAATTTTGAATCTTAAACGAAATTTTATTCAAAATCTAACTACACTTGCAAACATAATTCGTAGGCTACCCACGGATTAAGTAACAATATTTAATTGATAAACAGAGCCTTTCTAATTTAAATAAAATCGCCTTATCCATTAACATATGTAGACCATCTAAAATTATTTCACTTAATTTTCACCTTTAAACGCACACCTACCATAACCAGCCCCCTAAACCTTGATTTTTTGTTAGTTTTTTAAATGAGAAAAGTAGTACTCTATTGTTAGTTGGTTAAATTTTACGGCATGGCAACCCTTGGGTTATTTTATACCGAAGACGTTTTGTTTTATTCATTCTTGTTGGATATTTTTAATCCCAATTTAAAAAAAAATCATTTTTTATCTATTTAATCCACAGATGGGACCGTAAAAGTACTACCACTCCATAGTTGACCTGGAAGTAATGGTGATGAAGAGGTACTCCACACTCCCCAAGGCTCCGGAACTGGAACCTCACACACACACACACACACACACACATATATATATATATGAATTTTTGAAGAGGGAATGACTTAATGGAGAAGGAAAAAAATCGACACAAAATTGACTGTTGATAAAAATAATTGACCGAATATATCAGTGTTATGAATGAATATAAAAGTGCTCAATACGTTTGCAGAGTAGGTTCAGAAAATAGTTTTAGTTTCGTTTCTTATTCTTCTATACGGTCAGTTTTCGACCCACTCAAGTGACAGGGTGTAATCGATTTCCATTTTTCCTCTGATTAGGTCATTTGCAGTGGTGTGTAGTTATATGGATTTATTTTCGGGAAATACGATGAGATTTGTTTGACCTTGAAAAATATTGCGTCATCCGTGATTGCGTCTGATTTTGTTATCCCACCCAGACACTATTGTCTGGATTGTCGATTAGTTATTTGATGGCCATTGTCTGCGATGGACGTTACCCCAAAGAAGCGTACCAAAATTGTAAAACCCCACCGAGAGATCGTAGATATCATAATAACGGAATTATTCGTTTTGTTTCAATTAATTTGCACAAGGGTTCATCACGTGAACCAGAACTAACGCTAGGCCGACATTGGTTACTGCCCTTTATTCATACATAATCAATCATTCTCCCATTTTTCGGAAGTTTCTGCTGTTACCACACAACATTTCGTCCACCTCAAGTCATGATTTTAAAAACCGAAACGTTATAACGTCGACTTCAACATCAAGAATAAATTCATCTTTTTGGAATACTTCGAGTTTTTCTATCTTCTACAAACTGTCGGATTTAATTTCCTATTTTACTCCCATCTATCTACCTCTGTCTGTCTGTCTGTCTCTCTCTCTCTATATATATATAAAGTTGTCGGGGTGGCCTATAGTCGGTATCAACCAGACAGCGAGGGAGTCTATCCCCTTTTCACTAACGCTAGAAAAGGAGATTTTTTAGTGCCTGAGGCGGTGCGCCACACCTACTATCAGCTCCTCACTTTTCCGCATAGATCTTTGTGCTATTCATACGCTGAGTTGGCGAGGGCCGGTATTGAACCAAGAACCTTGTGGTTACCAGCCAAACACTCTACCGACTGAGCTAAACCGGTCCCTGTGTATGCGCGTGTTTATGTCTGTTCTTATCTATCTATCTATCTATCTGTCTATCTATCTATCTATCTTTAAGTGCGTGCGTGCGTGCCTGTGTGCGTCTATATCTTTTGGGTTGTAAGTGCATTACTATCGTAAATTAAAAAAGGATTAAGGAAAAAACAGTTCGTTAACAAAACTTTTGTCACACAAGCAAGATAAAGTGAATTGATGTTTAGAAATTGAATAAAAGGAAAATGGTTCATGGCGTGTGACTAACAAAATATTAAGCTGATAGGGAAAAAGACATTAATTATGATACACGGAGTCAAAGGAATACAAACATATATATATATATATATATATATATATATATATATATATATATATATTATGTGTGTGTGTGTGTGTGTGTGTGTGTGTGCGTGTGTGCGTGCGTGTTGAAAATGATCATTTTAAAAGGGTGTAAAAGTACGGACTGTGTAAATGATGGTTGACATTGGCGCCGTGTAGAAGGGAGCACAGAAGAGCAAGATGCGCCCCCCTATTGCAACAAGGAAAAATGGTTGTTCTGAGTAGGACACTAACTGTATGGTTACTGTCGTAAGAGATGGACACAGCGAGACGAATTTAAATCCGGGACGCGGCTGTTTGTATTTCACATAGCGGTAATAGTCTTGGGAAAGGTACGAATCCAGCTATTCTCCCTCCAGCTATTGGTATCTAGAGCAGACTGGGCTCTTTAACCTTGGTATGGCGACTGGTCGCTTTTTTTGCTTTGTGTTGTCGGCTGAAATTTGAGGTACGAACGAGCTTCAGATACGCTTATGTTAATAACTCCACTAGAACAGTGTTTATTACACAAAAAATGATTAAAGAATAAACATTAAAACATGTGACAGCACATCTGTTACATACCATTTCATTATTTTTAAAATTATAATACAGTACTATTTTTCTTATGTTGAAAAAAAAACGTAACAAAAAAATTATGGAGTTTTTTTTTTGGAGGGGGTGGGGGCTGGAGCGGATTAATGGCATTCGATTTATTTCAACGAAGAAATTGAGTTTGGAGCGGAACGAATTAAATTCGTAAGTCAAGGTACCACTGTAAATGCGCAAGTTAAGGTAGCGTGGACATGGAGTCAACGGCGCCTGGTTATTGACCGTTTCTCACCTATGCGATCTTCAGACTAAGTCGGAAATTGATTCAGCGCTGTGGTTTGGTACTTTAAGGGGAAGGGGGAGGAGGAGGGGAGGAGGAGGGGGGAGGAGGAGGAGGAGGGAGGAGGGGTTGATTTAGATTGGTCAGTTGCTATATGTAGCCCAAAGTGTTGCTGGATATAGTTATTTAATTAGGACGAGTGCTCCATTATCGACTCTCCATGATGGCGATGGTGGGTGGTTATTGTCCTTTGCTGACTTTTATTTTCCTTGTTAGGGGGTCACTCATAATTTTTTATTTACTTGTTGCTTGTTGTTTTGGAGGAGATGTATTATCTGATGGATTGCTATTTGTTTTTTCTTTCTCCAATTTGTGGTTTTCTTTTTGGTTTTGCTTTTTACTTGTTCTGGGAGTCATTGGTTTTTAGTTGACTCAGTAAGTATTTATTTTCGTGTCTACATTTTGATATAAGTTCTGATCATTTGTTGAGTAGTTTGTTCTTCTCGGCAAAGGTTATTATTGCTAATTTTTCTTCTAGACAAAGTTTGCATTTTCGAACTAGATTGCTGGTGCTGTTTTCCTTATTTTTTCAGGTCATTTTATTGTATAGATACCCTCGATTTTGAGACAGCTAGTGTAGATTTTGAATTCAAGGTTGTTGAAATTAAAAATCGGAGAAGGGTTAGATGATTGGTACGAAATAACATTTGGGTAACCTTTTTTTTTTCGGTTACACAGACTGTGGGAAAGAAGGCTCAGCTTAGCTTTGTTAGTTAAGCCGGAGACGTCCTAAGGTAAAGATGGGTTCCGCTTCACTCACGCATTAAGGATCTTTGGTTGAGAAAGTTCTGTTTCTGAATAAAAATGTGATCACAGAATATAGGCCTTGGTTGTAACTATGAACTATATGGCGACCATAGCGATATCAGAACCAGACCAGAAACAGAAGTTAGAAGAAATGCCTATCTACAGTCTACAGAACACCAGAAACGGAAGTTAGAAGAAATGCCTAGCTACAGTCAATAGAACACCAGAAACAGAAGTTAGAAGAAATGCCTAGTTACAGTCAATAGAACACCAGAAACGGAAGTTAGAAGAAATGCCTAGCTACAGTCAATAGAACACCAGAAACAGAAGTTAGAAGAAATGCCTAGTTACAGTCAATAGAACACCAGAAACGGAAGTTAGAAGAAATGCCTAGCTACAGTCTACAGAACACCAGAAACGGAAGTTAGAAGACCTAGCTACAGTCTACAGAACACCAGAAACGGAAGTTAGAAGAAATGCCTAGTTACAGTCTACAGAACACCAGAAACGGAAGTTAGAAGAAATGCCTAGCTACAGTCTACAGAACACCAGAAACAGAAGTTAGAAGAAATGCCTAGCTACAGACTACAGAACACCAGAAACGGAAGTTAGAAGAAATGCCTAGCTACAGTCTACAGAACACCAGAAACAGAAGTTAGAAGAAATGCCTAGCTACAGTCTACAGAACACCAGAAACAGAAGTTAGAAGAAATGCCTAGCTACAGTCTACAGAACACCAGAAACAGAAGTTAGAAGAAATGCCTAGCTACATACTACAGAACACCAGAAACGGAAGTTAGAAGAAATGCCTAGCTACAGTCTACAGAACACCAGAAACGGAAGTTAGAAGAAATATCCCAGTTACAAGAAACAGAAAATAAGAAAAGCAGCCATGAGGTACTAGCCAACTACTTCAGCAAGAAAGCAAATAGATATAATGGGTGTATAACCATGGATACTCACATAATAGAAGAACTCTCTACACTTATATGCCCAATAGAGTAAGGAGTATATAACAATTTCCGGTATGTTTTAGTTTGAGTTTTTGGTTTCCCAGATATATTTGGATAGTATAGTGCTGGGTTCATATTTTTCATTGTTGAATCATGTCTTGTGGGAATAGCTTCTTTGTTTCAGGTACTTTTAGATTAGTTTTGTATTTATATTGAATCCTATTTGTTTGAATATTTTTATAATTTGTTCTCTGATTTTATCTGTTCTTTTCTTGTTTTTTTTGCAACAGATAAAAAATCCCAAACCAAAAAATACCCCCCAGCCTAAATCAGAAAACAAATTGTAAAGATATTCAAAGAAATATGATTCAATATAGATACAAAAAACAATGATCCTAAAAAATGGTCTCTGGGGGTACATATGGACTCCGGTTGAGAACGACTGCCATAGAGGAAATCCGGCGAGTGGTTCTCAAAGAATATAAGGCAGATCGGCATCTTACTTGGCAAAAGCATCGGGAGTTGCCGAATTGTGCCACACGTTACTAAAATATTGCAAAACTTTTGACTCAACCTTAATATATAGTATCTCGTCCATTTTATGGAAATTAACCTAACATATAGAATTTAATCTCTTGATCATTAAGCTAATAAATTGTGCCACACGTTACCAAAATATTGCAAAACTTTTGACTCAACCTTAATATATAGTATCTCATCCATTTTATCATAACATATAGAATTTAATCTCTTGATCATTAAGCTAATCATTTTATGGAAATGAACATAGCATATTATAGAATCTAAACTCTTCACCATTAAGCTGTACTGACATGCAGCGATAAACTTTGACAGTTCATAGGTCGTGTTTATATTTATATAAAAAACAAAAAGAAAGAAAAATGGCTGTTGTTTTCATAGAAAATAGAAAAAAAGAAGAAGAGAAAACAGGGGGGAAAAAGGGCCCTATCACGTGTCTTTGCCTTCAGAAATACTAGTAACAAACCGTTAATGTCTGTCCGGGACCAAAGTAAGGCAAACAAACCAGCAGCTTTTGTCGTAGGAAAAATACGCAAAACACGAGCAGGTGTGAAGAAAAACAAACATGGACACTTGAAACTAGCGCAAAGTTTGTTTTGTTTTCCTTCTCGACAGAGGAAGTTGGCTAATACCGAGGAGCTCTTAAGAGACGGACGCTGGAGTTCTGAAAAAAGTTGATTGGTTGTCGACGTTGTTTGGGATTCTGATAGCTTGTTAATAGTCCGGAATGGGGAAGATGAGAGTTAAACACGAGAGTTTGACGAAGCTTGGATGATAGCGAAACGATACAAGAAGGATATAAAAGAAAGAAAGAAAGAAGAAAGAAAGAAAGAAGAGGCGCGTGGTGTAATGATTACTGTCGTAGAAAATGGACACGGTGACACGAGTTCAAATCCTGGAAGCGGCTATTTTCATTTTACATAAACGCTAATACCTTGGGAAACATAAATCCAATTACCTCCTCGAGATATACTTAAATAGTAGAGCAGACTGTGCCCTTTAACCTTGGTATGGCAACCGGTCTAGGAGAAGGAATACTCTGAATTAAAACCAAAGAGACTCTCTTCTAGTTAGTCAAAACTACTTTGAAAGCCCCCCCTCTGATTCTATACGAAATATTAAAAAATATGAAAAAAGATTCTACAAAAGCCACCGGAAAAATTCCGACGCTGTTATATTGTTCATGTGGATATCGATAATCCGGAAAATGGTTAGAAATATCGGATTAGTGGAAAGTTTGATTAATATCAAGGAGGTACTTGCTCGATTTTTTTCTATGGGTTTTATTGTAACTCTCCGGACTCAAGTATTTAAGTTTTAATAAAATTAAATACTATTTTGAATTTAGAAAGACTCATGAAATTAAATACGCATACAAAAAAGATTACACTTATTTTTTTTATTCTAATTGATTTCAATATAAAGTTATCCAAGGATTGTTTTTAATACGTTTAAGAATAAAACACTAATATTAGAAATCAATAACACCAAGTAATCATTTATTAAACACAGTATTATTAAATCTGGTATGCAAATTATTCAAACCATTATTTCTTAATGATATATAACACAAATCACAAGATTTTAAACACATTAATGATATGGGCTGTTTAGAGGAAATTTATCTCAGCTAGACCTTTATAGAAACATTGTTAATAGATAAGATTAAATAGTGATTATTTAATAACCATTGAGAATATAACGAAAATACCTACGAGAAGTATGAAGTTAGTGGTGACATAGTTTCGGTTACACACAAAGTCCATTATAATAAGGTTTATTTTGTTTTGGAAACAATATTTTCCTCGTGGATGCTGTTATTTTTTACAACGTTTTGGTCGTGTAGGATTCTGGCTAGCTACTAAAATATATGTCAGCACAGAGAGAAGAGAGAGAGAGAGAGAGAGAGAGAGAGAGAGAGAGAGAGAGAGAGAGAGAGAGAGAGAGAGAGAGAGAGATAAGCACATGGTCAGTATGTAAAAACAATTTTGGTAAAATTAAACAGAAAATTGTATTCTGCGTGTAAATTAATATTCGGATTATAAAGGCATAGGTAAGTAACAAAAGGTATTTTTAACGTGGGGAGCCACGCACAAACCGAAGATCCTGCAGTAGTCAATGCAAAAAGTACGTGGTCTCGTCAGCATTCATTCTTTGGGGCACCTCAGGGCCCGGCAAAAAAACCTTGTCCTATCCCTTTTAGGCGAGGAGGTAGGTGCTGCATAGGTATGGGCTCATCCCTGTGGGATCTCGCGATTTATTTTACCTCACTCACTAGTTTAGAAGCCGACTCTCTTGAATACCAGATATAGGTAAATATATAATGTTAAAGAATAGGATATCGATGTACTAAAAAAGTCAAATGTCATATCTCTAGTGAAAACTGTACAAAAGCGGCTGAACATTTAAATCTTTACCAACTTTAAGCCACTCACAGCCGCTCTCATACCTCACTCAAGCAAAGTACAAAAACTGATGGTGATTCATTATAACTGATCAGAAGAACTAAAATTCAATAATGAATAGTATTTATTGGAATAGAATGAGTTCTAAGGTGAATAGATAGTGAACTTTGAAATATCCCATCATACAGTTAAAAAATACCAAGAACAATTGATACGGCCGTGGGTAATGTATGTGAAATGCAAGCTGTCTGGGTTCAAGATTTGAACTCGTGTAGCTGATGTTAGCTTAGTTGATTGGATTTTACGGCATGTCAACCTTGTATTATTTTATGTCGAAGACATTTTTGTTTTATTCATTCTTGTTGGCTGTTCAATGTTTTCTACTCATTTTTAACACATTTTTAAAACTCATTTTTGATCTATTTGACCCATAGATATAACCCTAACAGGAACTATTACTCCGCGTCCAAGTGCACCTGGGAGTAATGCCAATGAAGGGGTTTCCAACTCTCTCCAGAGCTTTAGAATTGGAATCTCACGACTAGATGCAGTTTAGCGTTCGGATAGCAGAGTCTATTAATACGACGATAACCATTACATAATGAGCGCCAACTAAAGTGTTACTTGACTGTAAATCAACGGTGGTTGTTTGCTTCTCCAGACCACAAGATGATTCCCCCATCACCATCTACCCAAGCTCTGCTTCCTATACAACTTATATAGCACTGAAAAAAGAAAATTACTGAATAAGTGTTTGAGAAGTCTCTCTGTTACCCTCAGTGGGAGCCGTGTCAGTTTTTGCTAAGCCCCTTCCATTTTGAGACTGTAGGTCGCTGCAAGACAGGGTCTTTAGTACCATCGGAAGATTTGAAAGTCTTAAACAAAGACCTCGCTGTACAGGAACTAAGCCTGCAACACCAAAGATGCGTTGTATGTAAACGTCACATTCCAAACTTTTGGTTTTCGGTTAATTGGAGTGTATTATCTAATTTCCTGGTTGTTATTTTTTCGCCACTAAGTCTACTGACCTTGTATCGGCCCCCGGATATCAGTTTGCAGACACCTGCTGCGGCCGTAAAATGATGTTGTATATTCTCTGTAAAGATGTTTTTAATGGGTTTATTTTCTTTTCATTTAGATTATATTTAGGCGTTTATTGTCATACACGTAATCGTGACGTTTTTATGTCTGCCATGACGTCTTACGTCAATAAAGTTTTTGCATTCTTCTTCTAAGGCATTCCGTCATGGTTTAATAGTTAGCAAGCTAGTCTCGCAGAACTGTTACTACTGAAAAGCGAGTTCGATCCTCGCTGGACGCTCCATACTTGTTACCTATGGGTAAATAATTTGTTTCTTCCTTTTTCTAAAAGAGATGGCTTTATTTTCCCGTGCCTGAGGCTCCCCCAAATGGGAATATCGACGGAATTTTAAGTAATTTTTAGACCCGAGACAAGGTAACACTATATATATATATATATATATATATATATATATATATATATATCTGTGTGTCTGTATGTGTGCATACACAGATATTATTTATGAATATACATGTATATATATATTAGTATATACCTCTTATATATTAAAATATATACTGGTTAGGAGGTTGATTTAGAAGGCTATCACAATGCAAGTGTAAAGAAAAAAAAATAATACGGTAACAATGATGTTGTGTGTTACAATGTTATTTAATTCTTGAATTTTCGAGATAATATCTCTTTTTCAAAAGATCACTGGAACTGAAGCAGTCTAGTTATGGCATTTCCTTTTAAATGAATCTTTTTTTTTTTGAAAATGATGGTATTTTTATATAACTGTATTCTCGTGTTGCATGTTTACGTGAATGCGATTTTTTTGTACTTGCGCGTATGTTGTCGTGCGCGTGTCCATGAAAATGCGTGTTAGTTGTAACGTTATGACTGTATCATAGCGCGGGATTGCACGTGCATATGTATGTGCGTATTAAAGAGCGTATTTGTGTTTGGTGGCCATGGTGATGTATAATATTTCGTGTTGGATGTAATATAAATCAATTTAATCATTTATTATTATTATTAATAAATAAAATATAAAATATATACATTTTTCATATATAGATTATATACATTTATTTATATAACTGGTCCTGAGAGTGATTGCCCTCTGTCAAGATTTCCAATAGAGGTGTAGTGATTGTCTGACCCAGAATATTCTTTATAAACTCTTTCGTACTTCCAAAGGATTTTTGTCAAATCTGTTTTGTATCTTGTCATGTATGTCATGTCCCATGTGCTCAGACAATAAAGTCTGTATTGTTGTTATGTTGTACTTCTTTGTTCGGATTCAATTATCTATATATTCACCTACGTTGGAAGGTTACTCAGTCTTCTAACGTATTATAAGAACCACATATTTTAATTATCATATAAGTAACAACTTTTGAAAGTTAACGCAAATATGGGAGAGTGGTTTACACAACAACTCATCAATTTTCTTAAAAAAATTAGACATGAAAGTATCAGCACATTCTGTTAATACGAGAGTGGGGACTGAAAAGTTCATATGATGACGTCATATTTGTTGCCGATGACTTCTTTTTACCAATGGGGTCCAAGCACAGCAACACCAATGAAAGAAGTTTGTGAACCCAAGGGATTGAAAAGTAAATCCCATTTGGTCACATTTCATGAGAGTATTAGCTGCACCTAGGAATCACAAGGTTTCTGGTTCAATACCGATTCCCGCCAACACAGCGCATGAGTAGCACAGATTGGGTAATCTGATCTGTGCTGTAAAGTTGGGAGCTGACAGTAGATGTAACGCTCCACCTCAGACGCTAAAACAATCTCCTGTCTAGCGCAAGCGAAAAGGGGATAGACTCCCTCGTTGTCAGGCTGATGCCGACAATAGGCCACTCCGCCAACAGTTTTTTTTATATCTTGGTCAGCCTATGAACTTTTCAGAACAGCCTCGTATATCTGGTAATGTGGTATTGCGTATTAATGCAACTTCAGTTGAGATTCGAACCCGGTGCGCCAATTTCGTTTTTTTTCTTCTTCTTTCGTGCCACTAACTGTTACGCCCACCCCTTACCGCAAGTTCTGCTTTCAACTCCACAAAGGACCCATTATTTTTAATATCCCGTTTTCCGATTCAAGTACTTTTTTTGAAATTCTTGAATTTAGTTTCTTTTTTTTCAGAGGAACAGAAATTTGGTCGCAACTATGGCACTCTACAAAATGACATAAATTCCAATTTGCCTTGAGATTTAACCCCCATCTCCATATTTTCACCGAGATTATTAAATCAATTTTAATAAGGTTTTTTACCCCAAAATATTTATGTTTATATTCAAAGCGATCCTTATATACAAACATAAATATATATATATATAATGTACACGTATATCTGTTAGCTTATTAATGTGCCTGTCATCCTATTTTACAAATATCAATATCAATAATAATAATAATAATAATAATAATAATAATAATAATAATAATAATATGTGGAATACGACGGAAGTACACTTGTGCGTGTTTGTTTGCACATGCGCACAAAGAACTAATCTCATTTAAACTCCCGTAACACTTGATTTTGTTGTACTGCTTTATATTATTTTATGCGATGTAAAAAAAAAAAAAGAAAAAAAGAAAACGATAAGAAAAAAAGCAGAAAAAAAGCAAATAAATAAATAATTGAAGAACATAGACGATAATGTCGGCTGCGGCTTTGATCCACTCGTCATAAACTGTTCAATAGATGTTTCATGGAGATAGATCGAGTGTATTATCATGCATGTGGCTCATACAAAACATCGTACTTACTGATTTAATTTTCTGCCCCACTGGCATGTAACTAAATAATTTTTTTCCTCCAATGTATAAACGTGAAAAAAAACCCCAAACAAACAAAAAAGCAAAAAAACAACAAAAAAAACCCCAAAAAGCAACAACAAAAAACATCGCCATCGTCACTTACGCGCATGCGCACACACTCAATTTATCCAAAGACACACACGATATAACTGAAAAAAAAATTGAATAATATCGACTGGTTATTTGAAAGAGGAGGAGTAGTAGTGAATGAGGAGGAACTCTCAAAGCAGTTTGACTAAAGAGAAGAGAGCCCGAATGGTTTGAATTAAGAGTTTTCCTTCTACACCGTTTGCCATATTGTCATGTAGTACCTAAATAATGAGAATAGAATCGTCTGTTTTTCCTGTAAATAATGTCTGACGAAACATCGGAAGAGAGAAACGACGAGATCTCACGGGACTTGTTAATTCATCCTATTGCTAATTACTTTGTTCACTTTGTATCTTCGCTTAGTAAACCTTTTCCTCTGTCCTTCATACTCGTTGCGTTTCTACCTATTATTTCTCTGTTAACTCTGATACTCGATTTACAACACATATCAAGAAACCAGTCAGCCCTACTATGTACCCACAGCTGGAGGGAGAATAGTTTGATGCATACATTTTCCAAGGGGATGGGGCCGGTTTAGCTCAGTCGTAGAGAGGAATCGCAATGTTCCGGGTTTGATACCGGACTCCGCCAGCTAAGCGCTTGTGTAGTACAGCTTGATCCGTGCAGTAAAGTGGGAGCTGATGGTAGTTGTGGCGCTCCACACCAGTAAAACAATCTTTCTCTAGCGCTAGCTGATTACGAATAGTAGGCCACTACGCCAACTTTACTTTATGATATGCATAACCTCGTCAAGGATTTGAGCTCGTCGTGGATTCTATTTCTTCTGACGATAACCGTTACGCATTGAGCGCCTCAATTGTAGATCGTGAAAGCAGTTTTGATACGTTAACAGCACCTGAAGAATCAAGATCAACCAAACAATAATAGCATGGCTGAAATCGGTTAGAATACTTAGAAGAATCCTGGAAACCTATGTTGCTGTCACTGTTATATCCAGTTCCTCGAGTGTTTCTCAAACCCTTGGAGACCATTCCAAGTGCACCAACTACTATTGGTATCACCTGTACCCTCATGTTCCACAGTTTTTTCAATTCTCTGTCAAGATTCAAGTATTTGTCTTTTCGTTTTCTTTCACTTTCTTTCTTTTATCTTTTATTATTATTTCACTCCATTAGAGTTTTTCACACCCGCCTTAGCTGGTGGTTCACTGGAGGTTGTGTGACAGCAAGTCTTCCCAGGCCTCCAGGACTTTTCCTAGTATTCCAGCCGATCTCAACAATGCTGTAGTCTGGATGGTCTCGATTCTTCTTCTGATTTCCAGTTCATCCAGACTCTTTTTCAGACCCCAGGGGGTCCGTTTCTAGGGCACCAATTATAATTGGCACGATCTTCACTTTCATGTTCCACAGTTTTCTTAATTCTTTTATATTATTATTATTATTATTATTATTATTATTCACTTAATTTTCAGAATTACTTTCGGTTTCTTGGTGGAGGCGATCGATGGGTAATGGTTATTGTCGCAGGAAATGGACACGGCGACTATAGTTCAAATCCACTCGGTAGAGCGTCTGACTAGGAACCACAAGGTTCCGGGTTCGATACCAGCCTTCGCCAACTCAGCGTATGAGTAGCATAGGGATATGTGCGGTAAAGTAAGGAGCTGAGAGTAGGTATGGCACTCTGCCTCAGACGCCCAAAACAATCTACTTGGTCCAGCGCCAGTGAAAAGGGAATAAACCCCTTCGCTGTCATACTGATACCAACTTTAGACCACTCCGACGTGTTAAAAAATGAATACCCAACAAGAATGAATCAGACAAGATGTCTCTGGCATAAAATAAGCCAACAATGGTTGACATCAAATCACTCTTCTTCAAACGAATGAACTTTTGAATTCTACACTGACTGTGCTTAAATAATGGGTCACCTATTCCTTATACAACATGTACAATACCAACCCCTCCGCACGGGCAGAATGTGACACAAGGTCAATTTTTTAGGCAGAGTTTAACAGGTTTGAATTCAGAGTTTTCCTTCTCCTAGACTGGTTGCCTAATCAGTCTGTCCAGCTATTTACCCATGTAGGGAAAACAGGTGGGTGTGTACCTTTTCGAAAGTTATTAGTGCTATGCAGACAGCCTCGTGTGGGATTTGAACTCGGGTCGACTAGTTCATTTCCTATGACTCTAGCCATTACACCACATTATGTAACATGTATTCACACCACTAGTAACTGGTTTGCTTTCATTTGGGATAAATGAGCAGCATGTTTCCTTACTTTTCTATCACCCTCCTCGGTAGCTGCGTTTAGTAGTACATATATCTGGGTGGTCTTGATTCACCCTCAGATTTAAAAGAAGAAGAAGAAATAAACTATTCATATTATAAACGAATATTGGACCTTTCGACAAATTTTTAACTATTAGTTTCTCTATAAAAAAAAGAATACATTTGTTTTCATTGTAACTCAACAGGTGATTAAGAACTGAATTTAATTTTTTGATATTTACCAACCCCTCCACTCGAACAGGATGCAACACAAAGTCAATTTGTTAAGCGGAGTTGAACAGGTTTGAATTCAAAGTATTACTTCCTCTAGACTGGTTACCTAGCCACGGTTAAAGAGTGCAGTCTACCTTACTATTTACCCATAGCTGGAGGGAGAGTAGTTGGATTCATCACTTTCCCAAATGTATTAGCACTATTAAATGCAAATAGCCTCGTTCAAGATTTGAACACGAGTCGACGAGTCCATTTCTTATGACATCCAACCGAATCAGAATGTCGAAACGATTAGACAACGCGCCGTTTTTGTCATATAAGGACTTATTAATTAGAACAAAGTATATTATTTTTTAATCAATGTAACTCAAAAAAAAAGAAAAAAAAAGAAAGAAAAAAGAAATAAACTATTCATAGAATAAACAAATAATTTTCATTTGAATGTTATTCGCGAAATTTTCTACCTATAAATAAAGACAGATGTTTAATGCAACACTCTACTTTGTCCCTTACTTAAGCTAGACGGGCGGCCACAGAAGCTCCCTCCGATTAATCGGCTAATCACGTCAAGCTCTAGCACCTCTATGATTGTCCCTAACCTATTGCCCTCATGACAAGCCCCAATACTTTTTATCATATATGTGGTAGAAGGCTGTAGCTGAGGGTCTTCATGTCCTGGGTATGACGTTAAACTCTATCTGAAGGTGAGGTTACAGTTCTGGCGGTTTGGGGAATGTGAACCCCCCTTCATCACCATTGCTCCCAGGTCTATTCTGACCCGGAGTGTAGTACCTGTTAGGGTTCCATCTAAGGATTAAATAGAAAAATGTCTTTATAAAAAATTGAGTACCCATCAAGAATTAATTTATTTCAATACTTTGTTGGCATTAAATGACCCACCAAGGTTGATATGCCGTAAAACAAAAGAAACAAACCAATGATTATGATACAACCGCTGCTACTAGTATTCGTATAATCATATATGCCCTGTCTTATATCCTGTCTTCAGGACCGTTCTTTTGTCACTGTGTTTATACAAGCAAGTTCATAGTCATGTTTTTATATAACAGGTTTTAATATTGATAACGTTTCTGCGTTTACCCTGATTTATCTAAAGGAGAAAAAAATCCATCTTATACTTTAAGATATTACATGGTTTTGTGTATGAACATTAACCATCCAAACTCACATCTCTAGCACCCTCCTCTGTAGCTGATTTTAGCGGTTGTATTATCAATTCTTGTGTGAATGGGATGGACCAAATGAACGGCGTCCGTCTTGCATATAAGCTGAAGATTTGTTGTACGAATTAAGTCAGCCAAGTAGGAATAAAGTGAAATAAAACTTAAGAATAAGTTTATTTCGTCTCCTGTTTTTATTACAATCTGAGAGTGAATCGTCTCGATCCTTCCACTCTTTTTCAACACTCATCAAGATTGTCTCCAGCTCTCCAATAATGATGGGTACAGCCTCCGCTATTAGTATTCATATGATTATATATATATATTTACCAACCCCTCCGCACGAGCAGGATGCGACACAAGGTCGATTTCTTACGCGGAGTTTAACAGGTTTGAATTCAGAGTTTTCCTTCTCCTAGACTGGTTACCTAGCCATGACGAAAGAGTCTAGTCTGCCCTGCTATTTATCCATAGCTGGAGAGAGAACTGGATTCATACCTTTCCCAATGGTATTAGCGCCATGTGAAATGCCAACGGCTTCGTCCAAGAATTGAACTCGCGTTGACGAGTCCATTTCCTACGACTCTAACCATTAGACCACGCCTCCATATGATTATATAAGCCCTATCTTCTTTCCTGTCTTCTCGACCGTTCTCTTGTCACTGTGTTTATACAAGCAAGTTCATAGTCATGTTTTTACATAACAGATTTCTAATATTGATAACGCTTCTGCGTTTACCCTAATTCATTTAAGAGAGAAAAAAATTCGTTTTAAAATTACATGATTTTGCGTACGAACGTATCTGTCTATCGATCATCCAACCGAATCAGAATGTCGAAACGATTATGGTTGGTTTTGAATTTTAATAGCGTTTATTCTCTCCGATTCCTGACGAAGAACTTAGGCAGGACAACACACGACAACGCAATACAACACTGTAGAAAATATAAATTTGATAAACGCCTATTCGTGCGCGCGCGCATGCGTGTGATCCTGTCGGTTGCAAGAGATAAGGAAGTATACGTTGCAAACATTCAAATACCACAAACCCGACCCTAAAATTGAATGGGGTTGGGTGAATATGGAACATAAAACCAAACAGACGGTCAGAACATCAACAGCAAACAACAATAAAAATAATCATAGCGTATAGATCTTATATATATATATATATATATATATATATATATATATATATATACTAGCAAATATATGCACCCTCCGGGTGCAAGTATTTAAGTTTTAATGTAATAAAATATTGTATTAAATTAGAAAGGCTAATGAAACTAAATAAGAATACAGATAAAAAGATTTGAAACAGAGGGAGTATAATAAAAAATGGAACAACTGAAACTTACTCTTCCATCACTCTCGTCTTTCATTGTTATTTTTTCTAATTTAAGTATTTAGTTATAAGAGGAAGTAAATAATAAAATGAGTTATTTCATCTTGTTAAATGGATTTCATTTAAGATTCATTGAAGAGATTTTTGCTTATATTCATTAAAATAAAACGAAACAGTTAGAAATCAATAATACTAAGCATATATTTATTAAATTCGATTTTTTAATATTAATATGCAAATTAGCCTTCCAGTTCACACTGTAAACCGCTATTTTGTTGTATATATAAATATAATTGCATGTTGTCAATATGTAGACATAGTTAACAGTATTAATAATGTATGACAATTTTATTAATAATTGAGGTTAAATAAAAATAAAATCATGGAGAATGTGATGTCTATAACTAAGAGAATTGTGACTTGAGTAGGAATATAGTTTCGGTTACAGACAGAAAAACACACAATCTCCATTATAATAAGATATATATATATATATATATATATATATATATATATATCTCTACTATCAAAGGCCTGTCGGCGAACTTTCCACTGCAGAGGAATAAGATCCCCTTTTCTCTAAAATGTTATAGGCATGACACTAAACTGTATCTGATGGTGAGGCTCCTGTTCTGGAGCTCTGCGGAGTGTGTAGTACTCCTTCATTGTCCTTATTCCCATTATTGATATTGGATAGGAATACGTGAAATCATAAGTGCAGATAAAAAATGATAATACTTCACTGATCAATTGATTTTAACGGACTTCCAATCCGTATAGGATGATTTTATGCGTAGAGGTTAGGGAATAGAGTTCATTGTACGTTCATATTTACATATTTTTCTGTAGTTATTTCTTAAGAGTTTGTTTTTGCACACGGTCATATCGAATACGGGTAATTTTTAAACATATATATTTGACACTTATTTTCCAGTGAATGACATTTCAATACCTGAAAGGAAAAAAAAGTAACTCTTTGCCTACTTAAACTGCTCACAGCGACTCTTCCCTTACTGTGAAATCTAAAGTAAGCCGCTAACAGCTGTTCATGTCTGTGTCACTTGTTTACACTGAAGAATCGCTACGTGAACACCCTGCCATGTTTTGTTTTGTCTGTGATGAGTTCTGAAGTGAATAGACTTTGAAATATCCCGTAATACAGGTAAAAATACCAAGATAATCTAGTACAGCTGTGGGAGGAAATTTAGTTGCCAAAGAGTTAAAATATTCGTTTCTCAAATGAGACAGGTACTTAATTCTTTTGCAATAGGGAACCAATCAAATGGAATACAGGTAAAAAATACTAAGAACATTTGGTACAACCGTGGGGAAATTTGGTAGGCAAAGAGTTAAACCTAGAATGTTATATAACGTTTTTTTTTCAGTTATAGAAATGTCATTCATTGGAAAAGAAAAGATGTTTAAACATTAAAAATAACAATGTTTCTACAATTAAAAATAACAATGTTCAATTGTTGAATTGTTTCTACACATGCTGTTAAAATTTGAAATCATTTGAACAAGAAAATTATGAGATTAGGAAATAATATCAATTTTTATGAAACAACCTGTGCATATCAAATATTATAGAATTTTTTGAAACACCATATATATATATATATATATATATATATATATATATATATATATATAGGGTGCGATGGGTATATTGTTGCTATTTAAAATCATTGATTTCACGCATGCGCTTTGGTTGTTTCAGGTTTGTCTACCCTGAAGCAACCTAGAGTCAGTTGAACACAGTCTACGAGGAAAGCAGCACTGTGACCCGATTGAATCCCCCAGAAATTTGAAAATAGCATGCTATACTGCATGGCATTCACACCGGAAAATTCTAGAGTGTTTGGGTGTCAATCTGAGGACAGTATAGATGATGTGAAAAGAGTTGGATGAGTTCAGTTCTATTTCTTTGAATTTTTTAGATGAGGCTTGATAATTAGTATTATTTGGATTGTTCAGACTATTGTACTCATCGTTATCGTTATTTGTACAACGTTTCAGCCGATGTGCCCCCCCCCGCAGGTTCCCAAGTTCGAGAAGGCTACCGAGTCGACAAGAAATACCCGAAGAAGATCGGAGGGCACATCGACCGAAACAGATAATAATAAAGATGAGGACAATAGTCAGAATAATCCAAATAATACTGATTTCAGTTGGGATTAGAAAATAACCAAATTTGTTGGTTACATCCAAGCCATGATTGACAACGATCTCACCAATCAGGTCCATAGCCAGAGAAATGGGAGTATCTGAGTTTCGTTTCAGGCCGCATGAAGACATTCACTATATAGAACCAGGTGAATGAGCAGTTCATGACTTGCAATACTCCTCTTTGGCCCTTACTTAGGCTAGACGGGCGGTCAGAGAGACCCCCTCCAATCAATCGGCTGGCCATGTCAAGCCCTAGCACCTACATAATTGCCCCAACCCTATTGCTCTTATGGCAAGCCCCAACCCCTTTGTATCATATGGGTGTTAGAAGGCGGTGGCTGAGGGTCTACTACGTTAAACTCTATCTGGTGGTGGAGGTTTGGGGAATGTGGAGCACCCCTTCATCACCATTGCTCCCTCGTCCACTCTGACCCAGAGTGGTAGTACCTGTTAGGGTCCCATATATGGGTTAAATAGTAAAACATAAGTTGATAAACAAAATTTGTTATCCATTAAGAATGAATTTATTTAAAAACTTTGTCGGCATTAAATGGCCCATTGAGGTTGATATGCCGTAAAACAAACCAAACCAAACCAAACAATTTCTCATACTAGATGAGAAAAGACCAATTTTTATCACAGTCCATGAATGATAAGTGGTAAGACTGTGCTGCAAAGCTTTGGAAAAACTTTCTCAAACGAAAAAAAATTTCTGCTAGATCAGATGGTGAACTCACAGAATTGTTGGCTTGCTCTATCCCTACAAGATTTACCGACAGTAATGAAAAGAATTTAACCCATCTTCATTTGAAGCCACTCTGTCCTTTCACTTGCCCTCTCAGTCGCTTGCCAGAACTCATTCCTGCATTTTGGAGGTCAGCCCGCAGCTTATCAAGCAACTTTGTGCTGTGGCTGCCCATTCGTGCCCGGTAGTTGTTTGACTATATTAAATCAAATTAAAAGGATTTTTGTGCTGTTAGATTTTGGTTTTAAGATTATAAAAGGTGATGTGCTATACATTTCTGGCCATACCATTCACATCTGTGATACCATTTCCGCTCTCCTCCCATACCATTCGCCAGAGTTATAGTTAGGTTTTATGGTCCTCAAACGCGCCGTAAAATTCAATGAGCTATCCTGCACCATTACCATTTGATCTAACATAGCTCTGCTCTTATCATACCATTCTTTGTCATGTGATCTCAGCGACCAACCATCGTCTGGTCGGTTTGGGACAGACACAGAATCTATTAGCGACACACTTCCGTCGTCTTTTGCTTTTGAATGATTCTTTATTGCCCCCCTCTCTGTCTCTCTGCGTCTCTCTCTCAAACACTGACACACACTATCTATCTATCTATCTATCTCACACACCCAACTCTCTCTCTCTCTCTCTCTCTCTCTTTCTCTCACACACACACACACTCTCTCTCTTTGGAAACTTAATTATTTTCTTTGCATACCAAGAGGATGAAGACGAAAAACTTACAGCTTTCGGCGCAGTTCAAAGACGGTCATCATGAAGTTCTGAAGGTCCTCTTTGTGATACACTTAATCGCAGACCGACTTTTTTTGAAGCATGCAAAGACGTTATCATAGATATCACGTGACAGGCAAACCGTTTGAAGACTTTAATGTTTTAAACAGTCTACAAAAAGCTTACTGCTTATTTTCCTGCTAATCTTGTGTTTAAAAAGAAAAAAAGACTAAGAATATAAAACTTCAGATAATGCGCGATGTGCACTTTTTTTTTTATTAATATCTGCAATGCTGGCCACTCCCCTCCCCCCTCTCTCTCTCTGATGAAGCAAAGGCGTGCTTAAATTTTAAGTTCAAAGTTTAAATTCCTCCTTTGAGGTGGGTTTATGCATTTGAATTTTTCTTCTTATTTTTTCCTTCTGGTTTCGTTGGTGTTCCACTAAAGAAGAAGATGGAAAATGAATCTTTACTCTTTTAGTTTTTATTCATTTAATCCGCTGCTTCTTACTGCATCAAAGACGATGAAAGATCTTTGAAAGAAGTGTCCCAAGTCGCACCAAGAACTCAACTCGATGGTAAATGCATCAGTCTAGAAATCTCACCACATTAAATGTCGAAAAAAATTATACCCAGAAATCATCAAATGAAAGCCGGTTTTATGATGAAATTAAAAAAAAATGCAAAATGTATGGTTATTTTATCCTTGGTATGGCAACCAGTCAAGGAGAAGGAAAACTGATTTCAAACCAAACCGTTAGTCAAAACTACTTTAAGAGCTCCAATTAGAACAAAAAGAGGAAAAGAGTTTTCCAGACCCTCCCGCCACGAACAGGATGTGACAGAATTTGAAGCTTGCTTCAATTAAACGTTTTCCTTCTCTTATATTAGTTGCTTAACCAAGGCTAAATAACCCAGTGAACGCTTCTATTTACTCAAAGGTTAGAATAGATAGATCTATACCTTTCCCCAAGAACATTAGCGCGAAGTGAAATGCAGTCTCGTCCAAGATTTGAACTCGGTGATGATAAGGGGATGTGGTGGCAGGAATTTTCTTATAGCCAACACTAGGCTCTCCTGTTCGTGTTGCATTCGTGGTGCAGTCCTGTTGCCATATATAGTGTCTTCCAGCAGCCACTCTTTCGATCTAGGACAGCACTAAATCCTCCAGGCCTCCGTGTTAAGTTTGAGGCCATGTGGGAAAATGAATGGACGCATAACGTCACCAGCTCTAGTAACAACCCCAGATGCCATGATATATATATATATATATATATATATATATATATATATTCGTCACAAACTTACTACCACGTTTTCATTGTAACATCTCTAGTAACAACCAGATACCACATGCTCCTATAATTTGGTATGAGCTCTCTATAAGGGGTAAATTAAAATTAACTCTCACTACTAGCATATAAGCAATGGTCGTTTCCCCGGAAACTTGATCCTCCCTGTGACCGTAAAAATTATAAATAAGCCTATGTATTTATTAGTTTAAAAACACCAGCCTTGCTACAGCAGCCGTCATTTGTCGAGGGGATAAATATCAGGCTGGCAAACAGTCAGTCGGAGTTCAACCCTAGCCAAGGATAATTGTTGTGTCTAGCCACACTGAAGAGGCGTGAAACGCCGAAACACGTGTTTGTGGATGACTTATTAATTTATATATAATCATCACAAAGTTACTACCACATTTTCATTGTTGTAACATAGGTAGTTAATCCAAAAAAGGGTTCAATATATTTCGTAAAATATAGAGTACCTATAGTTGTAGAAAATTCTTTCTTTCTACCATATTATACTACTTATATGAAACCAAACGCAGACCCCATATATGTTAACCCCAGGTCTAACCACCCACCCACCTCGATAATTAAGATAATAAGGAAAATCTCAGATTTAGTAGAATACAGAATTAGTAAAAATTCTTCTAACAACCAAATTTTCCATTGTGTTAGTAATATGTATAATAAATCACTATATGTAATAGACTAGAAATAAAATTAAATTTAACAAAGAGTAAAAGAAGGAAAAACTAAATTGGAAAAAAACAGAAATAGAAACATTTTGTGGTATAAGCCAAGATTCAACCTACAGAAAATAGGAAAGATATTTCTAAATTTAATAAATAAACATTTCCCAGTTAACCACACTCTACACAAAATCTTTAATAACAGCTTAAAGATTAGTTCTCCTGTAATGATAATAGAAAGGATAATTAAAAAACATAATAACAAAATAATTAACAACCATGCAAATGATAGGAATAAGTTAAAAGACCGACAGAAAAAACTGCAATTGCCGAAACCCAGATATGTGCCCGGTAAAAGGAAAGTGTTTGATTAAATGTGTAATTTACCCTACGTCGATAACATCTACACAGAAACAAGGCCTTATTAAATTTTGCGTAAGTTGTACAAAATCAGAATTCAAAACTAGGTTTTCAAACCATAAACGCTCAGTTTTAAAATATTAAACTAAAAAATGTAACAAACTTATCTAGCTATGTTTGGAACTTAAAGAATCAAAATATAACACCTATTATTAAATGGGAAATATTAAAGAGATCCAATACCAGCCGAAGTTTGACTGATCCATGTTTTTTTGTGTTTACAAAAAAAGTTAGTGATAATTAAATTCCAGGATAAAAAAACATTCTGAATAGAAAACATGAATTTCGGGGGAAATGCTCCCATAAGATACACAACTCATTAATGTATTATTAAAATTAATATAGATATAATATAAGATATGCATTATATATATATATATATATATATATATATATATATATAATATAAACTTCAACTTAATTGATTTATCAGAAGACTCCAACCCAAGTAGTAAACATAAATAAGATGTAAACAAAGTGAATAAAAGAAAAAAAGGGATGGGAGTTGAGGACAGCTGACAGATAGAATTACTAATTACTTTTGCCTGATAAGCGTATGAAAAACCAATCTTTAATTTCAAAGGGAACATTTAGATTTAAAGACTAAAGTTTTATACTAATTAAAACATAATTAAAATAATAATTAAAATATAATAAACAAGTATATATATATAAAATTACTTACCTATGATTTTTAGTTTTCCTGAGGAAGATGTACCTTGAACACCGAAATCCTGGTAGAGAGAAAGTTTTTCCACAACTATATATATATATATATATATATATATATATAGTTGTGGAAAAACGTTCTCTCTCTCTCTCTCTCTCTCTCTCTCTCTCTCTCTATTATATATATATATATATATATATATATATATATATATATATATAACAAGTAATGTTTTACACCATTACAGAGAAATATCCAAAGAAATATATGTTTATTTATAATTTTGTTGCTCCTAATATGAGCTTAATTTCGGTGCAGGCTTGCTGTATTTTTTATTGAACATGTCCGCGTGTTTGCTCTAAATACTGTGTAAATTTTGTGTTTTAAGACATAATCTAAACAATATAAATTCTTATTTTTAGTCACTATAACCCGATAAAAATCAAACAATTGCTAAATTTTGCGTGTTATACATGAGTATACGTTATACAAAGATAATTACAATAATCTGAGTTGAAAAGCACAGGAAAAAGCTTAGTTTAATCGTTGTCTCTAGTTACTGTAAATAATGATATAATTTATTGAGCTAAGCTTATTTCAGCACAAGATTAGACATATGAGGCATCCAGCAAGACTAGAACTCACTAACAATGGGCCGCTAGCCTAGCTCGCTAACCATTATGCCACATGAAGATCCCATATAAGGATCGATCTGGTACACTAAAACCCATCAACAATGTAAGATTACTTTCCAAAGAACTCGCGTATTTCTGTATCACGTACATTAGGCTGTGGACTGAAATCACGAATGGATCTAAAAAGAGGGATCGTTGTGTTTCACCAGTCATAGTCAGGCAAGATCTCGAATGCTGATTTTCAAAGCTACGTCCAAAACTTTGGAAATGGGATGATAATTTTTATGACTGTTTAGTGAGTTGAGTCAAAGTTAATATATACATATATATATATATGTGTGTGTGTGTGTGTGTGTGTTTTGGGAAAATATGTGCTTAATTGAAGTCATACCTAATTTGAAAATTAATTAGTTGATAATTAGTGAATTAGGCGAGTTATAGACATGAAAGTGCTATGTTTTGATTCGAACCCTAACTGCCAGGCTGCCAAGCGGGGATTCTAACCATAACTTGTTTTCCAGATTTTTCGTTTGTTTTTAAACTGATATATACTATATTTTAGGATAACTTGCTGCACGTCAGTATGAGAGTAAACAGACAGCTGACAATTGTCGGATATCGCCATCTCAAACAGATTGTTTACTCTCATATGTGTGTGTGTATATATGTGTGTGTGTGCCTAATTTGTGTGTGTGTATGTGATGTATGCGTATTTAAATGGGGTTTAATTTTCGAAAATGTTACATTACTTTCCGAATAACATAATCTATCTATCTATCAATCTATCTATCTATCTATCTATCTATCTTATCTTATCTAATTACTTAATATCTTGATTACATACTGCTTCTTGGAGTAGCTTCTATCATTCTAAATATTTTCTTTTGTCCTGCTTTTCAAATCGCCCACAACTGCACTTGTTTCTGTTTTTTCCTCAACAGTTCCTTGTTTAAGTCTTGTCATCCTTTGATTGGTGCAACATCAAATCTCTGTCTCACGTTGTGTTTTGATTTCGGTTGGGACCGATGTCTCATATGTTTATACCATAATTGATTTATATTTGAACTTGGTCAGATCAAACGCTGACTTTTGCTATTCTCTAAGTAAATCTGATAACATTGAAACAAACGATAAAGATGAATATGAATCAAAACCTTTTCTGTATTGAAAATCAAACCCAGGGGATTAAAGAAGAGTATCGGCCACCGATTTCCAAACCCTCAACCATAGATCCATATCTTTGATATTGGTAGTTAGCTCAGTCGGTAGAGAATCCGCCTGGGAACTAAATGGTTCTGGGTTCGATACCAACTAATGCAAAAAATGTATCATTCTTTCATTATCGTAAAGATAAACAGTAATGAAAATTTATTGGAAAAAATTGGATAAATTATCTGTCCTAGGCACCAAGGGCCGAAATTGCCAATATACTAAATTGAATTCCATAGCTAAGTAACTTATAATATTGAGCAGTTACTAGCGAGAGGTCTAAATTCGGTCACTCCTAAACCCTTAAAAGAATTCAGCAGATAAGTCTGGTCGCAAACGCCATTAAGTTTGCAATTTTTTTGTACCTTTCTGAATACATATATATATATTTTTTATCTTGGACTGTTGTTGTCTTTTTTCATCCGAATTTTACCTGGGAAATTATATGAGGCCAAGCAAAAAGATCATAAAATAGGAATTTCAACAATCACTTAATCGTTAAACAACGATGCAGATTGAGGTCTTTAACACCAAGGCGGTTGAGCTTTGCTTAATTCCAAGTCACCTTGGGATCAAAAGAACATACACATAAACAATATTTTGGTTCAACTTTTACGTTTACGGTATCATCTTCACAGGAGGTAGCCATTTGTTGTTTATTTCGTAAACGCGATTCTGATTGGTTGATTATTAATGGTAGATAAAATTACTAATCTCATTGGCTAATCTTTTCTTTCGGAGCTACTCTTTTTTATGCATAATTAAGTAAATTAAAGGTCTTTGCCTACCAAATTTTCCCATCGGCTGTACCTAATTTTCTTGGAATTTTTTTACCTGTATGATGGGATATTTTAAAGTTAATTATCTATTCACCTCAGATTCATCCAGGCCAAGTGTCAGTAAGTGCCACTGACTTAATATCGACACAACCCTAACTTAGATATACATGATCTATCTCCGTTATTGAGCACTATTTATTATAGATCACTCTCTCTCTCTCTCCCTCTCTCCCCTCTCTCTCTCTCTATATATATATATATATGAAGAAAATAACAGATTAAGAAAAATCCGACAAAATGTGAGAAAATATATTATAAAGGTGAATAACGAACACAAACAATCAGTTCAATTAATATTTTGTCTGTTAATTTCAGAAACTTCATCAGCATTACTTTATTAGTTTATACAGAATGGAATAAACTGCTCCATATGTATTATATCTGTAAATTTTTAAATATAGATATACTAGCAGGACCTGCAGATATACCAAAGTATGATAATTTAATTATTACCACAATTGATATGTTTACTTAAGAGCTACTGCAAAATAGTTCAATATTTAAAAAGTATAATAATCGTGATTTAACACTCTCTCAATCTTTTGTTCTTTCTTTCCTTATTTTTATATTTTCCTTATATTCGATTGAAACATATTAGCGTTATCACTTCCGTGCACGCATCCCTCTCTCTATCTTTCCCCAACTCTCTTTCTTTCTTATTATATTTTTCTGTGTAGTATGTCCTTTTTCTTTCCTTTCGTATAAACGGAATAGTCCATTATTTAGCAGAAGTGACGTAAAAGGGGAGACAGAAGAGAGAACGAAAAGTAGAGGCACAGTGAAAGAGGGTGTAACAGATGAAATTGGTGGATGGTGCGGTAAAATTAACCCTTACCCACTCCTTTACTGTGGTTCTACCTTTCTTTCTCTCTTTCGCTTCTCCCCTTTTAAGTCCTTTTTAGCTTAGCGTCACTTATAGACCAATTTGTATAAATACAGTCATATATATATATATATATATATATATATATATATATATATATATACGTCATCCACAGACACCGTGTTTCGACGTTTCACGTCTCTTCAGCGTGGCTAGGCACAACAGTTACCTCTGACCAGGAGCGAAACCCGACTGACTTTTCATCCGCCCGATTCGTTAACCTCTCGGCCATTTGACAGCTGCCGTGTTTAGGGGTGGTGTCTAAACTATTAAATACTACATTTGTTTATATATTTTACAATCACCAGAGAGATCCAGTCTGTAATCAGACGATCATTGCTTTATGCTGGCAGGGAAAGTTAATTTAAGTCACCCCTGGAGAGCTCTACCGGGTTTTGGAAGCATATAATAAGTCTTCCACAGACACACACACACACACACACACACACATATATATATATATATATATATAGTGTGTGTGTGTATGTGTGTATGTATGTGTGTATGTGTGTGTGTGTGTGTGTGTGTGTGTGTGTATCATTAGCTAGACAGAAAGTAATTTGCAAAGACTACCATATTTGTGAACACAGTCACGAGTTTTGCGCAATATGCGGATCGAACTTTTCCTAAGTCGCAGTGTTGTGCTGAATGCTAAACATACACGCCCGTGAACACACACACACACACACACACACACACACACACACACGTGCCCGCGAACAGACACACACACGTATACATATCCCCTCTCTTTCTCCACCTCCGCCTCCTTCTCTCTCTCTCTCTCTCTCTATATATATATATATATATATACATGTATATATATATATGTATATGGCATATGTGCTTAAGGCAAGCTCGTCTCTTAATAACTGTGCTTTTGTATGTGCCTTAACTAGCATTTGCATTATTGTGTTTTTTTAATGTCCGTTTTATCCGTCAGATGGCGTTGATGCATGTCCAAAATGGAAGTGAGATTCCATGATTTATTGATATTTCATTACTTGAGAGATGCGTATGATTTTAATCGTAATAATCATGTTCAAAATTAAAAGAAAATCAGTGCCGCCATATTGAATCTAACTTGGTGCAGAATTGTAAAAAAAAAAAAAAAAAAAAAAAAAAAAAAGTATGCATTCAAAATTTTATTATCAATTTCATCCACAAATATTTACTTTTTTTCTTTTCTTCATCCCATTGAAGAATATTTTTATTGAAAAAGACAGAAAATCAAATACAGGAAGCAAGCTTCAGTTCAGCGTTACATATTTGGGGTTTTTTGTTCGATCGATTCACTCTGGTGGTCGACACTAGAATGAATGACAAGTCGTCTGTTTTCTAAGACGGTAGCGTTACAGTTGATGGACATCATAGAGCAATATGTTGGTTAAATAAATAAGGGGAAGTACACACACAAACCAGAATCTGTCCTGGAAAAGGATTCAAGCAAAGTTCTTTGGGAATTTGAGATAAAAACAGATCAACCAATCCCGGTCAGAAGACATCATCATCATCATCATCATCATCATACCATGGTGGCAGCATGGATACCCATCACTCTCTCTCTCTCTCGTCAACCGCCCCTATCTGTCATTGCTTCTGAGAGGTCTTCCGTGCAGCATCCAGAATCCGCACAGAGCTGATTGATGTAGATTTTTGATGGTCGGCCTATGTGTAGGTGTCCACAGGAAAACGTCAATTATGAGTTTTCATGTGATTGTTTCAAGACAGCATGAAGTATCCTTATGTAGCTTTTCCCCCTATGCGTTAGAGTCCAAGTGGTGCAGCCGTACAGTAGCACTGATACGACCAGAAGATCGCATCATCATCATCATCATCATCATCATCATGAAACATGGATATCCATGACTCTCTCGCCAAACACCCCTATCGGTAATCGCTCCCGAAAGATCCTCTGTGCAGCATCCAGAATCCCCACTGAAATGATTGATGTAGATTTTTGATGGTTGGTCCACACTGGTGCGCCAATGTGTAGGTGTCCACTGGAGAACGTCAATTATGAGTTCGTCCTTCCTTCTCCAGCAAGTGTCCAAGTGGTGCAGCCATACAGTAGCACTGATATGGTTATGACTTGGAAGAATTTTCCATTTATCTTATCAATAAGATCACATTTCCATCCTGTTTTAGTAGATAAAAATAAAATAACTTGTCAGAAAGAAATGAAATAACGCCCCGTCGACAGGGTTTAGAATACACTGACGATATCCTCTGAAGAGGGGTGAGATACTAAATTGCTGGCGAGGCTCCAGTTCTGGAGATTTGGGGAGTATGGAGTACCTATTCATTGTCATTACTCGCAGGTCCACTTTGGCTGGAGTGGTAGGGTCACATCTATGGGTCAAATAGACCCATGGGTTAAATAGAGCCATGTTTAAAAATACTTCGTATCCGATAGGACCGCGCGAAAAAAAACCTTTAGAAACAAATATACCGAAAATGTAAATATAAACATATAATAAACGTGATTCCCAAACCTCCAGGCATAAAATAACACTAGGCGGGTTGACATGCCGTTAAAATCAACCTATCGATCAATATATGAAACAATTAACTACATAATAAGTGAATACAGAAAACTTGTATGTAAGGAGTACAAGAGTAGATACGACTGGTTTGGGACGGTGATCCACTGGTAACAGTGCAAAAGTCTGAAATTTTGACCATACAAATAAATGGTATACTCACAGACCAGAAACTCTGCTGACCCCCCCAACCCCCCAAAAAAAACTTTAGGTTTCAGTGATAACAATCATAATCAGATCACTTGGAACAATCCCAAAATAACCTGAAAAAGAGGTTCGGGAAACTGGAGACTCGGATAAGCATTGAAACCGTCTAGAACTCGGCATTACCGTGATCGGCTAAAATAGAGAGAAGGTTTGGATTCTTTACTTTTAATGGCATATCAAACTTCACGGGTTATTTAATACCAAAGCCATCCTTGTAGAATAACAGTAGTGGTACTATTTAACCACTATCTAACTGGGGGTGGGTCGGTGTGAGGGATTTCCTACCTAAGTGCATTGCTCCGAAAGTGAACGTAATAGCACGAATGGGGTTCGAACTGGCTTATGACGATGTCGCAGTGCAGCACTTTACCCACTACGCCACGGGGACTCCCGGCAAAATACAGAGAAGAGTTCTTGAAAACTGAGGAGATTTGTTTTCACTGGGACTTCAGTGAAAACCACCTGTTAGTAACTGGTGTTAAAAATCACAAATCGTAAAATAATAATAATTGCTTTTAACCCTTTGCCTACCAAATTTCCCCAAAGGCTGTACCGAATTTTCTTGGCATTGAGATGATATTTTAAACTTAATTATCTATTCACCTCAGAACTCATTCTATTCAAATAAAGTCATATCATTATTGGAATCTGAGTCCTTCTGTTCAATTATAATGAACTAACCATTAGTTTTTTGTACTTTGTTTGAGGTAGGATCGCAGTGGTGGGATAGCCGCTGTGAGCTGCTTAAAGTACGTAAAGAGTTAAAGGAAGAAAAATGAGAAATGTTTTTGACCTAAAAACGATATGAATTAAAGAGAATTTCTGTGCATGTTTCCGCACCCATGCTAACACCAAAACGGCCTACGTCATGTTAAATGGTTAATACGTATGATATATTTACGACTTCCAACAAAGTCGAAATAGACATGAAGTCATTTTCTAGTGGAGAGCCACACACAAATCAAAACTGATGCGTGGCAGTTACGAGAAAATTCTTTGTCCAGTCGGCATTCTCCTTCAGGTGCGCCCTTGGCGTTGAGCAATAAACACAGTCTTCGTGCTCTTTTCAAAATGGTCAGTCACCAAATTTTTGGTGGATAAGAAGTGCTAACCATAACTGTAAACTCTGCCTTGTTTGGAATTGGTTTATAGCAAATATTATTTTAATCTTGCAAAATATTTGTTTTGAAGCTATTGAAAATGGCGACAAATTCAACAGAGTATACAAGGCTCGAACATGGTGTTTGGTGGATGAGAAGTACAAACCAGGTGAAATTTACAGAAGAATTTGTGATGAGTACAGAAAAGCATGTTTTAATCCAAAAGTGTTTTCAAATGGGCTAAATATAGGTTTGCCATTACGAGCCTGAGTCAAAAAGACAGTTCTTGGAATAAAATTTCGTCGACCCGAGTTCAATTCTTGGACAAAGCTGTTTGCATTTCACATGGCGCTAATACCCTTGGGAAAGGTATGAATCCAATTCTCCCTCCAGCTATGGGTAAATAGCAGAGCAGTCTGGGCTCTTTAACCATTGCTATGTAACCAATCTAAGAGAAGGAAAACTCTGAATTCAAACCTGTTAAATTCCGCTTAAGAAATTGAACTTGTGTAGTATCTATCATATAGTTATGGTCCCATCTATGAGTTAAAAAGATTAAAAAAATAAATTCTACAAAACTGCACGTGTAAAGCAAAATTGATTACCAAGTGTTGTCTTGCACTCTAACAATTTGTTACAAATCATACAAAAAAAAAAAAAAAAAGATTTGGTATTAAATAACCCTATGGGTTGATATGCCGTTAAACAAAACCAAATGATCTCGTCTTTGTCTTACCGTTCCTGCCAAATTTCTTCGAAACGCCCGCAGTAGTACGTTAGTTATTTAGTTAGGCCGAGATCCGACTGAGTCCAAAACAACAAATCACTAATTCCCCACTTCACTATCCATCATTGCCACCTTCATTCCTTGGACTAATTCCAGGGCAGTAATCTGCTCCAAGACCGGTTCCCGCTAGATAACCGAAGTTAAGCAGCTATGAGCCTGTTAAATATTTAATGTCGTTTCAAATCAATATTTAACTTAGGTATTCATTTATTCAGACGCTTATGTGGTAAAGACGTCCCGTTGTGGTGTAATGGTTAGCAAGCTACTACCACTGATCAGTTATTAGTGAAAACAAGTTCGAACCTCGCTGGATTCCACATACCTTGTGTTAAATCCTACCCGCGGTAAACGGAGTGGGTAATTATTTTAGACATGTGGTAACCATCAGTCTATTGTATTTCAAAGCAGTTTAGATTGTTTAGTCTGATGTCAAAGCTATTACTGCATCTTGTAGACCTTGCGTAGGACCAATTACGGTCAAGTCTCTATATATATATATGTATATATATATATATATATATAAACGAAGGTCATTCAATAAATAATTGATAGATAAATTTATATGTACATGAATATATAGATAAATATGAACAGACTGATATATATATATATATATATATAAGAGAGAGAGAGAGAGAGAGAGAGAGAGAGAGAGAGAGAGAGAGAGAGAGAGGAGAGAGAGGGGAGAGAGAGAGGGAGGAGGAGAGAGAGAGAGAGTGACTAATGAGGTGATTTCAGGAAGAGCAAGATGCATTTGAAATATGAAATAATGAAAGAAAAGAAGAGACAGCAGAAAAATAAAGAGAGGAAGAAAGAAAATGATTCGTTTATTATCCTCTCCTAAGAAAATCGAAAAAAAGAGGGAAAAGCAGAGAGAGAGAGAGAGAGAGAGAGAGAGAGAGAGAGAGAGAGAGAGAGAGGGTGCATAATGGTGGAAGGTGAGGAGAATAGAAATTGTGTAAGACTGTCGATGGGGGTGGATGTGTTTTGAGGAGATTGGGCTGATTCAAAACCCAAATGGGAACTGTGATGGAGAATAAAATTAAAATAAGATTTTCTTTTTTTTCTTCCTTTAACTGCCGCCTCACTTCCGCTGTCGACATCAGCAATAATCCGCGAATCTTCTGCACCTTTTTGCTGTCGCCATTGACAAGCGCCATCATCGCTTCCTTCGTCAGCGTTTCCACAACTGAAAGGATACGATTTGGAATTATTTCACTAGAGCGCTCTCCTGAAAAAGAAGTTAACATTCGATGATGGCTCACGTGACCAATTTTTGAGGAAGCCATTTTTCTCCTGTTTCTATGAAATATCCGTGAAAGAAAACAAAAAGAAGAAAAGAAAAAAAAGAAAAAAAAAAATGAAAATAAAAGAATTAGATAAATTCTTAGAAAAAGAAAAAAAAAAAATCGCACAGAAGGTATAAACAACGACTACAAAAATTAAACATCCTACAACCATCTTCATTAAGTCCATATTTTTTTTTATATTCTTTTATGTGCCCTCGTAAAAAAAAGTGCAAACTCACGTTTAGATCTCATGATGGCTCACGTGACCATTTTTAAGGAAGTCATCATTTTTTATTATTTATTTATTTATTTATTTCTATTCATTTTTATTCATTTTTATTTATATATTTTTTTTTTATTTCCTTGGATGCTTGAGAGTTCAACATTTCTCGTGTCTCTCCAATTCCCCTCCACTCCGTCCCCGGGCCACACACTCGCAAACATATACATACACCCTCTCACACAGAATAAATAAAAGGCGACAATCCGAACATTAAAACATGAATCCTCCATCGTCTGCTCCACCATTACTTGGACGAGTAACAAAAACCCACATCATCATCATCATCATCATCATCATCATCATACCACCACCACCACCACCACCACCATCATGATTTTTTTTATTTGTTTCCATCTTCCATTTAATGCCATTGAAGCGTGTCTGTTCAATACAGGCTGCGGGCAGCAAAGAAAAGAAATGAGGAAGGAGTGAAAAAAACAAAAAACAACAACAAAAAAAAAAACGAAAAAGAAAACATTAATTTACTTAGTTAAGCTGAATTTGGCACAAGGCCAGGAGTATGTGTTTACATAACCTCTCCAACACGGGCAGGATGTGACACAAGATCAATTTTTTAAGAGGATTGATAACCGTTACGCATTGTCCTAACGCTACACGTTTTTATGCTTATGTTACTTGAAAATCATAAAAAAAAAAAAACACAAGAAACAAAAAAAAAAAAAAAACAAAACCAACAAAACAAAACAAAAAGAAAAACAAATAAAAAGGTCTTATCCACAAATAAAATGAGAAATTCAAGCATAATGGGAAGGACTACCTGGAAGCCATGTTTTGAAAAAATAATTAATTCAATGAATTACTGAACTCATAAACATAAATCAAGAATCGACCTATACACAAATACATACGGTACATTAACGGATTAAAACAATGAATAAAATAGATTTATTTTAAAAAAATCAAAAAATTTGTCGACCCGAGTTCAAATCCTAGACAAGGCTGTTTGCATTTCACATAGCGCTGGGAAAGGTATGAATCCATATATTCTCCCTCCAACTATGGGTAAAATAGTAGGGCAGACTGAGCTCTTTAACCTTGGGTAGGTAACCAGTCTAGGAGGGGGAAAACTCTGAATTCAAAATTCCTGAGTCAGTCGTTGATTGGGTTTGTGGCATTCCTTGATGCACCAATTCTTTCATATCGACTGTGCCAAAAAGTGCGGAATGGTCCGAAACAAGCCTTCACCACTATAAACAAATCACTGTGTTGGTTGTTCACCGAATGAACACTCATGTGTCGAAAATCGACGAGAGTATCCATATATATATACATTTTGCGGACCTTTTTTTTTTTATAAAATATTACATTTTCTCCCGTTGAACCAAAACAACATTATATATATATATATATATATATATATATATATATATATATATATATATATATATATATATATATATACAAGAAGGTCTTTCAATAAATAATTTATAGACAGATGAATTTATATATACATAGATTTATAGATAAAGATGAACAGACTGATATATATATATATATATATATATATATATATAATATATATATAGAGAGAGAGAGAGAGAGAGAGAGGGACGATTTAGACCACAGCGTTGTTAAGATTGGCTAGAATACTCAGCAAATATTCATCGAAAAGCTGAACAATTACCTGAATCGTACCAAATCGCCGAAAAGGCTGTGGAACATGGTGACGGTGATACCAATCAAGGTTGGAGCCCTTGGAACATTTCCTAAAGAGACAGAAGTGAAGATCAGAGAAAGAATTGAGATCAGAGCACAGTTAAAATAAGCTAGGATACTTAGAAGAGGTCGGAGACCTGAGGACACTTGGTGTCACTCAAATTCCAGTGAAATACCTCTAACGCTAGTGTGAAAAACACACAAAGGAGTGATATTGTAATAATAATAGTAATAATAATAATGGAGATTCTGTATCTATTTATCTGTAAACAAAACTACGTCACTGCTTATTTCACCTTACCCAAAATCATCATAACAGAATAATACACACAAAGTTTGAGTATGCAAACTTAGAGGGTCCTCATTGTTTTTTTTAAAACAAGTTTTAATAAATAAATGCCCGGTATTATATATTTATATATAATTTGTTTGATTTTAATATATATTTAAAGTTATCAGAACTAAGTTTCCATTTCAAATTGTTTTTGTTTTTTGATTTGATGATTTTACTTATTTATGGTACAAACTCTCTAACTACCACACCCTCAGGCAATATCTTTCAAAAATGTATTTTTACACCGCCTGGGGGTGTTTTTGTCCTCGTAATAATAATGCCTTATTACAATCATGTTACTTGTTAATATGCGTATCTTTGTTGTTTTAGCACGTTAGTTTATGCTGAGAGGTTAAAGAATCGCGTTCATTTTACGTTCATATTTACATTTTTTGTGTAGTTGTTTCTTGGAAGTTTTTGTTTACACGGTCCTATCAAATACGAATAATTTTTAAACAGAGCTATTTGACCCATAGACGAGACACCAACAGGTACTACCATTCCGGATCAGAGTTAGACTTAAGGTAATGACAATAAATTTGTATTTCACACTCTCGAAATCTCCAGAACTGGAGCCTCACCATCAGATGTGGTTTAGTGGACACAATTCTAAAAAGTAAAGCTGATTTCAATTCAGTTTTCCTTCTCCTAACTGATTTTTAAACCAAGGGCTAAAAAAACCCATTTCGCCCAACCCATTTATCCGTGGGGGGCAGATTATTATTATTTAAAATAATCAGATGAAATTGAAATAATGATAATAATAATAATAGGAAAAATGTAAAAATATTCCGTTACACAGAGAAAGATTTTTACGACCTTCATCAGAGCGAATTTTTTATTTTTTGAGGTGTACGGAATATTTTTACATTTTCCTTATTATTTATTATTATTATTATTATTATTGATTATTATCAATTTTCATCTGATTATTTTGATAATAATAATAGCGTAATCCGTATTACATTTGATAAACTGACCGAAACACATGTGTAAGTGATATCGATTAAATTCATTTTTATCCATCTAATTTCTTTTCTTTACTCATTTTTCATAATATATTATATATATATATATATATATATATATATATATATATAGTGTAATCACAAAAGTTTGGCATGGTCGAGAAACTGTTAGTAACCAGTCACAGTTGACTCCATGTCCACGCTACTTTACTTACATATAAATGCTCTATCAATGCTATTGAGCGTTGTTATAAATATAACACCCATATTATATATATATATATATATATATATATATATATATAATATATATATATACATTCATCCACAGACACCATGTTTCGACATATCACGTCTCTTCAGTGTGGCTAGACATTAGCAGGCTACATCCGGTCGCGATGGAAACCCGATTGATTTATCATCAGTCAAGATTCTTAACCCCTCTGCTATCAGTACCTATAGACTTGACGAAGATTTAACTGTTAAATACATACATATGTATATATGTAAAGCCCACCAGAGAGTGCTCCACCCGTTTTATAGAAGAGCGTTGCCTTTAAGCTTAGTTAGTATTCGCCAGCGAATATCCCCCCCCCCAAAGTCTTCAACCCACCAGGGGTGCGGAGCATGTAGGAAATGATGGCATGAAAACAAACATTTATTTGAATATAACGTTTACCTCATCAGATGATGATTTGTAAAAAATGATAGATATTTAAGAATAACTAAACTATCCACAAGGTGGTGATGGCAACCTAAGAACCCCAATCGTGGGAACGAGAAACATTCGAAATTTTACTTTTTAGCTGGGGGAGAGATAGATGAATTCCTATTTTTCCCCATGGGTATCAGAGCGATGTAAAACGCAAACAATCCGTCAAGAATTTGAAATCGAGTCGTCGATTCCATTTCCTAAGAGGATTACCGTTACGCTACGTGCGCCTATTAACGATACATGTTTTTATGCTTATTTTACTTCAAAAGCATACCCCCCCCAAAAAAAAGAAAAAGAAAAAAAAAGAGACACACCAGAAATCTAAAAAAACAAACAAACAAATAAACAAAAACAACAACAACAAAAATACAACAACAAAAAAAAACTTATCGACAATTAAAGTTTAGAATTCAAGGAAGGATTAACTGCGACGTTTGTTAAAAGAAATTAATTCATAAATAATACACGTGTTTCTTAATTTTACGTCCGTTATCATCTTACAACATCCTCTGGTTAAAAATGAGACCGTCCAAGAAGAAATACAAAAATGTAAATCAGCAAAAAAAAAAAACAAAAAACAAAAAACAAAGTTCATATCTCTTTATTAATATTCATGTTCCTTAAATATACGACCGCTATCATCTTGCAACACCCTTTGGTTAAAAACGAGACCGTCCAAATCGTCCAAGAAAAAATGCACAAATGTAAATCCTGATTATCTCGTGTTGCTTATCCGCCGAATGCTTATTACTTAAGAGTGTCGTCACCTCAGCTAGATAAGGGACCATTCTGTTTTTATTATAAAGAAAGAAAGAGAAGAAAAAGGACACGCTACACAGAAAAAATAATAAGAAAGAAAAAAAAAAGAAAGATAGACAGAAAGACAGTATAGAACAGATAGAGAGGGTGTGAGCGCGCAGAAGCGATCTGTTTGAATCGAACATAATGAAAAGATGATATGAAGGAAAGAAAAAATGAGTGAAAGAGAATTAAATAAAGATTATTATACTTTTTACATATTGTACTATTTAGTAATAGCTCTTAAGTAAACACATCAAACTTTGTAATAATTGAATTATCATACTGTTGTATATCCACAGGCCAGGCTAATAATTCAATAAATTAACAAAATCAAGATGAATCAAGAGCAGACCTCTACACAAGATCGAGTAAAATATACACGGTACCATTTAAGGTGGTGGTTCTCAACCATGAGCCATATGCCCCCACACACCGAGATTATATAACATTTTTGGATCCGGATAAGCAACATATATTTAATCATAAAAATACAATAGGACTTTTAAACATCAAATGGCTATGAGGGATCCAAAAGACTAAAATACGTTGGTTGGTTGGTTGGATTTTACGGCACGTCAGCCCTTGGATTATTTTATGCCGAAGACATTTTGTTTTATTAATTCTTGTTGGATATTAATTTTTTTTTCAAACTCAATGTTTTTAAAAAACATTTTAAAGCACATTTTTTATCTATTTAACCCATAGATAGGACCCTAACAGGTACTATCACTCCGGGTCAGAGTGAACCTGGGGTAATGGCGATGAAGGGGTACTCTACACTCCCAAGGGCTCCAGTATTTGGAACCTCGCCCGTAGATGCAGTTTGACGTCATGCCCAGGACAGAATAAAATAAGAACCAAAGAGGTCCATAGTTAAAAGGAAAGGTTGGGAACCACTGCCTTAAATGATTAAAAAACATAAATGAAATAGATTTATTTGAAAAAGAAAGTAAAAAGAAAAAAAAGTAAAATAAAGTAAAGAAAATAATATATTTATGTTTGTCAAATAACTGTCTCACATGAGGGTCGGCAACGTGAAACTCAGGGTCGTGATCTTTTATACAGTTATTGTTACCCTATTTTATAGTCAAATATGATATTGCTGCGCATTGTAGTGCATAGAGCACTGTAATGGTTTTACTGATTAGATACGCTTTTAGCGTTAAATTTTAATCTTAATTGCACCACTCTCTCTCCCCCCTCTCTCTCTTTCACTCTCTCTTTTTCTCTGTCTGTCTGTCTGTCTGTCTCTATCTCTCTCTTTATATATATATATTATATATATATATATATATATATATATATATATATATATATTAAAAAAGGTGACCTATCAAGACTTGAATGAAGACGATGGACAGACATTTTGAAATTCTATAATTCAATTTATATTCCCATTTATTTACTGGGGGGTCTGTCCTGGGGTAGGGGGCGATGGAAGAACCACTAATTCGCTGTGAATGTGCGTGTTTGCTAGAACCGTGGGTAGGTATGGCGTTGGTTACTGTGCAAATGTGACACCAGCGTCTCTACGTTGTCTTTGTGTTTGTAGTTCTCTCATAGGCGCAAACGGGAAGCAAAGCGGCGGTGGCGAGGTGATTGAAAATGAGGGGTGGGAGTTCGAGTTGCGCGAACGATTGGAAAAATACGTTTTTTTCCTTGCCGTTCGTTTTCTTTTGGTGTTGGTGCCACGTAAACGCGACCCGAGATCAAATGTCGATCCTTTTTCTATTTAATCCTTCAGTAATCCACTGAAAGTCGCTGTGGACAAAAGGAGTGAAAGAAAACCGGAAGCTTAATGAAGACCTGAGCAATGCGCCTGCTCGGGCATAAAGTCATTTCCGGTAGCATTCCTCAAAGGTATGCTAGAGGAAAATACGTTCCCAACAGAGTCTCTTTGCACATCCTATTACCTCTTCGGCAGCGACACTTTTTTTGTTGAATATTTTTGGAAATGTTCTTTCTTTTCCCTCCGATTGATTTTTCTTTTTCCTTAAATTGAATGTATTCATCTTTCTTTCTTTTTTTTCTTTCTTTTTTTCTTTCTTTCTTTCTTACTCTCTTTCACGTTTTACTGTTGTCTATAGAGGTTTTAATCTATCTATCTGTTCTCAATTATCTATCTATCTATCTATCTATCTATCTATTTAACTCATTCTGTTTTTATTTGTCTATATATCTATCTATTTCATTCTGTTCTTATCGATCTATCTATCTATCTATCCAAGTCTATTCCAATCAATCAATCAATCAATCTATCTATCTATCTATCTATCTATCCATCTATCTATCCATCCCTGCCCGTTCATATCTATCTGTCTGTTGAAAATATATTTTCCTTCTTTCATTCGTTTTTCTCTCTTTATCTAGTTTTACTGCTTTCCGTAGAAGTTTATATCTATCTATCTATCTATCTATCTATCTAAGTCTCTGCATATTTATCTCAGCCCTTCTTTCTTTCTTTCTTTCTTTCTTTCTTTCTTTCTTCAATCGTCTCACATCCCATTCTCTTACACCTCTTCCTACTTTCCCTTTATTTTTCCTGTCTTCCTCTTTTCTTTCAAATTTCAATGGCGGTTTACACAACATGGCTGACTATCGAAAGTCTTGCAACTCTTTCGCGCGTTTTTATGGCCATTGCTTGTGAAGCCATAATCGTTTGCAGAAAAAGTGTTTTCATGTTTCCATTGATTGGTAAAGAGTGGAGGACACTGGAGAAAGCAATCACATTGCGTTCGCTTCTCTTTGATGGCGGGCTTTTGTTTAACAGATAGAAGCGGTCGGTAGACGATTGGGACTCATGAGATCGGACGAGAGAAGAGAATTTGAAGAGAACGACTCGTACAAGAGATTGAAATAGAGAGAAGAAAGTGAAAGGAGGATGGGATGAAAGTAGGAGAAAGAGGGGCATTATGGAGTTATATAAAGTAACATTGAAGAAGAAGAAGAAGAAGAAGAAGAAGAAGAGAGAGAGAGAGAGAGAGAGAGAGAGAGAGAGAGAGAGAGAGAGAGAGAGAGTGAGAGAGAGAGAGAGAAAGAGAGATAAAGGACGCGAAACACTGATAAATGATAATAGAGAGGAGAAATATACAAAACTAGCGACTAATAATGGGAAAAAAAGTGAAGAAAGTGAAAGAGAGATAGATAGATAGATAACGCAAGAGAGAGAGAGAGAAGAGAGAGAGAAGAGAGAGAGAGAGAGAGAGAGAGAGAGAGGAGAGAGAGAGCGAGAGGATGCGAAACATAAAAAAATGAGAAGACAGATGAAGTTATACAAAAGAGAAACTAATGTGGAGGAGATGGAGGAAGAAGAGGTGAAGAAAAAAATGAAAGATAGATAGATAAATAGATAGATAGAGAGAAGATAGAGAAGAGAGAGAGAGAGAGAGAGAGAGAGAGAGAGAGAGAGAGAGAGAGAGAGGGTGGGTGGGATGCGAAACATTGATAAATGAGAAGATAGAGTGAACATGAAGTTATACAAACTAGCAAGTTTTAAGAAATGAAGAATAAAATTATATATATATATATATATATATATATATATATATATATATATATATATATATATATATATCTTTGAGGCGTAACACAGATTCCTAAAAATACGTGGTTTAAAGTTAACTGACCTGAAAATATGTAAAAGTTTTCAAATGAAATAACTAGTACATTATATCTTTTATTCATTGTTATATCAAAACTGAAAATTTCATTAAATGCGGTTAATTCCCTGATTTTTGTTATTTTTTCTTTCGGCGGGGTGACATACGATGGTGGAATTTAGGTCCGTTAAGTTCGATTTAACCAGAATAACTTTAAATAGAATAAAGTGTGTAAACGAATTTTGATCGTAACCCGTGTTGACAAATTACAGTAATAAATTTAATCCACACCAAAGTATATATATTTAGCTCAGTCGGTAGAGAACCCACTTAGGAATCGTGAGGTTCCTGGTTCGCTACCGGTCGCCGCCAACTCAGCACATGAGTAGCACAGATTGGATAATCTGATCTGTGCAGTAAGCTGGCGGTAAGTGTGGCGCTCCACCTCAGCAAAAAACAAAAAAACAACAAACAAAACAACAATCTTCTTGGTCCTGCGCTAGACTCCATTGCTGTCCGGTTGATTCCGACAATAGGCCGGTTCACCAACTTTAATTTTTACTTTACTTAATATCCAATAATGATAATAATGGTTGATTGGTTGGATTACTGTTAATAGGCATCATATCTTGTAATTTACCTATGGTTTAAATTTGATATGTCGCAGGGAAAATTCCGCGAGGGTGTGTGCCACCCAGGGACCCTGGAGACCCCCATTGATCAAAATTAAATATTCTTATTTATCGGAATTTTTAGATGAGGCTTGATAATTAGCATTATTTGGATTATTCGGACTATTGCCCTCATCTTCATTGTTATCTGAACAACGTTTCGGCCGATATGCCCACCGGCCTTCTTCAGGTATTTCGTATCGGACTCGGGAACTTGCTCGGAATCGGCTAGTTGGATTGGACACATAGTCTAGTGGATAAAAGAGTTAGTTTAAGATAGTTCTAAGTGACAGTTATCTATAGACTGCAGGTTCAATTCTGGTCAGGGCATCAGTAACATAGAATAATAATCAACACAGCTTAACACCTGTATCCCAGCTATGGTTAGCGGAATGAGAACAGGATACCCCCGTGGAATGAATAAAGGGTTAGGTTCAAAGTTCCGCGATGGCTCCCGATTACGTCAAGAAGTTTCCCGATTACGACAAGGAGGTTCCCGAGTTCGAAGACAAGGTTTCCGAGTCCGAAAAGAAGGTTCCCGAGTCCGAGAAAGTTCCCGAGTCCGACATGAAATACATGAAGAAAGGCTAGAGGGTACATCGGCCGAAACGTTGTACAGATAACAATGAAAATGAGGACAATAGTCCGAGTAATCCAAATAATACTGAAATATTCTTATCCAAGTATCCTAGGGAATTTAGTTTCAGAATATATATTATTATGGGTGTCTATCTCCAAAACCCTAGGAGGGGCACGGGAACAAACAGACTGAAACAACATATTTATATACGGATTTTATAATCTTATTTTGTTTTATTTACTTTATAAAAATTTCTTTATTATTCAATCACAACAAGCCTGACCTTGCGAACCGGCAACGTTAGCCTTATTGTAGACCAAACAATTCAACTAAAATGTTAAGGAGATTTTTTTGAATTGTAAGTTTACGTTTCATTTTTTTCTGGCTGGGGTTGGGGGATCATGTGTATTGTTATTACTTCACCATTTTAGAGCGCGTATTACGCTCTAGTGATTTATACGGAAACCTTTTGAACACACGTCGTATTAAAACCACGTTAACGTGGTCTACGCCCCCAATACACCTCCATGTGCACGCGTCTTTGTATACGACAGACTCACCACACACACATGCACATGTTAGCAGACACACACAGGCGCACTAATGTAAAAAGTACACATATAATCAAATGCACATAGATTGAAACAAGTCAATTGCTGTGAAGCTGTTTTTTTATTAGTTGACCGTGTGACACAAGGTTATTGGGTGTTCTTGTTTTTTTTTATGGACAATGACTACACGAAATTATTTAAATGAAGAAGAAAGATTTGTTTTTATAATTATTGTCACCTCGCTGACATCATTTTCTTTCTTTCTTTCTTTCTTTCTTTCTTTCTTTCTTATTTCCTGTATTCCTTTCTTTTTTAAATTTATTTTGATTTTTTATTCGTTTCCTTGTTTTTCCCCTTTCTTTTTTTTCTTTCTTGTTTGTTTGTTTGTTTCTTTTTTATTTCCAATATTCTTTTCTCTCACAATTTATTTCCAATTTATTTTTATTGGTTTCCTTGTTTTCTTTCTTTTTTCTTTCTTTTTTCTTTCTTATTTCTAGTATTTCCTTCTTTTTTATCTATTTTTTATTCGTTCACTTCGTTTGCTTTTTCCTCCGATTTTCTCTTTCTCTTTCCTTAGTTTAAATTTATTCATCTTTCTTTCTTTCTTTCTTTCTTAAGTTACTTTTTCTTCTTTATTTTCGCTCCAATCTCTTCTTCAAAATTTCATCATTATTTGTTTCGTTTACTTTTTATTTAATTCTTTGTCAAGTTGTGTTTGTTTGTTTGTTTGCCTGTTTAGTTCTTTAGTTATTTGTTTCTTTCTCCAAAATTTCATTCTTCTTTTAAATTTTTGCTTTTTTAAATTCTTTTTCCTCAACTATTCTTTCTTTTTCCTTCCTTCCTTCCTTCCTTCCTTCCTTCATTTCTTTCTTTCTTTCATAAATTGCCTTTCCCCCTACCCTTACCTATCCCTGACATTTTTTATTTGTTAACACATTCATTCATTTATTCCTCCCTTTATCTATTCATTCATATTCTGCACCCTTTCTATTTTTTGAGTCGCCATTTTCTTTGTAGATCACCGCTCTATACGGACATTACTTGGGTCATTCTGTTGCGAGGAGGTGGGCCCTCATTGATGACGCGCAATAATTCTGAATCAAAAACATGATACAAAGAACATAAAAAACGTTGCAAACTGGTCAAGCGGATTAATTCGGTGTCATATTGTGGCATAAATCGACGTCTGTCGCTGACCTCGTTCAAAAAAAAAAAAAAAGAAAAAAAAAAAAGAAAAAAAGAGAGGTGCTGAGTATGGTACCCTTATAACAGTATGGATATTAAACAGTACAATATTTGTGTGTGCTCGCATGTGTGCGTATATTATTCGTATACTCAATACAGATAGCATTTTGTATTTTGCGTGTCCTAATGTATGTGAGAGCGTACATTGATATTAAGCGTCTATTGAAGTTTGTAGCGGAGCCGTGCTATGTGTAATGGTTATTGTCTTAGAATATAGAATCGGCCTTCCGAGTTCAAATCCTGGACGAGTCTGTTTGCGTTTCACTTCACTCTGACGTTCTTGGAAAAATGCATGAATCCTTCATTTCTCTCCTCTCAGCTATGGGTAAATAGTCGAGTAGACTGAATTCTTCAGCCTTAATTAGGCAACCAATCTAGTGGGAAAGATATCTGAATTCAAACTAGCAACAATCCGCTTAACAAATTGATCTTGTGTCACATCCTGCTCGTGACGGAGGGGTTGGGTAAAGAGATACTGTTGCTCGTCGTTTAGCGAGCTTGTATCGTAGACTAGATCAATGGGGGTGGAAGTTCGATTCGCGATAGACACCCTTCATGGCCTTCAGTATAGTAGTATATTCATCTTCCTCAATTGCTTTCTTGTTTTGGGATGAAACAGAAAAAAATAACAATAACAAATTTTGGTGATTCCAGCTATTGGGCTTTGCTCCCTTCGATTGTCCAAACCTGAAACGATCCAAAAGTGATGCCTCCAATTTTATTAAGCTGTTCCACAATATCAAATTCCCACTAGATCACTGAAGTTAAGCAGCGATGATACTGTTCAATACATAATTGGTGACAACTTAAGCAACAGCAGGTACTATAAGCAATACGACTCCTTTGTTTATCAATATAGCTTGATTCGGCATTAAATGTCCCCAAAAGGGTTGATATGCCGTAGAATAAAACAACCAGCCGGGTCAAAATCATGGAAGAGGATGTTTGCGTTTCCTTTTACGATAATGTTCTTGGGAAAGTTATGAATCCTTTGCTTCCCACCCCACTAGCTAAGGATAAAGAGTGGGGTAGAATGGGCTCCCTAGCCTTGGTATGGCAACCAGTCTAGGAGAAGGAAAAACTCTGAATTCAAAGGCAGGCTGCGTGGGTCTCTCCCTAAACAAGAATTCGATATCTGCAGATAACATGAAAAAAATCACCCCCTAAAAAAAAAAGAACCAGGCTACAAATTCTATATTTTTGGATATCTCGTCAAAATAAGAGCTTGTATTAATGTTATTTCATAAAACCCCCTATTAATGTGATTTATAAGGCCTTGGATTAATGTTAATTTATAAGATCTTGTATTAATATTATTTTATAAACCTTGCATTAATATTATGTTATAATTCTCGTATTGGTGTTATTTTATAATACCATGTATTAATATTTATTTAATCAGAACTTGTATTAATGTTGTCTTATAAGACCTTATATTAATGTCATTCTATAAGACCTTGGATTAATGTCATTTTATAAGGTCTTAGACCTCGTATTAATTTTATAAGATCTCCTATTAATGCTAGTTTATTAGACCTTTTCTTGATTTCAGTTTTATAAGACCTGACATTAATGTTATTTTATAAGACCTCGTATTATAAGATCTATTAAAACAATTCTATAAGACATCGTATTAATGTTAATCGCGTATTAGTGTTATTTTATAAGACCTCCGAATAATGTCATTTCATAAGACCTCCTATTAATACTATTTTATAAGGACTTGAATTAATGTTAATTTTATTAGACCTCGGATTAATGACATTTCATAAGACCTTCTATTAATGCTATTTTATAAAAGCTCGTATTACTATTAACTTTATAAGACCCCGAATTAATGTTATCTTATAATACCTTGAATTGATATTATTTTATGAGACATTGAATTAATGTTATTTTATCAAACCCTGTATTAATGTTAACTTTATAAGATCCCGAATTAATGTTATTTCATAAGACCCTGAATTAATGTCAATTTTATAATACTTTGTTTTAATGTTATTCCTTATTTCATAATTCAGTTTGCCATTAATGTCCTTCTTTGAAAGATTTTATATAGTTTCTTTATTACAGTCTTTTCCCTTAAACCCTTTGACAAGCTCCCCTCCTCACTATTTTATTACAGGGGTTTATTGAGGGAACTGGGTGCATTGGTTACACGACAACAATGGTCGTAATCGTTATGATAATAATAGCAACAAAAAATAAATTTATTATTATGATTATTAGTATTATCTGCATTATTCGGACTATTGTCCCCATCTTCATTGCTATTTGTACAACGTTTCGGCCGATATACCCTCCGGCCTTCTTCAGGTATTTCTTGTCGGACTCGGGAACCTTCTTTTCGAACTCGGGAACTTTCTTTTCGTATTCGGAGCCATCACGGAACTTTGAACCTAACCTTTTATTTATTCCACGTTAGGTTCAAAGTTCCGTGATGGCTCCCGAATACGACAAGAAAGTTCCCGAGTTCGAAAAAAGGTTC
>CM042143.1:78504777-78509777 GCA_023376005.1 Doryteuthis pealeii | reverse complement strand
AACTCTTTGCATACCAAATTTCCTCCATGGCCGTACCGCATTCTCTTGGTATTTTCTCCCTGTATGATGGGATATTTCCAAGTTCATAATATATTTACCACAGAACTCATTCTAATCAAGTCATATTATTATTTTAATCCGAGGCCTTCTGCTCAATTATAATGAACCATCCATCAGTTTGTTTTACTTTTCTTGGGTGTGGTATGCGTTAGATCGCAGTGGTGGAAGAGGCGCTGTGAGAGGTTTAAAAGTATACTAAGAATTAAATCTATATGACACTGGTGCATAGTTTTAGTGCAACGGTGATTCACATTCATATATATATATATATATATATATATATATATATATATATATATATATCAAAGTTAGGGTAGCGTGGACATAGAGTTCCTGATGCCTGGTTACTGACTGTGTCTTGCCTATGTTATCTTCAAACCAAGTCTTGGTCTGAAGATTGCATAGGGGAGAAAATGTTAGTAACCGGGCACCGTGAACTCTATCCACGCTACCATAACTTAAATATAAATGTTCTTTCCATGATATTGAGCACTGTTTACTTATGAATGTACCACCCTTATTATCTCTCTCTCTATATATATATATATCTATATCTACCTATATATATATATATATATATATATATATATATATATATTGACATTGTGTCACATCCTGCTCGTGCGGAGGGGTTAGTAAATATCTCTATATATAACTCGAAAATATGGTTTAATATTACATTACAAATATGTCCCATTAAAAATCTGACAAGGTATGATTTAATATTCTTTTTTATAATTTTTCTAGTCTTCGAACAAGATTAAAACCGTTTGGTCGATGAAAACAACGTATGTGTGCTGTTTCGCGGTGGCCTAAAGTTGGTATCAGCCAGACAGCGAGGGAGACTATCCTCTTTTTACTAGCGCTCGAACAAGAGCATTGTTTTTTAACATCTTAGGTGGAGCGACACACCTACCATCAGCCCGTCACTTTATCACACACATCCTTGTGCTACTCATACGCTGAGTTGATGAGGACTGGTATAAAACCAGGAAACTTGCATTTCCCAGGCGGACTCAAAAAGGGCTTTTTTTGTTTGTAAGAGGGCTTACATTTTTTTTTGTAAGAGGGCTTACATTAAAATTATCCTGAAAAATCACGCTAGATCTTATTTTGCTGGTAGGTCTTGTTTTAAGGGAAACTCGGTTTTTTTTTTATTATTATTACTCCTTTTGAGTTTTCACATCAGTGTTAGCTGATGGTCTTTCACTGGAGTCCGAGTGAGAGCAAGTCTCCTCAGGTCTCCAGGACTCTTCTGAGTATTATTTTTTTATTAGTATTATTATTTTTAATTGATTTTTATTTTCTATTATTTATTATTTATTAATTTTATTATCTTCTATTAATTTATTTTATTATTTATATCTTAACTAGTATTTTCTTTTATACATCATTATACTCTAATTTTTAAATTTAAAACCTTTTTATTTTACTTGTCTATTTATATTTTAATATACTACTCTGTTTTTTCTGTCATGTCACCTTTTTGTCTGTCTGGACACCCTAGAAATCAACTTTGAGATGTATCTCTTTTTTTCATTCAATTCCTGTTTCTATGGTTACAATCCCACACTGTTAAAAATATATATAATTTTTTAATTATTTTTTATTTTTGTTTGAATTTATATATATTCAGCTCTTTGGTTTTTTTTTGTGATATGCTTGTCCATAAGTGAATTGAGACCCATCTGATGAGGCGAAAATTTGGGGAGCCGGTTTAAATCAACTTAGATTTATATGGCCCCAATTTTCGTCGAAATAAATTTATTATGGGATTACTGTATTGAGTTCTTCCTTCCTTTATTGATAAATATTGCTCTGTATATAATCTAAAAGGTTATTTTACATTGAGCTCTCTTTAGTGATTTAATGATTCACTGTATTTATACATACTGGATCATCAATATTAGTACAGTGGATCTTAGAAATCACATATAGAATCATCCCTTACTACCAAGTTTTGGATAAATCTTATATATATATATATATATATATATATATGTGTGTGTGTGTGTGTGTGTGTGTGTGTCTGTGTGAAGAGAAATGGAAGTGAATCCGACCATATGTAGTATAGTGAGAAATTTGAAAAAAACACAGGTTTAAATGAAATGAAATATATATATATATATATATATATATATATATATATATATATATATATATGTATGTATATATATGTGTGTGTGTGTGTCTGTGTCTGTGCCTCTGTGTGTGTGTGTGTGTGTGTGTGCGTTCGTGAGCGTGTGTGTGTATGGTGTCTCGTTATGGACTAGTGGTTTACGAGGCAGCTTACCAGATCATTACGACTTGGTCGTGTTCAAATTATGAAGAATTAATACAAGAGTGGAAATCTGCGTCAACATGTTAGATAATTCTAGGCTTAATTACCTTTGAAATATATTTTCAATTTCATCGCACGGCGAAGATTAAATTTTTATCGCCGTCCTTTTACATGTGTTTGCATTTAGCCAGAGACGAACGTTTTCTTTTTTTTTTCCTGTACATTTTCATTTTGTCAATTATTAAGATGAACGGCGGGTGGCGTACGGATCGGGTGGGGGTCGGGCCCGGAGCAAGAACGACTTTGGCGCCGTCAGATTTTAAAAATCACCTCATTTAGAGCTCAGACATGAGTGAGTCTCTTCATGGATTAATGCAAAAATTGCTACGATTTTAGCTTTTTCTGCGACAATGACATATCATCTTTCAGACATTTAGACCGAAAACGTTTTTATTAATAGCTAGTCAGCTTTCATTTAGAACATTTAAATATACACAATAAATTCATCATTTTTTTCATTGCAAAGAAACGATCATTTCTGTGTTTGACTATTTAGCTAAAAAAACCTGTAAATAATCTTAATAATTCTAGTTTTCATTTCATTCGTGATTTTGTGTCGGTTTTAGCAGGAAGCAATTATTGACTCAACTTGAGGTACCATATAATATATATATATATATATATATATATATATATATATATATATATATAAGTAAAGTCGTCGGGCCGGCCTAATGTCGGTATCAGCCACGCAGCGAGGGAGTCTATCTCCTTTTCACTAGCACTAGACCAAGGAGATTGTTTTAGCATCTGAGGTGGAGCGCCACACCTACCATCAGCTCCTTACTTTACCGCACAGATCCCTGTGCTACTCATACGCTGAGTTGGCGAGGACCGGTATCGAACTAGGAACCTTGTGGTTTCTAGCCGAACGCTCTACCGACATAGCTAAGTAAAGTCGTCGGGGCGGCCTAATGTCGGTATCAGCCATGCAGTGAGGGAGTCTATCCCCTTTTCACTAGCGCTAGACCAAGGAGATTATTTTAGCGTCTGAGGTGGAGCGCTACACCTACCATCAGCTCCTTACGTTACCGCACAGATCCCATATATATATATATACATATATATATGTTTATATATATATATATATACACAAGGTGTGTCAAAAAGTATCGAGATTTTTTGCACTTTTTGACACTCCTTGTATTATGAAAAAAATAACGTTCCATTCATTCTTCATTTCTATCTTGTTAAATACAGTTTTAAACTCGGTAATTTTTTGACACAACTTGTATTTTGAATAACATTAATGAATGGGACCTTATTCTTTTTCAGAATACAAGGTGTGCCAAAAAGTACAAAAAATCTCGATACTTTTTCGACACACTTTATATATCAATCAAAGAAAAGGCTTGAATATCGGTCATATGAAGGGTTATAAATTTATTTCAACCGATATTAACCGGCTTCATCATTGTGAATTCTATTGAAATTCCGTTGAATTTGCATTCTGTTGAAACCGGTTTATGTCGATGGAGATAAATTTATAGCTGTTAATATGTTTGGTATTTAAATCTTTTCTTTGCCAAATGTATTGCTCTGTATAAATTTCCCCAATTATTGAACATTGAACTCTCAACACGAACTATACTAATTTTAATATTTTGTGATTAAAAATGACTGCTTTAGTATCATTCCCAATACCAACTAGCCTGGCTACTTCAAGGTCAGTACGTATCATATCCATGCTAAAATGACAGAGTCACTCTCCGTTCGCCCCAAGAACATTAAGATTTGAACTCAAATCGCCGACTCCATTTCCTCCGACGATAACCACGTAAATGTTTATAGAGTTCCTATAGAACATTATTAGGTATTTACCTGAGTAAATGAAAACAAAGTCATAGTGATCCGGATTTTATAAGTATGGCGGTGTCTGCACTTGCACCGACTTGTTTTTCATCTAAGCTGCTTGCATTCGGGGCGGGAATGATCCTGCAAAAAAAAAAATTATGGGTCTCAGAAGGGAAAAAGAGATGCGTATAAGGCGTTATGTTTCTTTCGGGTCTGTGTTGTCTTTATAAAAGTCTAAATATATATATATATATAAAATTATATATATATATCATCCACAGACACCGTGTTTTCGACTTATCACGTCTCCTATACTTTGGCTAGACTTTGCAAGCTATTTCCGGCCGGGATAGAACTCGACTGATTTTCCGTCAGTCTGGCGTCTTAACCACAAGGAATCGGGGGTACATTTTTAACTCTTTTATATATATATATATATATATATATATATATATATTATATATAAGTAAATAGCGCTCAATATCGTTGATATAGCATGAGTATATATGCTAAGTTACCCGTAAACATGAAGTCAATAGTAACAGTTTCTCGCCTATACGATTTTCAAACCAAGATTTCTTATATATATTGGATTGGTGCATAATTATTTCGGCTTTTTTCTATGAATTTTATAAACCGGTAAAAATACGGACACGTTCGGCTTTGTTGTTATCGGAGAGTTCGTTGGGGATCCACCCAGCCAATTGTTGTATATTCTTCTTTTTACTTCTATTATTCTTCTGCTCATCTTTGGTATCTTACGTTCATCTTCTAGCGTCTGGACTTCCTCTTGGTGGTCGGTTGC
>CM042143.1:78487277-78499777 GCA_023376005.1 Doryteuthis pealeii | reverse complement strand
CAGCTGGTTATAATGTCAAGGGCAGCTCACGTGGTTAGCAGACCCTTAGTAGTGAGTTCTCACCGGGTGCCCAATACTTCTAACCTTGCGTCACATAACTACAATGACTATCAAACGATTCCTTAGGTCTGATGAGAAACGTCAAGTGTTGTTTTCGTCAGAGCCAGGTTAGACAAAACAGCTGTATTGTGGTGGCGCGTAGCATGATGGCTAGAACCGTAGGAAATGGACTCGTCAACCCGAGTTCAAATCCTAGACACGGCTAATTGCATTTCACACAGCGATAATACCCTTGGGAAATGTATGAATCCATATATTCTCCCTCCAGCTATGGGTAAAATAGTAGGGCAGACTGGGCTCTTTAACCTGGGGTAGGTAACCAGTCTAGGAGACGGAAAACTCTGAATTTGAAAAACCTGAGGTTAGTCGTTGATTGGGTTTGTGGCATTCCTTGATGCACCAATTATTTCCTATCGACTGTGCCAAAAAGTGCGGATGGACCATCATAAGCCTTCACCACTATAAACAAAACACTGTGTTGGTTGTTCATTGAATGAAAACTCGAGAGAATCCATTTTTTCATTTTCATATGCAGTGTCTGTAAAAAGTTAGTTAGGTCGGCTCCCACCTGGGGCAATTATCTTTAAAATGATTTGGGTCTCAACCCTTAGTGTTTCCAATGCCCTGGGTATAACACTAAACTGCATCTGGAGATGAGTGTCCAGTTCTGGAGCTCTGAGGAGAGTAAGGTTTTGCTATATATATATATATATATATATATATATATATTATATATTATAGCAATAACGGAAAATTTTGTGCATATAGCAATAATGATGAGGTCAACAGACAAATCTAAATAATACAAAATCTCGAACTTTGAGAATAAATGAAATAATTTGCAACTTGATAATTTTGTGGTTTCAGTAATTACGTTAACACCGTTTATCAAATTTCCTCAAGGGAGATAAATATTAAATGCTAATTGTAAAGTACTTATTTATCCATTTATAATTACAATATTACCTCTGTCCCATAATGGTAATTAAGTTTAGTGTGTGGAATTTATATCTCGGTAGGTTATTTTGTTTAATGGCATGTCAACCCTTGTGAGCTATTCAATGCCAATAATTTTCCTTAAAAGAAGAATAAGACTGGGACAATCATATAGATGCTAGGGCTTGACATGACCAGTCGATTGATCGGGTCAGGCCTCTCTGACCGTCCGTACAGCCCAAGTAAGGATCGCCCCTACAGCCCAAGAAACGACCGATGTGATGTCACGGGACCACTTAGTACCCGTTCCAGGCACCGATCAGCCACGAGGATCCCATCCTAAGGGATTACGGCTCACCAACTATAGCCCCCATTGCTTACCCCTCTGCAGAGGTATAATCGGTATATTCTATATGCTCCAGAGGACAGAGCATGTGGAATTCATATGGAAACATAATAACTATTATGCGAAACATGGTCAATTTTTAAGAGGAGTACAGCTAGTTTGAATTTAGTTTTTCCTTCTCCAAGCCCAGTTGGTTGGATTTTACGGCATGTCAACTCTTGTTGGATTATTCTATGCCGAAGACGCTTTCTTTTATTCTTCTTGATAGGTATTCAATCTTTTTCATTTAAGCACATGTTTTTAAGCAATCTTTTTAAAACTCATTTTTTCTATTTAACCCATTGATGGGACCCTATCAGATATTACCACTCCGGGTCAGAGTGGACCTGAGAGTAATGGCGATGAAAGGGTACTCCACACTCCCTGGAACTTCACAATTAGATGCACCATTCTCCTCCACTATTTACCCATAGCTGGAGAGAGAAGAGAAGGATTCATTCTTTTACCAAGGAAAGTGAAATGCAAAAAGTCTCTTCCAGCATTTGAACTAGGCACGTCCAGTCCATTTCTCACGACGATAACTGTTACGACAGAAGTTGTATATATTCTCTAAATAAGATTGAACCTGAAATCGAAATTACCAGCAAAGACGGACTTTAAGCGGTTATATTATGATGATTCAACATTTGTACCATTGTATGTGGCCATGATACAGAAACAACGTCATATCGTAGCGAGATTTTTGTAAGCGCAATAGCTTTAAATGCCCTGAGAGTGAATTAATTTCCACCTAAATAATTTAGTCGTGGATCCCAAGGAAAGGCTAGGGTAGTAAACCCAGAGCCGGAGTCCCTAAACTGGTGTGATGCTGAACGCCAGTGTTACCCAGCAACTCCTGTGACACTATCGCTGCTAAACTACATTGGTTCCTTACCTTTCCTTTCGATCCCAGCGGCAGCGTGGAGAGGGGCGATTTGATGTTTGGGCAACAGCTCATCCTCGATATCAACCCATCCAGGCCACGTCGTTTCATTAAAAAAAATGGACACTACTCTGTCGTTTTTCATAGACTGAAGGATGTCGACAAAAAATATTATTCGTGGGTTTAGCAATCATACAACAAAGAAACACTACACAACACGTTAATGTTAAGAAGACTTGAAGCCATTTAACAGAGTCGGCATCAGACAGACAGCGAGGGAGTCTATCCCCTTTTCAATAGCGCTAGACCAAGGAGATTGTTTTTTTAGCGTCTGAGGTGGAGCGCCACACCTACCATCAGCTCCTTACTTTACCGCACAGATCCCTGTGCTACTCATACGCTGAGTTGGCGAGGACTGTTATCGAACTAGGAACCTTGTGTTTTCTAGCCGAACGCTCTACCGACTGAGCTAACCCGGCCCCGAAGTTATTTGTAATAAACATGAAACCCTGTCGGTGGGTATTAGAATATGCTGACTTTCTTTTGAGAGATAGATATTAAATGCTAATTAGTACTTCCCTCTTTTTTTAATTGTAAATTCTATAAATGATAGGATGTGACTTAAGATCGAGCCGAAGGGCCGCCGAAGACGGCTTTTAGTCAAGTTTATTTGAAACCAAAAAATATGTTTTCCTTGTCTGTCTGCAGTTGGTCTAACGTTGACACCAAAAACAATCCAAATATCATAAACTATTTTGTGACTATTCTATAGTGTTGTTAGCCCCACGTAACCCGATTGAAATAAATATATATATATTTTTTTTATTATAGAGTCAGCACTAAGATACCTGACATGCTATATATAATCGGAAAGGAGTCGTCATATCAAGCCATTGTGTCTCCACTCATAAACTAGATACCAATTTTCCGTGATGGAAAAAAAGTTTTTATGTCCAGAGGACTAGTGCTGCCTCTTTGTACTGACACTGTTACTGCACTGACAACCTGAGGGCCCGGCCCTTTACAAGATAAACACAGCAGGGGAGCAAATAAGTTCTGGGTGTAATAAAATAATAGATATACGAGGAAGGAGCGGCTCAAATTTCTGCGACGTGGGGCAAATACGTTGCGACATTATTGCTTTTAAAAGAGGTAGGTTTGCGTTCGTACACGCTTAACGTCCAAATTTGCTTTAAAGTACAGCACGGTACTTCTAAAAGCATTGATCACCTTGTGGTCACAATCTTATTATAATGAAGATTGGGTGTTCTTCTGTCTGTAACAGAAACTATATTACTACTCAGATCACAATTCCCTTAGTTATTTACGTCACATTCTCCATGATTTTTTATATTTAAACCTCAATTATTGATAAAATTGTTTTACATTATTAATTCTGTTGACCATATTTGCATAATAAAAACATGCAATTGTATTTATATATATACAACAAAATAGCGGTTTACAGTGTGAACAGGAAGGCTAATTTGCATATTGATATAAAAAAATTGATTTTGATAAATATGTGTTTAGTATTATTGATTTCTAATTGTTTGCTTTTATCTTAATGAATATGAGCAGAAATCTCGGGGATAAATCTTAAAAGAAATCCATTAACAAAATGAAATAACTGTAATTTTATTCTTTACTTTCTAATTTAATTGAATAGTTAAATTAAGAAAATGTAGCAATGAAAGACGGGAGTAATGGAAGAGTAAGTTTCAGTTATTCTAATTTTCGATTATACCCCCCCGCTCTGTTTCAAATCTTTTTATCTGCATTCTTATTTAGTTTCATTAGCCTTTCTAAATTAATAAAACTTAAATACTTGCACCCGGGGGCTGCATATATTTGCTAGTATTTTTAAATGTCGTAAAATACTGTGTTAAGGAAGACTTCAAAATAGCTGAACTCGTGAAAATTCCACTGAATAATTAGTATACATATGAATTTGCACTGTTCCCACTGAATTACCTTTCCTTTCTAGTTTATTTTCTAATTTCTTTATTTCTGTCCTGTGGTACTAATAACAACACCGTGATAGATTCATAGTCTTATTTTCTGTCAATCCTGTCGGTTGGGAGGTTTTATTTTCCAGACCTCCTAACCGATAGGATTGACATAAAGTCTTGAGGGGAGCCACGCACGAACCGAAAATCGAGCGATAGCCATTGTAAAACATGTTTGCTTCCCGACAGTATTCCCGTTGAGTGGTACTTCATGCAGTGGGTAATAAACCCGACCCTTATCCCTTTTTGTCAAGGGGCAGTCCCCTTCCTGGCGATGGTCCCCTGGGAACATGTGATTACTTTTAGCTCGCCCACCGGCGTCCCCCGGAACAGAAGCCCGGGCATTATGGTTATCAAAGAAGGAATGGTGCCGTAGATAATAGCAGCAACAATTGTATCTCTTAGTTTCCATAAGGAAAATGTAAATAAAGATATAAATTAATTATACGTTAAAAATAATTAAAAATGATTAAAAAAATAAAACTAATTAATAAAAATAAAAACAAATAGAATAAAAATAAATTAAAAAGATACAAACTAGAATAATAATAAAAAGAAACAACTTAAAAAACAAAAATAATCTCAAAAGTAAGGAGGGGTAAGAACCCCCCAAATGAGGCCACCTGTTGACCGTGGGTGGACACCCGTGATGTTTAAACACCGCCAAGTGTGCAGTTCGCATATTTATTCGGATTTTGAAGCCAAAAGTCATTAAACCGATTTAAATTCATTGCAAATTAACAGAGGTGTATAGAAAATCGTGCATGGATGTTAAAAACGTCCGTAAAGTAGTATAGGGAGTTTTCAACAACAGCAAGGTTCAATGCTTCCTCAACGACATGGCGGCGAGCTGGTATAACATATGCATACAAAAACTGCCACAGCGCCTACAAATATGCATACATACAAAAATATTGAAACTTTAAAATGTTGCAAACATCATTGACAATAAATCATAAACATTTCTGTGATTTCTAAATATTTTCGAGACCTTACCTCGTATAAATGGCATTATGCTAATCAGTGAATGAATTGAAAAACATGTCAACATAAAATCAATAATTGAAAAGCAGGAAAAAATAGATACAAAAAATAAAATAGAATAAAAAGCTATTCTTCATTTGAACTTAATATAAAACTTAATTACCCAGCCTGGTAATAAAATGTGGGTGTCACTAACACCGATATAAATAAATGCTTAAGCCACTGGTTAATCAAATCCAACTTGAAACGAACCACACCCAAATCAATTAAAATCCGCATTAACCATGTGCCTTCACCACACACACACACACACAGACATATATATATATATATATATATATCTTATTATAATGGAGATTGTGTGTTTGTCTGTCTGTAACCGAAACTATATTACTATACAAGTCACAATTCCCTTTGTTATTTACACCACATTCTCCATGATTTTATTTTTTTATCTAAACCTCAATTATTAGTAAAATTGTTTTACATCATTAAGACTATTAACAATATATACATACTAATAATATGCAATTATATTTATATATTCAACGAAATAGCGGTTTACAGTGTGAATGGGAAGGCTAATTTGCATATTGATCTTAAAAAATTTGATTTTAATAAATATATGCTTAGTATTATTGATTTCTAATTGTTTGGTTTTATCTTAATAAATATGAGCAAAAATCTCGGGGATAAATCTTAACAGAAATCTATTAACATAAAGAAATAACTGTAATTTTATTCTTTTCTTCCTATTTTAACTAAATAGTTAAATTAGGGAAATTTACCACTGAAAGACGGGAGTAAGGGAAAATGGTGGAACAGTTAGTTTCAAAGTTGTTCTATTTTCCGATTATACCCCCTCTGTTCCAAATATTTTTATCTGAAATTCTTATTCAGTTTCATTAGCCTTTCTAATTTAACATGATATTTTATTATATTAAAACTTAAAAACTTGCACCCAGAGGGTGCATATATTTGCTAGTATATATAAGAAATCTAAGAGAATTTAATCAGAAGATGGTTTTTACACAACAAATGGATATGCAATTTTACCAACAAATCTTTTGTCCCTTATTTTGTGGCTTATCAAAATCAGTATTATTTGGATTATTCGGACTATTGTCCTCATCTTTATTGTTATTTGTGCAACATTTCGGCCGATGTGTTCTCCAGCCTTCTTCGGGTATTTCTTGTCGGACTCGGGAGCCTTCTCGAACTCGGGAACCTTCTTGTCGTAATCGGGAACCTTTATGTCGTAATTGGAAGCCATCACTGAACTTTGAACCCAACCCTTTATTCAATCCATGGGGTTATCCTGTTCTCATTCCGCTAAATATAGCTGGGCTACATGTGTTAAGCTGTGTTAATCATTATTTTATGTTACTGTCGCCCTTGACCAGGATTGAACCTGCAACCTAGGGATAACTGTCACTTAGAAGTTGTCACTTTTAAATAATTTCTAAAAAAAACTATTTGCTTTCACAATAAACTCTTTTCTCTTGAGGTCGAAACTAGTTAAAAACAATTAAAAAATAAATACAAAATAAATATTCTTGTTTGTCTTATCACTTTTGTTCATATATCATCATCATCATCATCATCATCATTGGCCCTCTTCTTCACTACATATTTCACTTCCTCGTCACTGGAGTGATATTTGCCTCTCTCCGGCCCCACGAAAGAGGGTTTTATTCCACTGACAAGGAAGTGAAATCTATAGTGAAGAAGTGGCTCAAAGAACATTCAACAGAATTTTACGGAGCAAGGATACATGCTCTCATTTGAAGGTGGAACATTGCTATTGAGAGAAACAGTGACTGTGGGAAAGTAGGGATATGATCCACAGAGGACCAGCTTCATTTTGATGTATGATATATGTTCCTGTGTTGGTAATTATACCTGTCCTAAGCAAAATGGCATTACTTTTTGACTCACCCTAGTATTTACTTTTCTATTCTATATAGATATATACAATGAAGTCACCACCACCACCATCACCACCACCACCACCAACAACAACAAGTATGTTTATATAGATTAAATATATATTTAGAAAAAGATCCTATTTTTCTTGGTGATTATTTTAGTATTTCCCATGAAATTATTTTAAATCCCTTTAACCTGTCGGCAAGGCTTAAAATGTGCTGAGATATTCAGTACACACACAGACACACAAACATGTACACATACACCCACATACACACACATACTGTTCGTGATAGCAGTGTAAGGGTAATCCACACTCTACAGATCTCTAGAATGTGAACATCACTAACAGATACAGTTTAGTGTCATACACAGGACATCCCTTTTGTAGCAGGGGATCTTATGGTTCTCATGTTATTTTCGCCTGTATTAGTCAGGATTGAACCTGCAACCTTCAGATAATTCTCACTTAGAAGTGTATAAACTCAACGCATATATTGGTTTCGCCATGTGTACTACTGAAACACCAGAAGACTGGAGAGCACACCGGCTGAAATTTTGTGTATATAAAATAAAGATGAGGACAGCAGTCTGAAAAATCTAAATCTAAAAACACGATTCTTCAAATTAGGAATAACTAACAAAAAACAAAACTCTTTCCGGGCGGTGTAAAAATTAATTTTTGAAAGATATTGTCTGAGTGGTGTGGGATTTAAAAATTCAATGTCAGGGGTTTGTATCATTCGTAAGTAAAATCATCAAATTTATCAAAGGGGTAAAAAAATAAAACAATTTGAAATGGAAACTTAGTTTTACCCCCTCAAATAAAATGTTGCATGCATCTATTAATTATTTATTAATGATTATTTTAAATATTTTACACATAAATTTTACATAAAATCGCAGGTATTTATTTAATTGTAAACTTTTTAGTTAACCTCTTGATACTGCAAAAAATGACTATTTCTTGTTAGTAAATAATTTTCCCATAAAACTCTACACGTTAGATTACTTTAAATATATGCTAAAATAAAACAAACTATATATGAATATATGATACCGGGCATGTATTTATCAAAACTTGTTTTAAAAAATAATTAGGACCGTCTAAGATTGCATACTCAAATTTTAAGTTTAGATATTATAAGCTTGTTGTTTATTCTAAGTATTGACGAATTTGGGTACTGTGACGTAAACAGTGACGTAGTTTCAGTTACAGACAAATAGAGACTGAATCTACATTATTAATAGATACAGTTCTTCAGGTGTTCATGTCAGGTTGGACACATGGCACAACGGATATAAGGGTTGAGTTAATACTGTTCTAAGTGACAATCATCTCTAGGTTGCAGGTTCAATCCTTACTACGGGCGATAATAGCATAGAATACTTAATATAGCTTAACACTTGTACGCTGTCATGGTTAACGAGATAAGAACAATCTACCCCAGATGGATCAAATAAAGGGTTCGATTCGAAGGTCTGTGAAGACTCCCGATCTAAACAAGAAGGTCCCCAAGTTTGACAAGAAGAAAGCCGACGAGTTCATCGACCGAAAATTGTGTACATCTATATATAATGAAAATTCAAACTCTTTTTGTCTGTTTACGTCAAAGTAACTTCAGGAATTAAGAAAATTTAGCAATGAGTATTTGATTTATAGTCAGTATCAAGAACTACATAAAACGTAAGAACAACTGAATTATATATAAACTCAGGACTGAGAATGCCCAAAAGATAGTCTAATGTGTCATTTAAATAAAGTTTCATGACCGATATTATTGATTCATTTTTCCTTTGATATATATTTAAAGTTGTCTAGCATTTAGATTTTACGAAAAGATATTTACAAACATTAAATTTTCATATATTCTCCTTTGAAATTAAGTTTGAAAAGGTCTGTGTATTTAACTGTATCCTGTTACGTAACTCTGCGCGCATGTCCAACACTAAGGTTTGTTTATATTTTGTTACGAAAAAAAAAAACAAAAAAAAACGGTTTTTGATGTCGATAAAATGAAGATAAAATTTAACAGAAGTATATATTTTTATACACTAAAATTAGAATGTTTGTTCATTTTAATAAAAAAAATTTTCGAATAAAATTTGGTAGAATTATGTAAAAATTGTCTGTGATATATCGGGACCTCCAATTCGATGTGTAAAATTACAACTCCATATATTTAACTTAATGAAACTTGAATAAATGTTAATATTATCGTCAAAGTTTTTGGACCATTCAAATGAAGAAACATTGACCCCCCCCAAAAAAAAAGACCCCGATGATTTAAAAAAATGTTTTTTGCAAGTAACAATAAAGATGAACACAACAGCCCGAAAAATCAAAATAATACATATTGTATACTATAGCCAAGAATGTTTCGGTATACTAGCACATACAGATTAGTAGTTCATAACAGAGTGCTAAGAATTGGTATTAAATAGACAGTTTTCGTATTTATCTTACACCCTCTCCCACCAGGCCAGGACGCGACACAAGGTCTATTTGTACGTGAAAAGTTCATGCGATTGGTTAGTAAAAAATGCGTGGATTCCATCGGCATTCCCTTTTGTGGCGCCGCAGGCACCGAGCAATACACCTGATTTCTGCCCCTTTTAGACGAGTGGGCAGGTGCTGTCTGGAGGCAAGGACCCCTGGGATCACATGATTAACTGGAAATCAGAGAAGATCTCCGTAAGTTTTTCTGACTGGCCTAAACAGCAGTAAACAAATAGTCATGGACGATTTCATTTACACATAGAATAGGTACGATAGGCTAGTCCTCAACAATACAAAAAAAAAAAAAAAAAAAAAAAAAAATAGTGCACTTATTTATGGGCTGTACAGTATCTTGTCTCTGAATCGTTTATCTATTTATTTTATCATTTTTAACATACGTGACTATGGGATTTTAAGAAGAAACAGTCATAAAAATCTACAGAAGCATTTTACGATGTACTGTTAAGCGTTAAGTCAGGTGTATAAGAAGAGGACGAGGGTCTATGTAGTAGAACAAATATTCTGTTAATTCTGATATTATATTTAGATAAACATAGCTAATGTGCATCTTAGCGTATGAATCAAGGTTTCATTCAAGTCTATCCGCACACAGACACAGACACAGATAATAACACACACACACACACACACACACACACACACAACACACACACACACACACACATATATATATGCTCGTATTATATATAAAGAATATATATTTTCATAATTACAGCTATATGCACCACACATACATATATACGGATATTAAGAATATATATGAGCATATTAATATCAATCCACACACACACACACATAAAGGAGCTGATGGTAGGTGTGGCGCTCCACCTCAGACGCTAAAAATAACCTACTTGGTCTAGCGCTAATGAAAAGGGGATAGACTTCCTCGCTGTCTGACTGATACCGACATTAGACCGCTCCGACAACGACTCTACACACACACACACACACACACACACACACACACATACTCATATATTCTCATATTATATATAGAGAATGTATATGTTCATATTAACACCTAGGAATACGCACGCACACAAGCATATATATATATATATATATATATACACTTAGTATATATAAAGAATAAATAGGTGCATATTAAAGCTTGCACACACACACACACGCGCGCACGCGCGCACGCGCACGCACCCATATATATTAATATTGATAATATAGTTTGCGATAGTTATTAGTAAAGAGTGCTCAATATCATAGATAGAGCTGTATATCTAAGTTAGGGTAGCAAAGACAGTCAACGCTGCTTGGTAACTGACAGTTTTTCACCCATTCGATTTTCACCTCAAGTTTTGGTTTGGAAATGTGAGAAACTGTCAGTTAACAAGCGCCTTGACTTCACGTTTTCGCTATATATATATATATATATATATATATATATATATATATATATATTATATATTATATTATATATATATATATATATAATAATAATATATATATATATATTATATATATTAAATATATATATAATTATATATATTATATATATAAAATTAATAATAAATGAATTAACAATATATATTAAATACATATACATATACATATTAATAATATATATTAAATGCATATACATATAAATAATATATATCAAATGATAAATAAATTAATAGTATATATTAAATACAAGAGAGGTTTGGAAAGGCGATAAACTGTCAGGTATCAAGCGCCCTTGACTTTATGTTTTCGATATATATATATATATATATATATATATATATATATATATATATATATATATATATATATATATATATATATGAAGATAAATCTAATGAGCCAGACGAACCTACTAAAAGTTAAGATCTGACTAAGAGCCAGATCTTAACCCTGAAGAGCATTAAGCGAAACTTTATAGTAGGTTCGTCTGACTCATTCGATTTATCTTTATTATTTGCTCTACTTAGGTATTGAGCACTTTTTACTTATTAGCTTTAGTCTCCTGGTGGTTTTGTATGAATATATATATCTTATATATATATATATGCATATAAATTTTTTTTCTTTTGGCCAAAATATTGTACTAATAGATTATTTTTGTTTGGTACGATTATCTTGGTCTTTTCTTTTTTCCAAAATTTTTTTTCTTCCCGGTTGATGTTTGGTAGTATATTTTTACAACCAAACTATTTGCTGTTTTTTTCTCACCGCGAGGGTTTACCAATAAGTTTGGTATATATATATATATATATATATATATATATATATATATATATATATATATATATATATAAGTTTAATAATCACTTATTGTCAATAATTTTTATTTAATAATCCATAACAGCTGTTTAATGTTTAACATATGCATGAAACAGATGTTATGGTTTATCATAAAAAATTGATTATAGTTATAGTTATTAATACTATCATGATGAGTTTTTCAAACGGTTAGTAACTGGTGGTTTTCACAGCAGTCTAAGTGACAACAAGTATCCACAGTTACCCAGAACATTTCTTGTCGGTCTCAGCAGTGCTGTGGTCTGAGCAGTTTTAGTTCTTTCTCAGATTTCCAGTTCCTAGCCCTGTCGGTTGGGGCTTTAGAATACACTGCGCCTCTGCAGAGGGGTAAGACCTCCTCCCCCAATGTATGTTTTGTTTGTTTGGTTTTACGGCATATTAACCTCAGTGGATAATTTAATGCCGGCAAAGATTTAACCCATAGATGGGACCCTATCATTTAAGGATAAGGAGCAATGGTGATGAGGGGGTACTCCACATTCCCCAGACCTCCAGAACTGGAACCTCACCATCAGATAGAGTTCAACGTCATTC
>CM042143.1:78447277-78477277 GCA_023376005.1 Doryteuthis pealeii | reverse complement strand
CAGCTGATAGAGTTAAATAAATAAGAAGACAAGTTTAATACTTAGCTCTTTTTAATTGTTACTTTTTAGGAGTAAAAAGAAAATAAATTAATATTTTTTATCGCAATAAGCAAGTAAGAAATGAATTTGAGTTTTTGTCATATGTACAAAAATTTTTTTAGAAAAATAGATTTATGTTCCAAAACACTCAAAAGTTAAGGATTACATTTTTAAAATAATGTTTTAAATGTAAAAAAAAAAAAAAATCCAAAAATAAATATTGTAATGTACAAATTCTCGGTGATGTTTTAATTCTATAAATTATTTTCCTTCTATTATCTCTCTTACCCATTTACTCCATGGTGTTATTAAAATTTTTTTTAGTTCCGGTCATGACCGGGTACTTTTGCTAGTAATATATATTATATATATATATATATTATATAACTAGCAAAAGTACCGGTCCATGACCGAACTAAATATATATATATATATATATATAATATATATATATATATATATATATATATATGACCGGGTACTTTTGCTAGTATATATATTTTGCTAGTATATATATATATATATATATATATATATATATATATATATATATATATATATTAACTTATTGGTAAACCTGCGGGAAGAAAAAAAAACCGGCAAATAGTTTGATTGTAAAAAATATACTACCAAACTTCACCTGGGAAAAAAAATGAAAAAAAAGAAAAAAAAACAAAGAAAAAAAGAAAAGACCAAGAGGCTTTAGGACAGGTATAATTACCAACACAGGAACATGTATCATACATCAAAATGAAGCTGGTCCTCTCTGGATCACATCACTACTTTTTCACATAGTCACTTTTTCTCTTAATGGCAATGTCCCACCTTCGAATGAGAGCATATTTTCCTGCTCCGTAAAATTCTGTTGACTGTTCTTTGAGCCACTTCTTCACTACAGATTTCATTAAACCCTCTTTCATGGGACCCTATGAAAGAGGGTTTGAGGGGCAAACATTACTTTTTGACTCACTCTCGTAGATATATATTAATAAATATATAAGCAAATTCTATTAAAGAACACTGACAACGTCTTTTGGTAGTTTATTAAACCAATTTTCTCAAGTATTCACACAAGACAATGAAATTCTTGTTGATATATATATATATATATATATATATAATATATATATACGTATGGGTATGTCTCAGTGTATGTGTATGTGTCTGTATGTGTGTGTGTTTACTTATGTCTCCGTGCTGTTTCTCTTGTCTTGATCTTCTTTCTAATGGCCCTCACATGCTGATTCCATACAATCCGTCCGCCATGATCCGAAACATTGCATTTCACCGACGCGCTCACGGGCGCTTCGAATTGTGTTCAAAATTGCCTGTTGTAGATATCAGGCTAATACATCATGTGATGACAGCGCGACTGAACTATCCAATTTAAACAAACAGTGGAAAAAACAAAAACAAACAAACAAACAAACAAACAAAAACAACACCATAAAACAACAAAAAACAAATGGATTCTTAATCAGCGTTTCCATTTTTAATGGTTTCCCTCCTTCAAGTGGCTTTTTATCCCATGCTATTCTTCTATAAGTCCTTTGTTGGGGTCTCGTTCTTGTTGATAATTTAATTAAAATTACCGAATTTTTCTTCTTTGAAAAAAAAAATTTACTTTAACAACACCCGTAAATATGTTTAACATATCAAATTGTGAATGTATAACTCCAACCATGAACCAACATATGCACGTACTTTGAGATAAAGACAGATCGCCTTATCCCAGCCAGAAGACCAGGCCTAGTATTGATTAACAAAAAAAAAAAAAAAAAAAAAAAAATTGAATTTGTCAACTGGTAGATTTTGCAGTTCCAGCTGATCACAGGGTGAAGATAAAATAAAATGAAAAATAAACAAATACCTAGACCTCGCAAGAGAATTGAGAAAAAAAAACTGTGGAATATGAGAGTGAAAGTGGTACCAATAATAGTTGGGGCACTAGGAACGGTCCACAAAAACCTAGATAAAAGACTTGAGGAACAGGAAATCAAAGGAAGAATTGAGACAATCCAGACAACAGCATTGTTGAAATCAGCTGTTGAATACTCAGGAGAGTCCTGGAGACCTGAGAAGACTAGCTATCACTCAGCCTCCAGTGAAAGACCATCATTTAAGGTGTCAGATTCCCTATCGGTCTATAGAATTGAAGCAAGGCATAGGTATATCATTACAAAAGTTTTATGCTATGAAATGAGACCTTCCTTTGCTTCAAAAGGTTCTTATGTAGAGCAGTTTAATATGATGGCATGATAAAAATTGTTATTATTCTCACAACATTCATGTATTTTTGTCATGTCTTTTATAACTTTATGCCTTACAATTATTATATAAAATAGAAACTTAAAAGACACACTCTTAGTGACCAGTAGATATTTTAGAGTAGTGTTCAAATTACAATGGTAGCTTATATTAAAATCATCATCCATTCATTTCTTTCTAGCAGAGTTCATACTTGTTTGCTTTTGTTCCATTGATAACAGAAAAAATAACGCTACAACAATATCTTACAATGCTATTACTGACGTATCTCAATTAATGAGGTAAAATGCAGCTTGTCTGAGCTGTTAGGGTGGGTGGGATTATAATTTCCCTTTAAATATTACTTTCAATATGTTTTATTCATTGTATTTAAATAAAATAAATTGCCAAATTTTCCTGGATTGAAATTATAAGATTTTTTAAACAATTTCATATGTAAATGTATCAAAAACAAGGATTTTTGAGGGACTTCATATTAGACGATCTTTAAAACTGAATGCTCAAAAATTAGTGCAAGTTAGAAACCTTTTTTTTTGTTAGTACTTATCATATGAATGCCCAACTTTCTGTGTTTGGGCCATTTTGATATTTAAAAAAAAAGGTGAAAATTGACCTACCAAGGGCCGGGTTAGCTCAGTCGGTAGAGCATTCGGCTAGAAACCACAAGGTTCCTAGTTCGATACCGGTCCTCGCCGACTCAGCGTATGAGTAGCACAAGGATCTGTCCGGTAAAGCAAGGAGCTGATGGTAGGTGTGGCGCTCCACCTCAGACGCTAAGATAATCTTCTTGGTCTAGTGCTAGTGAAAAGGGGATAGACTCCCTCGCCGATTGGCTGATACCGACATTAGGCCGCCCCGACGACTTTACTTACTTTTTTACTTACTGTGCACCCCCTTTCCACTTAAAGTATCTCACCTACAAGTTCCACTCCATGTCGCTAGGCATGGGGTAAATTCATCGTCGTCTGAAACGGACTTCTAAAAGGAAAGGAAGGGCTTAGACGAGTTCAGGGGATAAGGACCAATACTTTGAGTTCTTGGTCTTTTCAGTCAAGAAAATAAACAACTAAAATATGATAATTACCATTAATAATTAACTATATTAGTCATCTTATCACAACCTACTTGTATTCTGTTGTGGTCAAAGATCCTTTGTGATTACTAGCAAAAAAAAAAACAAAAAACAAAAAAAAACACCAGCCGGGCAGTGTAAATAGAATGTTTTGAAAGATATTGCCTGAGGAGGAGGATTAAATAAATAGAATAGAATGTTTAAAAAAAGATACCTACTTACTTAAAAACATCCTATTCACTCCACTCCATTGAGATGTTTGTTTTGTTTTATGACAATAAGGACCTCCAAAACATTTCTAAAAAATCCTGATTTAATTATTCAGACTCTTATTTTTATAGAAAAATTTAAAAATCTTATGAATAAAATATATTTTGTTCGGATTTCATAAAATGAAATAAGGGGGGGGGGTCGACTTGCTCTCTCACTTGTAATTCAGTGAAAAACCAGTTAAAATTGGTGTCTAAAAAAAGCGCTTAGCAAGAAAATAATAAACGTCAAAGATAGAGAAATACAGATTCACAAAACAGATATGGAGGTGCAAGGTGGCATATCGCTTATGAATACAAAATCGGCAGAGCGTGTTCTGAATCCGGCAGAGGTTGCCTGCACGAAGTCGCTATAGAAAATAATCAGATGGATTAAAAAAACAAACAATAAAAAAAAAATTCAGGATCGTAACCCTGATTTAAAATCTGTTGATCGATGTTGACTTTGGATATGTGCGAAAACATTCAGTTCATATCTGCTTTTCAGAATTCCCGTTAAGCTTGTTTCGGTTGCTGATTACAAATGTTTTCGCTTAAGGGTGTCACGAAAATAGAACACAAAATCAAATTCAGTGTTAAACTACATGATAATGCGATAGAAATATTTAACAAGTTAACACAGGTTTCTATTCTGTTAGATTTCCATCTATGGGTAAAATAGATCTGTTAAAAATTATTCGTATTCGACAGGATCGTCTGTAAAAAAGATCTCTTAAGAAACAACTACATAAAAATGTAAAAATGAACATAAAACAAACGTTGTTCCCTAGGCATAAAATAATACAAGATGAGTTGGCATGCCCTTAAAATAAATGAACGAATCAATATTCTTTTGATAAGTTGATAGAAGAACGGTTTATCAATGTGCCACAGATTCTCTTGAAAAATAAGCCTCATGTTTTAAATTCAGTTTTTCTTTCTAATTGACCGGTTATCCTAACAAGGATGCAGAGCCAAGTCTGACCTACTATTTTATCCATAGCTAGGGGCGGGGGAATGGATGGATATATACCTTCCCCAAGGAAATAAGCGCGAAGTGAAACACAAATAGCATCGTCCAGGATAGGAACCCGGTTCATTGGGTCCATTTTCTTGCGACGATATTATTGGTATACACATATTTACTTTTCCATATTTATTTGATTTAGTTTAATTTATCGTTTTACATTTTATGTTTTAGATTGACTCTGCTCTAAATGCATTAGGCAGATTTTGACATATGATATGATATGATATATACTAGCAAATATATGGACCCTACGGGTGTGAATATTTAAGTATTCATATAATAAAATATTATACTAAATTAGAAAAGCTAATAAACTAAATAAGAATGTAGATAAAAAGATTTGAAACAGAGGGGCAGGTATAATCGAAAAATAGAACAACTGAAATTTACTCTTCCATTTCTTCCATCTTTTATTGCTAAATTTTCCTAATTTAACTATTTAGTTAAAATAGGAAGTAAAGAATAAAATTACTGTTCCTTCTTCTTGTTAATGGATTTCTTTTAAGATTTATCCCCAAAACTTTTGCTCATATTCATTAAAATAAAACCAAACAATTAGAAACCAATAATATTAAGCACATATTTATTAAGATAAAATTTTTAATATCAATATGCAAATTAGTCTTTCCGTTCACACTGTAAACCGCAATTTTGTTAGATATATAACTACAATTGTATGTTATTAGTTTGTAGATACGGTCAACAGTATTAATAATGTAAAACAATCATAATAATAATTGCGGTTTAAATAAAAATAGAAACATGGAGAATGTGACGTAAATAACTAAGGGAATTGTGACTTGAGTAGTAATGTAGTTTCGGTTTTCAGACAGACAAACACACAATCTCCTTTATATTAATAACAAGATGTGTGTGTGTGCGTGTGTCTGTAAAAATATAATTGGAAAAGTGGATAAACCAACACAGACAATCAAATTAATTCACGGGTGACTTAATATTTCGTGTTTATTTCATGAAAAACTACATTAGAATGAATCTACAAAATTGAAAACATTAACACGAGGAAAATTAATAAGAGGCGTCAACGTTTTTAAATCTTTAGTTTCTTGATTCATTCAGATGAAGTCTTTCAAAAATAAAGACAAAATATCAGGTTACCCATAAAATAGATTTCAACTTCAAATACTTAATTGCAAAATTAATAGGCTACCCATTTATTATTTTACAATATAAGCTTCGATCAAAGGTCGGTAAAAAAACAAAAATACTTTTTATACAATTTGTATTTCAGAGTAAGAAATTTGAAAAACGCACAGATGTTGTTAAGTAATGTTGTTTTATTAGCTTATATTGCAATATTTCAATCCGTTTGGATCATCATCAGAGCATATCTACTATAAAAAGAAGAACACAGTTTCTTTTTGAAAATATGAACGGTTGTAAGGGAAATAACTCATAACGGACTTTTAAGAAAATAGATATTTAGATTTAAAAAAAATATCTTTAAAACAAAACCAACAAAAAACAATTTGTATTATATGGTTTATTCGGAATATTTTATACTATTTTTATACAATCTAAAACAGAAGAAGAAGAAGAAGAAGAAGAAGAAGAAGAAGAACAACAACAACAACAACATAAAGACATGAAAAATAGATTATATTCATTGGAAAATATACAAATAATATGGTATAGTAGCGATACATGTTGGTGTCAGCACGGGAGCTAAGGCGAATGAACTTGGCAGACTCGATCAAGCGGAACCTACTTCTGATTGATGAGGCCTGGGTGATTCTGCTAAGACAAAGAAACTTGGATCTACACAAAAGAGACTTACAGTTTCGCCCAGAAGCAAAGTCAAGACATACATCAGAGATTCCAATCTAGCCAAGGGTTCCTGCTTTAATCAATTTGCCTCCTCCTTTCTGTTTAACTCGGAGTGTCGCTATGATGAAAATAAAACTTTTCTCAAAAAGGGTATTTTCTAGACGATCTTGGCTATTCCATCTTATTCTGTGACCAGCCACAAGCAATCATCGTCAGGGTGGCCTAAAGTCGGTATCAGCCAGACAGCGAGGGAGTCTATCCCATTTTCACTTGCGCTAGACCAAGGACATTGTTTTGGCGTTCAGGACACTATAACACACAACAACCGCCTTCTAGCACGCATATGAGAAAAAAGGTCAGGGTTTTGCCATAAGGCCAATTGAGGAATACGGTTGGGACAATCATATAGGCGATAGGAATTGATGTGACCAGTCGCTTGATCTGAGAGGCTTCTCCGACTGTTCGTCTAGGCCAAGTAAGGGCCAAAGTAGCATGTCATGGATTGCTTAACCACCAGGATTCCGTCATTAAGCATCACAGGTCGTCACCCACTGGAGGTATTTACTCCTCTGCACAGGTATTCTACCGCCTTAGACGACAGGATAATTACACGAATACCAAATACAAAAAGATAAAATAAAAACTTATATCAGGAAAAAAATTATTAAAAGCAATAGATTTTCATTCTTCTATTTTCATAGATATTGACAATTTATACCCTTTCTCCATCCTTTCTTTCCTTCTCCCCTTACCCATATTCTCTATCTCCTCTTCGTTAACTTTTTTCCCTGCCCCCTTTCTTGTCCTCCCTTCCATAACCTTCTTTCTCTAGCAACTTTTTTCAAGTCAGACTAATTAAGACGTCTTTCTCTAGCTTTCTTGATTTTCTTACTCTCCTAGTGTTTAGTTTAATAAAAGTAACATTCCAACATGTATATCTATGAGCAATTAATACGTAGTTACAAAGAATAGTATTAATAGGTATTCACTAAGCATAGCTAAGCTATATATATATATATATATATATATATATATATATATATATATATATATTAGTAAAAGAAAATAACTCACCAGGCAAAAAAAAAAAGAAAAAAAAAAAAGAAACTGAACGATTTTATCTGTAAAAAAGAAAAAGAAAACCGAGTGAGTTGCCATACAATAAATATTGTAAAAGTGCTTAATATATGCGTAGAGTCGGTTTAGAAAACCGAATAAGTAACAAAAGTTTACTACCCGAACAATTTGGACGGTCTCATTTTTAACCAGAGGGCGTTGCAGTATGATAACAGACGGAAGATATAGGAACACGCGTATTGATATATATATATGAGTGCTCAATATCTTTGATAGAGGATATCGGGCAGCAAAGACATAAAATTCTCCCGGCACTTAGTAACTGTTAGTTTCTCACCGATACGATTCTCAAACAAAGTGATTTATGTGTGTTCGTATTTTTCATCATTCTATTTCTAATTTTATATCATGTTAAAACTCACAAAGAGTAAAATAATCTTATTATAATGGAGATTGTGTGTTTGTCTGTAACCGAAACTATATCACTACTAAAGTAACAATTCCCTTAGTTATTTACGTCACATACTCCATGATTTTATTTTTTATTTAAACCTCAGTTATTAATAAAATTGCTTTACATTAATACTGTTAGCTTTATCTACATACTAATAACAGGCAATTGTATTTATATATACAACAAAATAACGATTTACAGTGTGAACGGGAAAGCTAATTTGTATATTGATATTTAAAGATTTTAATAAATATGTGCTTAGTATTATTGATTTCCAATTTTTGGTTTTGTTTTAATAAATATGAGCAAAAATCTCGGGGATAAATTTTAAAAGAAACCCATTAACAAGAAGAAATAACTGTAACTTAATTCTTTACCTCCTATTTCAACTAAATAGTTAAATAAGGAAAATCTAGCACTGAAGGACGGGAGTGATGGAAGAGTAAGTTTAAATTGTTCTATTTTTCGATTATAACCTGCCCCTCTGTTTCAAATCTTTTTATCTGCATTCTTATTTAGTTTCATTAGCCTTTCTAATTTAATATAATATTTTATTACATTAAAACTTAGATACTTGCTCCCGGAGAGTGCATATATTTTCTAATAATGATTGCTAACAAATTCCACAGCAACTAAAATCGGCTGCACTGCTGAGAATAATCCCGGAGAATTAACGCAACATTCCACTTTGGCCCTTACTTAGGCTAGACGGGCTGTCGGCTACCCCTCCGATCAATTGGCTGATCGCGTCAAGCACTAGCATTTTTAATATTTTCCTAACCCTATTGCTCTCACGGCGAATCCCTGATTTTATCATATATGTGCTAGAAGGCGGTGACTGAGGGTTTTCGTGTCCTGGGTATGTCATTAAACTGCATCTAGTGGCTTCATTGACATTACTCCTACTTCCACTCTGACCGGGAGTACCTGTTAGGGTCCAATCTATGGGTTAAATAGATTAAAAGGTTTTTAGAATGTTTTAAAAATGAGTTAAAAATTTTTTTGAATATCTAAAAAAGAATGTAAAAAAACCAAACATCTTCGGCATAAATTAACCTAACAAGGATTGACATGCCGTAATATCCAAACCAACCAATCGATCAGGAAACTTACTACCGAGTCAGATTTCAAAAACTATGTCTATTAGACAGTTGGATTTTTTTTTTAAGTGAGCAATATATTTTTGGTCAAAATGTCAAAAGATTAATTTAGATAATTTCAGAAAAAATGGTAACCCGGAGAATTGAAGAGACTTGTTGTCACTTTGCCTCTTGTGATGGCCACCAATTAGCACTGGTGTTAAAACTCACAAAAAAAGAAAAAATAATAGCTCTATAGCTATTGATGTACTCTTGAAATACACTTTTGTGCCTTTGTTCGTAAGAAACAAAAAATATTTCGATACATCCTAATGATATATACTAATGATATAATGGTGTCACAGTCTTTAGATGTGTTATATGAAATAAGCTTTGCAGTACAAGGCTGTAAAAATAAGCAAACGAAAATAGTTTTGATACACCCTAATAACCAAAGTTCTTCCCGCCAAGAGAGCAAAGATAACAAAAGCGATGCCCAATCATTATCTTTTTGTTGCCTCGTTTGCCGCTGTTATAATCCTTTAATCTCTCTCTCTCTCCCTCTTTCTTTCTCTCTGTGGGTCTCACCCCTCTCTCTCTGTCTAAGTCTATACCTCTCTCTTGCTCTCTCTCTCTCTCTCTCTGGGTCTCTCCCTCTCTCTCCGGTTCTGTCTGTCTGTCTGTCTGTCTCCACCTCTCTCTGGGTCTATCAGTCTTTCCCCCACTCTCTTTCTCTCTGTCTCTCTCTGAGTCTCTCTCTCTCTCTCTCTGTGTCTCTCTCTCTCTCTCACTGTGTTCTCTCTCTGTGGGTCTATCATTTTCTCTCCCTCTCTCTCTGTCCCCCTGCCTCTCAGTCTCTCTCTGTCTGTCTCTCTCTCTCTAAGTCTATCTCTCTCTCTCTCTCTCTCTCTGGGTCTCTATCTCTCTCTCTAAGTCTTTCTCTCTCTCCTCACTCTGTTCTCTCTCTCTGGGTCTCTCTCTCTCTCTCTCCCTCTCTCTCTCTCTCTCTCAGTGGTTCTATCAGTCTCTCTTCCTCTCTCTCCTTCTCTCCCTCTCTCTCTCTCTCTGTCTCTGTCTGTCTCTGTCTCTCTCTGTCTTTGCATCAGTTGCGGTTCTTGGAGAAATGTCAGCAATGGCGGTTAATTAGATTTCCTTAAGACTTGTTGGTTTTGTCTCGTTTTCATTTTACGCTCTTTTGTTGTCTTTTTGTTTTTATTGTTGTTGCACAACCAGATTCGTAAGTTAAAAGGCGGGGAATTGTTTTTTACCACATTCGATTCTTCTTCGCTCGTGACAACTAGGCGGTACATTAATTAGGAACCCGCAGAGTGTAAATTTACTTAAATTATAAAAAAGAAGAAAGAAATTCCCCAATTTTTTATATTGTAAAAAATCCCCTAAATCAACCGTCAACACTACTACTACTACTAATAATAATACTACTACTAATAATAATACGTGAAAAAGATAAAGGTGACAGTCGTGCCCATTATGAGTGGAACACTTGGAGAAGTCCTGATATCATCATTATTTCATTATTACGATGTGCCTTTTTGCTTAAAATGTAGTAGTGTATACAAATATAGAGATCGCGGCATTATTTTAAGCTGGACCTCCAAACCAATGAAGTTGCACAGAAAACACAGGATGTGGAAAGAAATATATGAACAATATATGAAGCTAAGGGGTAATTCCATATAAAATCATCCAGGCCATGTCACCCACCCACTTCAATTTTTCCGAAATTTTTACTAGGTATGGACTATGTTAAAGTAAAACAATCCCCCAAATTTGAGCTTCCAATTCAAAAAATTGGCCGAGTTATGTCGATTTGTAGCTCTCCACATGTTTTCATTTTCTGTAATCTGTTTTTGTCTGCAAAATGAGTTCTGGAGCTTCCCTTCTCTGAAAGTTAACCAATTTTAAGTTGTTAATGATTTCTGATTTTTTATAGTAAGATTAATAGGTGGGAAAATCCTAATGTGTTACTACATCAATTACAACATTTTTCTATTATTATTTTACTCCTATGGAAGGTTATTTGTATAAAAAATAGTTTGGTTTTTGCTCAGAGCCGAAGCTAGGAAATAGGAGGAACATGTAGTGCAACGGTTACCCTAGTGGAAAATGGATAGAACTCAAATTCTGGATGATGCTATTTGCGTTTCCCTCTTTTCTTCTCACACTTATAGATAAACAGTAGGATAGTTTGGGTTCTTTAGCTTTGGTAGGGCAACCGGTCCAGAAATAGGAAAACTCTGAATTCAAATCAACGGTAGCTTGCTTAATAATTGATCCTGTGTTTCATACTGTCTATGATGGGAGTGCGTTAGGTCAATACGTACCGTATTTGACGGCTTGTAAGACGCATGGTCGTATTTTGTCAAGTTAAGTGTTTTCGCCTGTTGTTTGTAGCCCTCCTCACTATCATGTCATTGTTAAAGTTTCTGTATTCATTCATTAAATCGCAATATTTCACATCTAAAAACCTTAATTTTGGTTGGTTGGTTTGGTTTTACGGCATGTCAACACATTGGGTCATTTTATGCTGAAGACGTTTTTTTTTATTCATTTTTTATGGGTACTCAATTTGTTTCAAACACATTTTTTCTATTTAACTCATAGATAAGATCCTAACAGGTACTACCACTCAGGGTCAGACTGAACCTGGGAGATGGTGGCAATGGTGATGAAGGGGTACTCCACCTATCCGGAGCTCCAGAATTTGAAGTTTGTCATTAGATGCAGTTTGTTATAAGCGATAGTTTGGTAGAAATTTAAAAAAATTTTTTTAAACAAACTTTCTATTTACCCCATAGATGGGACCCTAATAGCTACTACCACTCCGGGTCAGAGTGGAGCTGGGAGCAATGGTGATGAAAGGGTGCTACACATTCCCCAGACCACCAGAACTGGAACCTCACCATCTGATAGAGTTTAACGTCATTCTCATCAAAGGTTGTATCTTCTTGTTGAAGAATGTACCTGATGAAGCATTCCTTTACCAAAGATATGGAAATCCAGAAAGCAAATTCCAAGGAGTTGACCCAAAGATCTATCTATCTATCTATTTATCTATCCATTCTTGCTGGTCAACATTGGTTCTAGTGTCAGTATTATTAAGGTAGGGATATGATTTTATGGTACATATATGATAAAAAGAGTTGGGTCTTGCCATAAGGGCAATATGTTGGGACAATCATATAAGTTCATTGGGAGAGGGTCTACCCATCTGCAGAGGTGCAGTCGGTATATTCTACAGCTCCAGCCGACATGGCTTGTTTAGGTAGATGCATGGATAAGCGTCGTCGCTTAATTTTCTACCTGACTGATGTTATCTTATATTAAGTATCAGTACGTACTACTGTTATGCATTGTTACCTTAGAAAAGAATTATCGCTGTTGGGATAGAAGCGATCATCACCAAGTTTACATTTGCAGAGATGTTTTGCGGTTTGATTTAAGAGCACTAGAACTCAACTAGACAATAACCAAAAACTGAACCTTGACCTTATAAAACACAGGGTGATTCTCTGGGCTATTGGTTTTGGTAGAAAAATGCATCTTATAAACCACCAAACACGGGATATTTTTTCAAATATCTGGTTTTTCGAATTTAACGTACACACGAGTAATATTAGGAGGTGCATTGTGTAATGGGTATTGTCTTTGCATTTCACACAGCGCTAATACTCTTGGGAAAGGTATGCATCCAAGTCTCCCTCCAGCTAATTGGTAGGGCAGTTGGGCTCATTAACCATTGGTTAATGGTGATGAAGGGGTACTCCACATTCTCCAGAGCCCCAGAATTGGAACTTTACCATTAATGCAGTTTATTTCAGAGCCGGCTTTGATAGAGAAGATCATCTTATAAACGTGGAGATAGAAAACATAAAACGTTTTTGTCAATTTCTTTCCATCACCCGAACGTAAAACGACGACGGCTTTCGAGTACTGTTCGTGTGATCTAATCCAACAAAAACCTCCAACATAGTAATATTTCTTTTTCATATGGTCTTTGTCGGTATCAGGGAAAATAAGGGAAATAATTAGGGTGACTGGTTTCTTAAACCTCGCTGACAATCTGATGCTTGCCTAGCTCGCTAATCACTGCACAACACAAAGCGCCCATCACACATTATGCAGAAACTAAAAGTTAAAATAAAATTTCAGTTAACTCTGTTTTTGGCCAACGGATTAATTGTTTCAGCCTCGTATATAAACAATAATAGAGGAACGTTGTTTGATGGTTACCATTGTCGGGAATGGACACGGCGAGACGTGTTCAAATTCTGGACGAAGCTGTTTGCATTTCATATAGCGTTAATACTCATGGGAAAAGGTATTAATCCAACTATTCTCCCTCCAGCTATGCATAAACCGTAGGGCAAACCGGGCACTTTAACATTGGTTAGTAACCAGTCTAGGAAGAGGAAAACTGTTAATTAATACCCATTAAACTCTGTTTAAGAAATTGACATTGTCTCAAATCTTTATCATGCGGAGGGGTTGGTAAATATGCATACACGAGTAGACGCGGTGAACATATCTGGTCTTCCATATTCGACTTATATACGAGTTAAGTAAAAGCAATGTCACGGGGCGGTCTAATATCGGTATAAGCCATACAGCGAGGCAGTCTATCCCCTTTTTACTAGCGATTGACCAAGGAGATTATTTTAGCATCTGATTGGAGCGCCACACCTACCATCAGCTCCTCACTTTACCGCACAGATCCCCGTGCTACTCATACACTGAGTTGGCGAGGGCCGATATTGGACCCGTAACCTTGTGGTTCCTAGTCGGACGCCCTACCGACTGAGCTAAATCGGCCCTTGAAACCAATTAGTATTAGATAGGAATACTTGAAACCATATAACTATGTGCAGCGCTACGCCTACCATCAACCCTCACTTTACCGCGCAGATTTCTGTGCTACTCTTATACTGAGTTGGCGAGGGCCGGTATCGGACCAGGAACCTTGTGATTCCTAGGCGACTGAGCTAACCCGTCCTATATACAAGTAAATGCAGCAAAAAAGAAAGAGAAAAAAGAGGTTTTAACAATGGCTTTATTATGGTATGTTTGTAATAAATTAGTGACGACCACCCAGTGAAAAGCAGGGTGGATTTTCTATTTGTGATCAAGCCTGCGGCACAAAAAAACATTTGCAGTTCGTTTCACTGTCAGACTATAAGAGCGGCTGTTAATATTATTGTTTTACATTGTGGTTGGCTTCTTGACAGTATCTACCAATCACCAAACTCAGAATGGTGTAACCATTTAGCATGCATTTACTCTTACTAACGAATACACAGAACTACAAAAAGTAAGGTTTCCAAAGCGCTGGGAAACTGTTCGTGCGGCTATTGACAACACTGTTGTACTTGTTGTGCATGTGTCTGCACTTGCCCCTGCTCGCTGCCACGTTCAGTCTTAGCTTGGCAGTCGTTTCTGATAGAGCTCCCGATTGACGCTACTGTCAAGTGTGAAGTTCGTGCAGTTATTTGGTTTTAGAACGCAAAAGGCATTAAACCGATTGAAATTCATGGCCAATTAACGGAAGTATATGGGAGTCGTGAATGAGTGTCGAAAACGTCCGCAAGTGGTGTAGGGAGTTTGGAACGACGACAAGGTTAATGGCAGCGAGCTGGTATGACATGGGCATGCAAAACCTACCACAGCGCTTACAAAAATGCATAGACCGAAATGGTGTTTATGTAGAAAAATAGAGACATGTTCAAACTTTAAAAATATGTAAATATCATTTTCTTTTATCTTTTTTTTTCAAGAATATTCTTTATTCTCTTTTTTTATGGATACCATTTTTTTCTTTTCTTTTTTTTCATGAACATTATTTACCTCTTTTGTTTTTATGGATATTATTTTTTCTTTCATTTTCGTGGATATCATTTTTTCTTTCCTTGTTTATGAATCTTTTTTCTGCTATAACTCTAACATAAACAAAGGGTAACCACTCTTGACTGATAACTTATTTATTTATTTTCCCATTAAACTAATCCTAAACCTTAACCCTCAACCCTAAACCCTAACCCTAAACCCTCAACCCTAACCCTAACCGCGTCTTCTTTTTCCTAGTAGATCAATGAATGAATAAATAATTTATCAGTCAAGAGTGGTTCCCCTTTTTATGTTGGAATTATAGGAAATAACCCTATTTTTTTACCTTCTTTGATGGATAACATTTTTCTTTTCCTCTTTTTTATAGATATTTTTTTTTTCACATTTTTTCCACGAATATTATTTTTCTCTCCCTTTTTCATGGATATCATTTTATGGGTACAATTTCCCCATTTACCCTTATGACACACACCAGTGATGAATACAAGTGTATTAATACATACCTGAGTTCACTAGACCTTCAATAAGTTCTATTTTTGAGAAATACTAGGATTTTAAAAAGAGAATGAATAAGTTTTTTGGGGATGAGTCGACAAATTTTGCAACAATACTATAATGTAACACAGATAAGCTATGTAGATTAACACCATATGATAATATCATATATTTCCTTGTGCTGTATATATCGCAGTCACAGGAGGCGCTGTAACTTCAGGGGAACACAAAAATTTATCATAGTCTTTCGAGACTGAAATTCCAATGAATAATATATCGCATGAGGATCGAAATGGTCAAGAAATGCTAACGTGTGTCGAACTTAAGTCACAAGTGTTTATTTACATTTTAGACGCGCTTATTCCCATCCAAATCAAACTCTAAGTTTGTCTTTCTTTTCGTTCAGTTATTCTGTTCTATGATCTTCATCCATGACATCGGTGTGGCTCCTGAAAACATATAGTAGATATTCCCTTATTTCAACTGTACTTAAGTTTTAGAAAGATTGAAATCTTTCTGAACAGATCATTGAGATTATTCGTCTCAATTCCTTCACAACAATCATGACATTGTATGTATTTACCCAACACCTCCCCTCCGAGCAGAAAGTGATAAAAAGTCAATTTTAAGTGGAGTTTAATAGTTTTCCTTCTCTCTGATAGACTGCCATATCAACGTTAAAGATCCCTGTCTGCCATACTAATTTACCCATAGCTGGGGGGAGAATTGATGGGTTTATACATTTCCCGTTGGTATTTAGCACTATGTGAAATGCAAACAGCCTCGTCCACGATTTGGTCACTGTATTCATCTCATATAACGATAATCATTGTACGACGTACGTCTCATTACATTGTACACTTCCATATCAGCCGAGCACACACACACAACCACCATAATCACCACCAAACAAAAAAAAAAAAACAAAAAAAAACAAACAAAACAAACAAAACATAATAAAAAACAAAACATAACAAAAGCAACACCATCATCAACAACAACAAAATCATTTTTATACAACATGCTAAGATAATTACGCCTGCCACCCAGACTCGGCACTCATTCTCAGTGGTATGTCTGATTTTTGGCAAAGGTAATCTGATGGCTATATTTCATTCAGTAATCAGGTTCTTAGGTGGGCAAGTAAGAAAAAAAAAAAACAATAATAAAAGTACGAATCTCATCAGAATACGAAAGGGCAACAGTTTCCACACTTTCCCACTCTCTCTCTCTCTCTCTCTCTCTCTCTCTCTCTCATTTAATTCAAGGAGGGTATTAAAGCCAAAATCAATTATGATTATTAATTTGTATAAGAGGCTGCTAAAAAGTTATTGACCCAACCAAGACGAGAATTAAAGACCTATCAGCGGGACTTCGAAGATACCGACTGCATTCCAAGTAGAAAGTTAAGGCTCCTCCACCTCAAGGAACATCCTGAGTCTACTAAACTGCATCTGATGAAACTGTAGTTCTAAAGCACTGGTGGTTTGGTTTCTTTGTTTAATGGCATATAAACCTTCGTGGGTTATTTAACACGTTGCCTACGTTTGCTCAAATAACAGTTTCTCTTCACTGACATTGCCACATTTTTTTATTGCATTAGTTTTGAAAAACAAGAAAAAGATTCAACAATAAACTTTCATTGAATGAAAATTGCAAAATTACAAGAAATAAGACATGTAGAGTAACCACATTTTTTGACCAATGGAGGGACAGCCTTATCTATGCATTACATGCTTTGTCGAAAAGCATGAAAATGCATAAATATGATTCATTGTCTCAATATAAATGAAAATTCCTTTAGAAAATTATTTTCATTCAAATCTTTACCATTTTGTTATTTTATTGTGATAAAAAGGAATATTTGGCTGTGAAAGGATTCCTATTTTTGTTTTATTTCTATATCACTTTTTTGAATAAAAGTTCTAGTTATAAAATGATCCTTCATCGTTTCCACCTCTTTAAGTAGTACATAAAGATACTGTTATGTTATTGTGAAAGTATATAAAAGAAAGTGAAATATTAACAATGGTTCATATATATAAGTGAACGTAATAGCACGACTAGAGTTCGAACTCGCTTACTACGATATCGCTATCTAGCACTTTAGCCCTTACGTCACAGGGACTCCTTATGGTGCACTTGTGTGATTGTGGATTACGACTTCATTATAAATACCCCCCAAAAATGTATATTATTAAATATAAATAATTACTTGAAACGATATAATTATTAGTATTAGATGGCAATACTTGAAACCAGGAGCAAACAAATGATTATTATTAAATAAGAATAGTTATTTTAAACAATACAATTGTGTGTAATTTATTTGTATTATATAGGAACAAATGAATCTGTGTGCAAATTATTTATATTAGATAGAAATACTTAATACTGTGTGAATTATATTTAAATAAACCATTACACAAAAGTGTAAATATAAACGTAAAATATACGGTATTACTTAACCTCAATGTATAAAATAACGCCAGACAGTTGGGCATGTCATTAAAATCAATCAATCAATCAGAAGACGAAAATGAAAATATCTTTTTTCCTTTCATTGAATTATTTTGGAAGGATAGAATAACACACGCACACACACACACACACACACACACTTATATTATATATATATATATATATATATATATATAGTTCGATACCGGTCCTCGCCAACTCAGCGTATGAGTACTGATGGTAGTTGTGGCGCTCCACCTCAGATGCCAAAACAATCTCCTTGGTCTATATTAGACTAAAATATATATATATATATATATATATATATATATATACGAGATAATAAAAGTTGATTCAACCATGAAAAAAATCATTAAAAAGCTTTATTTTGGAAGGACTAAAGAATATAAATGTGAAATATAATGTACATTACATGATTGTACTATATATATATATATATATATATATATATATATATATATATATATATATATATATATATTTATTGATATTGATAATATGGATGCTATAGTTAGAAGCAAAGAGTGCTCAATATCGTGGATAGAGCATTTAGATCTAAGGTAACGTGGATATAGAGACAGCGGCGCTTGGTTACAGACAGTTTTTCACCTATGCGATTGTTTATACTAAGTCTTAGTTTGAACAATCGTATAGGCGAGAAATCAAGCGCCGTCTTTCTCCCAGGCAGCACCTGGCTACTCATCTAAAAGTTTATTATTTAACTCCTATGGCGCCCTCAATGGGAATGCCGAAGAAACGTGAGCAATTTTTAAACAACCACTCAGAGGTTTTCTCCCTGCATGCTAAACCACATTTAACCAACCTTGTATCCCATTCTGGCTTCGTAGGGTGCTAGATAAATATAAAATGTTTGTTTTTAAAATTGTAAGAGCATGAAATAGACTGTTATGAGTAACATCTTAAAATCTATATTATATCATATGATATATTATATTATAAGACACGTCATACATATAGTAACAAATCTATTGCATATTGTGCCCTCTAAAGTACATAAGGAGTTAAAAACAAAAAAAGAAGACAATTTACAAATATATACAGGGTTAGGCAAATAATCTCACTGACCCACAAGTACTAGTAGCGGAGATCAGTGGTAGTGTGAGCTGTGCTATTTTAGTTGCCATTTAGTTGATTCAGATTGAAGCTCAACTCACTATATGACAACATCCCGTAGCCGGCTCGTCCATCAGATCTATCCCTTTGGGTTGCTTCATCTAGGGATAACTGAAGTCTGTAAACATTGGTCGCAGGTAACTGAAAAAGAGAATGAGTGAAATATGGCGAGATAAAAAGAGGGACGGATTGCAATATATATATATATATATATATATATATATATATCCAAAAGTGCGAAGAGGAAATCTTCCTTGCGACATAGGAGTTAAAAAAAAAAACTGTCGCAGTTTGCAGAGCTCAATGTGTGCTCTTATTGTTAAAGTCACAGAGAAAATTATAAGTAAAAATATAACAAAAGACCTAGAATTTTTGCGTTATAGTCTATTTCAGGAAGCTTAGACAAAGTGTCTAACTCTCCCAAATCATCAGATGCGATATATATATATATATATATATATATATATATATATATATATATATATATATATATATAAGGTGGGTCAAAATTATCGAGATTTTTTGTACTTTTTACACCCTGTAATCTGAAAAAAATAACGATCCATTCATTGTTCATTTCTATCTTAATAAATAAAGCTTCAATTTTGATATTTTATGACACACACACACATATACATATATATATATATATATATATATATATATATATATATATATATATATATCAAGAGAACCAAGGACAAAACAACGGTTATATATTAGAACTCTGTTTTTTGTTCTGCTTTATTCAGTTTTATATATTTCCTATGCTTCATTATATCATAGAAAACGTTCACAAGAGTAAATTGATACACAACTAAATTCTTATATATATATATATATATATATATATATATATATATATATAAATCATAAAGAACAAATTGCAACACATACACACACACAAATATATATATATATATATATATATATATATATATATGAATATCGGGCATCGATTATAAACGACTATTCAAAATTAATATCTTGTAATCGCTTTTAATCAATGTGCAATATTTGACTATTAAGTGGCTCTATCATCGATATTGAGCACTATCACTGTTATTACACTACAGCTGGGTGAATCAATAATTGTTTCCTAAAAGCTTTTTAAAATCTATTTAGTTTAATGACACAAAATACATACCCAAATATTCCTTAGTTTTGGGATTGAGTTATGTTTGAAATAAATTCCATTTTAATTGCATTAAATTATTCGTAATTTGCAATTAAGTAAAACCTGACCCGTTTCTTACTTTATTTCTGCTTGTCACTTTCTTCATTATCTGGATTTACTACTCCTTATATTTGTTAGTTTCTATGTGCTTGTAATGACAGAGATTGTGTGAGTGTGAGAGGGGGATTGAATCCCTACTTTATTTGTATGAGAAACTAACATATATAAGTAGTTAATCAATATATATATATATATATATATATATATATATATATATATATATATATATATATATATAGAGAGAGAGAGAGAGAGAGAGAGAGAGAGAGAGTGAATGACAGAATGTAAAGTTTTGGACTTAATAGCAAATTGTAGCAAAATAATCTTATATTTAAAAAACAATTATTTAAAAAAATTCTATTCACTTTCAAACTCACTTTTTTCCTGAACACAATCACCTACTAGGGTTCAATGTGTGATCCAACGGGTCATGTTTGTTCTAGTATATATATATATATATATATATATATATATATATATATAGATATATAGTAACACTATATCGATGTGCCATATATATCATAAAATTCCATAATATATATATATATATATATCTACAGATTTAATGGCTTTTTGTTCCTGCTTGTTTCAAAGCATTAGATGCATATCATCAGACAAATCGCCTTGTAAATGATACCCAAACGAATGTCCGTTATTTATAACGTTCTCTCTTTATTCGTTCACGTGTCACTCTCGTGCGTTCATGATGTTAAATAACTCTTGGAATTTTTTTTTCCTTTTAAAAGGTTGATTTTGTGTTTTTTCCAGTCCAAGTGTTTGATAAATATTTTTTCTCTCAATACACACACACATATATATATATATATATATATATTATATTGAAACTAAATTTTTTAACTACTACCAAGATTCTATTTCGTATCATATTAACTGTACGAAGAAATGAAACCTTTATATTAACGGAAAAAAGAAGAATCAAACGTATCCATCTCGTAACAACATTCAATAATACCTTCTCCCATTCGAACAATTTATCAACATTGTAAATTTTTACATATAGACACACAGCCTTTAGGAAAGATATTATAGCGTCTACTTTAGTATTCCAGGAGAAAGAGATCTAAAAGAGATTTCTAAAGTATTTGGTCAGGCGAGCCATGGTTAGTAGGGTAGGTCGATTTTTATACCAACACTAGGTTCAAACGGAGAAAGTTGCTAATTAACATACAGAATAATTGTACAAAATATTTTTTTCTAAAACCTTACCAATCTTTGAGCAAACGCATTTAAATACAAACAAAATCGTATGTTTTGAATTTCGCTCGGTGTTAACCACAAATTAAGTAAATCAGATTAAACCCTAGTTTTGAAGAAAAAACATGTAAAAATAGGTTTAATAAAATATTTTATTTCATTCAAAATCATGGAATTCTTGGTAGATTAAATAAAAGTAAATAAAAAAGAAAACACTGCAAAAATTTTAATCTAAGAAAGTATAAATATTAACCAAATTCGAAAGTTATTTTTCAGTCTTTAACGGAAACTATCGTATCAAAACTTTTTTCTGTTTACATATGAATTTCATTTGAGCTGATTTAAAACAAAAATAATTAAATCTTTCCCCTTTTTTGTTTGAACAATTTAATTATTAGAAAAAAGAAATAAGTAGCTTTATATTCTCTGTAATAGATAATTTTTTATTTTTTTATTATTTTTGAAGACATTGTTTTTCATTCGCAAGTTTTTTGCGTGCTACCGAGCGATTTGCCATTATTTATATGGTAAGTAAATACATATTTTTTTACCTCCGTGTCTAGCATATTCACTAAAGATTTGAACAAATTATGGAGGAGGGGGAGGAGCTCTTAAAAATAATTTTTACTAACGACAAGAGAGACCATCAGAATTTTCCTTCTTTTAGACCGGTTGCCACACCAATGTTTAAGAGCCCAGTCTGTGCTACTATTTACCCATTGTTGGAGGGAGAATAGTTGGATCCGTATGTTTCCCAAAGTATTAGTGCTACGTGAAATGCAAACATCCGCGTCTAGTCAGCATATTAGATAGGAAAAGGCCTTTCTTAACTTACTATTATTATCATTACTACTACAAAATAAAAAAACGCTCTTCGGGCGATGTAAAAATAGATTTTTGAAACATATTGCCTGAGGGGTGGGAGTAAAAAATTCAATGTCAGCGAGTTAGTACCCTAAGTAAGTAAAATCATCAAATTCATTAAAGGATTAAAAAAATAAAACAATTTGAAATGTAAACTTTAAATATGTATTAAAATAAAACAAACTATATATAGATATATATCTATATATAGTTTGTTTTATTGTATTTATTAAAACTTGTTTTAAAAAACAATGAGGACTGTCTAATCTTGCATGTTCAAATTTTGAGTGTATTTATTCTATGTTATGATGATTTTGGGTAATGTGACGTAAGCAGTGATGTAATTTTTGTTACAGACAAAAACCGGAAGCGAATCTCCATTATTATTATTATTATTATTATTATTATTATTATTATTATTATTATTATTATTATTGCTGTGAAATCTTCAAAACAAAATATAAACGGTGTGTTATAAAAGTATCGAGATTAAAGCTGTATTTGCCAAGATAGTAGTAAACAATAAATGGAACGTTAATTTTTTCAGAATATAAGGTGTGTCAAAAAGTACAAATAAATCTCGAGACTTTTTTGACACACCTTTTATATTTTGATATGATTACATATTATGGATCTAAAAATCTTCGAGATGTGATACGAAGAAACAAAAAAAATTATCCAAAACAAATTATAAACAAATTATATTAATCACGAATTTGTGTTGATTAGATTTTTCGGACTATTATCATCATCTTAATTGTTATATACACAAAGTTTCGGTGGATGCACCCTCCGGCCTTCTTCGGGCATTTATTGTCGAACTCGGGAACATTCTTGTTGAACTCGGGCGACTGTATATCAGAATCAGGAGTCTTCACGAAAAAAAAAAAAAAAATCACAATATGAGTAAGTATACAAATAATACATAATAAGTATAAGAATAAATTCTTGATAAAAAAAAGAAGGTTTTTAGGTTCTCAAAATTCAGTATGATTGGTCGAGTAGGACACATGGCGTAATGTATATAGGCGTTGCGTTAATACAGTTCTAAGTATCAATCATCTAGAGGCTACAGGTTCTAGTAACATACAAGGTGTGTAAAAAAGTATCGAGATTTATTGTACTTTTTGACACACCTTGTATTCTGAAATAAAAGTTCCATTCATTCTTTATTTATATCTTGGTAAATACAGCTTTAAACTTGGTACTTTTTTCACACATCTTATATTCCGAAAAAAAAATGAATGGAATGTTATTTTTTCAGAATAAAAAGTGTGTCTGGTCATGGTTAACGGAAAGACAACAATCTACCCTAATGGATTAAATAAAAGTTTCGGTTCGAAGTTCTTTGAAGGCCTCTCGAGTGGGTCAAGAAGGTCCCCGAGTTCAACAATACGCATCTGAAGAAGGCCGGTGGGCACATTTGCCGAAACGTCGTGTATATAACAATGCAGCTCTAATTATTTTAAATATAAAAATATCGTGCATGGACACTAATATCTTCTTTAAGAAACAGCGTTGAATGTGTGTGTAAGTGTGGGGATTATGTCAAATATTTCCGTAATAGGATTCAACCAAAATAGAGAATTCAAACATATCGTAATAGAGTTTATATACATACACATAACTTTATATATTGGTTGATTGTTTTTGTTTTACGGCATATCAACCATTTTCGGGTTATTTAATGCCGAATCAACTCATTTTTGATATAGGGTTGCTTACAGTACACACTATTACTTAAAAGGCCACCCATCTAAGCATTGGACATACTCAACGCTAACTTAATTTTGGTGATCTAGTGGGAACCGGTGCTTTTAAGGTGACTTGACCGTAAAATAAATATATATGTGGGCATATATTTACATATACGGAGTAGAAAATGAATAAATGAAAACCTTACGTTTATCAGGTATAAATTTATTTCAGCCGTTTTTGGCCTTTTCAAATTTGATTTCAGAATTAGATTTTTCTGATAAACTTAAGGTTTTCAATTATATATATATATATATGTATATATATATATATATATATATATATATATATATATATATATATTGAGAGATAAATACATTTTTACTAGTCTTTCCTTTTATACAATTTATCTATAAAAAGAAATAGAGAGAACTATGGGGAAAACCCCATAAGAATCTCACTGACAATGCTATGCTAGTCTAGCTCGCTAATCAATGCACTACAAGAAGCTCCCATCGCACAAAAGTCCAAATACAATTTCGCTTAATAACTTTGTGTCAGGTTACGGATTTATTGTTTCAGCTCATATATATATTTACCATCCGCACGAGCAGGATGTGACACAAGGTCAATTTCTTAAGCGGAGTTTAACAGGTTGAAAGAGTTTCCTTCTCTTAGACTGGTGCCATGGTTAACGAGTCCAGTCTACCCTGCTATTTACCCATAGCTGGAGGGAGAATTGGATTCATACCTTTCCCAAGGTTATAGCGCCATGTGAAATGCTAACAGCTTCGTCTAGGAATTGAACTCGGGTTGACGAGTCCATTTTCCTACGACTCTAACCATTAGGCCACGCGCCTCCAGTTTCAGCTCATATATAAACAATAATGAAAACTCGTGGTGTAATGTTTACCCACGTAGGGAATGGACACGGCAAGACGAATTCAAATCCTGGACAAAGCTGTTTGCATTTCATATAGCGCTAATACTTTTGGGAAAGATATGAATTTAACTATTCTCCTTCTAGTTATGCATAAATCGTAGGTCAGACCGGGCTCTATGTCATTGGTAACGAAAATTCTGAATTCAAACCTGTTAAACTCTGCTTAAAAAATTGACCTTGTACCACATCCTGCTTGTGTGGAGGGGTTGGTAAATATATATATATATGTGTGTGTGGGGACAATAAGTCATCTTAGACTTTCCAACGTTTTACATGTATTTTAAATCTTCATAAATCATAGAGAGGCGTTAAAGAAAAGAAAAAAAAAAAAAAACAAACCAAAAAAAACAAAACAAACAAACGAAAAAATTTGATAAATAAGCAGAATTTTAATTCCATCGTTCAAAATTTTTAAATAAATTGGCGCAGTTTATGCCGGATTTCGAAAAATTTGTAACAGAAAGGAACCTTATTCTCGAAATGATCTAAACAGCCGACATTTGGGGGACAAAAAAGTAGATTGAAAGAGGATGTCGACTCGTTTGAATAGGGGACTTCAAATAAGCCCTTACTTTTTTCTAACTTAAGATCTGCCCGTCAAAATGAACCCCCATAGCGCGCCCATATATATATATATATATATATATATATATATATATATATATATATATCCAAAGTGACATTAACACACGCGGTTCCTAGTAATGTCTTTCCCTTGCTATCTCCCCCCTCCACAATCTTTTTTGCTCTGACGTATATATTTATGGGATACATACGTGTGAGCGGCCAACCACAGGTTTACATGGGACCATTCCTTGCTTTGAGCTAAAATTCTAAAATTTCACTGGCTTTTCGGCAAGCGTTTAACAACCTTTTTGCGCCTTTGATGATGCCAGTCAAAAACCTCTTGGTGGATGGGGATGATGATTGACAGATGACGTCACGGCTGGAGGTTGACACAATCTACACGCTTGGCTCCACCTACAATTTTGTTTTCGAATAATAAAACGTTCCATTTTTTAACATTTTCTGATAGATTTTAAAATAGCATAAAGTACAGTAAAGTCGTTGGGGTGGCCTAAAGTCGGTATCAGCTGGACAGCGGGAGAGTCTATCCCCTTTTCACTAGCGCTAGACCAAGGAGATTATTTTAGCATTTGAGATGGGGCGACACACCTACTATCAGCTACTCACTTTACCGCACATATCCTTGTGCTACTCATACGCTGAGTTGGCGGGGCCGGTAACGAACAAGGAACCTTGTGATTCCTAGGCACAAATATCATGTTTGGACGACTAGGTAATAGAAATTCTGCGAAATAGATACATAATAATTGTACGAATTTAAATAACTGTCTTAGATAGAACGTTGCCAGTTTTTCTTTTAAAACTTGAATGGAAAAATAAAAAATTTGGTTTTGTGAATTAATTCACAGCTTGAGAAATTGACCAATTGGTCACATCCTACTCGTGCGGTGGGATTGGCAAATATATATATGTATCTATCTCAATATGTTAACATCTGTCTATCTCAAAATTTCAACATGCTGATATCTATGTATCTTAGTATGTTAATATATATCAAAGTACTTTAGCATTTCTCTCTCTCTCTCTCTCTCTCTCTCTCTCTCTATATATATATATATTATATATATATATATATATATCCCAGTCTGTTCAAAACTATCTATCTATCTATCTATCTAACTCAGTCAGTTCAAATATATTTATATGTCTATCCAACTCAGTCTGTTTATATATATATCAGTAATTTAAAATCACTATATCTATCTCAATGTTGAGATACATTTTTATAAAGTTTTTTTTAATAGTATCTTTGAAGCATTGTGTGAATGTGTAATATAAAGATTTTTGAAGGCAATTTACAATGCAATATGTGTTGAAAATTATATTTATTTAACTTTTGAAAATTTTTTTCCGTGATGTTAAATCGGCTATTTCCGTGATGTTAAAATAACACCGATTTAACATCACGGAAAAAATTTTCAAATATACGGCGTTCCTCAACTTCTTAAACAACAGATGATTACAATATCACCGTGGGATAAGTACTATAAACAACACCTAGTACTTTCAATAACTCTGAGGATGGAATTTTAGTTCCAAAAATATTTAGTTTTGAAAAGAAAAAAAAAGTTAAATAAATATAATTTTCAACACATATTGCATTGTAAATTGCCTTCAAAAATCTTTATATTACATATATTTTTACATATTTTTATATGTTTATCTCAGTACGTTAATAACTATCTATTAAAGTATTTTAGCATCTATCAATATATGTATAGTCAATATATGTATATTAATATATGTATGTACGTATGTATGTATGTATCTATCTATCTCAGTATGTTGACATCTATCTATCTATCTATGTATCTCAGTACGTGTATATCTATCTATTTTAATATCTATATATCTATATTAGTCTATTTATATCTATCGATCTCAATATGATGAAAAAACCGTTTTGTGAATTAAATAGTTTACTTTTACAGATATTTATACTTACCTTTTTTTTTTTTTAGAAAGATCCATTTATTTTTTGTTTGTTTTGATAAGAATAACTGATTGTCTAAAATTTTGTCTGTACTGTCAGTGGAGCTTCGAATACGCTGAATGTATCCCCTGTAGAGGGATAAGATACCCTCAAAAGAAGTGTCCAGTGTATGACACTAAACTGTATCTGAAGGTGAGGCTTCAGTATGGGAGATCTAGGAATATTGCTATTGCGCCCAGGTCCACTCTTAACCGGGCATGTAGTACCAGTTAGAGTACCATCTCTGTGTCAAATAGATCTGTTGAAAATTCATTCGTATTCGATATGACCGTGTGAAAAATTACCACTTAAGAATCAACTACACACAAAAAATATAAATATGAACGTACAATGAACGCGATTCCCTAACCTCTAGGCATAAAATATCCCCAGACGATGAGAATAATTTCAAAATAAACTGTCAACACAATCGTTTAAAAAAAGAAAGAGAGGAAAATGTATATATATATGAGGGTTGAAATTGATGACTATTTTTAACAATGGGATCTCCAATGGGAGAAGTGTGTGGATTGCAAGCGGTACTACGTTGCAAAATGAAACTCATTTGGTCACAGTCTATAAATATATGTTGGTCAGGCGATTCTCATATATATATATATATATGCTGGTGAGGCCTAGTGGGCTGAAATGTATATACAGAGATGACATTTTCTCGATTTGTTTACGCTTTACATTTAAACCGATATGCACGCCTAATTCATTTAGTTATAATAAATTAATTAACAAAATTAGGTATGTCTTTAATTAGGCACATAATCTCCACAAATTGTTGGCCTTTGCCATTTCAAACACATTGTTTGACTACTTCATATATATATATATATATATATATATATATATATATATATAGAAAAGTAAAGTCGTCGGGGGACCTAAAGTCGGTATCAGCCAATCAGCGACGGAGTCTATCCCTTTTTCACTAGCGCTAGACCAAGGAGATTGTTTTTGCATCTGAGTTGGAGCGCCACACCTATCATCAGCTCCTTACTTTACCGCACAGATCCCTATGCTATATATATATATATATATATATATATATATATTGAAATTAGTACTCCATACTTCATAAGCTGAGCAATATACAATAATTATTAAATATAAAACTCAAAAAGTTTTCATGAAAGTCAACAGCAAAACATAAACATAAATAAAATAAATCCTTTTAAACGAAAATATTTAAACGGAAAAATGTTTATTTACACTCGTACTTTTTGAACACTTTAATTTAAAATTAGAATAATTCAAATCTACATTAGATACATTTGGGTCACACCCAGGGCCAGTGTTCGGGTTTCATGCCCCCTCCCGAATATCTGCGCCCCCCAGAATCTACGATACCACTCCTCTGCATATCAATTTTTCATAAAGTAGTATTCATATAAAATATATTAAACCCACCCTTTTGGGGCCACCAAGCAGGCTTGGCCTCCAAGTCGGAGTCCGGGGTTAGTACACACCGGCCTCGGTAGCGACTTTTATCCATCAAATTGTGTATTTTCAGTTAAAAAGTATCTAATAATATTACTAATATATCTAATTAAAAAGGTATCTATTACTAATACTAGCAAATATATGCACCCTCCGGGTGCAAGTATTTAAGTTTTAATGTAATGAAATATCGTATTAAATTAGAAAGTCTAATAAGAAGGCAGATAAAAAGATATGTAACAGAGTGGGGGTATAATAGAAAAATAGAAATTAAACTTACTCTTCCATCACTCCGTCTTTCATTGCTGAATTTTACTTATTTAACTATTTAGTTAAATTAGGAAATAAAGAATAAAATGACAGTTATTTTTTCTTGTTAATGGATTTCATTTAAGATTCATTGAAGAGATTTTTGCTTATATTCATTAAAATAAAACCAAACAATTAGAAATCAATAATACTAAGCACATATTTAATAAAATCACATTTTTAATATCAACATGCAAATTAGCCTTCCCATTCACACTGTAAACCGCTATTTTTTGTATATATAAATACAATTGCATGTTATTTGTATGCAGATATGGAAAACACTAATAAAAAGGTGAAGCAATTTTATTAATGATTGAGGTTTAAATATAAATAAAATCCTGGAGAATGTGATGTAAATAACCAAGGGAATTGTGACTTGAGTAGTAATATAGTTTCGGTTACAGACAGAAAAACACACAATCTCTATTATAATAATAAGATATTTAATAATATTACTGTATCTTTTCCATTACAGTAAAGTACATATTTACCAACCCCTCTTCACGAGCAGGATGTGACACAAGGTCAATTTCTTAAGCGAAATTTAACAGGTTTGAATTTAGAGTTTTCCTCTTCCTAGACTGGTTACCTAACCAAGGTTAAAGAGCCCAGTCTGCCCTACTATTTACCCATAGCTGGAAGGAGAGTAGGTGGATGCATACATTTCCCAAGGGTATTAGCGCTATGTGAAATGCAAA